>JAYKKM010000149.1:5490000-6163277 GCA_035772405.1 Chrysogorgia sp. JL179-B06 | reverse complement strand
ATATATATGACAAAAACGAATGTGATGTTGTTTTCACGGAACGTTGAAAGTGCTCAATACCATAAAGGTAGAGCGAATGATCTTTTTTTAGTTTATTTATATAGTGAAAGTGGTCTTACCTCAAAATGATAAAAGCCGCAACTGTACAGTTTCCAACGCAAGGACGATCTTCACGCGAAAGATCCGCCTTGCGTGAAACTGACAGTTGCGGCTTTTATCATTTTGAGGTAAGACCACTATCACTATATATATATATAAATACAGGCAGTGACCTGAAGATTCTTTTACAGATGAAACACAGTTTTTTTGTAGCAGACCAGTTTTGAGGTAAGCGAAAATATATATATATATATAAATATATATATATATATATATATATATAAATATATACATATATATATATATATATATATATATATATATATATAATAATATATATATATATACTACTATATAATATATATATATATAAATATAATATATATATATATTATATATATATTTATATATATATATATATAATACGTGTAGGTTTTGGTCTACGAAATGCAAAGAGCTGCTCAACAACAATATAGTTAGAGCAAAATACAAGATAAGATTTTCGCTTACACACTCAAAACTGGTCTGCTACAAACTTGTTTCATCTGTAAAAGAATCTTCAGGTCACTGCCTGAAGATTCTTTTACAGATGAAACAAGTTGTAGCAGACCAGTGTTGAGGTAAGCGAAAATCTATATATATAATATATATATATATATATTATTTTATTTTTAAATATATAAAAAAATATATATATATATATATCTATAAATATATATATTATATAAGTTATATATATATATATATATATATATATATATATATATATAGTATATATATATTTATATTTATATATATTGTACAACAACTGTTCATTTCAAACCAACCTAATCTACAACCTAATCTGTAATTCGGATATTAAATTATTTTTAGATATAACTTGTTCTCGTGACGGCATTTTGCAATTAATACTGATTTATTTGTTGAGAAGCTTGACTTTATCGGCTTTAATGATGTAAAGTTTTTTTCAGCTAAACAAAGGTTGCATCTTTTGGATTTGTTTGTTGTTTGGGCTTGCTTGAGGTGATGGTTGACCAGTTGATTGTATAGTTTTTCCTGATGGCTTTGAGTTTCCAGATAGGTTTTGAGAGTTCAGTGCTGTTGGCGTAATTTGCTGTTTTGGAGCGATAGTTTCTGATGTGTGTATCGTTGTTTGAATGTATCCTCTGTTTAATCCTATGTAGTTCATTCCCCTTTTGTGTCTTCAATCTGTTGTTACGCTCCGCGTTGTAGATTAGGTTGGGTTTTGAAAGACAGTTGTTGTCACTATATATATATATATATATATATATATATATATATATATATTCATATATATAAATATATATATATATATATATATATATATATATATATTAATATAATCTATATATATATATATATAGTAATATATATATATATTTTATTTCGCGTTACCTCAAAACTGGTCTGCTACAAAAACTGTGTTTTCATCTGTAAAAGAATCTTCAGGTCACTGCCCAGGGAAGATTCTTTTTTACAGATGAAACAAGTTGTAGCAGACCAGTTTTGAGGTAAGCGAAAATCTATTATATGCTCTAACTATATGTTGTTGAGCACTCTTTGCATTTCGTAGACCAAAACCAACCACGTATATATATATATATATATATATATATATATAAATAGAATATATATATATACTATATATAAATATACATATATATAAATATATCTATATTTATATATATATATATATATATATATAAATATATATATATATATATATTTAGATATATAAATATATATATATATATAAAAATATAATATAGTATATATATATATAATATATATATATATCTATATATATATAATATTGACAACAACTGTCTTTCAACCAACCTAATCTACAACGCGCGCGTAACAACAGATGAAGACACAAACAGGAAAGAACTACACGGCAAAAAATGAAAAACAAGTCAAGATATTTTATACATATTTTAAGATTTTATATCTTGATTTAAGGTTTTATATCTTTATTCAAGATTCTATTTCTTGTTTCAAGAAAAAGAACTTGATTAGAAATCAAGAAATTACCAATTTTCGTAGTTTTAAGATTTTTATATCCAGTTACAATATTTTATTTCCTTTGTTTCAAAAAAACAGATCTTGATCAGAAATCAAAGAAATGACCAATTTTCTTGTTGTGAGATTTTTATATCTAGGTTCAAGATTTTTATTTCTTGTTTTCAAGAAAAAACGGATTCATGAAGTTTAGAAATTAAGAATTGACCAGCTTTTCTTGTTTTAAAGATTTTATATCTATGTTTCAAGATTTTATTTCTTTGTTTTCGAGAAAAAAATCCTGATTTAGAAACTTAAGAAATGAAACGATTTTACTTACTATGTAAGATTTATATCTAGTTCCAAGATTTTATATCTTGTTATTCAAGAAAAAAAGATTAAGATTAGAAAAGAAGACATCGGGACAAATTTTCTATGTTCCATTATATTTAAAAACTAAGACAAACCAGATCTAATATATACAGATTTTAAATCTTAAAGAACAATTTAAACTTCATTGAAAAACAAGTTGTAAATGTTTTTCATGTTTTAAGATCTTGATTTAAGAAAAATTATCTTCTACAGATGGTCTTTCTTTGAATGACATCTTGTTTCACACATTGTAAAATCTTTAATTAAGAGTGAATATATTTACTGGAAAAAAGGGGATAATACTCACACCTAGCAGCCCTTTATTGCTTTTTCAAATAAACAGAATACGAGAGCTGATTTTGTTATCACGGGAACAATTACAGGCCAAGCCCCTAATTTGGAAAACAATTAGATGTCTTTTTAAGATAGCTGAGTTTTTGGTCCAAACAAGAGCCACTACAGAACACGAGAGCTGTTATACTATGTTATCTCAGGTGTTTTTTTTGGCCTTGTATTCCTTAACTCAAGAAATGTTTTCTTGAAAAAGGGCCGGCGGAAGAAGGGGAGCTGGGGAGGCGGGGGGCTTTAGCCCTTCCGTGTTTAAAAAATTAAGTTGCATCATTTTAGATCAGGAAAATAACAAACCGAGAGTTTTTTGTCCTTCCGCATTGTTTCGCATATTTAAACTATATAATAACCAGGCAATTTTAGGATATGTTACCCAGTCCCCCCCGCCTGTTAAATAAGAAAAATTTTCTTAGGATATATTAAAGTTATTATAAATGTTCCCAAATATACTTTTCTACATTTGAAAATAAATATTTTGTCGGCTCTTTCGTTGATTTCCTCAAAAACAAGAAAAATTTTAATTATTAAATTAATAATTATTAAAATGAGAAATAGAATTTGACACTCAATCTACTTGTGGGGAGTACCGTTGGTAGACATTTATCTTGTATGACGTCGTCGGTCACGTGTAGCATTTTTAGATTACAATTTACAGAGGCGCGAGGTTTGACTGTTTTGACTTTGAACAGAGGAGCTGTTTGGTTTTTTACATAATAATAATAATAAAGACGTATTAGGAGCATTATACAATAGTCTCATTGCTCTTACAACAATAAATATATTCTTAAAAGTTGGCTTTTAAAGCTAAATACAGTTTCATTATAAGATAAAGCCTACTACATATATTAACACTATGACCAATAACTATTAATTTTTAAAAAAGAAAAGTCTAAACTGCAGACTTAAAATTACTTAACATTTCAAAGCTTCTAATTTCCTGTGGTAATGAATTCCACAGTTTTGGCGCCTGCAACCGAGAATGCTCTGACTCCATGAGTCACCGTTTTGGATTTTTGGCTCGAGTAGCAGATGTTGCTCAGATGATCACAAAGTACGAGTAGGTTTAAGTTTAGTTAGCAAATCAGTAATATAAAGAATATATTAGGCGCCTGGCCATGCAAAGCCTTGAAAGTAATTATTAAGTATCTTAAAAACAATCCGGTGATCTCACCGGCAACCAGTGAAGATTACGGGTATCGCAGGGGAGAATATGCTCCGATTTTTTTAACCCCTGCAACAAGTCTAGCCAGCTGTATTTTGAATTCGCTGTTAACTTGCTCAATTCAGAATCTGGTAAAGCCATATAGGATCTCTATTACAGCTGTCAAGATTTTTTTTTTTTTTTTTTTTTTTTATTTTTTTTTTTTTTTTTTTTTTGATATTATCAATGCATGCACCAACATCTCACAGTCCTTTTTACTCAAAATATTTCCAGATCTTGCCAATATTTCTGATAGCCAGAAGTGGCCGATTTACAAATGGTAATTTACATGAGTATTTAATTTTAAATGTCTATCAACAGCAACACCGAGAACACGTTCAACCGGAGCTGGTTGGACGATTTGGCGAGTTTATTTACCAAGAAACTAAAAGAATGGATTTCTATAATCAACGGTAATTACGTTAGTTAGATTTATACGGAAAAAAATAATTGATAATGTATTCAACTGCTGGGTTCATCGTTATGCTTCCTGGCAACCGTCCTTATGAAGATTAAGACGTTCGTACTGCCGAAAGAAGCTAGAATTCAATAGATAAAGCATTCCTGTAATCTGCCTGGCTTTGTATTTGTATAGATTTATTGTAATTCAACACGCGTTTTCATATATCGTAAAGATTTTTTGTTCTGAGCTGTTTGAATCTTTACCGATGTCAAGCAAGACGAGGTAAATAATATACATGATAAAACCCTTTTGAATTTGCTTTGCTTTTGTATGGTCATCGCTGATTTCCCTCTACTTAACGTCGTTAATAACCCTGTTAATATTCTCCCATGTAAGTTGTATGTTTAAATGAGAGAGTATGTTACTTGTGCTTTTGATGGTTTTAATTTCCATAAGTTTTCGTATTGATGTTGCGACTTTTCAAGATGGCGGCTACGACTCTTCACAACAGGTTTGAAATAATTAGTTTTTCTAGTGAAAAAATAAATGAAGTAAATGAGTATTTTATAATTAATTTTTCAGATCTGTGTTGCCTCAATTTACCTTGATTGACCAGTTTAGCTCACATGCCTCAAATAGCACTGCTCCCCTGTCCAGCTGCCATTTGACTGTTTAATGGATTATTTACCTAGCTCTGCATTGGTTTCAGAAGTAAGTGAATGTTCTGAGTGTTTGTATTAAGTTTTTATAAAATAATTTGCAATATATATATATCCAGCTCTGCAGCTGGTTTCAGATGCAAGCCTGCATCAGGTTATGTAAATGTCAATGTATCAGTGCAAATCCAACTGTGCACACCCCCCCAGGACACTGCATGCCTGGGGAGTTTGAACCCAAACATTTGCTCGGGGGTCGGGCATTAGATAATACTGTACAGTAATCTGAGCCTCGTTCCCTTGGTGCAGCAAAAGGAAGCCTACATTAGACAAAATTAGCAGAGTGACATACCTAAGAGGTAAAGGTTAAATAGTATTTATATTATAATAATTTGATAATTGAAAACACTGAATATTGCTGTTGTTGCTTTCATGTTTTCCCCGGGCTGGGTAATTACCAAACATATTTTTGGCCCACCGCGGGGCATTTTGCACTCTTACGTAGCCTCTCCACTGCCGGGGAATTAGCAGAATTTTTGAATGCCCGGGGGGAAATTTCAAATGCACCGGGGTTGGGGTATAGACTTCCATGGTAACCAAAAACCCTAGTCCGGGTTTCCATCTGTTTTTTAAAACCCTAACCCCAACCGAAACACAAATCCAAACCCTAACAAGGACCCTAACCCCACCCCAAACACTAACCGTAACCGTAACTCTAACCCGAACCCCACCCCTAAACCCTAACCGTAACATCTAATCCTAACCATAACCCTAACAATAACCGTAAAATACGGTGGGATACTATATGTATTAGTTACCATGAAGTATATCCAGGGGATGGGCATGCTTGGATTTGACTGATCCATAAACATGGCTATATGGTATCGCATGTGCATTTTCAGACAAATTTCTTAGCATTGTTCTATAAAATAAATAGAAAATGGCCTGGGCACTCTATATAACCTTGCTGCCAAACACACTAGTGGAATTGTGAGAATTTGAAAGTACGTCCATACTTAGATAAACACTCAGCTTAGTTCATGCAGCTCATGCTCTAGCAAACTTTAACAATCTACCAAACATACTCTTGTGTCTGCAACATGTAGTATAAATACTAAATACAGGTACCCTTTTTCAGTTTATGGTCTTTTCATCTCCAGGCATTTTGTCACTATATGTTGCATTGTATTTCCATATACTACAAAAGACCTACAAATGGTGTAAGTTTTAAGTCTGTACGTAAAGGGAAAGCGTTAAAACAATGAATCAAAATTGGCAGTCTCTTTAGTCATTAATTGTATCCTGTCTGGCCCAAGCTGGTTTGTATTGAACACAATCAGTGGATGCTTTTTAACAATGAATGATGACAAAACACACAAGTGATGTTCAATTCAATCAAAACATTAATTGCTTGCAATAAACTGCAGTTATGTTACACTGCTTATTGAGCAACTGTCCCCTAAGTTTGACTTTGCATGTTTGTTGAAGGTGCAATCAGCGATTGTGATATTTTCAGAAGAGCCCAACCAACCTTCACTTTAAATCCACCTCCCACAGATTTTGAACTTCTGTGAAACCCAAGCAACTCACTACAGCACCAAACAATTTCACTAGTCTTTCATTTTTATTTATTTTTATTTAAAAAAATTTGCCCAAAGGCAGGTTGCAACTACAAAAAGACACGAGGTCCCATACTAGATAGTACACTATATCACCTTCATTAATGGTGAATGAATATCCCTCTGTCCAATTTCTGAAGATCATTTACTACTGGTGTTAAGATTTTAATTTTGACCATAGTTTCGAGACATATTTTGCCCTCACAATAGCAGAAGTCGGGTGGCACAAAGTTTTGACTGAATGCAAGGAATATGTGAATTCCCACATGGCTTCCCAGTTCGGGTGTCCCCAATTTCAACTTCCTCATGATACAGGATTGTTTGCAGTGTATCTGGATGCTCTTGCAAATTAATTACTTAATCCTTTAGGATACGAGCAGCCAGACCAGTGGCAACAAAGACGACCACAAGGTTATGCTCCTGGGCAATTGGTCCTCCAAATAGGGAAAGTAAATTTTCCTATCATTAGATGGAACTGAGGTGATGAAATCTGTTGCGTCCTTTCACGGAACCTTTTACTTAATGGATTTGGACTGCCCTGCAAACTGGCTTGATCTCCTTGTCTTATGTTGCAAGCAAATGTTTTGGCAGATAACATGTTTCACCCGTTTTTTGCCAAGAGGAAATTCCCAAGGCACTGAAGGACTTAGATGTCAAGTACAAGGAACCATAGATTTTGTCTGTTTTAGCATAAACTACTGTAAATAGTTCTCAAAGTAGAACTTATTAGAAAAGATGGCGATTTGTATGTTTAACAACAATTCTGTGCATGCAGAAAATAGTATTTCTTATTGGATTACTCAGAGCCCAATATTACAAAATAATATTAAAGTTGACAATTCAATATTGGCCAAGAACTTATTTTAAGATATATTTAGCGTCTTAAAACAATAATTTCATTTATTGGCAGTGTATATTTCAAGATTTAAATTTATTAAAGTGAAACTTGTCTGTATTGGACAGAGTACAAGAAACTTTTTGTAATATATATTTTTCTTGTTTTGATAATAATTCCCCTCTTAATTTAAGATTAATTTTTCTTACCAAGAAAAAAATATCTATTTGGGACAATCTTGATAAGATTTTTTTACTTGTCCTTGCAAGAATAATTTTTCTTCATTTAAGAGTAGTTTATCTTACCAAGATAAATTATCATCTGTATGGGAACAAAAAGAAGAAGAATTATTTACTTTTTTAGACAAGATTTTTTTTTTTCTTAATTTAAAGAAAAATAATATTATTAGGATAATCTTGACAAGATAAATTATCATGTGAATGGGACAAGAAAATATTTCTTATTTTAACACTTATTTTCTTGAAACAAGTTTTTTTTTTCTTACAAACAAGAATTTTATTTTTTGCAGTGAACATAGGATTAACAGAGGGAATATTCAAACAACGATACACACAACAGAAACTATCGCTCCAAAAACAGAAAATACGCCAACAGCACTGAACACTCAAAACATATCTGGAAACTCAAAGACACACAGGAAAAACTATACAATCAACTGGTCAACCATCACCATCAGCAAGCCCATACAACAAAGCAAAACCAAAAGAAGCAGACCTTTGTTTAGCTGAAAAACTTTACATCATTAAAGCCGAATAAAGTCAAGCTTCTCAACAAAAAATCAGAATTAATTTGCAAAAGCCGACACGAGAACAAGTTCTATCTAAAAAACTATAATATCCGAATTACATTAACATAACCGTCCATATCGTAACAAAATATGAATAGACCCGGAAATCCGAATAAACCGCCATAATAATCAGACACAGAATAATTAATCAAATAACGTCACATGTAAATAAACTGAGAGTAAGGTATATAAATATATAGGTTGGAGCACGTGTATTCTTCATTAAAGTCTGTCTGACGATCGCGTAAGCGTGGAAACACAACCCCTCCCCCCCCCCCCCCCCCCCGAGTAACAAGCAAATAGATTGTCCTTGTCTTTGATTTATCTACAATTTATAAATAAATTTATATAAATATATATATATATATATATATAGATATATATATATATAAATATATATAAATATATATATATATATATATATATACCGGGTGTCCCAAAAAAAAGTACTCCGGATTGAATCATAATACCTTCTAAACGAGTGACGCTATTAAACTGAAATAACTTGCAATAGATAGAGGGGAAGACTAACTTAGATATTGAAATATAGACAGTTGTATTTTACTTAAAAATTCACGGAGATATTAATGTTTCAAAATCGGTAGCATATTTCTTCCAGGATGTGTCTAAAATATGCAAAAAACGCCGTATCAAATATTAATCAAGCCTTTGTACTCAACTGAAACACGCACTATTAAGCAGTAAATAAATGACACTTGACAAATTGTTTATTATGAAACTAAGTATTATTATTTTTACAAATTACCAAGCAAGATTTATTTCGTTCGGAATCGCGTGTCCTCTTAGCACGGATTGCACTGCCTTAGCCCGTGACCACCATTTGCGTCGGAAGGAGTCCATGGATCCTTCGTTTGTTTCTAGATTACGGCAATGCTTTGTCACCATTGAAGTTGCGAAGCTCTTCTAAATTCTAGCGGTTGCTGATCATGTGGTACATTCCAAATTTTTGTTGATGTTCAGAATAAACTCAGAAAATGAAACACAATCAAAACCCATAACTTCCATAAGACATAACATGCATACTCCCCAGAGACATCCAACATTAAGTATTTGATACTGCGTTTTTTGCATATTTTAGACACATACCGAAATATGCTACCGAGTTTGAACATTAATAATCTCCGTGGAAATTGTTTAAGTAAAATACAACTGGTAATATATCAAAATCTAAGATTAAGTCTTCCCTCAATCTAGATGAAAGTTATTTCAGTTTAATAGCTTCACTCGTTTAGAAGTTATTACGAATCAAACCGGGAGTAACTTTTTTTTTTTGGGACACCCGGTATATATATAAATATATATATATATATATAGTATATAATATATATATATATATATTATATATATGACTATATATATATATATATATATAGTATATATATATATATAAAATAATATAAAGTATATATATATTAATATATATATATATATAATAGTATTATATACAATTATATATAATATATACTAAATGGGATAAACAGCGGTCATGCGCCACATCCAGCTTGAAATATGAGATATATGCTTAAATATGGATTTTAATTAAAAACTTGGAAAAGATTTTGAAGGTTAAGTTAATGCCGTTAATACAGTCTGTCACATTCGGAAATACAACACCAAAAGCTCATGTAATTCCCGCACAGTGAAATGGTACAGTCAAACAAATATGGCGGGTGAAAAGATCGGGGGGGGGGAAAGGGGGTTTTAAAATTTTTGATAGTGGCCTAATTTGCTTGCATGTATTAAGCAACTAGTTTTTGGTCTTCGGAATTCCTTTCCTGTCCTGGGCAGTCATTTTATAGTCATTTTACCCAAGTCCCAGGCAGTAAATCGTAGGACCCCAAGATGTTTCTAAGTACCTGCTAGATTAACCTTAGATTAACTTAGTATCAAGTAACATACAAATTCTCCTTATTGGTCTCCAGTGATTTCTTACAGAAACTAGTTGGCGAGAAAGTTATTTTTAAAAACAGGATGGTGATATCATTTCCTCTATTCTCATTCACCCCCTATACTTTTGGTTAACCATTGTTATTCATATACACCAAGCCTCTGGATATAGAGCTAATTCTGCAATCTGATTTGGTTCCTCTACTAACTAGGCTATCAGCTCATATCCTAACTAGTAGATGAAATCTAGCAAAAATGGCGATTGCCAGATTTGCCTAGAATTAAACGAAGAAATTCAAGTTTTACTGGGATATAGTACACCAAAATGCACACAGAAAGCATACCAAATTCCGGAGATGAAAGTATTATGACGGTAGATAGACACAACTAGATTTTACGAAAAGTTCTCCAAATTTCATATATTTTAGAAAAACAGCGCCCGTTTAAAGTGGCCTTCAAAAAAATTTAAATTTTAGCGTTTTCATACTTGGTTTACGATATGAATGGTTTACGAGTTCAAAGAAATTTGACAAGGTACATAACAGCAAATGTCCAAAACAAAGTTAAAATGCTTGCTTAATAAAAGCAATTTCAACATTTCTGCTAAGGCAGAAAGATGGCTTGTAAATAAAAACAACAATGAAGTTCATTAGAGCTGCCATTTAGATTTCTCAAAAAACGTCAAACAAAGGTTTCAGCATAATTGGTGACGCCTACCTTTGCTTGAAGCTTAACCATATTCTTGAAGCTTTCGTTTAAAGACTTGAGAAAGTCTGGCAAGAGTAGCTGTGAGTTGTATTTCTACAAAAAACTATTTCAAAAGAGCAAAAGGCCTAGGCCTTCGGCCAACACCGAAGATGAGTCCTATACGACATCTAAATCATGCCTGTGAAAGTCTCTTTCAGCGTGCAAATGATTCAAAATGCAATAAGTTTGATGTCAACATGAACGGGGTTCGGTATTCAAACAGGGCAGTCGGCGAAGCTCCACGACAAAAAGTACAGTGTTCAACTTTCACCATTGCAATGTAACATTTACAACTGACTTTGCTGAACTGTTTTTTTGATCGGTAAAGTGGTTTTGCAGAGCGAACTTTCTTCGTTCAAACTCTTTATAATATGAATGCCTTCCATATGATTGATCGGCGTTTCACTTTCACGTGACATAATTTAATTATTCATATTTTGTCTTCATTACGCATGGCGGATGTTGAGAGAAAATTTAAAAATCTATTAAATTACTTGTATAATATAAACTTGCAATTTTATGTTGTTCATATCCAGAGCTTGTGTATATAATAAAACAGTTATTCCACTCACTCTCGTATATGGCTGATAGCCGACTCGGCTAGCGCCTCGTCGGCTATCAGCTCATATACGACTCGAGTTCGTGGAATAACTGCTAAATATATTATTAGGGGAAAATAGGTGTTGATTACGTGTACGTAAGCTTTCCAATCTATTGCCCCCAAAACCCAAATTGGTGGCAAAATAAAAAATTATCACTGATACATGTATCTGGGTTGCACATCACATGTGAAAGATTATGTAATATATACAGGTTGCACCATTCAAACTTTAACTGTAATGTTAAACACAAAACAAACAAGAACAGAACAGTAAAAAACAGGAGCAAATCTTAGTTAACATACATTTCCATGGTTCATGTGTCGCAGCAGCTTTATCTCTCTGTAGGTTCGTTTGGCAATAATTAAAGACTGGAATGGTCGAGAAAACTTCTTAATTGCAACCATTTGGTCACAATGGTTGTCTTTCGCTGAACTGAAAAAAAAAAAAAATATATACATACATGTATATATATATATATATATGTATATATGTATATATATGTATATATGTATATATGTATATATATGTACATATATATATGTACATATATATATATATATATATATATATATATATATATATATATATATATAATATATATATATATATATATATATATATATATATATAAAAATATATATATATATAAAAATATATATATATATATATATATTTTTATAATATATATTTTTATAATATATATATTTATAATATATATATTTATAATATATCTATTTATAATATATATATTTATAATATAGCCATCCACCGTATACGAGCTGTTCTGCAATCTGATTGGTTCTCATACTAGCAAGCTATCAGCTCATATATCACTAGTAATGAAAAATCAAAATGGCGGTGTAATTTTCTCTAAGTACTGCAGTTGAAACTGGCTGTTTCTTTAACGCACAAGAGCGAAAAACCTGAACTGAGAGGAGTAAGGCTAATGTTCAACAGAAAATACATTAACCAAGTGCAAAATTTACGAAATTATAATGCAAAATCCACTTTACAAATCGTCTTAAGGCTTTGAAAAACCCGACTGAATTGTGAATTGTTTTGTCAAACAAAATAAAAAGGATAAAAGTTAGCTAGCAGCACATATTTATTACAAATATTATGATTATTATTCAGTAAAGATAATTTTTGAAGTAATAAAGCATTATGAATGAAAACTTTTGTTATTTTTAGGTGATACACATCGAAAAACAACAAAGCGAGATTTTCGCTAATGTTTTTTTAGCTTTCACGTCCACTTAAAAGCCCAAATATTCATAACCGTGATACAATAACTAAAAATTGACCTACCTTTTGGCTTTTCAAAGGATCTTTTTTCTTTATTGAGCAATCTCAACGAATTTTTGGCTCTCAGACAAAATTCTGAAGCTGTTTTCAACTCAGCGAGAAACCTTTCATACGTGACAACATTACGCATGACGAAGTAGATCATGGCGGAGTTGATTTCAATTAAATAATTTATTCACCGCGACATATCAATAGTTTTTCCGATTATTATCTTAAAATGTTTTGCTATATTATAAAACAATTATACCATTCGCTCTCGTCGTGTATGAACTAATAGCCAACTCAGCGAAAATCACACGCGAAAATCACCTGATGAGTGTGGTAAGCTACACTTGCCATACGAATCAGATCTGTAGTGATTAAAGTTCAAATGAAGTAACTCAAGTTTGTCTTATTGTCTTACTATTCCGCTCTACCTCGGTAAAGAGCACTCTACTCATATATGTTTTCGAACTTGTTATTTATCTATATATATATATATATATATATATATATATATAATAAAAGTAAAAAAGTAAAAAAGTAGAGTGGTAAAAAAGTAGAGAAAACGTCAGTATCTCGTCACTAAATTCTTGGCAGTTTACCACCTTTTCACTTTGCTATATATATATATAGATATATATATATATATATATATATATATATATATATATTATATATATATATATATATATATATATATATATATATATATATAGCAAAGTGAAAAGGTGGTAAACTGCCAAGAAATTTAGTGACGAGATACTGACGTTTTCTCTACTTTTTTACCACTCTACTTTTTTACTTTTTTACTTTTATTATATATATATATATAATATATATATATATAGATAAATAACAAGTTCGAAAACATATATGAGTAGAGTGCTCTTTACCGAGGTAGAGCGGAATAGTAAGACAATAAGACAAACTTGAGTTACTTCATTTGAATTTTAATCACTACAGATCTGTTTCGTATGGCAAGGTGTAGCTTACCACACTCATCAGGTGATTTTTCGCGTGTGATTTTCGCCTGAGTTGGCTATTAGTTCATACAACGACGAGAGCGAATGGTATAATTGTTTTTATAATATAGCAAAAACATTTTTAAGATAATAATCGGAAAAACTATTGATATGTCGCGGTGAATAAATTATTTAATTGAAATCAACTCCGCCATGATCTACTTCCGTCATGCGTAATGTTGTCACGTATGAAAGGTTTCTCGCTGAGTTGAAAACAGCTTCAGAATTTTGTCTGAGAGCCAAAAATTCGTTGAGATTGCTCAATAAAGAAAAAAGATCCTTTGAAAAGCCAAAAGGTAGGTCAATTTTTAGTTATTGTATCACGGGTTATGAATATTTGGGCTTTTAAGTGGACGTGAAAGCTAAAAAAACATTAGCGAAAATCTCGCTTTGTTGTTTTTTCGATGTGTAATCACCTAAAAATAACAAAAGTTTTCATTCATAATGCTTTTATTACTTCAAAATTATCTTTACTGAATAATAATCATAATATTTGTAATAAATATGTGCTGCTAGCTAACTTTTATCCTTTTTATTTTGTTTGACAAAACAATTCACAATTCAGTCGGGTTTTTCAAAGCCTTAAGACGATTTTGTAAAGTGGATTTTGCATTATAATTTCGTAAATTTTGCACTTGGTTAATGTATTTTCTGTTGAACATTAGCCTTACTCCTCTCAGTTCAGGTTTTTCGCTCTTGTGCGTTAAAGAAACAGCCAGTTTCAACTGCAGTACGTAGAGAAAAATTACACCGCCATTTTGATTTTTCATTACTAGTGATATATGAGCTGATAGCTTGCTAGTATGAGAACCAATCAGATTGCAGAACAGCTCGTATACGGTGGATGGCTATATTATAAATATATATATTATAAATATATATATTATAAATATATATATTATAAATATATATATTATAAAAATATATATATTATAAAAATATATATATATATATTATAAAAATATATATATATATTATAAAAATATATATATATATATATATATATATATATATATATATATATAGATTTTCGCTTACCTCAAAACTGGTCTGCTACAACTTGTTTCATCTGTAAAAAGAATCTTCAGGCAGGTCACTGCCTGAAGATTCTTTTTACAGATGAAACAAGTTGTAGCAGACCAGTTTTGAGGTAAGCGAAAATCTATTATTTGCTCTAACTATATGTTGTTGAGCACTCTTTGCATTTCGTAGACCAAAACCTACACGTATATATATATATATATATATATATATATATATATATATATATAATATATATATATATATATATATATATATATATATATATATATATATATATATATATATATAGCAAAGTGAAAAGGTGGTAAACTGCCAAGAATTTAGTGACGATATACTGACGTTTCGAGCGGAGCCCTTCATCAGAGTAAGACGAGACGAAATGAAATAAATAGGGCTTATATATATGCCAAAAGGGTTGTCACAAATAGAAAGTAGCCAATCAAATGCACGGGAGATAAACAAACTAATAATTAATGAGATGGGAAACGTTAGATCATTTGCTATTTTTAACAGTCGATCAGCAAGCAGACTGAGGGGGCGGGAGAAATGACAGGTCCAATATTCAAGGGGATTAGGCGATAATATTAGCATAAGAAACAAAAACTTGAAAAGGAATGAAAGTGCATACGCGAATAATAAAAAATTAATAATAATAAAGGTTCCAAGCAAACTAAAATAACCAAAAACTTGTAGGAAATTAAATAAAAGAAAAAACGTTCGTTAAGACCAAGAGGATGTGTGGTGCCAAGTTTAAAAATGAGACGCTTCTCTTGCCGCTTGCGGTTATCGTTGCCACCGGAGATGGGAAGGATGGCACAGACTTTCATGTCTGAAACCAAATGGTTGGAGCTGTTGAAATGGCGGGCTACAGGTTTGTCACCATCATTGATCCTCACGGAACGAAGATGTTCAGCAAACCTGTCTGAAAGACGTTCGCCCAGTTTCACCGATGTAGATTTTAGGGCATTTATCGCATGAAATGCAATACATTATGTTGGTGGACGTGCATGAAAAAGCATGACGGATTGTGTGGTCGAATTTGGGGGCAGTAATAACTGTAGTGGGATTGAGAAAAGCGCATGTGTTACAGCGGGAACGGCCGCAAGAAAATGTTCCCGCTGGTGCCGAGGTATTTTGTTTAAGGGCACTATGTACTAAGGAGTCACGAATGTTTGTATTACGGCGAAAAGATACCAAAGGGTTGTCGGTGAAAATGGCTGACGTCTCAGGATCATTTTGTAAAATGTGAAAATTCCGATTAATAATATTTTTAACTTTAAAATTGAAAGGATGAAATGTTAGAAACTAAAGGAATTTTATTGTTTGAAACTCGTTCCAAAGATGGTTCAAGGGCGTCTAAACGGGGGACGAGAAAAGCTTTCTGAACGGCGAGGTCCATCCTTCCCATCTCCGGTGGCAACGATAACCGCAAGCGGCAAGAGAAGCGTCTCATTTTTTAAACTTGGCACCACACATCCTCTTGGTCTTAACGAACGTTTTTCTTTTATTTAATTTCCTACAAGTTTTTGGTTATTTTAGTTTGCTTGGAACCTTTATTATTATTAATTTTTTTATTATTCGCGTATGCACTTTCATTCCTTTTCAAGTTTTTGTTTCTTATGCTAATATTATCGCCTAATCCCCTTGAATATTGGACCTGTCATTTCTCCCGCCCCCTCAGTCTGCTTGCTGATCGACTGTTAAAAATAGCAAATGATCTAACGTTTCCCATCTCATTAATTATTAGTTTGTTTATCTCCCGTGCATTTGATTGGCTACTTTCTATTTGTGACACCCTTTTGGCATATATATAAGCCCTATTTATTTCATTTCATCTCGTCTTACTCTGATGAAGGGCTCCGCTCGAAACGTCAGTATATCGTCACTAAATTCTTGGCAGTTTACCACCTTTTCACTTTGCTATATATTCAAAACACTGTCTACGCAGCACTCTACTACTTATATATATATATATATATATATATATATATATATATATATATATATATATATATATATATATATATATATATATATATATATATATATATATATATATATATATATATATATATATATATATATATATATATATATATATATATATATATATATATATATATATAACTTATGAACTTAAAATATTGTTTGCTACTCCGAGTTTCACGCAAGTGCGATCGTCAGGCAATTGCCTGATGATCGCACTTGCGTGAAACTCGGAGTAGCAAACAATATTTTAAGTTCATAAGTTATACAATTCGCTCTACCACTCAAGGTATTGAGCACTCTTAGGACGATTGCAAACTATTCACTTCATTTTATCTATATATATATATATATATATATATATATATATATATATATATATTATATATATATATATATATATATATATATATATATATATATATATATATATATATATATATATATATATATATATATATATATATATATATATATATATATATATATATATATATATATATATATATATATAGAGAGAGAGAGAGAGAGAGAGAGATTTTCGCTTACCTCAAAACTGGTCTGCTACAACTTGTTTCATCTGTAAAAGAATCTTCAGGCAGTTTCTTTTACAGATGAAACAAGTTGTAGCAGACCAGTTTTGAGGGTAAGCGAAAATCTATTATTTGCTCTAACTATATGTTGTTGAGCACTCTTTGCATTTCGTAGACCAAAACCTATACACGTATATATATATATATATATATATATATATATATATATATATATATATATATATATATATATATATATATATATATATATATTTTCGCTTACCTCAAAACTGGTCTGCTACAACTTGTTTCATCTGTAAAAGAATCTTCAGGCAGTCCTGCCTGAAGATTCTTTTACAGATGAAACAAGTTGTAGCAGACCAGTTTTGAGGTAAGCGAAAATCTATTATTTGCTCTAACTATATATGTTGTTGAGCACTCTTTGCATTTCGTAGACCAAAACCTACACATATATAAATATATATAAATATATATATATATATATATATATATATATATATTTTATATATATATATATATATATATATATATATATATATATATATATATATATATATATATATATATATATATATAAGTGTATATATATATATATATGTATATATATATATATGTATATATATATGTATATGTATATGTATATATATGTATGTATATATATATGTATATGTATATGTATATATATATATATATGTTAATGTTTATGTTTATGTTTATGTTTATGAATATGATATGAATATGAATATGAATATGAATATGAATATGAATATGTATATGTATATGTATATGTATATGTATATGTATATGTATATGTATATGTATTATATATATATATATATATATATATATATATATATATATATATATATATATATATATATATATATATATATATATATATATATATATATATATATATACTGCCTGAAGATTCTTTTACAGATGAAACAAGTTGTAGCAGACCAGTTTTGAGGTAAGCGAAAATCTATTATTTGCTCTAACTATATGTTGTTGAGCACTCTTTGCATTTCGTAGACCAAAACCTACACGTATATATATATATATATATATATATATATATATATATATATATATATATATATATATATATATATATATATATATATATATATATATATATATATATATATATATATATATATATATTTATATATATATATATATATTTAAAATTTCGAGTGTTAGAATACATACATTTTAAGACCAAACCGGGAGCAATTGCGAAAAATGCAACTTCAAGGCCTTCCGGCTGGAGTTGAACCCGCAACCCTGCGATGCTAGTGCATGAGTGCTCTGACCACTGAGCTACGGAAGCCGTTGCCGAGAGCCTAGTCACGAGTTTCTGTATATATGGTGGTGGTAATGCTGGGATAAGATTCTGGGTATATTATAGGTAAATTTGGCATTTCACTCGATCAAACTACATGTTGAAAGGATTTATGGTGAAGGAAAATTTCGAGTGTTAGAATACATACATTTTAAGACCAAACCGGGACCAGTAGCGAAAAATGCAACTTCAAAGGCCTTCCGGCTGGAATTGAACCCGCGACCCTGCGATGCTAGTGCAGTGCTCTGACCACTGAGCTACGGAAGCCGTTGCCGAGAGCCTATAGTCACCTATAATATACCCAGAATCTTATCCCGGCATTACCACCACCATATATACAGAACTCGTGACTAGGCTCTCGGCAACGGCTTCCGTAGCTCAGTGGTCAGAGCACTGCACTAGCAATCGCAGGTTCAATTCCTACCGGAAGGCCGCTAAGTTGCATTTTTCGCAACTGGTCCCGGTTTGGTCTTAAAATGTATGTATTCCAACACTCGAAATTTTCCTTCACCATATAAATCCTTTCAACATGTAGTTTGATCGAGTGAAATGCCAAATATTACCTATATAATATACCCAGAATCTTATCCCGGCATTACCACCATATATACAGAAACTCGTGACTAGACTCTCGGCAACGGCTTCCGTAGCTCAGTGGTCAGAGCACTGCACTAGCAATCGCAGGGTTCAATTCCTACCGGAAGGCCGCTAAGTTGCATTTTTCGCCAGTGCATGGTTCAAAGGCGTCTAAACGGGGGACGAGAAAAGCTTTCTGAACGGCGAGGTCTAAAAGGTTGGTAGGGTAACCACGTTGGACAAAAAAATATCTCATTTCCATTGATTTGGCTTGAAAATCTTGGTCGTCGCTACATAAGCGGCGAAGACGCAAGAATTGAGAGTAAGGGATGGATTGCTTAGTGTGGTTGGGATGAGAGGATGAAAATAGAAGATAACTATGGGAGTCAGTAGGCTTGTACGAGACCGCGTTTTCAGCGAATCACCATTAATCGAAATTAAAATATCAAGGAACGACACAGAGGTCTCGCTGATTTCCCACGTGAACTTCAGAGCAGGATGAAAATCATGAACAAAGTTATATATATATATATATATATATATATATATATATATATATATACGGAACATGTGCGTATCTATATATAATTTTATTTATTTATATTTATATATATATATTTATATATATATATATATATATATATATATATATATATATATATATATATATATATATATATATATATATATATATATATATATATATATATATATATATATATATATATATATATATATATATATATATATATATATATATATATATATATATATATATATATATATATATATATATATATATATATATATATATATATATATATATATATATATATATATATATATATATATATATATATATATATATATATATATATATATATATATATAGGTAATATTTGGCATTTCACTCGATCAAACTACATGTTGAAACGATTTATGGTGAAGGAAAATTTCGAGTGTTGGAATACATACATTTTAAGACCAAACCTGGACCAGTTGCGAAAAATGCAACTTTAAGGCCTTCCGGCTGGGAATTGAACTCGCGACCCTGCGATGCTAGTGCAGTGCTCTGACCACTGAGCTACGGAAGCTCAGTGTTGCCGAGAGCCTAGTCACGAGTTCTGTATATATGGTGGTGGTAATGCCGGGATAAGATTCTGGGTATATTATAGGTAATATTTGGCATTTCACTCGATCAAACTACATGTTGAAACGATATATATATATATGAACTTTAATCACGACAAATGTGTTTCGTATGGTAAGCGGAACTTACCACACTCATCAGGCGATTATCGCGTCTGATGTTGATACCTTGGTAACTTGAAATTGTATAGCTCTTAGTTTGCACCATTATACGGGTGACGTCATAATAATAATATTGGTTTAGGTTTACAGGGTTATGAATAATTACTAGCTGATTAGATATGTTGAAATATGGCTGGTTATTGGCTGCATAACAAGTGTTTTTTTCTATGTCTACATGTCGATATAATTTCGTTCCTAGTGTTCAGTGAGCTTAGAGCTGAATGGCAAATTATAATAAATTTTTCATACTGGCATAGATTACATCTTTTTGTTTTGTTGGAATAGGGCTTGCATTGCTTAATTATTCTCCATTTGATCGAGTATCGGATATCGAGGATCGTTATACCAAGCCACAGTCACAAGAGAAGACAACGGGGAAGAAAACTTACGTCGGACTGACTGAGGGCGCGTTCAAAACAAGATGTCACAACCACACCAGCTCTTTCAGAATTCCAAAACGCAAACATGCCACTGAACTTAGCAAATATATTTGGAACTTAAAATAATCTCATATCCGATACTCGATCAAATGGAGAATAATTAAGCAATGCAAGCCCTATTCCAACAAAACCAAAAGATGTAATCTATGCCAGTATGAAAAATGTATTCGTTGACGTTGATACGACGTTGTATCGACGTCGATCAACCACATCGACGTCGATACAACGTCGCTTTGTCGACGTGTTATCGACGTCGAAAACAGACGTTGTTTCGACGTTGAATCGACGTCGATATCGAGTCGTTGAATTTCACGTCGGTTCTCGACCAAACATCGACGTTGTTTCGACGTCTGATTTTCGACGTGTTATCGACGTCGGAAAACAGACGTTTGTTTCGACGTTGAATTGACGGCGATATCGAGTCGTTATATCACGTCGGTTCACGACCAAACATCGACGTAAGTTGTTTCGACGTCTGCTTTTCGACGTGTTATCGACGTCAGAAACAGACGTTGTTTCGACGTTGAATTGAGGTCGATATTGTATCGTCGAATCTCTCCTCACTTAACGACCAAGCATTGGCCAAGCAAGTTGCTTATATAATTGGTGATAACATATTTTCGTTTCGACATCATAAATAGTCCATCAAAAAAATGGTCCCAGACGAGTCAAAATGCTATAGTTTCTTACTTTATTTTGTATGTATAAAAGCAACCTACTTTATATCAACTCGGACATGCGATGCAGCGACAGGAAAAAAGCATGCAGTAATGACGGAAAGATATTCAGGGAACCTATAGACTACTGTAACTGTAGTTGGATTTTAAGTGTCCTTCGGTTCGAAGACTTTGTCGGCGATCAGGGACAAGGACTATGCTTCAAGAACCCATTTAATTGGTTTTTGAAGAAACCTGTCTTCCTGTCAACAATAATTTTTAGCATAAGGTTTACGTTCATGTTGTCCGACTATAGCCGCCCCTTTTAAGTCTGAATGCCGTACTTATTGGCTTTTTTACCTTCTTTGTAAATCGTATTATTGCCTTTTTTATTCGTACTTTTTTACTGGAGTACTGTCCAAGTTATTAAACATATATTTCATGTCTAGTTGAGAAAAGTTTTGTTCTGTTCTTAACTTGTAATTGTAGTAACTGCAGTCTGCATGCTCAACAAATTTGTAAATCTTCGAAATCAGATTGTTTAAAATTTATTACAAGTAACATACAATATTATATAATATTAAAACTTAGCCGGTTAAAAATTTGAAAACGAAAATAATAGCCATCACAGTTCGTAATTGCTTTTGCTAATTCATTATATACGATAAACATTACTATATATTTAAGAGGGGCGGGGTGGCGCAGCGGGTTAGTCGCAGAACTAAGTTAAGTTAAGTAAGTTAAGCAAGCGCGGGTAGGTACAGGTCACCGGTTGGTCTTCAGAAAGTGGAATCTCATAGCAGCTAGTCATGGGTTGGTTTTACTCAAAAAAACAGGGTTAATTTTTACTCCGAAAAACGGACGATTTTGAACCTTTTTTGTGCCTCCAATAACTGAAATTGACGTTGAATCGACGTCGATTTCACGTCGTTCAGAGACGTTGTTTCAACGTCAAATCGACGTCGAAGAGCGACGTCGTTTCAACATCTGAAATTGACGTTGAATCGACGTCGAATTGACGTTGAATCGACGTCGATTCGAACGTTGTTTCGACGTCGTGAAAACAACGTCGATCCAATTTGCGTTTTCAACCTTTTTTCAACGTCAAATCGACGTCGAAGAGCGACGTGGTTTCAAACGTTGAATCGACGTCTTTTTGCCCGCTGGGTAAACACTAGGAATATCAACATGTACTGTAGACATAGTTAACATTTTCGTTCACCTTACTTACCCGTTTGGTTGGTTACGTGTAAGCTGTTGGCCGAGGGCGCCTTGGACTGGAGCGAGTAGTGGTACTTGGATCCAGGTTAAGATCTAACCAGGTGGTATCTTGAACTGACCACCCCCTTGGGACAGGTTACACCTTCACACCAATAAATTGGTGGAAATTTGACTTACTGTTCTTTGTAGATTTGATTACAGGGAGGGATGGTGGGTTTGCGATTTCGTGGAGCTCTTGATAATGCGTGACACCGCTATTCAAGCAAGTGCGCTAATGGGTGCGCAACAGTTCGTGCCAGTCTCCAGGCCTGCTCCTCTCACCACGTGCTTGCCTCGATCGCATGCGGCGCCCGGTTACCTAGCTGTTAACCTTGGTTATTGCATAACCTCACTTAACATTTTCGTTCACCTTACTTACCCGTTTGGTTGGTTAGGTGTAAGCTGTTGGCCGAGGGGGCCTTGCACTGGAGCGAGTAGTGGTACTTGGATTCAGGTTAAGATCCAACCAGGTGGTATCTTGAACTGACCACCCAAAGTGATGCGGAGTATCACCCTTCCAAGTACCGATAAGAGCTCTTTACTGTTTACAACGAGGTTACTGTGGATGTTCCAGATGAAGTGGTATCTCGTTGGGTAGCCTACCCAAGTAAATTGGAGCATCAGTGGGTAGCATACCCAGATAAATTGGAGCATCGTTGGGTAGCATACCCAGATAAATCGGAGCATCGTTGGGTAGCATACCTAGATAAATTGGAGCATCGTTGGGTAGCGTACCCAGATAAATTGGAGCATTGTTGGGTAGCAAACCCAGATAAAATGGCGTATCAGTGGGTAGCATACCCAGATAAAATTGGCGTATCAGTGGGTAGCATACCCAGATAGATTGGAGCATCGTTGGGTAGCATTTACCCAGATAAATCGGAGCATCGTTGGGTAGCATACCCAGATAAATTGGCGCAACTGTGGGTAGCATACCCAGATAATTTGGAGCATCGTTGGGTAGCATACCCAGATAAATTGGAGCATCGTTGGGTAGCATACCCAGATAAATTGGAGCATCGTTGAGTAGCATACCCAGATAAATTGGCGCAACTGTGGGTAGCATACCCAGATAAATCGGAGCATCGTTGGGTAGCATACCCAGATAAATTGGCGCAACTGTGGGTAGCATACCCAGATCAATTGGCGTATCAGTGGGTAGCATACCCAGATAAATTGGCGCAACTGTGGGTAGCATACCCAGATAATTTGGAGCATCGTTGGGTAGCATACCCAGATAAATTGGCACAACTGTGGGTAGCATACCCAGATAAATCGGAGCATCGTTGGGTAGCATACCCAGATAAATTGGCGCAACTGTGGGTAGCATACCCAGATAATTTGGAGCATCGTTGGGTAGCATACCCAGATAAATTGGAGCATCGTTGTGTAGCATACCCAGATAAATTGGAACATCAGTGGGTAGCATACCCAGATAAATTGGAGCATCGTTGGGTAGCATCACCAGATGAATTGGCGTATCAGTGAGTAGCATACCCAGATAAATTGGCGCATCAGTGGGTAGCATACCCAGATAAATTGGCGTATCAGTGGGTAAGCATAGCCAGATAAATTGGCGTTATCAGTGGGTAGCATACCCAGATAAATTGGCGCATCAGTGGGAAGCATAGCCAGATAAATTGGCGTATCAGTGGGTAGCATACCCAGATAAATTGGCGTATCAGTGGGTAGCGTGCCCAGGTAAATTGGCGCGCATCGTTGGGTAGCATACTCAGATAACATATATAGGCGCATCGTTGGGTATAGAATGCCCAGATAAATTGGAGCATCGTTGGGATAAATAGGAGCATGGTTGGGAAGCATACCAGATGAATTGGAACATCGGTGGGCAGCATACCCAAATAAATTGGAGCATCGTTGGGTAGCGTATAGCACACCAAGATATATAAATTGGAGCATCGTGTGGCGTATAGCACACCCAGATAAATTGGCGGCGCCCTAGCACGACATGGTAGCAACGCTCATGCAGAGCCGCGATATACTTTACAACCTTAAAATCTCCTGCGCAACGCACATATATATTGCTATCGTGTTGTGGTTCTGTTAACTTGTTGGTGTAACCGCTGACCTGTAATGTGTTGCAGTAGTGTGAGTGTTTCTATTTCCTCGCCATTTTCGAAGAAAGTCAATTGCAATGCTGATATAAAAGTTAAATGGTAACTATTTTAAACATGACTTATAGTAAACTCCCACCATTTTTGTGCGTTATATTGACAGAAGGTTTCACCTCGTTGGGCGCGGCAACCGTCTTTAAAGGACCCACATTCCACCTCTTAGGAAGACAAAAACATCGGAGTAATCGAAGTAAATTAACCGTCTGGCGTCAGACAGAGTAAAATCGTCTGTGAGACGCAAGAAAACATGAAATTTGACACTTGGTTGACACTTGGTTGACACTTGGTATATAGTAATAATAATAATATATATTTTCGTCGCCACAATTCATAAAGGCCTATTGTCCATAGGCATCGATGATCGAAAACCAAGCTTGATTTCAATTCATTTTTTGACAAGATTCCCACAGCGCTGGGATTGGCGCAGATACATGTACGCATATAGCGGACCTTTTGTTTGTGTTTATTGTCGGAATTACTGAATACTCCTTGTGGTAGGTGTCAAATTGTTTGCCACGACTTCCAATATGATCGGAAGTGGTCGAATGTATACAGTGTCTTAATTAAGTGGTCCGGGATACCAGCTGCGGCCGCCGTCGTCGCGGCGCCTATACGGAAACTAGGCCCTGAGTAATTATTTTGCCTTTTAATTTAAAGGGACACTCCGGCCAAAATACAAATGCAGTTCATATGAAAGATCTTACTGACTTTAGTTGATTTCCAAAGTTTCAGCATTCCTATCAATTTAGTTAAGAAGATATGGCTAGTTGAAGTTGAAAATTTGAGGAGTTTGACGCCATATTGGTTTTGCGAATATGACGTCATTGAGTGATTCTTTATCGGCAGTGGAGTTGTTTTGATGGCAATCACATAGTGATAGCTGTTGTGAATACTGTTTGGACGAAAATTAGTCGAAATAAACTATTTAGTTCCTCATTGAGCTTATTAGGCATAATACAAGATAGCATCACTCAGTGACGTCATATTTGAGAAACAAAATGGCGTCGAAATTGGACAAACTCTCCAACTTCAACTAGCCATATCTTCTTAACTAAATTGATAGGAATGCTGAAACTTTGGAAATCAACTAAAGTCAGTAAGATCTTTCATATGAACTACATTTGTATTTTGGCCGGAGTGTCCCTTTAATCGTGGAATGTTGTTCTTAGCCATGCAATGAATTCGTCCCGTGTCAGAGGGAAACCATTTCCCTTTAAAAATAAGGGGTCTGGCTTGTTACCGCGACCACACATGCGTGCGAGCGCAAGTGAGATCTACCAACATTGGCAATGCGATAGCAAAAGAACATCGAGGTCAAACGACTGAGAGCAACACGATGCGCTGGCAAATGGACATCGCGATTTCGCTACTGAGGTCGATAAACTGCGACAGCAAGTGGAATTTGGCGACATTTCGTGGCAATGTGTTAGCAAATAAATCGAGAATTAGCGACTGAAAGCCACACACGGCGATAGGTAGCGTGATTTAGCGACTGAACCATACACACTGCGATAGCAAATGAATGTCGACTGTGAGCAACAGCTAGCAACTGCAGGCAACACTAGTTGCGATAGCCAAAGAATATAGAATTCGGCGACATTGGCCAAGCGATAGCAAATGAGTGTCGATTTAAGTGCAGGAGCGACAGCTATATATAGCGACTGAAGCTAGTATACACTGCGAGATACCGTCGTTATTAAGCTATGATCGAAAGGGAAAGATAGACCCTAGATGAGCCGCTGCCGATTCGGTTTGCATCTGCTTCCTGTGAATGAGGCCAAAGTGAATAATTTGCATGTTAGGAACCGTGATGTTTTGATTGCCAAGAACTCTGACTCTGTTTCTATTTCGTGCGCGAGTACTCGTCTATCACCTCGGGCAGCTTACCGTGTGAAAGCCGACTATAACACCTTCGCATATTCCGGTCATCACATACTTACAAATCAAATATTATCTAAAAAAGGTTGGAATGCTGCCGAAATAGCGTGTAAGTTGTCCAACGTTTCGAGCGAGGGACCCTTGTCCGAGAGTAAAACATAAAGTGAAATAAAAATCGAGTGAGACCTTTATAGAATGGATAAATCGCGTATCGATAATCGCGTAAGATAAAAATAAGCCAATCAGGCACGAGAAACATAATTAGCTTTGGCGCGGTCCGGCTGTGCGAGCAATTGCGTTTCTCGATTGTTGATTTACTAGTGTGTGCGCCAAAGAGTGCGCGGAGAGTGCCAATTGAGAACTACAAGTAATGTTAGTGTTAAAGTTTTCGGTGTGATTGTTCCGTTGACCGTTTACTGCGTTGATCTAGGTTACTGCGCAAATGGGAGAGGCGTTCCGGTGACCTTTTTCGTTTGAAGGTTGAACCTGACGTGGAATGTACCTCGACTCGTGATGGTCTCTGATTCGAGTGAAACCACTGCATCTGTCCAAGCGTTTTCACCGTCCGATGCAGCATTGGCGACCCTGGGCCGATGCTGGGCCATCGCCCGTAGTTGCGTGAAACCTCGGGGCAAACAGCCTACCTGAATGTGCGCCGGGAGTTCCTGTTGTATGTCTTGTCGTGGTTGGACCTCCTTTGTGAGTTGTCCTTGCTTGGTTGTGACTCGGTTCTCCTTGCTGTTCCAATTGGGCAACTTGGATGAGACTGAGGATGGTGGCGCAGTGGTGCACTGACTTTTCCGAACGTCTGAACCATGGGAATTCATACGGAATTTGCGATTTCGTGGAGCTCTTGATAATGCGTGACACCGCTATTCAAGCAAGTGCGCTAATGGAGTGCGCAACAGTTCGTGCCAGTCTCCAGGCCTACTCCTCTCACCACGTGCTTGCCTCGATCGTATGCGGCGCGCGGTTACCTAGCTGTTAACCTTGGTTATTGCATAACCTCACAAAAAAAACAACTTGTTATGCAGCCAATAACCAGCCATATTTCAACATATCTAATCAGCTAGTAATTATTCATAACCCTGTAAACCTAAACCACATATTATTGTTATGATGTCACCCGTATAATGGTTCAAACTAAGACCTATACAATTTCAAGTTACCAAGGCATCAACATCAGACGCGATAATC
This sequence comes from Chrysogorgia sp. JL179-B06, assembly GCA_035772405.1. NCBI lineage: Eukaryota > Metazoa > Cnidaria > Anthozoa > Scleralcyonacea > Chrysogorgiidae > Chrysogorgia > Chrysogorgia sp. JL179-B06. Next base: position 6,134,963 of record JAYKKM010000149.1, on the reverse strand, counting down.
ACCCGATGAGTGTAGTAAGTTCCGCTTACCATACGAAACAAATTTGTCGTGATTAAAGAAGTTTGTCCTTTTGTCTTAATATTCCGCTGTACCTCGGTATTGAGCACTCTACTTATATGTTTTCGAACTTGCTACTTATCTATAAGTATACTATTGAGTGTAGCTCGGTACAATCTAGATATGGCATGAGAACTATTTATACCCAAGCGATTGCCGGTGACAACTGCTTATCGAACAATAGAAGTCATCTGCATATCCAGAGAGTATGAAGGGCCAGAGTGCTCAAAACTACCACAAGGGTAGTGGGCGTTCACAGACACGAGTTTCGCTGTACTACAGCTCATCAGTGTAGCTTGGAACAATCTGGGAGTCTGGCTGGATACTTATACACTTGAGATCATCATTGACAACCGCTTGTGGGACAGCACCGGCGATCAGAACATCCAGATAGAGTGAAGTGTGCATGGGGCCAGAGTAGTATAGCAAGTAGGGCTGCGAGCCCAATCGACTTCAAACGTGAGTATAAACACCAAAACATCACCAAATTTGCCAAATCGCGATTCGACAAATTTGAACGATGTTTTGGTGTTTATATTTCACGTTTGAAGTCGAATAAGCTCGCAGCCCTACTTGCTATACTACTACAGCGATCGTTAGTCAATCTAGACACCCTTCGCACGTTTTCTACTAAATTGATGTCAAACACACGCGAGACTAGCGAAACAATACCAAGTTTATACTAAATTTGACACCATTTCGGCCACATTTAAAAAAATAGAAAGTGTCGTTTCAAAATTCTCACAAATTACGTTTAGGAAAAAATAGAAAGTGTCATTTCAACATTTTCGCGTGTTAAAAAAATAAAATGTGGTACGAGCCCACTCTCACATATTAAAAAATAGAGAGTGTCGTTTCAACATTTTCACAAATTTGTCGAATCACATTTAAAAAATAGAAAGTGCCGTATCAACATTTTCACAAATTTGTCAAATCACATTTTAAAAAATAGAAAGTGTCGTTTTCAACATTTTCACAAATTTGTTAAATCACATTTTCACAAATTTGTCAAATCACATTTAAAAAATAGAAAGTGTCCGTTTTCAACATTTTCACAAATTTGTCAAATCATATTTAAAAAAAATAGTCGTTTAAAACGTTTTTACAAATTTATGTGTTGTAAAAGTGTCTCACGCGTGATAAAATTGCCACCTGTTATGCAAATTAGGTTATTGCCACCTGTTAATAATTGATTAGTCCGTTTGTTCACTACTACTTTCAACGTTCGTCGCACTTCTAAAATGATGATCGTACACATATTTTGACGTTGTGATTCCTCCCGACAACAAGCCTAAGAAAGGCACGTACGGCGTCACAATCGCGACAATGCTCTCAACGTCTTTCTTTAATAGCGGGTCTTTTTGCAGCTCGTCATTTAGTTCGTCAGGGTTTTCTATAGCGTTCAACCCATCCAGTAAGTTAGCGAATTTGCTGATTAACAAGTCGGTGAGAAAAGCGTTTGCGATCTCCATTCTCTTCAACTCGTATTGGCGCCATATCTTATCAATAACTTTTGCGGACGCTTTTTTAATGTACGCTTCGGACTGACTTACCACACCGTCACCGGACAGTCTAATAAGTTCGGATCTCCTAACGTCAATGTTGTCTTCCACAGTTGGGGTGTCGTCAGTCTCCTCAACTAATTCCTCAATCGTAGGATTTTCCTCACTTTTGCGTTTCACCATCGCGTTATTACTTATACCCATATTTTATTGCGGAATAACAACTTCATGACTGTATGGATAGCGCAGTGAGATTTCTAGTCTAGCATACTTATTATTTTTTAATGCGATCACAATCGCCGACGATTTTTCTTCTGCTAATGTTTCCAAGGTAATCGTCGATAACGACCTTCATATCACTCCTACTCGGGCAGTAGAAGCAAACGAGCTTACTGATGTTCTCTCTGTACGGTTTTGCGATCGACGTCAGTTGTTGTGTGATGACAATAACGCTCAGCATAAAATGTCGCGCGCTAAAAGCTAAGTTGACCAATTGACTAGTCCTATTCTTAACATCTTGAGAACTCGCACAGTCGTCCAACACAATCAGAGTGTTAGTGCCTTTAAAAAACATTTGTTACACACTTGAGAACAGCGTCGACACTATCCTGCGCACAGTCTATCGCTAACACGTCAGGGTCGCGCACATATTTCCAATCTTGATACGCTTTGTTCCACTCGAAAGTAGGACAAATCAACACAATGTAGTCAAATTTACTAAAGTACTCAGATTCCAATGTTTCCAGCAAATAATGCGTCTTACCACAAGCTGTCATACCAACAATTAACATATTAAACGGAAGTCTCCATTAACTCACGTTTGATTTAATACTGGATTGATTGCAACCCATTGTTTCATAAAGTTGACCAACCATCACTTATCACAAACACCCTGCACATGACATTTGCGGTCGTCGCTTTTTTAGTGATCTCAAGAAGCACACCGGATTGTGTGTTTACAATGTTCTTGCCAGTGGCGACATTGCGATTATCTTGAACGCTCCTCAAGTCGATGACCAACGCGAAGCCATCTTTATAGAACTTCTGTATAGTCATGAACTGAGCGTGTTCTTCACCCAACCCAAACAATCGTTTTCGCTTCTGCATAGAACTTCGACTTTGGGATGCCTTGTGAGTACACACTATTTGGCACACCTTCAATTGTGACTCTAACACTATCAATATTTGGGTAAAGAAACTCCTCACTGTCTGTTCGCACCTTATTCGTGAATAGCAACACAATCGCCTTCATGCTTTTTCTTGGAAGATTAATGTTTTTCATTCACAATGGTCGTACCTTTTATCCCATTCGGTGGTTTTCATCAATGTGACATGCTCATATGACAAACTACGACCACTTGCGTAGCCCCGACGCTATTTCGTCAGCGAGCTCCTGGTTGTCAATCGTCTCGTACTCAAGCTCGAGGTTCTCCAGAGTGTATCCACCCACAGCGCTACCGGATTGCGCCACCATGATGTCTGTGGCCTTCGGAAGTGTGATCACATACTGCAAGTTGTTGTTCATGCTAAAAGGAGCGTAACAACCCATGGTCATTCATGATCTTGCCGAGCTTAATCCGCTGTTTCGTTCCAATCACACCAAACATCAACGCGTCACTAACTTTAGCGGCGTTCCCACTCGTCGCACCACTGTCATCCTTAGAAACTAGCTTTCTCAAGTCTCACCACCAATACCATAGTCAATCATTTGGTCTCGCGCAGTAACACTTTCCCAAAGGTCACGATAAACACCAGTGTAATTTTCCCCATTGTTGTCATACACAGTTTCCCCAGCTAGTCTCACAACAAGTTTCTCAACCAACAACTTGCTCACATTATTCAAGAACCAGCTTTTGGCGTTTGCATTCTTAAAGTCGAACACTAGACCCAACGATCCAGGCACCAAACAGCTACTAACCTTGAGCTTCGGTATATCAATGTAAAGTTCCTCACCAGGACTGACTTTATTAGGGTTCAACGTGATTACGTGTTGCGTTCTCACCCCTTTTATGCCGCCCATGGTCGCTCGTCTAAAACCAGGGCTCAACTCTGCCGACGTGACGTTCATATACCTTTACATATGTTTTATCGCTACCGTTTTAGCTTGTAATAATCATAAGCGAACCACGCGAGTACCACCGCGAGCACCCACATAATTTTGAGCCAACCATGCGAGACCCTTCGCACCCAACGTCAACGCGTTGTAAACTAAATTAGCCAACCCAACAGCCCATGGGCCCATCTTCGTGATTGCGTTCTTAACAGCCTGTGCGAATGACCTCGTAGCCATAGCGCCTTTCATAACAGCGGACCTCCCAGCGATAATAATAGTCGTTATAATCCCAGCTACTGAAATCGCTACAGCGCTCAACCCGACTACATTTTCTTTAGCCCATTCCTTAAATCTCTGAAACTTGTCAATGTCGACTTCTTGTTGCTCTCTAACCTCCTCTATTTCTCGCTGTTCAATAGTTCTGTCTCTGGCTTGCTTGAGTCCTGACTCTCTTTCAACCAAACCAACGTGCTCTCGCTCTTCGTCAGGCGTGAGACCAGTTTGGTTAGTTTTTTTATCAAGCTTTGCCAATCTCCCACTCGTCTCATCTATCGTCTCTTGAAAGTGGTCTACCTGCGCTTGCAACGCACCATCGTCACCTGTTCTTGACTCGGGCACCACACTATCGCTTGGATTAACCACACCACTCAGATCACGGTTCTCGTCTGGTGATAACCCAGGTATGTCGTCGTGATCCACTCTTGTCTCAATCACTGGGAAGTCGTCTGGGATTGCTTCTGTTGTGACAACTGTTGTCTCTGCGCTCTTGGGGATTTGTTTAACTAACTCTCTGAACTGATCAATAGCTCTTTTACTATTGCTATCTTTACTGTAGATCAAATCATCTCCTTTAGATTTTAGAATTAGCCTGGGCCCTCCATACTTACCATGTGTACCTATTGGTTTGAAAAGAATGGCCCCTGTGTCCGTAACCTGTGACCTGTTAACTATTTCCCTTGACGCGTTGTCATGACCAAGCGCTCTTTCGTACAATTCATTTATTTTCTTATTTATTAGCTTGACTCTTTTTACTTCGTTTTTTATTACCTCTTTGTTGTGCGCTTTTAGTTCACCAAGTCTTCTCTCGATTTCTTTCTCCTCTTCAAAAGCTATACTAAAACTCTCGTCATTGACATCACCATATGACTCCTGCTTAACAAACTCCACTGCAGGGACTTCTGTGTTGGTTCCCCTTATCGTCACCGTCTTAACCATCATCAGTATCAATAAAATGACGTCTCTTTTTGCCAATCTCGTCTCGCGTCTAGCTCGCTCCTTATCTTTTTCGCTTGGTCTTGATAGTCGTTGTAATTAACACGAAACGTCTTCCGGCATGTCGTCTTCAGTGTACTTACCGTACATGCCTCCAACAATATCTTCGACATCGACGAGCGTCTTTTCTAATTGCTTATCACTCATGTCTTCGTACTTGTTGAGGGTTTCCATCTCGATCTCGTCAAAAACTTCCCCACCTTCAGCCATATTACATTAGCTCACATTTTGAATATCGCTCTCTGACTCCCACGAATCACATTTTCTCTCTAGTTTAGATAATTGTACGCAAGCCACGCGAATGTCACCGCAAACACCCACAGATTTTGAGCTAACCAAGCGAGGCCCTTTGCGCCTGTCACCAGCGCGTCGTAAACTAAGTTAGCCAATCCAACAGCCCATGGACCCATCTTCGTTATCGCGTTCTTAACAGCCTGTGCAAATGACCTCGTGGCCATAGCGCCTTTCATAACGTTAGTCCTCCCAGCGATAATAATAGTTGTTATAATTGCAGCTACTGAAATCGCTAAAGCACTCACCCCAACCATATTTTCTCTAGCCCATTTCTTAAACTTCTGAAACCTGTCAATGTCGATCTCTTGTCGCTCTCTAACCTCTTCTATTTCCCGCTGTTCGATAAGTATGTCTTTAGCTTGTGTAAGTCCAATCACTCTTTCAGCTAGATCGACCGAACTCTTCGTTCTCTGCAGCCGTGAGGTCTTTTTCTGCGAGCTCCGCTATTCTTTTGTTCACTTCATTTATCAAGTTTTGATAAACGGTCCGCTCGTATTTTGCAATGCGCCAGTGTCGCCTATTCTAGACTCACGCAACACATTCTCGCTTGGATTGAGTAGCCGCGCTCAACTCACGGTTCTCGACTGGTGGTTAGTTCCAGGTATGTTGACGTACTCTGCGTGTGTGTGGTGTCTAACAATGGCACACTCCTCGCGATGTCTTCACGATCTCTCACGTTGTCAATAGTCTGGCGTTTGTGAGATCACTAAAAAACCCTCTCCACATGTTGGTACACTCCTCCACCACTCCGCGTTACGAGATCACTAGTAGTCTCCCCCATGTGTTGACGAAGTCTTATATCGTGTTCGCGCTTCAGTCCACTCTCCACTCTAGTTAGTCTAGTTTCCTCATCGGCTTGTGACGCCTAGATCACCCCGAGCTAGCTCAAGATCTTGAGTGGCTCTCTCGAGACTGCGATCTAGCTCATCATTACTCATATCTTTGCGCTCATCAAAGCCCTCCGTCTCGAGGTCGTCCGAAGCCACTCTTAGCCATGTTTACATTAGCTCACATTTTGAATGTCGCTTTCTGGTATCCACGAATTATGTTTGCTCTCATAACCCAACCATTTGACCAGCGCCATCTTCTTCCCTCTGACTTTCTTTCTTTTTCAACACCTTTTCAACTCTGTACACATCGTCGCCATGTTTCTTATTGACCAGCGATAATTCCTGTTCATAAAATTTACCAATAATCTGTTCACCGGTGTGATCCTCAATTTCGTACACATTCGGATCACCACGAATAACCTTTACCACTTTAAAACAGCTCTTCAGTGAAGTTGGCTTCATAGCCCTTTGTGAACACACTCTTGTATTTACTAATTCTCACTGATTGACCAACTCTAAACTTTGGCAATGGGTTGTCTGCAAATTGGTGACCAAACAAAGTGGTCCACACTTCGCCTTCATTTGACTTATCGACATCCTTTGGCTTCATCATAATGCTTGCGATTCACGTTACTATTGTAATTGCTTACAAAACTGATCCAAAACGTCAATCCATTTGTACGTTCCATGGGTGTAAAAGTACTTCCACATAATACTCTTGAGGCTTCTATTAAAACGCTCGACAACAGCAGCCTTTTTTGTCGCTCTTAGCGCTGAAATACTCAACACCATGTTCTTTCAGCAAACTTTTAACACCAACGTTATAGAACTCAAGTCCGTCATCAAATTGCGCTAACTTAGGTGTGACCCCAAACCGATCTTTAAAGTCACTCAACAATTTTCCAACAGCCTTAGTCATGTTCTTGGTGTCTTTTCTATAGACTGCAATGCCAAAAGCGTATCTACTCAATATTTCAATGCCTGTTAGTATCCAATAATAACCTCCATTCTGTTTTGAATACTTACTCATGTCCACTAAGTCCATTTGAAGCTCTTCACCAAGAGACCCAACAAAAGTCGCACGGAATTTATGTCTTCTCACAATAGGTTTGTACCTAGTGTAAGTGTCCTGCGCTGTCAACCACTCTTTCACTGTTTTTCTAGTTACTTTCAATCCGTCTCCCAACGCACTTTGATACAACCTCTCTACACCACTGAACCCCGTCTTAGGATTATAATAAATGTCTCGCAACCCTTGCTCTGTTTCCACACCGAGTTCCATATAATTCACACAATATACAGTTCCAATAGCACTGCACCAATTTTGACACCACCATTATTCGGTCTGACACGAAACGTCATACTTGAGTAAACACCTTTTTTAATTCTCACCTTAGATTCAATGTCCACATGACGTTGCACCGACCCATTCAAAGACTGTTCAGTGGGTATTGGCAACGTTGTGATCACACTGCTTCGCTTCCCATCAATACCCACATTGCTCTCGGTTTCAACAATGTCACATAAGATTTCTATGTACTTCAGACCTCTGAGCATGTCGACCTCGTTTGGACTAGTGTGCACCCGCGAGTCACCCTCAATCAACCCTACCCCTCGGCGAAACCAAATAGAGGCCCAAGTCTGCCAAGCTTAAATGGGACGCTAACCCTAATCTTGCATCTACTTGTGAACGGTACTTTCTCTATCTCAAGGTCCACGCCCTTCCTTTCTTTAAAGTCTTTTTTTAATAGTCTGACTAGTGTGTCGAAGCTAGTATACCCTCCACTCGTTATTGTACTTTTAAGATCACTCGAAGGGTGACTAAACTCGGAGAGATTGAGGGGCGTCGCCATCTAATACGTTATTGTAGTCCCAAAACACAGTGGCTGTCTTAACCATAATGCGTGGGTTATCGTGCGTGACCATTATCGCGTTGTCAAAGGACACAACTTTTTCTGCACCTTCAATGAATACCGTCAACTTTTCGCATTATGTATAAACATATGGTATATTATATATGCAGAAAGCCCTTCATGAGTACTATGGAAAGCACTACAAACTCGCGATGGCTAACACATCGAAGGCTGCACACGATGCAAAGGCAGACCTCATCAAAAAAGTACCCTCACGCTACTTTAAGCAAATTTGAGTTCTATCCAAATATTTTGCAAGATGGTAAGATCATGAGTGTCGACATATATTTCAGAAACAACGACATCCTCAGCACAGACATAACCAGCACAACCTTCAAAAACGATAAAAGTATGTGGGAGGTGGTTACACAATAGTAAGTTTCCCAATAATATGGCAAGGTGGTGGAAACTATCCAACCACTGCCAAAAGGTCCATAAGAACCACTGGGGGCTTTGGGACGGCTACCCAACAGAAAACGTGTTGAATTATCCAGTGAACAACTTTAAAGTTTTTGTTAACCAAAATAGTTACTTCATGTCAAAGCTACCAGTCTTGCGAGTCACCACGTCAAAGACAAAATCAGAGTGGGATGACAACGAATCTTACTACCGCGTTGTGTTTGCGGACGTATTGCGCAAGTTTTCTGTTGTGGGGTGTCATTGCAACATTTATCAGTGTCACAAGAAGTTCACCCCGTGGTCACAATTAGTGTGATGAGATTTCATTTGTACTTCACCATTAGAAGACTTCTCAGAAGAATGGAAGGTGGCGAGACCATGAAATCAATAAGTAGAGAATTCAACGCTTCCGAATTGTATGGTAAGATTTCCAAGATTCCCAGAAGGCACTATTACCAGAATAAAGTCCTGAGCGATGGCACAACAGGCGAATCCAGAGTCTTCACACTCAACGACGTTCAGAATGATTACAAACGATACGTCGCGCGACTCTCAGATGGTTTTACCAACATTGGGTTGCAATATCTAAATCAGAGCATAGAAGCCTTTGTGTACTCCACACTTGGTGCACAAGCGAGAACACGTGTATCAGTCGTTGGTGGTTCTGCAGGAAGTCTAGAGACCCAACAAGAATTCCGCAAGTTGTTTTCTGACAGTGTTATACAGTACGACGTATCAAACATGGATTCTCAACATGAATAAATCGATCAGAGACACCAACGTTGTCCAAAATCTTGCACTGTCGCCAAGTACGTGGTTGATGCCAAAGTAACCTAGTGGATACTCAAGAATAAAATCGCTGGGTACAAACAACTTATTAAAGATTGCCACAGAGTCCATGAGATTTGGGGTGAACACTAGCTTGAATGCAACAACACCAACAATTACGGTTAAAAAAAGTCCACCAAGAAAATGTGGTGACTCACTTAGTAGTAGCACCAACGACTGTGAAGAAAAAAAGCTCACCAAGAAAATGTGGTGGTACCAACGACTGTGACTAAAAAAGTTTACCAAGAAAGTGCGACACCACTTCCTACAAGTGGAGTCAGACACCACGACAACGCTGGCGATAATCTTAGGGTTCTCAGCGGTCTCTGGTTATCTACTAACCAAATACACCTTGAAGTAGTAATGAGTCTAAACTATGGGTATGAGTCTGACGACCCTCACGATAAAATACTAAAGAGAACGAAAAGGCATCTGGACGAAGATCCTAAATTAAGCGCGACCGGTGGAAGGATGTCTGGAATAATAGACATGCAAGGCTCAGCAATAAAAAAACGTAGCAGACCCAGTCGATGACTCAGACGCCGCGAATAAAAGAACTCTAGAGCAATTGTTAGCGGGTTTCCTCAAGAGTCAGTCCTACAATGTTGTGCTCGACTTCAACGTTAGCACACACGCCTTAAAAAACGTGGAATTTCACACCAATGGTTCAAACAAAGTGAAAGCTATTGGTGAAACAAGTAAATTAGTGCAAAACAACCCGGCTTATGGTCCTATTGTTGGCATCAGCAGTGTGAGTCAAAGTTTTCTATCCCCTGTGTTAACACCAATCCCACTTGAGTCAGGTCTCCATTTTAACTGCCCCAGTATGCAATGGTGCGACCTCTCCATTTTTGTTGTGGTGAGGTTACCCATGAGAACCGCTGGATCAAATTGGGAGACAATTATATCAAACGACGATGGTAGTTGGGATAAGTTCATAGGGTACAAGACTGGTGTGACTAATGGACTCGCGTATGGTGGTAGCGTCCCAGCGATGGAGAAAGTATGCACTATTCCGAGTGGCGTTGACATAAGTAAAATGCACATGATATCAATACACTGGCAAATGGACAATTCACACGTCAGAGTCAACAACGTTAAGTCGACCGATTCAGACTTCATAGCAAATATGAAAAAGATAGGCGCACCCTATGGAACAATTTTTGGAATACATCGACCAAGAATACCACTAGCGCCCTATGCACACCCATCGTTGATAGAATTCTACGGTGTGAAAATCGTGAGTGGTTACATGACAAACCGAGACATCATAATCATGGGTGGAGAAATGATGAAGGAATATGGTGTAAAGTAAATGGGAGCATGTATTTCAAAAGAACGTGAAATATATAAAATAAATAAAACGACTGATCACATGTTCAAAGCTGGTGGATCATTTGGTCGCGGTGACGTGACTCTCGAGCTCCACGCTGAGATTGGTATGAGGTCTAAAAAGACTTACGGCAAACCTATTATGTTACCAGAGTCAGACAAAGTAGGAGTGGTAGGAGACGTGACCTAAGTCATGTAATGGGTTGGCTTAGAAAGCTGGTTCGTAACGTTAGAAACTTTTTCAGACGACGTAGAAAACTGAGGACTAATAAAACGTATTTGCTGCATTGGTACACAACAAACCAAATCTATAAAAAACCTGACACCTATGTCGAGTAGTTTTTTTGTAGGAGACTATAATATAGTGATGACCTCCACAGCGCTTCGATTATTCGACTTCGATGGCCACCAAATCACAACGGTCATGAACAACGGTGAGATATGGTTCAAAGCAAGAGAAGTCGCAAGTGCTCTAGGCTATGCTAGACCAAAAGATGCAGTCAACGACCACGTCGAACCTGATTGTAAAATGAAGATGGAACAGACCTCGTTTATCAACGAACTTGGGGTCTACTCATTGACGTTCTCGAGTAAATTGGAGCGCGCGAAACACTTTGGAAGGTGGGTGCACTCAGAAGTCTTACCAAGCGTTAGAAAAAGTTTAGCTAGCGCTGGTCTCAAACACAATCAGTTTAAAATGATCACTGAGTTCGATCTTCACACGAAAGTCGTTGGTTTTCTTAGGAAATACTATCCAGAAGCTATTTTGATAGCCGCTTGTGGTGAGAATCAAGACACTTCGAGTAAAAGAATAAATTCGTGGAAAAAAGGCTACCAACGTGGAACACCTGACTTGATTATTGCCAATGCGAACCGACAGCACAGCGGACTTGTGATTGAGTTCAAGAATCCAGGTGGCACAGGTAAGACATCCAAAGAGCAGGAGTCTCTGTTGCTCAGATATAAATCCGCTGGTTATCTAACGTTGTTGTGCGACTCATATGACGACGCTATTACCACGGTAATAAAATATCTCTTTGACGTTGGGTTTCAGTGCTCTCACTGCCTTCGTAAATTTAAAAATAAATCAGCGTTGAGTAACCATGAGAGACGCTATTGTAAAGAGACTTTTTAGACAGCGAGTAATAAGTCGAGTTAGCACTCGTTCTCGTTGTTGAGACGACACTTGAAGCGAACGACTGCTCTAGCATTTTCTAAAGACGTTTTTAACTTGGTAAAAAAATATCTGCAAAACTTTCTCTATTTATTTCACAAACCTTCTGACCACTGTGTGAAAAAATGTTTCTATGACATTGGACGCTTCATGTGACCAATGTCTAAATTTAAAAAAGTGGGGTATCCGAGAACACCCTTAATTTTGTGTGGAAGGATGATGACGTCTGCACACTGCGCGATATTGCTCAGCGCCACCAACGAATGATGGCCCTGGGTTGTATCTCCAATTGAATGGCGCGTCAACAGTTGTTCCGTAAGTGTCGCGACAAACGGCGCAGTACGCTTTTAGAAATGTGATGTCGTCTGCCATTGGGAACAGTGTGTCGAGCTCACCAAGTCTTTTTAAGTGCTCTGTTGTTATGAGACCACAAATAATGACGTGAATGCCAGCTTTAATGTATTCACGGGTAACTGACAGATCAGAGTACCAATGGCCTTCGTCAATTCCGATGACGTCATAGCCAGCTATCTCGGAAGAACTCGGAAGGTTGGTGATTAACTTCGCAGGTAAACTGTCTGATCCAACAACAATGGTCTGACGATGTGTGGAGAACGCGTGGTCAGTTCGCCTAGTGTCACCTGTGTTGTTCATGTAGAGGACTTTGAGCCCTGACTTACTTAACGTGACTAACCTACGAAGAGTCTCTGTCGTTTTCCCTGCGAACATGGGACCAATCACGATTTCTAGTTTACCAACTTTTCTCATGGTTACTATACCCTCAGAGAAATATTTTTTATTCTGGTGGAAACCGTCGTTCCATGTTGAATATCCGCTGAAGCTCTAAGTTTTCAAGATGAGACTTCGAGCTCTCGTGTCTCAAGCGATGCAGTGGGTCGTTGGTGGCCACACCGCATGGGTGACAGGTGTACACGTTTTTATTTCTCGCAAAGTGTCTGTGGGCGGGCGAGAGTACGTGGTCCCTGATATCATCCGCACCCAGTATCTCATTACACCCCACCTTGCAAACGTGAACGTCGCGGTTTGCGGCGAGCTCTAGCCACGCTTTGGCTTTGGTTGGGCATGGTTTCCACATAAGGGTCGCTAAGAACACTTGGAGGAAATTACCGAGTAATGTAGCTGTGGACCCACTAGGGTTGTTCAAGTAGACGTCACTTGCTAACATAAGGTATTTGAATGGTGAGTAACACCACACAGGGATTATGTCAGCTAACACACCAGCAAGCTCGTTGGCTCTGTCTTCTCGAAGATCGATCCAAGCGTCGAGAAGATACCTCGTATGGCGGATCTGAGAGCCAAGCCGTTTTGGTGGTCCTTCAGGGTCGGGGTCGAACATTGTGTATGTTGAGAAGTACTCGTTTAAGACGGTAGGTCCAGAGGCGCCTTGTAGGGTGGGCACACTGATAAAGGCTGTTCTCAACATGTTGGCAATATCTTCTTCGCTGATTTCTCTGGCTTGAGTCATTATGTTATACTCTCAGAAAAAATCCTAATTTTTTAGTGCGTTTTGGTCTGGAACTGTGAGACACCTGTGAGGTCAACTGTGAGACACCTGTGAGGTCAACTGTGAGTAAGATAACACGTGATAGTGTATTAGATGGCTGAAGACTCACAGACGGTTGTTGAAGCGAAGATCACAGCTGATGTGAAAAGTGTTAAGGTGAAGGACCCAAAGCGCGTCGCTGCTGGTAAAAAGTTGGCTGAGATATCGAAAGCTGCGAAAGAGAAGAAAATGCGTGAAATGATAGTTAACGAAGAACAGGGTAGTGAGTGGGGTTATGGATATGTTGTCGGAACACTTGGTGTAATCATCGCTGGTGCTTCACTATGGTACACAATTAGCAATGAAAAAGAGACACAACTGGAACCTGCGAGCACTGTGGTTAGCGCGTCAGAAAATCGTAGAACTTGTCGTCCAGCGTTAGACACATTTGATTCTTGAACAAAACACACGACAATGTATATATGTCCGCGATCGATCGAAAAGAACTCATGAACGAATTGTACGATGCGCTACTTGTCACGACTGGTGCTGTGGCAGTGAGTATGATTTCTAAAAAGGCTTTGGGAGAACCATTGGGAACACCAGAGACAGTTAAAGGCACAGTGAAACTTGCTGCAGCTGTTGGCGCAGGAACGCTGTTAGTAAAATGGGCGCAATCGAAAAAGTGGATACCGACAGACCCATTTCAAATCAATGTAAGTTAATGGTGAGCGTCGTGGCTGGAGGGATTTTTAACGCAGTAGCTTTTGCAGGCGCCTGGCTTTATGTTTTCAAAGTTTAATCACTCAGGCTATGAAGCTGAGATGAAAAGACACAACCATGCGTTGGAACAGCTAGCCAGTGCGAAAGAGGTGTGGTACGAAAATGAAGTCGCCAAGAAAGATAAGATCCAACGTTTACGGCAAACGCTCTCTGATGCTAATGCTGACATCAACGACACAAACCACGCGTTGGAAGAACTTAGAAGCGTAATGACCATACAGTACAGCGGACGAGTGTTCACTGACCTCCCGAGGGTTGCGGATTACTACCAACCGAGTGCGGAAATGAAGGAGTACCAATTATTGTTTGTTGGTGCGTTAGGTTTGGGTAGTGGAATAGCGGTATGGGCACTAGTTCGGTGAAAAAATATGTTGGAGTAGTATAAGCGATGGACAAACTTATGAGGCAGATGAGTTACGGCTTGACAATTGACGAGATCGCGAGTGAGACGCAAACTGGGTGTGGAGACACCTTCAGAATTTACTACTGCTCGGATTGTGACGTTGTGAAAAACGTGAGCGACTGCGGTGGGTACGCGTGTCCAAAGTGTGGGTGACATCGAATGGGGTTACACTCAGAGTTACAGCGACATGAGACTCACGCGATTAAAAAAGCGTTCACAAACGGTCTTGGTGGATGGGGAGGAGACTACGGAATGTTGTGAAGGGTGAGCACCTTGAGTTGATAAAAGAGGACTTCCTGAAAGTTGTCAACGTGTTGCACTCATGCAATTTGATAAAGGGTAGAAATGTTAGCAGATACGGATACTACATTATTAGGTTGTGCCATAGAAGACGAGTCGAGACACTCAAGAAGGTGTCAGACCTCAAAGACGGGAAGGTGAAAGACTTGTTCGACGACAATTTGTTTGGGGTGGTGTACCCAAAGCTGGGATGGTGTGAGAGTGGCGATATTTATTACAATGAGTGGGCTAAGAAAAAAAGTGTAGTGTAAGTATAAGCCAATGAGTCGGACTGTGAGAAACCCGCTGAAAAAAAGACGGGTGCATAAGACGAGTGCAGCCGTTGTCAATTCACTAACAGATGAAGCGACCAACGTTCACGGCTTTTTTGGAGGCCAAGAAACACAACCTGTAGTCGAAGACCTCACACCGTCAACACATCTGTTGGATCGAGCACTGAGAGGGTTCACAAGGTCCTATGGAGTCGAAAGTAGTTGACGACAGAGACATTAATCAGGTAAATGGTAGTAGAAGGCGCTGTCACTAACCTTTTGAGACGTGAATTAGGTGAGACCAACGGAATGAAAGTGGTAGAGACAGTCAAGGTCACTTTTGAGAAAGTTTTAGAACTCAATAAGACCACATACAAAACTGCCTACTTTAAACAGCGAAACGTTCGTCGTCATTAACGAGCATGACATCGAGGGTGTTGCCAATCGTGGATCGGAGCAGATTTTGACGCGGATAGCTGGGTGGTTATCTGAGGGGTCTGGATGGACTATCGACAAAATAGACGCACACTACGTTAATGTCGCTATTTACAGACCTTTGCATGGGAGTAGCTACATTGCGTTGCCAAAGGAGTTTGCGCAATAGTATGAAGGGCTTGGTAAACGTAAATAACGATGAATGACAACGAGTGCTTTAGATTGGTGTCACCTTGCCGCATAAGTTTCCTGTTGGAAAACACTCTGATAGAACGTCGAAGTACGCTAGGCATGTCGGTGAGCTGAATTATGACGGAATTGACTTCCCAGTCACACTCAAAGACTACAACAAGATCGAAAAAGGCAAACGATATTAGCATAAATGTTTTTGGGTATGAAAATAAGCAGCCATTCCCTGTGTACGTTTCTAAAGAGGCGTATCTTGACCATATGGACCTATTGTTGATAACTAATGACGTGGGCAACAAGCATTATGTATACATTCGCGATTTTAACAAATTCATGTACCGCCAGACAAAGTATAAGGCTAGAAAACACTTTTGTAGGTATTGTTTGCAGTGTTTTAGTCGAGCGGGACGTGCTTGAAAGTCATATTGAAGTGTGTTTGGTCATCAATGGGAAGCAAGCTATATAAAATGCCGCAAAAAGGTGCGAAAGTGAAACACGAGAATTTTAGTAGACAATTAAATGTACCATTTGTGGTGTACGCAGACTTCGAGGCTATCACACAGAAGGTGCACACAACAAAGCTGTCAAGCGAGTGTAGCTACACAAACGCCTACCAGAGGCACGTCGACTGTGGCTATGGGTATAAATTGGTTTGTTGCTACGATAACGAGTACAGTAAGCCAGTGAAAGTGTTATCGCGGTGAAAATGCAGTCAACAAGTTCATTGGGGAGATGTTAGAAATTGTTGAATATTGTAGAGAGACATCTGAGAGTCACTTTAACAAAGAAATGATACTGACTGATGCCGATAAGAAGAACTTTGACGAGGCTAAAAGTTGTCATATTTGCAGTGTTGAGTACACTGGCGCTGACGTTAGAGTGAGAGACCACTGTCATGTCTCAGGTGAGTACAGAGGGTCCGCACATCGCGATTGTAATGTGAACTTTAAGTTGACTGACAAAATCCCCGTGATCTTTCATAACTTACGCGGCTACGATAGCCATTTCATTATGCAGGAGATTGGCAAGTTTGGTCAAGACATAAATGTGATACCAAACAACATGGAGAAGTACATGGCATTCATGCTTGGAAAAAACTTGGTATTTTTGGACAGCTTTCAGTTCATGAGTAGCGGTCTAGACAACTTGGTGAAGAACCTACCAAGGGACGCTTTCAAGTACACGTCAGAAGTGTTTCGCGACGAGGGGTTGGCACTCATGACAAGAAAGGGGGTCTATCCCTACGATTATATGGACTCCTTTGATAAATTTGATGAATGTGAGCTACCCTCCAAAAAGGACTTTTACAATACTCTGAATGATGAAGATATTACGGAAGAAATGCATGAGCGTGCTTGCGATGTGTGGGACTACTTCGACGTTGAAAACATGGGTGGGTATCACGACCTGTATTTGAAAAGTGACGTGCTCTTGCTTGCCGACGTTTTTGAGAACTTTAGAAAGACATGCCATCGCGAGTATAAATTAGACCCGTGTCACTATTTCACATCGCCTGGATTGGCTTGGGACGCCATGTTGAAGATGACTGGAGTGGAACTCGAATTATTGTCCGACATCGACATGTTCCAGTTCGTAGAATTAGGTATGCGTGGTGGTGTGAGCTACATATGTAACAGACATGGTGTGGCGAATAATAAGTACATGGAAGGGTATGACAAAGAGCAAGAGTCGAAGTATTTGATGTACCTTGACGCCAACAACTTGTATGGATGGGCAATGAGTCGAAGTCTACCCACGGGTGGCTTCAAGTGGTTGACTGAGAAAGAAATAGAAAAAGTTAATCTGCACGACTATCACAACAATAGTAAAAAAGGTTTACTGCTCGAGGTCGACTTGGAGTACCCAGCCCATTTGCATGACCTACACAACGATTACCCGTTGGCTCCCGAGAAGATGGAGATAACCGTTGACATGTTGTCGGAGTACTGCACGAAAATCAAAAATAAGTTTAACGTGAGTGTTGGTGGTGTGAAGAAGCTGGTGACTAATTTGATGGACAAAAAAAAGTATGTGTGTCACTATGGAAATCTGCAGTTGTACATGGATCTTGGATTAAAAATCAATAAGATTCACAGGGTCCTGCAGTTTGACCAGTCCAAGTGGCTAGGCAAGTACATCGACTTTAACACAGTCCAAAAGAACTGCGGCTAAGAACGCTTTTGAGAAGGACTTCTTCAAGTTGATGAACAACAGTGTGTTCGGAAAAACGATGGAAAACTTGAGGAAGCGTGTGGACGTAAGATTAGTGACCACTGCGAAGAAATTAGAAAAGCTTGTCTCGAAGCCGACGTTCGTGTCTTGCAAAATATTTAGCGAGAACTTAGTCGCTGTCCACAAAGTTAAAGAAACGTTGACACTAAATAGACCTGCATATGTGGGTATGTGCATACTAGACTTGAGTAAAACGCTGATGTACAATTTTCACTACAATTATATTATGAAAAAGTACTCTAGCGACACCTGTAGATTGCACTTCACTGACACTGACAGTCTGTTGTACTCAATCAAAACTGACGACGTTTATTCCGACTTTATGATGGAGTGCGAAAAGTTCGACAATAGCGACTATCCTGCAGACAGCCCATTCTTTTTTAGAGAGAATAAGAAAGTTATTGGGAAGATGAAGGACGAGTGCGCTGGAACGCCAATTGTCGAGTTCGTCGGGTTGCGCAGTAAAATGTACAGCTATTTGAAAGAGGGTGGAGGCGGCGGGAAAACCGCTAAAGGTATTAGAAAGAATATAATTAAAAAAGTGATCAGACACGAAGATTACAAAAGTGTGTTACTTGAGCAGAAACAATTGCGACACACAATGAAGACCATTAGAAGTGTCAAACATCAGCTCGGTAGTTACGAAATTAATAAAGTGTCGCTATCCTGTTTTGATGATAAACGATACCTTTTAGAAAATGGTATTGACTCCTACGCGTATGGTCACAAAAACATTGAAGTGAGAGGCGAGGCGACAAACGCTGAAAATAGTGAACAAACGGACTAATCTATTATTAACAGGTGGCAATAACCTAATTTGCATAACAGGTGGCAATTTTATCACGCGTGAGACACTTTTACAACACATAAATTTGTAAAAAACGTTTAAACGACTATTTTTTTTAAATATGATTTGACAAATTTGTGAAAATGTTGAAACGACACTTTCTATTTTTTAAATGTGATTTGACAAATTTGTGAAAATGTGATTTGACAAATTTGTGAAAATGTTGAAACGACACTCTCTATTTTTTAAAATGTGATTTGACAAATTTGTGAAAATGTTGAAACGGCACTTTCTATTTTTTAAATGCGATTCGACAAATTTGTGAAAATGTTGAAATAACACTCTCTATTTTTTAATATGTGAGAGTGGGCTCGTACCACATTTTATTTTTTTAACACGCGAAAATGTTGAAATGACACTTTCTATTTTTTCCTAAACGTAATTTGTGAGAATTTTGAAACGACAACTTTCTATTTTTTAAATGTGGCCGAAATGGTGTCAAATTTAGTATAAACTTGGTATTGTTTCGCTAGTCTCGCGTGTGTTTGACATCAATTTAGTAGAAAACGTGCGAAGGGTGTCTAGATTGACTAACGATCGCTGTAGTAGTATAGCAAGTAGGGCTGCGAGCTTATTCGACTTCAAACGTGAATATAAACACCAAAACATCGTCAAATTTGTCGAATCGCGATTTGGCAAATTTGGTGATGTTTTGGTGTTTATACTCACGTTTGAAGTCGATTGGGCTCGCAGCCCTACTTGCTATACTACTGGCCAGAGTGCTCAAACTGCACCACAAGGGTAGTAAGCGTTGCATTTATCACTAAAGGACATCCACGCTACTTTGGTAAATTATTCGTCATGATTATGCTCGTGTTTCCGTAGTAATCGTTGTGGGCGTCTGATTGGTTGGTATTGATTTCCGGTTGTGTCAAGTTCTTCATTCTGTTTGTGTTTTTTTTGCGGGTAAAATTAGAATGGTGGGTGTGTTTATCTCCATGGTTCTGTGTGTGCTTGTCTTTTTCGTTGTGTTACATGCAGTTGAAGATAGATGGTAGGTATTTCAATGTGTCAGTTAAAGGTGGATCTCTCTACGCTGCGCCAGGCCTCTTTAAATTCTTGTGCATGTCTTGAAGTGGCTTGGTCTAACACAGTTGTGTTAGCGCAGTTAAATTTATGTCCATTGTCATTGGTGTGGGCTGCTGCTAGCGATCGATGATCATGGCGGTTGAATGTTTTGAATTCGGGATTCTTATAAAAACATCAGTTGAAAATGTCTTCATTAAAGGGAAATGGCAATAAAAAAAATTTGTTTGTCTCATTTGAAAGAACATTTAAAATAATATATGAAGACCTTTTAAAATTTCCCCGTAACTTCCTTAATTTTTGAAATATCTGTGAACAAAAATATCTACAATCCGCCATCTTGTTTTATAATTAGATCTAATTAAGTGACGTCAAAACCTGGGTAAACATTCTAAAAGTTGTAAATAATTGCCCAAATATCAGTGGAATGCGTTCAAATAAGATTGCTAGTTCACTTAAAAGTATACAACACCCAAAACAACTACGATTTAGCATCTATAATGACTCGATAATTGCTGATATAAAAAACATTTCTACCCTGGTTGTGACGTCACGCATATCCAAGGATGGTTATGCATATCCAAGATGGCGGAATGTTCAATGTTCTTTGTTAAAAAGAAGTGAAATATTTACAGAACCAAGAACGATATGGAAAATCTGTAAAAGGTCTTCATATATCATTTTTAATGTTCTTTCAAATGAGACAAAAAAAATTTTTATTGCCATTTCGCTTTAAAGGGTTTGGGCTAAAAGGGATGACTCAAAAGGACCTTTCTGTTTTTGTCTGGTCTTTATTTTTCGTTAGGTTAAGGCTAGCTATGATTAGCATTAGTTGTAATGCACTAGTCAATTGAAACTACTGACCCCCGCCAGACTATGCGAGGATAATTTGAACATTTCACAAGTGTTAAAAACCCGGCTCAAAACTACCGTTCAGTTGTTAAAATACCCAACTAACCGTGCATAAAGATTTAGTTTTCCCTGATTTTCAAAGTTTTCAATAAGTTTTCAATAAGAAAACATTTATAAGTTTAATATTCTTACAACAAAAAGAACACAAAAATAGGTACGCGATTGCGTACATGTGTCTACTGGCTTGTTGATCACTGTGGGATGAGGTAGTTAACACGCATTGACATTATATTATAACATTTATATTACGATGTTATAATTTTAGAGAATAATACACTATAAAGATTGCATGTTGAGATTGTTTGCAATAATAGGCCTAGGTGGTTGTAGGTTGCTGTTGCAATGGATGAAGTTTTTTTATTATTTTTTTTATTTATTACACTTTCACCTAATTAATACAAGGTGCGGGACAGTACAACAGAGCTAGGCTCCAAATTAAGTACGCCCTTTAAATGATAAATTAACATAAATTATCATGAATTTAAATTACAATAGATACATGTACATTGTACAGTAACTGCAGTACATAGAGTGTATACATAAAAGGTATAGAAGGAAGTTTAAATATGTACATAATTATATCAAAGCAATATAGTAAGAAAGGGTTAGAAGAGAGCACGTTACGTGAAGCGTGACATTTTTAGCAAGTAGACTTCCAAGTGCAATAGTTATCTACGTCGTAATTATTATTTAGAGCATTAGTATAGTGATTATAAAGTTGACTTTTAAAATATTTAACTGAATTAGAATTTCGTATTAAGCTTGGTAGATTATTCCATAGTTTAGGTAAACGGTTAAAGTAACTAGTTTGAAAGAGTTTTGTACGACACTTAGGAACTAACACATCTAATACAGAACTATTTCTGGTGATTCTTACTGGAATTTTAGGTTCTACAAATCTGTTCATAGAAATATTGTAGTGACCAGTACGACATTTAAAATAAAAAACAAGATCATTTAGTTCGTGTCGGTATGATAAAGGCAATAAGTGCAGTTTTCTCAGACGCTCATTATACGATAAATTGTCCTGCCAGTTTAACCTTAGAACATATTTGGTGGCCCTCCGTTGTAGTCTTTCTACCTTACTAATTTTTCCTATTGTCTGGGGTGCCCAGACCTCACTTGCATAATCAAGGTAAGGACGCACTAGCGCAAGATAGAGTAGTTTCTTGGTGTGGCAATCAAAGCCTTTGCATCCGTGTCTCCGCAGAAAACCCAACATTTTGTAGCCTTTGGCTAGAACACTGTCAATATGCGCGTCCCATTTAAAGTTCTTTGTAACTGTAACTCCCAGGTCTTTTTGGGTTACAGCATGAACCAGCAAAGTTTGACCGATCTTATAGTCAAATTGAATTGGATTTTTTTTTACGTGAAATTGTAAGGACTTTACACTTGGAGTTATTGAAGTGTATCCGCCAATCCTGGCTCCAACGCTGAAGACTGTCAAGGTCATTTTGAAGTGAGTGGCAGTCACGGGTGTTCCTAATTACATTACAACACTTCGAGTCGTCAGCGAACAGTGCAATCGAGTTGTTGATCGAGGTTGGAGATCGTTGATGTAGACGAGGAACAGCAAAGGGCCCAGAATGCTGCCCTGAGGCACTCCGGAAGTTACAGGTAGACTGTTGGATACACTTCCCTGTATGATGCAGCGTTGGTGACGATTGTTTAAGTAGTTCTTAAGCCATCAGGCCTTAAAATATCGGTCGGTCACGGACATTGTCCGACCCATTCGTGAAATTGTCCGACGTAGGGAGAAAACCGCCGTACATTCTGTCCGACCCAAGTGAAGTTGAGATCAATAGTTTGTCCGACCCATAGTGTATTGGTGTCCGACCCATAGTGTATTGGTGTCCGACCGAACTGTAACATTGTCCGACGAATTACAGAGTTTTCAGCGGTAAAAGATCACGCAAAGAATAACAGTGGCGATCCACAACATCGCTTATATAGTTATTATCTGAAAGCCAATGGAGTAGAAATAGAAACAGCGCGCAAAGAAATTAGCAAAAACCTTCGACAAAGCGAACGCTGATGTAGTGTCCGGGCTGCTACATCACAATCAAATGGATCCATCCACGTTGAATAAAACTAAGTTTAAGACAGCATATTTCGTGGTCAAGAATGAACTACACATCACTACATGCAAAGATTTAAATTTCTAAGCCAAACTGAACTCAAAGTCATCGGACATCATCAGATATTTTGTCCGACCCAAACTCAAAGTCATCGGACATTTTGTCAGACGGCTCTGCAAAAGATATTTTAAGGCCTGAGTGATCGCAGAAGGAGGTCACCAATACCATAATGAGATAACTTGAAGAGAAGCCGTTGGTGGGACACACTGTCAAACGCTTTTGCCAGGTCTAAATAAACAACATCGGTTTTCAGGCCCTTATCTAGGCTCTTACCCACAGTGTGATAGAATGACAAAAGCTGTGTGACGGTGGAGCGTCCTTTGAGGAAACCATGTTGAGCGTTAATTGTCAAAGAAGGTATTTAGGTGGAATATCATGTGGTTAAAGATGCAACGCTCCAGGACCTTTGAGATAACACAGAGTAGAGATATGGGACGATAGTTGGTGACATCTTCCTTCTTACCCTTCTTGAACACGGGGACCACTAAGAAGCTTTTCGAATCACTAGGGAGTTCACCGGACGCAAGCGATAAAATGACGAGATGGCAAACAGAAGGAGAAAGTTCACTAGAACATTCTTTTAGGATAAATGTTGGTACGCCGTCCGGTCCAGGTGCCTTGTGTGGGTCCAGATTAGACAAGACGGCCATCACTTCTTCAACAGAAAGTTCAATGTTGTCCAGATGATCATGGTGACTGTCGCTGTTGCAGTTGATTATGGGTGCAGATGTAGAGTCGTCTTGACTAAATGTTGAAAAAAAGAACTTGTTGAACGCTTCTGCTTTACCAATGTTAGAGCTGATTGATTGGTTATTGTAGGTGACTGTAGCAGGAACGGAGTTAGATTTTTGTTTTTGCGCGAAAGTATCTCAAGAAGCCTTTAGGATTTTCCTTGATAGTTTTGCCAAGAGACTCAGTGTGTTCTTGAAATTTCTTATTAATCAAGTTTTTGGATTCTCTTCTCAGCTCCCTGTATTTCTCATGATGGATAATACTGTTAGATTTTTTGAATGCCCGCCTTGCCGTTTCCTTTCTTTTCAGTAAGTGTATTACATCTGCATCAAACCAAGGAGGAATGTTCGAGTCCTTAATTTGACACTTTGGCACGTTGGTGTTGATTATATCAAGTTTGTTGGAGGTTTATAACTAAAAACACAAAACTAAATATAAATTAATATGTATCAGCAATAACGCCTTGCCCGCCTGTTTTATCCCTAGATTTTCATCCTCACCACTGTGGGATTATCTTGCCAATCAGCCTCTTCTGCCTCGCTCGGGGGGTGGGGGTGAAAACGCGCGGGGGGGGGGGGACTGGGGAGGGGAAGAGCCTGCACGAAGTGCACTGGTTTGTCGTATTTACTTTGTTAGATAATACGAGAGAAATACGGGTTAACTGAACAATGAAAAGTAAACGAGAATTACAAATGATGTTACAAAATAATATTAACAGTAAAATATTTAATACCATACATATCCCTGGAGTGCGAATCAAATATTTTAAAATTCAGATTCTTTTAAAATTGCCACTGTATCGCAACCAATAGTAAGTAGAGCATAATTATAATTTAATTGAGAAAACTTTATTTAACTTTTTACTTTATTTTTTACTTTATTTTTTTTTATTAATAAATTTTATTTATTTTGTTAAATGCATTTTCCAGAGTAAAAAATGGTTCATTATTACATGTCATGAAGACATCACCAGCAAATGACTCACTGTATTCTAAATTGTAAATTGTATCTTCAACTTCAAACATTTCTAGAACATATGTCAACAATGGCAAATTTGTATTGACTGAATTACTAATACAGCTATAAAGTCTATTTCCATTTATTAATATGGTATTCAAATAAGAGGAATCCCAAGTGGTAATGCTTTTTTGTTGATTATTTATTATTGCCATTAAAGACATTGCTATACATTGTTTTCCGGCATTTAATCCAAATCTATAGCTTCCTTGGCTAAAGTCAGCACATATAGTTTTATTTGCACCAATGATGTCATCATTTGATAGTCTTAATAGCATTGGTACATACACATGTTGGTAACACAGCATTTTAACTAACCAATCTACAGTTTCATTTGAACTTTTATATTGCTCGGTTAAATGTTTGAAAGTTGGCAAATAAAAGACATTCATGTAAAATAATATCAGCATTGTATTCCACAATTCACCTTTCATGCAACAAGAATTTTCTTTCTGTTTAAGAAAATTAACATGTGAACCGCCTCTTGATCGATATTGTTCAATAGTAACCCCCATATGTTAAATATTTCAATAGTTCTCTAAAACGCCTGCAGAGGAGGTAGGCAAAAGTCAATGTATTTTGTGGCTACTATAGCAATAGTCAAGGTAGAATTTTGTGACTACTATAGCAATAATCAAAGTAGTTTTTGTGGCTACTATAGCACTGATAGCCAAGGTAGAATTTTGTGACTACTATAGCAATAGTCAATAGTATATCGAGCACAATTACTCGTATTTCAATTGAGCGTGAACTGTGCTACAATTAACTAGTACAGGTACGATATATATCTCACAAATATACAGCACGTTGTCACCTACATGAACCGTGCTATAGCAATAGTCAATAGTATATCGAGCACAATCACTCGTATTTCAATTGAGCGTGAACTGTGCTACAACTAGTGCAGGTACGATATATATCTCACAAATATACAGCACGTTGTCACCTGAACCGTGCAATAGCAATAGTCAATAGTATATCGAGCACAATCACTCGTATTTCAATTGAGCGTGAACTGTGCTACTACTAGTACAGGTACGATATATATCTCACACATATACAGCACGTTGTCACCTGAACCGGGTGCTGTAAACCTGAACCGTGTCACAAATAATACTACAGCACGTTGTCACCTGAACCGTGTGCTGTAAAAAATACAATTTACTTACCCTGAATGTCGAAAAACCGCAAAGAATCCTTATATTTTCAACAAATTCAGGGAGTAAAATCCCAACTCGCTATTACGATGAATAATAACTCGCTATTACGATGAATAATCTATCCGTAAACATCCGCCAATCTCCGTAACAGCTTCGTGTCATGTGACGGTATTATTTACTTACCCTGAATGTCGAAAAACCGCAAAGAATCATAATATTTTAGGGCGCGAAATAACTGCTAGCTGGTCGCCTGTCAAGATGACCGGCCAAGTCAATTTTAGCTCGGACATGCCGCTTTTATGACCGGCTAAATTATTCAGCTAAGCCTTAATTAAAAAAAGCCTTAATTCCGTAATCGCCATCGGTAAACTCCTTCACGTAAATTGATTGATATAGTAAAAGAAACATAACATAACAGTGCTGGTTTTGACAGTTGCAGCCGCCTCGCAATTGGATTTATTTCCACTTCGTCTTTTGAGAAATTAGTTTGTTCTTTGCTTAATGTCATAATGTGACTGGTCAAAATGACCGGCAAGGCGAGAATTTGACCGGACAGCGCCTCGATTTGGCCGGACATTGTCCGTTGTCCGGCCGTTATTTCGCGCCCTGTATTTTCAACAAATTCACAGAGTAAATTCAACAAATTCACGGAGTAAATCCTTATCCTTATATTTCCAACAAATTCACAGAGTAAAATCTCAATTCGTATGAATGATGAATTTAGAATCCCTGTCGCATCATCGCACGTGGTCTATCCGTAAACGTGCGCCAAATCTCCGTAACAGCTTCGTTTCACGTGACGGTATGACCACCCCAAGAAAGGTCACGTGACGGTATGACCACCCCAAGAGAGTAAGAAAGTAAGAAAGAAAGTGCTAAACCCAGCCGATGACATAGTGTAACTGGATATATCCCAGTAGACACAAAAATGATAAGGCTTTCTATTTGTTTTGCTCATTTTGTCTTTTAATAACTGTTCTTTCAAAACTGATTTTTTTGCGCATAGGCTTGCACTTCGGGCATAACCACGAACCCTTTGGTGGATCTTTCAAAATGACACATCGAATATGAAACCAACAATACTTGTCTAATTGTAAAAAGCACAACAAAAGTTTGAATTTAATGGTAGGATTTTCTTTTTCGTCGACTTTTTTGTCTGAAGCGTCTGATCATGCTAAATCGATTAGTTCCCAGTCTCCACGAGTGTTAAATCCCGGCTACACCATCCCCGCTTCTTCATGTCAGTGGTCAGTGTTAAAATCCCGGCTACCAAAGATAAAACTACGTAAAACTACGCATAGTCCCAGGGGTTGGGGGTCCGGGGTTTCAATTGACTAGTACATATTAAAAAAACAGGGCTTGAAATTTGCGGTATCCCGATATCCACGGGATACTAGATTTTGATTTTGGATACTAAATATCATAGTTTAGTATCCCGACGGAATACCATGAAAATTTCATGCTAATGCTAGCATTTATCTGGCAACAGTTTGCATTATGTACAACAAATGTGTTCGCTTCGATGGGCAGATTTTTCATCTTGCGTCCACCCATTTACTGGCAAATCTCTTGTTAAGCTTGTCTGATTACGCAAAAAATGTTAAAATATGTAACGATAAATCCCGTTGAAATACCGCAAGAAATAGTAATAGACGATGGAGAAGTGATCAGCAGCATGTAAGAAAAGCGAGAGAAAAGAAATGCCGAAGTAAAAAAGCGATCTCGAAAGTTTAGCCAAAGCTGGAAGAAATATTTTCCGTGGGTGACAATTGAAGATTATGGCAAACCTAAGTTTTTGTGATAAGGATTCCAAGTTCGTAAAGTGCCTGTACGAATTTTGATATAAAGGCATTACAAACTCACCATAAAAGTCAAGGGCGCAAAAGATGTGCAGAGCGTCAAAAAGACATGGCAGCACCAGGGACTAATCCTGCAGAAAAAGCCTTACAAATGAACGAAAAGCACTTTGAAAAACTGAGAATTTTATTCCGAGTAGCGCATTCTATTGCTAAGAAAGGTTGACCCATCAATGACTACCCATTAGTGCTGTGCGCCGGAGCCGGAGTCCGGCCTATTTTGCCGGAGCCGGAGTTTGTTCAGCTCCGGCAAAACTCCGGCACTTAACCGCTTCATATTGACTAGATCGATCATTTTTATTTATCCACGCTTACACCGTCAGCAGAAGATGATCGGTATGTTTTCTCTTCTAAGCAGTCGCCAAATATTTGTCTTCTTCTCGCGGAGCTTTCGTTTTGTTACGCAAACACGGCAAAGAAGCCAGATGAAATCAGACACGATTCTTTGTGAACAATTTTAATGACATTGAAAGGTCTTCCATTGTCTAGAGCACTGAACATACGTCATATCATATGTCTGACTTCATCTGGCTTTTTTCAGAAACCTGGTATCCCTCTTGGATACTACTAAAATGTCAAGCCCTGCATAAGGTTAGGATCAAGGGTTAGGGTTGGGATTGGCTGATTGCATTTAATATCTGCACAGGGGGTTGCGGACCTTGGAAATTCCAGGGGGAGAGGCTTATAAAAGACCTTGGAATTTCCAGGGTAGAGGCACTGGGAAGACTGGAGATTCCTGGGGGAGGACATTTGAAGTTTCAAGGGAGGGGCATTGGGTTTACTAGAAATTCCAGGGTAGGGGCCAAATAACAGTTGGAAATTCCAGGGTATGGGGCACAATAATTTGGAAATTCCAGGGTGGGGCCAAATAACAGTTGGAAATTTCAGGGTGGGTCAAATAACAGTTGGAAATTTCAGGGTGGGTCAAATAACAGTTGGAAATTTCAAGGGCCCCCCAAAATATCCCATTTTTTCCAAGGGGATTTCCCCTTTGTTTACCCATGGAATTTCCAGGGAATGTAAGATTTTATGGCATATTCCATAGGGTCTGGCAATATAAATGCTTGGAAGTTCCAAGGAAGGTATGCAACTAAGCCAAATTCCAGGGGTAACAATCTAACCGGTTATGTACGTCCTCAACCCCCTCTGTGCAGATATTAAATGTAATCAGCCATTAGCGTTAGGATTAGTAGTTCTATACAATGTGAAGATCCTTTTGAGTCGTTACACAAATCGATCGGGTTACAATCTCATAAAATACTGATGAAACAAAATGATGATCCCCCACCCAAATAATTTTAGCTGAAGCTATCATTTTGAAAAGTGGAAGCACAAGAAAGTTTTCATTTCAAGAAGTGGAAGCACTACTTATTACAATAACAACAGCAGCAAAATGGCGCGTTTTAATAAAAACAAGCGAAAGTATTCTAATCCCACAAAATAAGTGTTATTCAACAATTCACAATAAAATCACTCACGATAAGTCATGGCCAGAATATATGGACATTGGGCCCGCGCTATTTGTGTAGCAGCATTATGCTTAAAAGCCCATTTAACCCTCTGCATCCCCGTGGATCATATTACGACCCATCGATCATGCGTTTAATTTGTTCATCTCAAATGTCACGCGTCTTCTCAAAGACTCAAATCTGACTTCCAAGCGTGCCATCTAATGTGTTAGCTAAGTAATCATGCAGGAGTTATACCTTGTCATCTCAAAGACACTTGTTTTGACAGTTGGCAATGTCCTATGTTTTGAAGATTCAAAATGAAAAAGCAGGGCCGTTATTTCGAATATTGAAACCTAGCGTAACAAATAATATCGAGCAATCATTTGTTAATAAGAAACGATTTCGGAAACTAAAAATAAATTTTACATTGTCATTGGCGTGTTAATTCAACACCTTGCAATTCCATTCACAAATGTAGATAATCATCTAGAATATTTTCTCTGAAATGTTGTTTTTTATGCTTAGCATGTGATTTATAACAAAATGCTCCATTAAAATAGTGTTTTGAAAACCTAAAATTTTTACAAAATGTGTTCTCAGAATACTGCAAATGCTATTTCAGAGATCCAAATTTTAAACATTTTCAGAGGGCCTTCGGCACTCGCGCCCCCAATATTTCGTCAAGTGTCCGCCACTGATGTGCACCTCTACTTACCCGTTTGGAAGGTTAGGTGCAAGCTGTTGAGCGAGGGGGAAGCCTGAGACGAGTTGCGGTATTTGAATTCAAGTCAAGATCTGAGCAGGTGAAATCTTGAATTAACCACCCCCTCGCGATAGCTTGCACCTATCACACCAAAAATTTGGTGGAAAAGAAAACAAACTTACCATTTGGACCATTGACTAAAGGGCGGGATGGTGGGCGATGATTACTCAGGCTCCAGCATATGTACATCTAGTACGTTTCCCATATATGGTACTACCAGCCTTATATGTACATGTATGCAACGAGCAAATAGAAGGCACTGACGAGCAAATAGCTTGAAATAACGAGCAAATAGAAGGCATCGCCTGTACGCGGGTCATAGGCGCTTGCCGAGTGATGGTGATACCGAAAATGTATTGTTCAATTCAGCTTTTTCCTCGACTTTTTTCACTCTAATCTAAAGTTTAATCACATCCGAACAAAGAGTGAGATTGTGAAACTCTATATTGCCCGCATGAGTAAGCTGCAAACCTTGCTATAACTTCATTGCATTGATTAAAGTAAGTAAATATTCTGCAATTTCAATATGTAAACAACAGAATATTTACGATAATGTCATTTTAATCGATTTATGATAATGATTTTTATTGATATTGAATATCAATTTATTGATAATGAATTTACGATAATGTCATTTTTATCAAATTACCTGAAAAACAAAAACATTGCAGCTCCACATCTAAATGAGATTGTATTGTTTTGACTATAAAGTTCTGACTGTAAAGTCCGGTTTGTACTCCAAAACACGTGTAAATGATCACAAAGCTGCTCCAAAATCCAAATACGTACAAAGAACGTCCTCGATTCCCCCGCTGACCCCATTTACTGCGGACGTGCACTCATGCTGTACACTGCTGGTCAGCGTGACTTCTTACACATAAAGTTATAAACACTACACTCCTCCCTTCCTTTGGATGGCATCATAATGTAACTAGAAATACGTGTACGCAACAACCCCTCGCCTGCTTACTGTTTGAGGCTTTAATATTGCCAAACTGAACAGATTTTCAAACTGCTTATTTTTTCGTAAATTGCCTCCTGGTGTAGGTTGCTCGCTACTGTTTACTTCACGAAACGATCACAACAATGGATATTTAACCATTTTATAACTTTATTAAAAAACAAACTCCTCTTTCACGCTCGAACTCACACAGACAATATTTTCTCTCTCAAAATAAAACGTCGCTGATTGCCTTATCCGCATCACGCCACTTAAAGGTCGGGTGACACGTGCGATTTTTTTTCTCGCGCCGGCAACGCAACGGGTCAAATTTCATTGCGTTGCCGGCGCGAGTGATGAAATTGCACGTGTCGCATATCTGGCGCGGTAACGCAATTGTAACCCGATGCGTTCGGCAATCGTTGCGGAAAGTTGAAATGTTTGAACTTTCGGCAACGATTGCCGAAAATATCAAATTACCCAGGCATTGTTTCAGCAGGAACGCAATGATTATTTTAAGCCAGCCAATGAAATTCGCTTTTGTATGGCCAGTGTGCTGTAGCGCAGGCTCGTTTCTTTCTGTTTCTATACATGGACGAGTATTTCTGCTTGTTTGTTGATTCACGCATTACTGTGTCTTTCTTATAAAGCGTTTTCAGATAGGTTATCAACTATCTTTTGAAATGTTCAAAATCTATTCGCATAA
Organism: Chrysogorgia sp. JL179-B06; assembly: GCA_035772405.1. Taxonomy (NCBI): domain Eukaryota; kingdom Metazoa; phylum Cnidaria; class Anthozoa; order Scleralcyonacea; family Chrysogorgiidae; genus Chrysogorgia; species Chrysogorgia sp. JL179-B06. The sequence goes on along the minus strand of JAYKKM010000149.1, from coordinate 6,103,664 downwards.
ATTTCTCAAATCCTGGTGTGTCGTGGGCAGCTAAATCAGGAAGAAGCTGACTGAAATAACCTTTGTTGTTTCTCTCTAGAAGCCAGGGTCGGCTCCAAATACGTTTTTCTTCTTTTATATCCTCTTCGTAATCCTCTTCCAACAAAAGCATTGCTATATGACCACGAGTTCTTTCTTCGACGCCATGTTCGTGTGATGTTGGCAAAACACTATAGTTCCCTGTTTTTTCATGTTAATAATTCCGACGCGGCTAAGCTATCATTGCTCGTGTAACCACTTCGCTAGCGTGGGCAGCGCAATGAAATTTGACCCGTTGCGTTGTCGGCGCGAGAAAAATATCGCACGTGTCACCCGACCTTAAGTGTTCGTGACCTTGGGATAAAGTTCAAAGTCGGTCCTAATCTCCAACAATTTTTTGGGTGCAATTTGTGGGTGGTGTACTGAACCCAAGTGGGAAAGTCTGCCAATTGAAATTGAATTAATAATTAATTATAATTAATAATATTAATTTCAATAATAATTTTATTGATTATATATTATATAATTAAAGTTAATTATGTCAGTTATGGTTTTAATAATAAATTTCAACATGCATGTTTACAGTAACAGTAAACAGTGGCATACTCATAATTTTACTCAAAGTACAATTGTATTCACGAGACTGCATAACCTTGTACATACAGTACATGTACCCTACTGTAACTAGAAATACGAATTCGCAATAATCCCCTCGCCCGCCTTTTCTACCCCCCCCCCCCCCCCCCCTTACGGGAATTTCTCCATCCATGGTGCCCAGACCTCGCACGCCGTGGCCGTGTATTTCTGTTTTGCAAAAATTCACAATTTCCAAAAGCCCGTTTCGTCGAAGAAATGTTTGAACGTTATCTCGGCCAATATTTAACCGATTTAAACTCTGAAAACAGATTTGGAATTAGCGAGTCAACATACATAACATACGCGTTTACTATATTACGAGAACGTGAGTACCCTTCGTAAAAACGGTTTATGTACTTGGAAATTAGTCGATTATAAACTGGTCACTTCATCGTATATTATTTTGAACGTTATCTCGATCAATATTTAACCGTTTTCAATTCTGAAAACAGATTTGGAATTAGCGAGTCAAAATACATCACATATGTGTCTACTATATTACGAGAACGTGAATACCCTTCGTAAAAATGGCTTATGTACTTAGAAAGTTAGTCGGCTTTGTCGGCTATGATTAGCCGGTCACTTTGTCGAATATTATGTTGAATATCTCGATCAATATATGACCGTTTTCAATTCTGAAAACAGATTTGGAATTAGCTAGTCAAAATACATAACATATGTGTCTACTATATTACGAGAACGTGAATACCCTTCGTAAAAATGGTTTATGTACTTAGAAATTAGTCCGGGCTTGGTCGGCTATGATAATCTCGATCAATATACAACCGTTTTCAATTCTGAAAACAGATTTGGAATTAGCGCGTCAAAATACATACTCGGACTCGGATTTCTATTTCCTTTGTGACGGTTTTGTGACACTTTTGTGACGGTTCAATTTAATCTGAGTATCTAGTTACCAGTGCCAAATTATCCGATGCCGCGCATGATCGACGACGTTGATCCCATAGAGATCATATATATAAGACTAGAGGGGGCATTGGGGCCTGTTTTGGGGAACCAATTGAACGCTGCCATCTTGGATAAATTGGGGGGCAAATGAACAAAGCCCGGATGAAATGTCTTGGTTGCAGACCTTTTTATTCACTTCGAGAACCTCGAGGTCCATATCAACAAAATTTATAAAGGTAAAAATCTCTTGTTTTCTTAAATATGGTGTACTTCGTTTTAGCTCAAGTCACCAGCAAGACGTTTTTTATTAATATGTATATACAGAATTTTTTAATCTTCGTCGGCTTGCTGTGAAATTGTTTTTTTTCAGAACTTAGACTATTTGCAATTTCAGGGTCAGACTTTTGTCAAGCAAACTGAACGTAATATAAGTTTTCAGCGGTATGAACAATTCAATTTTGGATAAATTGTGCCTTTTTGAGCGTATATTTTCTTGCTTGTTATTTCCAGCTTTGTTCTTGTTGCGTGAATTAAAACAGAAACGACAGAAATTTAAATACACTTCGCTAAGGTGTGGATGGATATCTTTACCACTGAAGTCACTTCAGTGCATGGTAAAGATATCCACACCTTGTAGATTTTATCTTATATTGTGCGGTATAAAACGCAAAACCAGAGTTAAAGTTTAGCGAGAGCTTTTTATAAAAGGAAAATGACCATGGTTTCTCAAATAAAAGACTATGTTACCAAGACTTTGAAATTCAAAATTACAATTGATTGAATTATTTATGGTAAAAATAAATGTATATAATGTACAGTATATTATCACAAACACGTATTAAGACAATGAGATGTAATTTTAATAAGCAAGGTACAGTATCTGTAAAAATAACAGTTTTTGAGAGAGGAATAAATCATCATATAAACCAAACAGTTTTTGAGAGAGGAATAAATCATCATATAAACCAAAAAGGAACGTTTTGCATGTACATATACTGGGTTTTCATTTTAGTTCCATATAAATCACAGCAAGCATTTGTGTTTAAACTAAATAAAGATACATGTACCAAGACCAAGTTTTACGTCAAACAACTAAACACGAAAAGCATTTATTATAAACAAGATTGATATTTAAGGTTTACAATGCTTGCAACATGAAATAATTCAGCACATGAATTCAGGTCAGTCAGGTGCACATAACTTTAGTGAGTTATTGACATCAAAATATTTAGACTGAGGCCTAAAAAAGAAAAAGATATATACTAGAAATTATTTTACTCGTGATCGTATCAAAGATTCAGTTAAAATACAATTACAAATGATATAAACAAAAAGTTAACTCGTTGTAAACAATATGAAACTGCCTTCCAATATTCACTGATCTAATACTTTAGTAGCGATTTTTGTAAATTCATTACAGTACGAGTGGCATTACAAGAACTGCACTGTAGTTTATTTCTATAGTTCTACTGCCATTATCAGTAACTCATGAATTTCCAACGGAAATATAACCGACTGCTACGAACAAGAAATCAGCAAAGCTGAATTAAACTTTCTATAAACATTCAGTCTACTGTGTAAAATTAGGCAAAGAAATTGAAAAATAACATCGAAATTGACCGTATTTTTTTGCAAATCTGCGAAGAAAAATACCATAATTTGACTCCAGCTGGTTTTGCTTCAATCCTTTCAATTCAATCATTAATTACTAAGGTTAGTAAGGTATTTTCAATATTTCAAACGTTACCTTTATAATAATTCTCCTGAGAAACACGTTTCTCTTCTGTTTTCCGTTTGTGATTTCCTTTTTCGGGAAGCGGAATTAAAAAAAGACGAATCCATCTGGCCGGTTACAAATCTACGTTGTAGTCCTACTAAAAATTCACTGACAGTCTGCTTTAATAATAAATGCATCAGGAAAAATAAAGGTTCATTTTAAAAAATCAAGTACAGAACAAAACCGATGATCTCGAAGTGAATAAAAAGGTCTGGAAGCAAGACGTTTCATCCGGGCTTTGTAAATTTGCCCCCCAATTTATCCAAGATGGCAGCCTTCAATTGGTTCCTCGCAGATATCTGAAATCAGGCCCCAGTGCCCCCTCTAGTCTTATATATATGATCTCTATGGTTGATCCATATATATATATATATACAAGGAAACTGAAAGTTACTCTACATTACGCCTGGAATCTGTGATGAGGGACTAAACGCCGGTCGATATTAGCACCCTCGCCCTCAGGCCTTCGCGCCGGGCGAGGGGATAATGTAATCTGCATGTTCCTTATTACCTAATTGTCAGTATAAGCAGATACTGTACCAAAAGATTCAATACCTAAATTTATCGTAGACAAAATTGATAAGCCTGACTAGAAATACGTATACGCAACAACCCCTCGCCCGCTTGCTGTTTGAAATTTTTATAGCGTATAGTTGCTTACAGGATACTTCTTTTACTTGAATTAGATAATAGCCCATTCATTTGTCAGACTGAATAAATAATTTCCAGTGGAAAATATTGCTGAAATCATTGTATTGTCCTGAATTTAATTGTTTCATAGAACATCAAACTAAATACATGAAGCCAAATCTTTTTTAATTTTTGGGTGCAGGCGTGCAGCAGCAGAATAGTGGGCAAGTCTACTGCTGTTTCTACCATCAATAACTAAGAAAGAAACTACTTTTTCACACTGTTGATGATTCATGAAACAGACATCAAAGGCTGCTGAAACTTGAAGGAAGAATGTGCATCTTTATCATACAATGGCTGTGCCCTTTAAAAAAAATCAAATAGGTGGTACATATAGTGCAAATCTATAGGGTCCATTCAAATTGGGATCCACAATTTGGACTACTGTGATGTCGAGCTGGCATGGATGTGGATATAACTTATTATTATATACACAAGCTCTGGATATGAGCTATTCTGCAATCTGATTGGTTCCTCTACTAGTAGGCTATCAGCTCATATCCTACTAGTAGAGAAATCTAGCAAAATGGCTGCCAGATTTGCAGAATTAAACGAAGAAGAAATTCAAGTTTTACTGGGAAATAGTACACCAAAATGCACACAGAAAGCAATCAAATTCGGAACGAAAGTATTTGACGGTAGATAGAACAACTAGATTTTACGAAAAGCTCTCCAAATTTCATATTTTTAGAAAAACAGCGACGTTTAAAGTGGCGTTGCTAGAAATATTTTTGGCCTTCAAAAAATTAAATTTTAGCGTTTCTACTTGGTTTACGAATGAATGGTTTACGAGTTCAAATAAATTTGACAAGTACATAACAGAAATGTCCAAAACAAAGTTAAATTATTGCTTAATAAAGCAATTTCACATTTCTGCTAAGGCAGAAAGATGGCTTTGTAAATAAAAACAACAATGAAGTTCATTAGAGCTGCCATTTAGATTTCTCAAAAAAACGTCAAACAAAGGTTTTAGCATAATTGGTGACCCTACCTTTGCTGAAGCTAACCATATTCTAGAAGCTTTCGTCAAAGACTTGAGAAAGTCTGGCAAGATAGCTGGAGTAGTCTACAAAAAAACCATTTGAAAAGAGCAAAAGGCGGCCTCGGCAACACCGAAGATGAGTCCTACGGCAAAATCTTCCGTATTCGAGACTCAAGCATCCGCCCTGTCGAAACGATCCAAAAATACTTGAAGCATCTAAATCATGCCTGTGAAAGTCTAGTGAAAGTCTCTTTCAGCGTCCAAATGATTCAAAATGCAATAAGTTTGATGTCAACATGAACGGGGTTCAGTATTCAAACATGGCAGTCGGCGAAGCTCCACGACAAAAAGTACAGTGTTCAACTTTCACCATTGCAATGTGAACATTTACAACTGACTTTGCTGAACTGTTTTTTGATCGGTAAAGTGGTTTTGCAGAGCGAAACTTTCTTCGTTCAAACTGTTTATAATATGAATACCTTCCATGAGTGATTGATCGGCGTTTCACTTTCACGTGACATAATTTAATTATTCATATTTTGTCTTCATTACGCATGACGGATGTTGAGAGAATTCAATTACTTGTATAATATAAACTTGCAATTTTATGTTGTTCATATCCAGAGCTTGTGTATATAATAAAACAGTTATTCCACTCACTCTCGTCGTATATGGCTGATAGCCGACTCGGCTAGCGCCTCGTCGGCTATCAGCTCATATACGACTCGAGTTCGTGGAATAACTGTTAAATATTTGATGAGGTCTCAATGCAGGGCAGGGAAACTGATCATTCCTAACTCAGGACTCGAAACTGATCAGTTAATAGAAATCCTAGGATTGGAACCTTTTGTAATTAGAAGAAAGATACATTGTGTAATGGTAGTTGAGAAATTATGTGAAGGCATTTTAACATCATATCTAAAGAACTATTTTCCATATCTCAATGAGTCTGTTCATCATACATGTTGTAGCACCATTATCAATTGCCTTAATTGAGAATATGTGCAGGATATATAACTTTTGAGTTAAAATGAGTTTTTGTAACATATTGTACTGTACATAATATATGAATATATGTGTTTATATTTGTAATAACTTTAGTTTGTTAGGAAACAATTAAGACCACCATATATTGATACCCGAGTGTTAGCTGAAGGGGCTATCCTGTATAAATATTATTGTATTATTATTGTTAATAATAATAATAATTATAATAATAATAATAACAATAATGCCTAGCTAATGTAGATTGCAGATACCATATTTTGATGGTTATTAATACAAAAGCCATGTAGCCTAACAAAGCACATGGCATTGTACTTGTAGTTATAGTATCTAAATTATATATCACTGCATGCATGCACAGATATTAACAACCTATATTCAGGATGACATGTCAATTTGATACTTGTTGACAATGATCTAGCTGACACAGCACTTGTTCAATCCCTTTAACAATTTCTGCTGATATATTTAGTGGCAACATACCCAATGTCAACATAATCCTATATAAGCTGTATTTTACATTTAACAAGCCTTAATTAAGACCAGCATTGTCCAAGCTTATTAACAAACACAATAAGTTGTGGTGCAGCTAGGTCATCTACTATAGTCCTAACATGTTCCGTAATGGATGGGGTAAACAAAGATTATTTCTGTAATACATTGTACCAGTATACAATACATGGACGTCAATTAACCTATATTAACTATGATTAAGCTCATATCCTCAGAAAAACTATACCCGGGCGAAAAAATTATAACCTTCTGATTGCTAGTGACTGCCTCTAACCATTGAGGCATCAAGAGTCATATGGAGAGAGAAGGTTACAATGATGTACTGATTTGAATGATATATAATTATCAGGGCCGGATATAGATATGTGGAGGCCCTGGGCAGCCTTCAGTAGTGGAGGCCCCCCTCAAACTTGGAATACTAAAATGATGCATGACAAAACATATTTACAGTCACCCATAAAGTATATTTTTCAAGTACTAATAATCTGAATAAAAATGTACATGTATAAACATCATGATCAATCTACATAAGAATCTGGTTCCTATGTTTCAAGTGTAAAGAATCTGAATAAGCTAACAGTATAGATCTATAAACTGTATTATTTCTACCATTCATGGTAGGCACTCACAAATACATTTTTCCTTACAATTTTTTCCCATGAAAAATGTGGAAGCCCCCTGGTTGTGGAGGCCCCTGGGCAACTGCCCAGTCTTGCCCATCGGTTAAAATCCGGCCCTGATAATTATACTGCCTATGCGGCAATCACTATATATCAGTAATGCACATAGGTATATACATATTTCAATTGAATCAGTACATCATTGTTACCTTCACTCTGCATCTGAGTCTTAGGTAGCTCAATGGTTAGAGGTTCAATTCAGGTTCAATTCCTGTCTGGGACTAAGAATATTTTTTCTGAGAATATGAGCTTGCATATAACAATCATCCATCTATCGTCTGTCTCATACTCCAAGCTCTCCCTTATTCACTGCAGCAGTGTATATATTAACACTGACAAGTATAGCAAAGTAGTATAGAAACTAGCGGTACCAGCGCATTTTTCCATTTTTTCATGCTTCGCAATCAAAATTGAAAAATTCGCTGTTACTGCTAGTTTCGAGACTACTAAAACGAGACGAAATAAATTAGACTCGAAAACCATCACACGCGTTTCCCAAAATAATTTTTCGAGTATTAGTACGTAGAAGCTGCAACTCTCTGTCGTGGCTGGTCATCCTTTTCCCAAGTACAGTATGTTTAAACCTCTCGTCTAGTTCCTCACGTTCTAAGCTAGTCTTAGCGAAGAGTTGTCGTTTGATCTCTCTAATCTGGTAGATAAATAACAACTCTTTGTTGAGTCTCAATGTCTTTTCCTCCACTGACTCCTGACGTTCTACACTCATTAAGTTAGTATATACTCATGTCTTTAGGTCGTTTTGTAAATTATTGTAATTAGATAGTACTGTCTCCTTCATTCGGGGGTTCCCCCTCGGGGATTTCCCCTCTAGCCATGTGACTGAATACATGTTTACTAGTTGTCAGTCCACCTGATAGCAACCCTAAATAAGGGAGGTAGGGGGATATGTATGATATAATCTTCTCTACATCTCTTTTTAGTAACTGGTCAGTAATCAACTCGTTTTCGAGCTTTTCAGGTGACTCAATAGCGTTGAACCCTCCTAACGCGTGGGCGAACTTGCTTATTAAAAGATCACAGAGGAACACGTTCGCTTTCTCCATTCTTTTTATCTCCCATCCTTCATGGATCTTATTGATAACTTTAGATGAGGCCTTTTTAAGGTAAGCGACGGATTGATCTATCTCACCGTCCTCTGAGAGGCTTTTTAGTTTGTTTCGTTTCTTGTCTACGTCAGTTTGCAAGGTGTCGTCAACTTGTGGTGTATCGATTTGTGGTTCGTCGATCACTTCCTGTTCTGCTTCTTGTATGTCTTCAATTAGTTCGTCAATTGTCTCAAGATTTTTTGTCTTACGTTTTGGCATGTCCTATACTATACGACGTGTTTTGTTTTTGCGGAATGACTGTTTCGTGTGAGTATGGATGCCTTGTGAGTATCTCCAATCTTACGTATTAGTTGTCTCTCAACTGTTTTGTGGAATAACTAGTTCGTACGAGTATGGATGTCTTAGAAGTATCTCCAATCTTGCGTACTCGTTGTCTTTCAACTGTTTTATTATTTTCTGAATTTCCACTTTGTCGACTCCGTTGAGATAATCGTCTACGATAATTTTCATATCGTTTCTGTTAGGGTTGTAGAATGTTACTAACTTTGAGATGTTCTCACGATATGGTTTACTAATTGAGGTTAGTTGTTGTGTTACGACTATTGTGGATAGGTTGTAATGTCTAGCACTAAAGGCTAGTTTAACTAGTTCGCTTGTCCTGTTTTTAACGTCCTGCCCACCAGCACAGTCGTCTAGTATTATCAGTGAGTTGGTGCCTTTATAAATACCAGTCAAGTATTTAAGAAATACGTTGACCTTATCTTGCTCACACTGAATAGTGATAAAGTCTGGGTCTCTCAAGTATTTCCACTCTGTGTACGTTTTGTTCCATTCAAATGTTTGGACATATAAGAATGATATACTCGAAGTGATTCATGTATTCTTTCTCTATCATATCCAATAGGTAGTGTGTTTTACCACAGGCTGTCATACCAACAACTAACATGTTAAAAGGTGTTTTCATATAGAATACTATATGTTTTAGTATTGGATTGATTGTAGATCGTTGTTGATAAGGTTTACGAGTCCGTCGGAGAGTACGAATATCCTACACATAACGTTCGCTGTTGTGACTTCTTTATTGATTTCCATCAATATTCCTGACTGAGTGTTCACGATCTTTTTTCCAGTGGCGACTTTCGCGTTATCTTCGATAGATCTAAGGTCAACAACCAAGGCGAAACCGTCTTTGTAAAACTTTTGGACAGTCATGTGCTGGTCGGAGTCTAGTCCTTGCCCGAATAGTCTTTTCGCTTCTCCCCAGAGTCTTGATTTCGGTATTCCTTGACTGTAGACCATGTTTGGTACACCTTCTATGGTGAGTTTGACTGACTCTATGTTTGGATAGACTAACTCTTCACTATCAGTTCTTGTTTTGTTTGTGAAGAGTAAAACGACAGATTTCATCGATTTTCTTGGTAGGTTAATATTCTCGTTTACGAGTGTGATTCCTTTATCCCACTCCACAGTCTTCATTAGTGTGATGTGTTCGTATGACAGAGATCTACCTGATGAGTATAGGTATGATACTTCATCAGCAATCTCTTGACTCTCGATAGTTTCGTACTCCAACTCAAGGTTCTCCAACGTGTAGCCAGCCACAGCTGATCCAGATTGAGCCACCATAATATCAGACGCTTTAGGTAGTGTGATTATATACCTGAAATTGTTGTTCATGTTGTATGGTGCGTATAGACCGTGATCTTCTAGAATCTTGTCGATTTTAACCTTTTGTTCGGTGCCATTGATAGAGAACATCAGACCATCGCTAACTTTTTGCACGTTTCCACTGGCCGCACCGCTGTCATCCTTCGATATTAACTTTCGAAGGTTCTCGTTTGCTAGACCATATTCGATCATAGCCGTTCGCCACTGTTAGATTTCCAGAGGTCTTTGTACGTACCGATGACGCTTTCACCACTATTGTCGTACACAGTCTCACCTGCTAGTTTTACCACCAGTCTATCGAGTAGTAGTCTTGAAAGGTTGTTAAGAAACCATGATTTCACGTTCGAACTTTTAAAGTCGAATAGAAGGTGGAGACTGGAGGGTACCAAACAAGTGTTACCTTTCGTTTTCGGGATATCGATGTATAACTCCTCCCCTGGATTGGCTTTGTTGGGGTTTAGCGTTACAACATGACGGGTTCTTGTGCCTTTGATAGAAGATATTTCACGACGTCTATATCCAGGAAGCAACTCTTTTTCATTAGTATTCATACTATATATTATAACACATGTTTTATTTCCTCTGTTTGTACTGATCGTAGACGAACCAAGCTAGTGCTATTGCTAGGATCCACAAATTAGACGCTAACCAAGATATACCCGCAGCTCCCCACTTTAGCACAGTCGCCACCATGTTTAGCAGTCCAGACAGTAGAGGGCCAGCTTTTGCTGCTAGATTAGCTATAGCTTTTCCTAGTTTTCCAAGTGTTTGACCACCTTTGAAGATAACACTTCTAGCAGATATTATGATTGTGGTGATAAAAGAGGCTATGGTTATTCCTAGAGCTGAGGCACCCAACCAATTTTCCTTAAACCACTCCTTTATTTTTTGTAACCGAGTGATGTCCTCTTCTTGTTGTTCTCTAACCTCCTCACGTTCCAATTGATCTAGGGTTCTGTCCCTAGCTGTCTTTAGACCTGTCAATCGTTCATTCAACTCGAACTTCTCTGCGGAGTCGACTTCCTCTCTGTTGATAAGGTCTACAGTCTTATTAATAGCGTCCTGAAAATAGTCGGCTTGTGCTCTTAGAAATTGTGGTCTAGTGTCTGGATCGATTGTATCACTTGAGTTTAGGACGCCTCTTAACTCACTATTTTCTTTTTCTGTTAACCCAAATACGTTATCTTGGTTCGCTTCTGTTTCAATTACTGGGAAGTCTTCACTTGAAACCGTGGTGTCTTCTGTTCTATCGTCAGTTGTTGGGTTGTCTCCTGTTATAACGTCAGTTGTTGTTGTGTCGAGGATTTGACCGACTAGCTCTTTAAACTGCTCAATCGCACTTTTACTTTTACTGTCTTTACTGTAGATTAAACCATTTTTTCCAGGTTTTAGTATTAGTTTAGGTTTCAAATATTTACCGTCTTCGCTTATCGGTTTGAAAAGAATAGAACCTGAGGGTGTCACATATGACCTATTGACTATATTCCTTGACACATCGTCATGACTAAGTCTTTTTTTATACAATCTATGTATTTTTCTATCTATTAGATTGGTTCTTTTTACACCATTTACTATTGACTTTTTGTTGTCTCCTTTTAGTAATTCTTTCAGTCTTCTTTCGATTTCATTCGCCTCTTCGAAAGCTAAATTGAAGCTCTCATCATGGACGTCACCGTATGTCACCGGTTCAGCAAACACTACTGCTGGGGCCTTAGCGGTGACATCACTGCCCTTACTAGTGATTAACACTGTTTTCCCGTCTTTTCCACCTGTGAATAATGTCTCCATATATCTGTTTTGTACTCTGTGTGCTATGTCTCTCTTCTCCATCTCTATTTCTACCCTAGTGATTCTGTCGTGTATACCACTATATTCTAGTCCTGTCTCATCTTCTATGAGTATATTATTGAGCATGTCGAACTCTTTTTCTAACTGTTCGTCTGTATATTTCTCAAACTTGTCACGGTCTTGCATTTCGATTTCATCAAATCCTCCTTCAGCCATTATATACTACTCGATATTTTGAATATCGCTTTCTGGTATCCATGAATTGTGTTTACTATCATAACCAAGCCACTTAACCAAAGCCATCTTCTTACCTCCCACCTTCTTTCTCTTCACTATCTTCTCGACCTTGTAAACATCGTCTTTTTTATCAACAGCTGACAACTCTTCCTCGTAAAACTTACCGATGATGGGTTCCCCTTCATGGTCCTCTATCTCGTACACGGTAGGGTCACCGTATGACCTTTGTCACTTTGAATAGCTCCTCAGTGAAGTTAGCCTCATACCCTTTCGCGAATATGCTCTTGTACTTTGATATCCTGACAGTCTCACCTACTTTAAACTTTGGTAGTGGGTAGTCACCGAAATGGTATCCAAACAACGTCGTCCATACTTCGTTTTCGTTTTTCTTACTAACGTCTTTAGGTTTCATTAGAATAGTACTGTGTTTGGTATTGTTGTAATTCTCAACGAGCTGATCTAAAATGTCTATCCACTTGTACGTTCCTTTACTGTAGAAGTACTTCCACATAGACGTCTTGAGTGTTCTGTTAAACCGTTCCACGACTGCTGCCTTTTTATCAGAGTTCGTGCTAAAGTATTTCACGTCGTGTTTTTCCAATAGATCCTTCACACCAACGTTGTAGAATTCCTTACCATCGTCAAACTGAACCAGCTTTGGATACTCGTCAAATCTAACCTTAGCCTTCTCCAGTAACTTTGCGACAGCCTTAGTCATGTTTTTTCGTATCTTTCCTATAGACAGGTATTGCGAAAGCATACCTACTAAGGATCTCGGTGGCTGTTAGTATCCAGTAGTACCCGTTGTTCTTGTGCTTGTACTTGCCCATATCAACCAAGTCCATCTGTATCTGCTCACACAGATAGTCAACAAACGTTTGTCTAAACTTGTGTTTCTTAACAACTGGTGTGTACCTAGTGTATGTGTCTTGAGATTTTAGCCAGTCCTTTATCTTTGCCCTACTAACGTTTAGGCCGTCTTCTTGTGCCTTTTGATACAGCCTCTCAGCAGACTGGTAACCAGTTGATGGGTTGTAGTAAATATCTCTTAGTTCTTGCTCCATATACACTACGTGATGTGTAAATCTAACAGTACCTCACCAACGTTAACACTGTTATCGTCCTGGTCTGTTATCTTGAACTCTAGTTGGTTGATGACTCCTTTGTTTATTAGGATTTTCGACCCAACACCAAAATGTTGTACAGAACCTTTAAGTGTCTGCGTGCTAGTTATTGGTAGTACTGTGATACAATCACTTTTGTTACCATTAACTATGTTATTAGATCTGTCCACGATACTAGACGTTACTTGTATGTATTTCAGTCCTCTGTTAACGTTCACAACGTTGGGACTGGTTTTTGTGGTGGCTATTGTAGTGTTTTCGTCAAATCCCAAAAGTTGTCCAAATTTAAACAGTTCTATTTGTTGATCAGTTGTTATCGTACACGTCGAGTCATATCTGTTAGCTGCTAGCTTGACGTCTCCTAACTCTTTCAAGTCATCGGCGATCATTTAAAGGTGTGATACCCAGGAATAAAAAACGTGGTCACTACTGTTATAAGTTATCTTGTTGTTAGCTGTGGTTACGTTAACGTAATCCCAAAAGATGGTTGCCTTCTTCACTAGTAAGTGAGGGTCTGAGTTAGTTGCTAGAATTGACTCTGGTAGGTCTGTAGTTTTCGTTGAACCACTAATCAATACTACCACTCTCATATAACGTACGGTATGTTATGATGGATGCATTCAGAAGAAAGTACCCTTATGCTGACAAGAATAGGTTTTTTCTTGATGTTGACGACAATATGCATATACATATATTCTTCGTGACGAAAACTAATATTGGTGACGTTTCGATAGACTCAAATAGGTTTAAGAGTAACCCGGAGTATACTAAGTATCTAACGATAAATAAACCAATGATAGCTAACCAAAAAGAGATAGCTAACGCCGTACGCGTGGCTAAGTTGAATCTAGTGAAAAAGTATCCTCACGTCACTTTGAGCAAGTTTGAGTTCGATCCAACTGTCTCACAAGATGGTGAGGTTAATGCGTTGACATATATTTTAGAAACAACGACATCATAAGCACTAACATAACTAGTGATACCTTCAAAAACGATAAGAGTATGTGGGTTTGGTTACACAACAACAAGTCTCCAAAAGGTCATGACGACAAGTTTCCAGAAATATGGCTATCTGGTGGAACTATCCAACCATTACCGAAAGGTCGTAAGAACAACTGGGGACTTTGGGATGGCTATCCAACAGAAAACGTGTTGAACTACCCAGTGAATAACTTTAGAGTCTTCGTTAATCAAAATAACTACTTTCTCTCAAAGCTACCAATACTACAAATCACCACATCAAAGACAAAGTCAAAGTGGGACGATAACGAGAGCTACTATAGGGTTGTGTTTGCAACGTATTGTACAAGTTTCTGTTGTGGAGTGTCGTTACAACACTTGTCACCCTCGCAAGAAGTTCACCCTGTTATCACGAGTGTAATGAGCTTTCATCTGTACTTTACTGTTAGAAGACTTCTCAGAAGGATGGAAGGTGGTGAGAGTATGAGATCGATAAGTAGAGAGTTTGATGCTGGAGAATTGTATGGTAAGACAGACAAGATTCCTAGAAAACATAACTACCAGGGTAAAGTCCTTGCTGACGGTACAACAGGTGAGGAGAGAGTCTTCACGATTAACGACGTTAAGAACGACTACAAACGATACGTTCCTCTGGTGTCGAATGGTTTTACCAACATTGGGAGACAATACCTAAATCAGTCCATAGAGGCCTTTGTTTACTCCACACTTGGTGCACAAGCGAGAACACGTGTGTCAGTCGTTGGTGGTTCCGCAGGCAGTCTAGAGACTCAACAAGAGTTCCGAAAGTTGGTGGAGGATAGTGTTATAAGCTACGACGTGTCAACGTGGATTCTCAACATGAACAAGTCGATTAGAGACACTAACGTTGTCCAAAATCTTGCGCTATCACCGTCTACGTGGTTAATGCCAAGTAACGTGGTAATCCTCAAGAACAAAATCGCTGGGTACAACAACCTGCTAAAGACTGCTACACAGAGTATGAAGTTTGGAGTAAATAGTGGGTTAAACTACACAGAAACGACAGAGGTCAAGAAAGTACATCAAGAAGGTGGAGAGCATCTGGAGACACTTGATAAACCAAAGGTGACACACCGTCTGACGACACCAAAACGTGACACACCAGGAAGAGCATCTGGAGACACTTGATAGGCCACCAAAGGTGACACATCAAGAACGTCGTCTAGAGGTGACACCAGGTGACAACACGACAGAGTTGGGGCTAGTTCTAGTGGTTTCGGCTGTGTCTGGCTATTTAGTAAGCAAATATATGTTATAACATAATGATTCTAAGTTATGGATTTGAGGACAGAGACTACGAGAGTGACAAAATATTAAGAAGAGCGAAGAGACATCTAGACGGTGACCCTAAATTAAGCGTGAGCGGTGGGAGGATGTCTGGAGACATAGCATGGCGCTATCGACGATCAAAAACATAGCAGACCCAGTCGATGATTTGGACGCTATCAGTAAAAAAGTGTTGTCCGTATACTTATCGCAATACTTTAGAACGCAGTCTTATAACGTTATATTTGACTTTAATATCACAAAGCACGCTATGAGTATGGTGGAATACCACAATGGAACAAATAAAGTGAAAACCATTACAGACAAAACGAGCATGTTAGTACAACATGATCCAACGTATGGTCCTATTATTGGTGTTAACAATGGTCATAGCTTCCTATCCCCTGAACTAACTCCAATTCCACTTGAAGCTGGAGTACACTTTAACTGTCCACGTATGCAATACTGTGACATATCCGTTTTTATAGTATTAAGGTTAGTCACGAGGGTTTCTACGACAGATTGGGAGACGATTATCTCAAACGATGATGGAGCGTGGGACAAATACATAGGGTACAAGGGAGGTGATAAATTATCATATGGTGGTGGCGATCCAACAAAGGAGTACACGTGTACAATCCCAAATAACATTGACACCACCAAGAGACACATGATATCAATACATTGGCGGATAGGTAACTCCTATGTTAAGGTGAACAACATAAGATCAACAGACTCAGACTTCACAGCTAATCACAAAAAGATAGGGTCTCCTTACGTAACGATCTTTGGAGTTCATCGACCAAAAATACCACTCGCACCCTATAAGTACCCGTCTTTGATAGAGTTCTACGGTGTGAAGGTTGTATCTGGTTACATGACGAGCCGAGACATAATACTAGTTGGTAGAGATATGATGAAGGAATATGATGTGAGCTAAGATATATGAGGAAGAAGTCAGTTGTTGATTTCAATCACATATCAAAGGATATGTCAGAGGAAGAGGTACTAGAGCTCAAACGTTTGTACGCGTACTACCACAAACTAGAAGCCTGTTACAAATGGAAATACAAGAGGTTGAAGAAAATTAAACTATCGTTAAACATGGCTAGCATAGGGTTAACGACAGTAGGGATTGTAGCTGGATCGATAACCGCTAACCCTCTAATCATTGCTTGTATTAGTGGTCCTGGTGTGATCATTCAAGGCTACTTGGCTAAATCCAATCTGACGAGTAGAGTGGAGCATTGTAAGTTCGCACACACTAGCTATAAAAAGACACTGACACAACTAAGATCATATCTTAGAGGTCTTCCTTACAACGAGTCAATGTTCCTCTCAGACGTTAAAGTGTTGGACGATATTGTGACTGACTTATGTCCACCAATCAATGGAATGGTGAAAAGGTACAATAAAATATACGACGAGACCAACGTTCCAAAATAGGGTAAGATACAAGGGGTGACTCACCCCACACGGCCACACACGGTCGGTCTACATATCAGAACCAGGAGTGTGTTCCACATGAAAGACGACGAGAGCTAACACCTTAAAACAAGGCGTTGGTTGGGAAACGTTTGTATTTAGCAGTTATTTTTTAAGAATAGCTGACCCCCCAAAACGGGGGGTCAGCTTTCCCTAAAAGAAAAAACACTACTTTAAGTTTAAAATAAAACATACGTTATAGTATAGGTGATGAGTATCACTAAAATATTTAGAAATAACGACATGTCAGTCACTACTATAAAAGATGGAGATAATATTTGGTTCTACGGAAAAGAGGTAGCTGAAATCTTGGGATATAAAAGACCTTCCAAAGCGATACAACAGCGTGTGAAAGATGATGAGAAAAGAAAGGTTCAAAATCTCAGGTCCCAAACTGGGACCCGAGATTTCGAGTGTCAAAATAGACAAATTCAGAATAGGCAAGTTTGGCAAATAAATGAGAGTGGTCTATACAGACTAATATTCTCGTCTAAACTAGAGTCGGCAGAAAACTTTAGAAAATGGGTATTCTCAGAAGTTCTACCATCTATAAGAAAAACAGGTGTTTACACACAATACAATCAGTTATCAATCATGAACGAGACAGACTTGCATTATGATATAGTTAAATATATTAGAGAGTATCATCCAACAATAGTCATCCCAGGGTTGGGTGAGTACCAAGACACATCTACTAAAAGAATAGATGGATGGAAGAAAGGTTACAGTGGTGGGCAACCAGATTTGATAGTTTCCACAACTACATAAGAGATACAATGGTTTTGCTATAGAGTTCAAAACACCGAAAGGTAATGGGGTTATTAGGGATAACCAGTTGAGGGTATTAAGGAGACTAAGATCACAAGGGTACAACACGTTACTATCCTCAGACCAACATGAGATAATACATTTCATAGAGACATATATGATAGACTCTAGAGTCCTGTGTGAGTACTGTAATAGGAGATTCAAGAGTGAAACCACACTATCTAATCACCAAAGATACTTTCATCGAATACTCTATCTGTGAGATAATCTGTGAGATGACTGTGAGATGATCTGTGACGAGATATCACGTATAATATAGATGACTGACAGTGAGTCCGTACCTATTATAACGTCGACAACAAGGACCAAAGACCCTAAGAGAGTAGAGGCAGGCAAACGCTTGGCTGCTATATCTAAAGCTGCAAAAGAGAGGAAGATGAGAGAGAGAGTGGTAAGTGAGGACGATAGTTTTAACTACGGATACATAATAGGAACTATAGGAGTGGTTGTAGCTGCCGGCTCATTGTATTATGCGATGAAGCAAGATAAACAAATGGTGACTGTTAATGAGGAGTCTAAGAACGTTGTAATAAAAAAGGAACCACCACCACGTAAACTCGACAGCCTCGATTAAAACATGTCGTATAATATATGGCATCAATAGACAGAAAATAACTGATGAACGAGCTATACGACGCAGCCCTCGTGACTGCTGGAGCCGTAGCCGTGTCGATGGCATCAAAGAAAGTACTAAAAGAACCGTTGGGTACCCCTGAATCAGTGAAGGGCACCCTCAAGTTAGCGACTGCTGTAGGCGTTTCAACGCTACTCGTTAAGTGGGCGCAGATTAAGAAATACTTACCTATTGACCCGTTCTCAAAATAATCTAACGTAATACATAATGGCTAGTGTGATAGCGGGTGGTTTGTTCAACGCTATAGCATTCGCAGGAGCTGGATTCATATTCAGCAAGCTAAACCACACCGGCTACGAGACAGAGATAAAGAGACACAACAAAGCATTGGAGAGTCTTGCAAGAGCGAAAGAAAAGTTCTACGAGAACGAGATTCGTCAGAGAGATAAAATTCAGGAGTTAAGACAACAACTGTCAGATGCTAACGCAGACATAAACGACACAAACCACGCTCTGGATCAACTAAGACAAGTACTGACCACACAGTATGATGGGAAGACATTTAGTAAAGAGCCTGAGTTGTCAGACTATTACAAACCTTCAGATGAGATGAAAGAATATCAAATGGTATTCGTTGGAGTTGTTGGGCTACCTTTAGGTTACTTAATATATAGAGTATTATAATGAGCACTAAAACTTTGAAGGAGATGGCTATGGAAGCAAAACATAGTAAAAACTTAATGGAGATATTCTATGAGAACCAGATTCGTCAGATGAATGAGATTAAAGAGTTGAAACAAACTATTGTTGGACGTTCTAGACCAATCAAGACAGTATAGTAGGAAGACGTTTGATTCTGCTAACTATCACGCCTTCTAGAACGACATTTAAGTTATTATACTATTATGTCTTTAAAAACAGTATAAAGACATAATAGTATAATAACTCAAATGGTTGACGAACGTACTATGAGAATGTTCTATACTGGGTATACATTGGATGAGATTGCATCAAAAACGTGGAGTGGTACTACATTAGGGTACACATTCGACGAGATCAAGAATGGAATTAAGAATGCAAAACCAAAAAAGTGGTACGACACCACATACTGTTATGAGTGTAGTAACCACAGAACCCAAATCGAAGATGGTGTATTTAGTTGTAACAAGTGTGGAGAGACTACCTACGGACGTGTGAGGAACTTTATAGCTAACATTTGGATGTACAAGAAATCGGCTCATAGTTACAGAAAGTGGCTAGAGAGAATATTGACTAGTAAAAGACTAGTTAACGAGAGTGACATACCAATAGTGGTCAGTGATTTTATAAAGATAGTGTGGTCTCTTAAAAGAAACAATCTAATTGTCAAGAATATATCGAAATATATTTTCTGTCATAAGAATATGCTCTAAAAGAGATATAGAGTTGAGAGGTAGTTCTAACGACCTCAAACCTGGTAAGGTCAAGGCACGATTCGAGTACAACCTGTATAGTGTAGTATACAAGGATCTAGGTTGGGACGGAAGAGGAGATCCATACTACAACGAGTGGGTAAATAAAATATATAGTAATATATAATGGCAAGACCAAGAATTTACAAAACAAGAGAAGAAGCTTCAAGAGCAGCTAGAGCTCAAACTAAAGAGTGGATGAGAACTCACAAATGGGTGTGTGAGACATGTGATAATAGGCCATACCATGTGACCTCTAAATATAGACACTTGGAGACCAAAAAGCATTTGAGAAATTTGAGCATCTAATTTTGAACTATTTTGTAATGTCCATACGCATAGCTAGACACACCGTCTGGTAGTATGTGTCGCTTGTCGTCAAAGCAGCTTAAGGATATCTTATTTATTTCGTAGCTTCCTAGTTGGTGGCTCTTGCTGCGAATAGTTTTAATTATGTGAGACATTTGCTCACCATTTGTTAGGACACTTTTATAGTTGTCGTGTCTTATGTTGTTTCTAATGGTACTCTTCTTGATACCTTTAGCAGTCTTCCACCTTTTCCGTCTTCTTTTATGTAGCTATACATTTTCGACCTTAAACCAACGAACTCAACGATGGGGACTCCTAATGTCTCGTCCTTCATTTTACCAATAACCTTCTTGTTAGTTAGGT
Organism: Chrysogorgia sp. JL179-B06; assembly: GCA_035772405.1. Lineage (NCBI taxonomy): Eukaryota > Metazoa > Cnidaria > Anthozoa > Scleralcyonacea > Chrysogorgiidae > Chrysogorgia > Chrysogorgia sp. JL179-B06. Next base: position 6,083,298 of record JAYKKM010000149.1, on the reverse strand, counting down.
CGAAGTAAGGAGATGACTTATCATATCCACTAAAGTCGAACACTTCTTTGTTAGCATGCATGTCTTTGTACACATCCTCCGTCTCAATCTCATACATTAGACTATCCGTGTCTGTGAATAGTAGTTTGGCTTTGTTGCCATATTCCTTTTTGATATTATTGTAGTGGAAGTCGTACATCAATGTCTTCGATAGGTCTAGAATACACATACCTACATAAACATGCTGGTCTATTTAGAGTTAGTGTCTCTTTGATCTTGTGAACTGCTACCAAGTTATTGTCAAATATTTTACTGCTTACAAAGGTTGGTTTTCGACGTTAGTTTCTTCAGTTTTTCCTCGTCTGTTACTAAACTCCACGTTCACACGCTTTCGTAGATTCTCCATAGTCTTTCCAAACACACTATTATTCATAAGCTTGAAAAAGTCTTTCTCAAAGTCATTCTTTGCTTGGGTTCTCTTGTCCGTATTAAAGTCGATATATTGTTTGAGCCATGGTGACTGATTGAATTGAAGTACTCTATGTACCTTCTTAACCTTCATTCCCAAACTCTTATACAGTTGTAGGTTTCTATAGTGAACGACGTACTTATTCTTACCGTTTAGGTTAGGTACAAGTTTTGCAACCTCTCCTACAGATATCTTAAACTTGTTTTGGATTGTCTTACAATAGTTTGACAACATATCACTACTTACTTTCATCCTCTCAGGGGCTAGAGGATAGTCGTTGTGAAGATCGTGCAACTCCTCTGGGTACTCTAAATCAACCTCAAGTATCAACCCTTTGTCTGAGTTGTCACTATATTTGTCTAGATTGTCAAAACCTTCGACCCACTCAAATCCACCAGTCGGTAGATACTGACACATAGCCCAACCATAAAGGTTATTCGCATCTAGGTACACGATGTGTTTCGATGGCTTGCGACTATCATAGTCCTTCATATATTTATTATTGGCCTTACCATATCTATGCGTGATACAAGAGACACCACCTCGCATTCCTTTCTCAATAAACTGAAACATGTCAATATCAGTCATCAACTCTAGTTTCACTCCTGTCATCTTTAGAGCAGCGTCCCATGATAGTCCTGGTGACGTGAAGTAATGGCAAGGATCTAATTGGTAGTACTGTTTACACGTCTTTCTGAAGTTCTCAAACACGTCAGACAATAGTAACACATCAGTCTTGAGGTACATATCGTGGTACTCACCCATACTATTCAAATCGAACGTCTTCCACACTTCTTGTGCGTGTTCATAATCAGGTCTGATATATGTTCGTCGTTCAGTGCACTGTAGAAGCTCTCCTTTGAGGGTAGCTTTATGTCTTCGAACTTATCGAAACTATCCATATAGTCATATGGGTACACACCCTTTCGTGACATCAACTCTAACTCCTTACCTTGAAATACTTCGGACGTGTACTTAAGACAATCTCTTGGTAGGTTGTTTACTAGGTTGACTAGACTAGAGCTCATGAATTGGAAACTATCTAGAAACACTAGATGTTTACCTAACATGAATGCCATATATTTCTCCATATTATTTGGTATGACGTTGATTTTCTGACCTAGATTACCTATCTCTTGGATTATGAAGTGACTATCGTATCCGCTTAGATTGTGAAATATGACAGGTATCTTATCAGTCAATCTATAGTTCCTATTACATAACTGATGTGCTGAACCTCTATATTTACCAGTGATATGACAATGATCTCTAACTCTCATGTCTCCACTTTTATATTTCTCGTCACAAATGTGACATTTAGTTGATTCCTTGAAGTTAACCTTATCAGCTCTAGTCAACACCATGTCCTCATTAAAATGCTCCTTTCTAACTTTCTTGCAGTATTTAACCTCCTCTAACATCTTTTTCATGAACTTCCTAACAGAATTCTTACCTCGAAACATCTCTACTGGTTTACTATATTTATCATCATAACAGCACACTACTTTGTACCCATACCCACAGTCCGTGTGTCTTTGGTACTCACTAGTGTACGATCCTGTGAGTGGTGTCACGTTGTCTACCTTCTCTGCGTATATTACGAACGGCACTTCTAATTGTTTGTGGTAATTTTTGTACTCAAGAGTGTTGTCTCCTTCATCTGGCATCTTGATCGCTTGCTTGCCATTTATCCACCATACAAACCTCCTTGTGTTTCTCTAGAATCTCACTGGTAGTAAAACATTGAAGACAGTACCTACAGAAATTCTTCTTGTGCTCGTATTTAGATTGGTTGAACATAAACTTGTTAAAATCTTTTATATATACGTAATGTCGTTTATTACCACTCGTTATAAGTAGCAGGTCTATATGATCCTCGTACTTCTCCTCAGAAACGTAGATAGGGAATGGCTGTTTGTCCTCGTACCCAAACACGTTAATACTAGTACCGTTCTGCCTCTCTATCTTGTTGTACTGTTTTGTATTCACTGGAAATCTCACTCCGTCATAATTGACAGAACCTACATTCTTCTTATGCTTCGACACTCTCTGTGGATCCTTTCTCACAGGACACTTGTGCAACACGTGACACCACATAAAACACTTGTCATCTTCATTCCTTATATTAATCAAACCTTTCGACGCGTTCCTCAACTCTAATGGTAACTCAACATAACTCGATCCTTTAAGAGGTTCATACACCACTACATTAATAAAGTGATCACTAACATTATCCACAACCCACCCGGAACCTTCTGACAACCACACAGCAATACGATTCACTATCTCCTCACTAGCTTGCTTTGTATTCCCACTAATATCAACACTACTAACCACTGTTTTGACCACACTATTGAAGAAGGCTGTCTTAAACACAGACTCTCCGTCACCAATTTGTTTCTCTAGGGTCACTTTCAATGTCTCGGAAAACTTTAAACCTTTCAGTTTCTCTAACTCTTTCTGTAAAGTCGAACCCACTACTCCTCTAGTCTTGACTAGTTGTTTTAACGGATCCTTATTGTCGATCACCTCAACACTATACGACTTGGTGTACCCTTTGAGAGCAACTCTCCTTTGTACTACAGTAGGACGTTTCATCTTAGCAATAAGACTAGTGATTCTCTCATACTCTTTGTCTGAGGCCTCATGACTCAATTGTGACTTCCTCGCATATCGTCTAAGATCACGTCTAGCCTTTCGAATCTCTCTAACCTCCCTAACTCTGGTGACTCTATTTAATAACATTCTCTCTAGATCCCCTTCTAATAAGGTCCATCCACTTATACCCCAATGCTTTAGCATCAGCTAGATAGCCAGACATCCTCTCGAGAAAACTCATCTTAATATTCGGTATAAATGAATTACCGGAACCCATAGCAGGATCACGTGCACCACCACTCGATAGTGTATCACTACGAGCGACATTACCACCCACAATAGAGTCACGTTTACGTCCAGACCTTTTCATAAGAGTCGTTTTATTATTTAATATAGTCAAGTCTTTAGACCCTTTCGAATCACGAGCCCCACTCAACTCACGAGTTGAAATAAAACCCATACCAGGATCACGCGTAATATTACTTGACATAGTCTTGTTACGAGCTACATCCTCACCCACAGTAGCCCCACGTCTAGACACCTCACTCTGTAGCCTACTAGCTGACACACGTCTCATAGGCTCCAAACCATGTGACACATCGTCTATTAGTAGTCTCGAAACTAGCGGTAACGGCGAACTTTTTCCATTTGAATGTCTCAACTTCTCTGGAGAACGCAGCACTTTTTCTGTTTTTGGATTCCACATATTTGCTCGAGAGATATATGTGGAATCTAAAAACGAAAAAGTGCTGCGTTAACCAGAGGAAAAAGTTGAGACATGAAAAATAGAAAAATGCGCCGGTACCGCTAGTTTCTATACTACTTAGCACAGTACTGTAATGCTTGTTCATGCTACACAATTGTAGGCCAGGCCAAGGTTGTATAAACCCCAGTAATTACTAAACTACCAGTATTGTATAGGCTAATTCAATTTTTTAAATTGTTCCATGATAGGTACAAACTTTAAACGTGCACTACGATTGTGATTTTTCGTTGACTTTCCAATGATATATAGCATAAATCTCTCTGTTAAGTATTTCAAAATGTGTATATTATGTACAACACTTTATAACATGACTAACATGTAGTTGATATGGTTGTTTTATTGAAGAGTACGAAAAAATGTTGTTCTGCGTACTGTGTAGGCACTAGGTAGTGTTAGAAATACATGTAAGAAATCGTGTGCAAGAGGACTATTCAATTTCGAGCGAAAGCCCTTCAAAGAGTGATTTCGTGATGTCTGATTGTTTTGTTTTTAGTCGCCATGACGCCATACCAAAAGTGAAATGTTCCGACCACAATATCTTTTGAAGTACTAACTCTAAGAACTCATTCTACATATCTAATGAAAGCTTGATTAACAGCCTCTGACATACCTACAAAAATATTTTTGTAACTGATAGCTAACAGCTTGAAAAAACCGACGACGCTTGGATTGGATTGACACTACTCAGAGTAAATATTTTAGATATTCAGACGACGATATCTTTTGAACTACTAACTCTAGAAAATCATGCTATACATCAAATAAAAGCCTGAATAACATACTCGGACATGTTTGCAAAACTATCTTGTAACTGATTAACAGGTTTAAAAAACCGAAAACGGGTTTACCTTTAGTTTTGACGCCACGTATAAAACTTGATTTACGAACTTGACATCTTCCGACAACGATATATTGCATTTTCACTGCCTTTTCACGATCTTTTTGAACACAAATCTTCATTCACCGTATATTAACCCGACAAAACTCGTACTTTTCTTTGACGGTTTTCTTTAAATTGTTAAATATTAATTCAAATGCAGATATTTACCATAAATTATCTGGTTACCAGGGCCAAATTTTCCGATGCCACGCATATCCTCAATATATATATATACAAGGAAACTGAAAGTCACTCTACATTACGCCTGGAATCCCTTGATGAGGGACTAAACCTTTTATTCTTTTAGAAGACTTCTGTTTCTTTTATTAATACTAGAAATACGTATACGCAACAACCCCTCGCCGAATTGCTGTTTGAAACTTACAGTACAGTACTTCTTTTGGTTCTAAATTACTTGAATTAGATAATATAGCCACTTCATTTGCCAAACTAAATAAATTTTCAGTGGACAATATCTCTCAGCTTTGTATTGTCTGAATTTAATTGTTTCATAGGACATCAAAATAAATACATGCAGTCCAAACTTTTTAATTTTTGAGTGCAGCAACAGAATAGTGGGGGTCTACTGCTGTTTCTACCATCAATCACTAAGAAATAAATTACTTTTATCACAATTAATATTGATGACTCACGAAATAATCAAAGCAGTATTTAGTAACAGTAAGTTGATAATTCTACCCACATTCGACTACTGTGATGTGGAGCTGGCAGGAATATTGATGGTCATAATCAGAGGTCTCTAGGCATGTCAGGGAAACTGATCTTTCCTAAGTCGGGACTTGAAACTGATTGGTTAATAGAAATCCCAAGTTTTGTACCTCTTGTTTTAGAAGCAAGTTACATTGTGTAATGCTAGTTAGGAAATTCCATGGCATTTTAACATCATATCTACCACTAAAGAGCTATTTTCCATGTTTCAATTAATCTGTTCATACATGTAATAGCACCATTATCTATTGCCAAATATATGTGAAGGATATACAACTTTTGAGTTAAAATTAGTTTTTGTAACATTGAACTGTACATTTATGAATATATGTTGAAATTTGTAACAACTGTAATTTGTTAGAAAACAAGACCCGGCTATCCTGTATAAATATTATTGAATTATTATTGTATTATTATTATTATTATTATTATTATTATTATTATTTAATTATTATTATTATTATTATTAATACTAATAATAATAATGCATTGACATGCAGATTGCAGATACCATATTTGCCATGTAACAAAGCATATATATGGCATTGTGTACTATAGTACTATAGATGGAGTACTGTAAACACAGATTATATATGGAATACATGCCAGTATACAAAAACATGGACGTCAAGATCATATCGTCAGAAACATAATATTCCTGGTTGAAAAAATTATAACCTTCTTATTGCCAGTGACGGCCTCTAACCATTGAGCCATCGAGATTCAGATGGAGAGACGTTACAATGATGCACTGGTTCTAATGATATATGTACTGCCTATGCACAGCAGTTACTATATATTTCAGTAATGACTAATGATTGGGTGTTAATATATACACTGCTGTTATATCAATAGAATCAGTACATCAATGTAACTTTCACTCACCATCTGAGTCTTGGTAGCTCAATGGTCAGAGCATCTCACTGGAAATCAGAAAGTTATCCCTGTCCGGACACAGAATAATTTTTCTGAGGATATGAGCTTGCTTGACAATCATCCATGTACTGTATCGTCTGTTTCCCCCCGAGCTCTCCCTTATTCACTACAGCAGTGTGTATATTAAGTATTAACACTGACAAGTATACATAGTAATGCTTGTTTATTGCTACAAAATTGTAGGCCAGGCCCAGGTCATATAAACACAGCAATAGTATGCATGTTTTTTCACCCTAAACTACTGTATATATAGGGTGAAAAAACTGTATATACCCTGGTGAAATTCCTTGCAAGGATCCTCAAGGATCCTCACAGGATCCTTGCAAGGATCCTTGCCAGGATCCTCAAGGATCCTGCACCAGGATCCTTGAGGATCCTTAAGGATCCTTCCCAGGATCCTGAAGGATCCTTAAGGATCCTCAAGGATCCTTGAGGATCCTCAAGGATCCTTGGCAGGATCCTTAAGGATACTGAAATCCTGAAGGATCCTTAAGGAATTCCTAAAATCCTTAAGGATCCTCAGGAAGGTTCATTGAAATCCTGAAGGATCCTTAAGGAATCCCTGAAATCCTGAAGGATCCTTAAGGAATTCTTGAAATCCTCAAGGATCCTTAAGGAATTTATGAAATCCTCAAGGATCCTTAAGGAATTCCTGAAATCCTCAAGGATCCTTAAGGAATTCCTGAAATCCTCAAGGATCCTTAAGGAATTCCTGAAATCCTCAAGGATCCTTAAGGAATTCCTGAAATCCTCAAGGATCCTTAAGGAATTCGTAAAATCCTCAAGGATCCTTAAGGAATTCGTGAAATCCTCAAGGATCCTTAAGGAATTCCTGAAATCCTCAAGGATCCTTAAGGAATTCCTGAAATCCTCAAGGATCCTTAAGGAATTCCTGAAATCCTCAAGGATCCTTAAGGAATTCCTGAAATCCTCAAGGATCCTTAAGGAATTCGTAAAATCCTCAAGGATCCTTAAGGAATTCCTGAAATCCTCAAGGATCCTTAAGGAATTTGTGAAATCCTCAAGGATCCTTAAGGAATTCCTGAAATCCTCAAGGATCCTTAAGGAATTCCTGAAATCCTCAAGGATCCTTGGAAGGTTTACTGCAATCCTGAAGGATCCTTAAGGAATTTCTGAAATCCTTAAGGAATCCTGGAAATCCTTAAGGAATTCTTGAAATCCTCAAGGATCCTTAAACACGGAGCGAACGCATAAGAGGAGTCTGAGCATCTCAGACTGTCAATTAGATTAACGAAAGAACGCATGTTATTGGTCAGACTATTTTTAGCGACAAGTCTTGGTCTTACGTTTCCGTGTCTTTAAAACCACTGTGTTATAAACCACTGTGTTATAATAAAACCAAAGCGTATGCTGCGAGGCGAAATTTGAAAGATTTTAGCTGGAGGAAATATATGTAAAAGCTATTCAATGTCTTCTGAAAACTTGATCAAGGTAAGCAGTTAACTCGGCGTTTAAATGAATGTTTATTTATCGATTGCGAATTGGAGACAAGCGATATTTACAAGTTGCGCCTTTACATATATGTATCGGTGTTCTAGGTAGTTCTAACAATCCCGTCTTCAGAACTCGAATCTCTTCGTTCTTTCGCAAATCAGTCGGATGGGCAGATTTTAAAAGAGACAAGAGTAAGGAAAAGGAAGCGTGATGAAGGCGACGTTGAGGTCGTAAGTGGAGAATCGACGCAAGGTAATTATAATTTTATACAGATTAGCATATTTGCGTGCAAATATTATATTCTGTCATTCTGATATGAAATGACGTAAATATATTCTTGTCTAAATACTGTTTGACTAGAAGTGTAAGTTTGTTAAATGCCTGATTTTTATGGCTTATAGATACAGCAGAGTTGTCTTATACCCTTGGTGCCATAGGTTCTGCTGATACCAGCGAACATGCAACTTGTGAGTTTTGTTTACAAAATCCATGCGTGACTACACCAAATGACCACCGAGCATCGTTTCTCAGTGCACATGGACCACCACGTTCTCGGAATATAGCAAAACGCTATAAAGATTATAAGGAATATTATAAAATTCTGAAGAAGGAACGCTTATGGCATAATCCTCTTTACATCGATCGAAAGAACGATCTTGGTATATTCATTGACGATGTAAGGGAGATTATGCCAAATTGTGTCGTTGGGGATGTTAGGAAACGATGGCCAAATCCACCTGATGTTCCATACAAAGGCCATGTACCCACTACGACACGCTAAAAACTATGTACAGGTAACTATCTACATTTTATTCTTCTTTTATCCACAGTTGACTATCACCAATTCAATGCAAAGAATATGGCCCACACATCATCCTTGAACTTATAAGTCTTAGGCTTTAGGACTCTATAAGGTGCTACTCTATCAGGTCTCTTGATGCTTTGGTAGTGCTTCGTTGTATATGTATCCCTGTCGACGTTCTCGTTCTGCATAAAACAAGTGTGTTATTGTCAGTAAAATACTGATTATTTTTATATAATTATTCTGATATAAGTTTTATTTTGTTGCAACCGTGCAATCAGCAATGGCACACTTTTACATACCCAGTCTAGAGAAGCAAGATTAACCCTCATGTTATAAACATCATCGCCAAAATGAATTCGTTTCGGGTAAGCATGAATAGATTGTGCTAGCAAATCCTGCCAAAGTTGCTCCAAAAAAAGGCTAAAAGTTGCTCAAAAGTTGCCAAAAATTGAAAAAGTTGCCACCAAAATTTGAAAAAGTTGCTCACTTTGGCGAGCCATTTTATTCTAGATAACAACTTAAACATGGAAATGTTGGATGTGTAATTCAATATAATCTTAAAGTTCAACATAACTAACGTCTAACAATAGTAGTACTTTGATGATGCCATGACTAGCAGAATGCAGATTAGCAAATACCAAGAATCAAGATGGCGGCGGCTCTGTGAGTCTGTGTTGGAGCGAATAACCGCTGGATAATTCGTGGGCGATATTAAATATCAATTCATGCACGATTGTCGAATGTCGATTGCACGGAAAGTAGAAAACAAAGGAATGTTAATCATTTGCAGGGTCAATACTATTTTTAGTGTCGACCAGTTTCAATTAACACTACAGAAACATTTATTTGGGATAATTTGGGTGCTCAATTAGTGATAATTTAGTTTTTCATTATTTGTTGCTCAAAAGTTGCCAAGGAAAGCAAAAGTTGCTCAGGTTGCTTGCAGTACAAAAAGTTGCTCAAAACTCCAGAAGTTGCTCAAAAGTTGCCGAGCACAATCTATTCATGCTTAGTTTCGGGGCATAAACAAGTATGGCGTTATGGAAGCTCTCGATGTAGTATGTGTCCCTGCACTGGAATAAAATAATAAAAAATATATAGTCTGTATATAATATATATATATATATATATATATATATATATATATATATATATATATATACGTGTAGGTTTTGGTCTACGAAATGCAAAGAGTGCTCAACAACATATAGTTAGAGCAAATAATAGATTTTCGCTTACCTCAAAACTGGTCTGCTACAACTTGTTTCATCTGTAAAAGAATCTTCAGGTCACTGCCTGAAGATTCTTTTACAGATGAAACAAGTTGTAGCAGACCAGTTTTGAGGTAAGCGAAAAATATATATATATATATATATATATATATATATATATATATATATATATATATATATATATATATATATATATATATATAAAGTTGGCATGCGTATAAAAAAGTTGATTTGTCATGGTACAACAGCTAGTATAGCTGTGATACCTTTGCAAAGTCCTCTGCATTTCTATAAATGTTTGTTGCTTTTATGCACTTCAAAAGTGCATTGGCTGCATCGATGCTTCTAATCACTCTCTTGGTTGGCACATAATCGGCTTGTTGTATTCTACATCGAGAGTCAACATTGCAGTTATTATGCTTACCCTGCAAAAAATATGAAAATGGTTGAATATTGCATACATATATAAAATTATGCAAACTGTTTTCTTGTTTAAAAAATGCATAGTAACAGCATATCTTCCAATGGTTGTATAGCTTGATTGATAATAAATAGTTATAAAGCAATACATAATATACCTTATAGTGCTCAACTATATTTAGAAGCTGCTTGCGTAGATTCTCAGGATCACCTTTACAGGTTTTCATTGAATAGTAAAAGTGTGTTTTGATGCTTTTTGCTAAAGTAAAAGAATGTACAACCAGATATAGTGAATATGCTGAATGTAGCTTTATGATATATGCTGCAAAATGTAACTCAACATAATTAATCCCTTACCTTTGTCAGACAATTCTGTGAACCACACATTTCCCTCAGATTTAAGTGTCCCTTTAGTAATCTTTGCCATTGCTTTTTTTACACCTTTACCACCTATGTTATTGAATATGCAATGAATAATTCATGTTTATTTTATTCTGTCTAGATGATGACATGTATCACACACAGCTGCTGAACTAGTTGCAAATTTATAGAACAATCTGTTGTCACAGCAGTAAAGAATAGCACACTAACTCACCATGCCAAGTATCAAAAGAGTTGGAAATTCCACGTTTGAGCAAATCACTCTTAATGCTGAGTACAGAATCATGGCTCACTTCAGTTACATTCAAACCTTTAAAAAGATATGAAGGGAATTCCTTAGCATAATGTGTTGTATGATTAATTAATTTAATGCAACTACAGTCAAACCTCTCATAATTGGCCACTTACAGAAAGTGGTTGCTTATGGGATGTTGGACCACAAAATCTTCAATGGACTTATTAATTTGGAACAGTAATCAATTATATGAGAAGTGATGTTCATGGAGGTTCGATTGTGTGAATTCTTACCTTCCTGATCAATCAAACAGTTAATCAGTTCAATTGTCATTGGCTTTTCTCTTGCTGCTGAGCTTGCAATTTCTTTCCTTGAACAATTGTTCACTGATATTACTTTGTGATTACTGAAAAGGCAGGATATAGTACAAGTATGAAGAATGTGTAATTTATAAACTTGATATATTCATATATGTACTGAATCTAACTCACATCATACTGATGGCAGTCACTGTTGTATGGTAAGCTTGTCTTAAAGAGTCATACCGGGCATCTATCATTACACTCTATAAAAATGTAAGAAATATAATTAGGCCTTATAATTATAGGGATGGTAATTATAGGGAATAGGATCTATATGAAGCTACTAATTTGTTTTAGGATTTAGTTTTATACCCCTCCTTTTTCTAAGTAGTCAGCATCTTCCTTGATCTCTTCTATCGCTCTTGCGAAGTTATACTGTGTCAATGTTGTTATTGCCTCATTGTATTTCATTTCATTATAAACTAAATGGTGAGCAGAAAATATTATTTGTTTATTGTTTAGTATATTTTGCATTATTTTAGTAAATGCTATAATTAATAAAATTTGTGATAGATGTAAGAGAAATAATTATTTGGGTTTGAGTAATATTGTCTGTCAAACTGTACCATTTGCTACGTAATGCTCATTCAAACAACCAAGTCTAGCTCCTTGACAGAAACTTTCATATTGGGACTCGAGAAGACCAGCAGAAGTAAATGCATGGATCATTCTGTAAAAAAGTACACATTGTTCTGTTTTTGTTACCTGCGCTGCTATAATTTTCAATTGTATTGTTAGTTATTTTGTGTTTAAATATTTTTAATTACAATTGCAAAGAGTAATTCACAAACAGTTGTCATACCTCATATTGACATAGTATTTTCCAGCTATAACCGATGATGAGAACCACTCCAGTGTATGATTGCTGTTTGCCTTGCATTTCCATACTACCTTCACACAATGGTTATTCTTGGTTACCCTTTGCACATTTAGCGTTGATGGATCGAATTTTTCTCCACATTCACAATTGCCTTTCCCTTCAATAAAGTATCTAAATAGTCGTTGAAGTGCAGAACTACAAACCAAATAAATTTCGTCATTCTCGTGGCATGAACTGTGCAGCTGGGATTTAGGTTGACATAGTATTTCCGGCGGTCGTATTGCACGATCAAGAGACGAGGAGAATGTATTTTGAATATTTCTTCCATTCAAAGTAGTTGGTTGACACGATGAACCGTCACGACTAAACCAGCAATTCAGGAGGACTTCCATTACATCAACATTCCCTGTTGGTTTCATGCTTGTCTGTAGTTGATTCCTGACAGCGATGATTTGTTTTCGTATTTTTTCCAGACGACCTTTCTCGTCCCTGTTTACCTCGATTTTAAAGCAGTAATTTACTTTTCGATCTTTAATTGTAGCCTTATTTTGTTTATAGTACTCTTTATTAAACTTTTGCTTGTGTAATTTTGCAGACTCTGGTGTTGTGCTTTGCGCAGAGGGAGACGTTGAAGACAAACCGATCATACTTGAATTTGAAAGTGGCGCCACATTCGTTTGAAAGTTGCGCCACTTTCTTTGTTTATAATTGTCTATTTCGAGCTTCAGGCATGCGCCGAAAAAAATACAGATGACCATATAACATAGCAGACGTAAAAGAAATATAAATTATGCAGTTGGGTTGGTAATATATGGATACATATAAGTGAATGAGATGCGTCAGTCATTGTGAATAAGTTATGACTTTAATACACGAAAATGGCAAATAGTGTCGGGATCGAGAGTTTATTGTATGATATATGGATCAGCAGTAATGTTACAAGAGATTTTACACGTATTCCAGAAAAATTACAAGCTAAGAAACGCTTATTGTCGCGCAAAAAGCTATAAATATGTCCAGTTCAGTCACGCTACGGAGAAACCGCCATTTTGAACCATCACGCGATCCCGAAAAGTGGGAGGAGCTTTGCCCTTTTATAGCGTCGCTCCGTGTTTAAGGAATTCCTGAAATCCTTAAGGATCCTAGGAAGGTTTATTGGAAACCTCAGGCAATTTAGTATAAAGACGTCAGACATGGTTAATAAGAAATCAATATTTATTAAGTTAAGTCAAGTTACATTTGTGACAGTGACACTAATTACTTCATGACTTTCACACTCTTCGCAATCGATTTTCCAGGTGGCAAGCATAATTGTATGATGAATACAAGAACCCAGCTGAAAATTCTAAATAGCACTATAATAAGGGTCATGTCTAAATGTAATTATAGCCTAGTATATACTGTAGATACAGTATCATTGTATTTTAAAAGCTTTGTTATTAATACTCTGAACTCTGAAGATGTAGCACATTATCAACAAAACTATATGTTTTGACTTGTCTCTTATTATTGCGCTATTAAGCATTTTGTGCTGGGCTCTTATATTCACCATACGACTTTCACACTAGTACAATTAAAACAATAAAAAGTTCAAAATTACGATAATAGCTTATTTTCCCTTTTTTCCAGCTTAATCTTCGTTTTTAGCAGACACAACCATTCTCATTACAGCTAGTTTTGCTATTTGCAGTAGTTTATCACCATATTTCCTCTTGATGCATTCTATTATAAAGACAGAATAAAATTCTCTTTTAAAATAGGTTCGATTCCTCTTATTATATACATATAGAGTACTAGAATACATCAAAGTAAAGAGGAAAAGTAAAATAAGCTGCTTTAGACAAACTAAACTTTAATGTTCCAGTCAGTCTTTATATTAACCAGATTACTAGATGTCTGACCAATAATAATAAAAAAGTAAACATACTGTATCTTTTGTCTCACAGGTTTCATTCAAAATATTTACTTAGTAATTTTGGTGATCGTCCATATTAGGTACATGTAAGTCTTGAGAAAGACTGTTGGTGATTGAGCCAATAGGCACAAGGTTTCACTATCAAAAAGTGATGAAAGATTTGTAATTACATTTATTGCCAAATAATATATTATTATATTTGCATTTTATGTATAAAATATATGGTGCTCAGTTCTATGGTTTTATAAACTCTCTAAATAGTCTTGACTATATTAAATACAAAAGTTCACTCGCCCTAGGCCCCCACTGAGCACGAAACTCATTATCTTACAGTAATTTAAATTGAATTTATCTTTCTGTATACCTAACAACTAGAACAAGGCCGATGTTCAGGCTATATACTGTATATTACGAACCAGTGAACAAAAGTCTGCGGTTTAATGGCTATTTAACAAATCCCTTTTGTTATTCAAGGGACAACAATATTTTGAACATGCTCACTATTGAAGCAAATATTAAAACGAACATACAAACATACTGTGCGTCACACTAACAATATCAGACGTTCAAAATATCGTAATTTTATAAAACTTACATTAACAGACGAAGCAGCGTTGACAACAGCCGGCAGACCTGATTCTGGAGATGTATCATTTGCCATTTGGTGACGACTTCGACTTTCTTAACAGAGATTCAGAGGACAAATGATGTTGATGCCTGTTTAATGTACTTTCTTGATCGTTTTCATTGTTCTACCAGCGAGTAAAACCTAGGAATATATAAGAAACAAAGAAGCTGAAATCATTATATCGAAGCCTCAATCTAAATATTCGTAATTATATAGACTATACGCGTATAAAAATAGTGAATATAAAGAGAGTTTACCTTTAAAATGAATCCGATTCAAATGTAGTCTAATTCAAATATGTTTTCCTCTCCAAACCGTCATTTTGTATTAATTGCGCTAATTGTTAGTACGCTGAAACTGATTGTTCGTGCGCCCGCGATATAATTTTCATTGGGATTCACTTTTGACAGTATTTTACTATTTATGACTATTAATTTGGAGGTATAATGGAGACCAAATTGTTGTCTAATCAAGGAAAAACAACAACGGTGTCCTGTCTTACAGTAAACTTAAATTCTGGTTAGTAACTTAAATTCGTTGTTAATTTTCGTGGTTGAAGACAACAATTTGGTCATTATGGTAGTGTATATACTTTTACCTCTTAATAATCTGATGAAAAATGTGTCCTTGAAAGCATTTTGCCAGCGCGATTTGCTTGGAAATCTATTTATAGTGGTTAAAGTGCGTAAAAGAAATAATTGTTGTACCCTGTAAGTCCATCCTAAGGAGATGCATCTTCATTCCTTCTGCTGGAATTAAGTGGGTATTATGATATCTCCTGTTAACGTTCAACGCTATTAACATGATTAGTATTTTTGGTCTGTAGATAAAAATAAATTGGTTTTATACAGTACAAACACAGTATTCACATCAAAGGTTGATCACTTGAATAAATTATAATTTTTTATAGATTTTAATCTGACTCTTTCGTTTACTGTATTCATAATCATAAATAAATCAATGTACATGTAGTTAAATAAATACAGAATAACAATAAATACCACAAGTTTTGTGTACCCTCTTTTAATATATACCTCACTAGTTCGCCACAAAATTATTTGTATAACACCGATCTGTTACAAATTCATGAAACATTTCAAGAGGTTCTAAATGTGCGTGATAATTGGAATTTTGTATAAACACAATTGGAATTCATTTTTGGATTAAGTTATTGATTTACAGTTACAGGAAATCACAATAATAAAATAATAAATTTACAGTACACACAATAATACAAAATAATAAGATTTAATATGCAGTACACTGTTACTTTTTAATTTAATTTTATATTTCACAGGATCCTGTAAGAATTGTTTCAAATTGCTCATGGAAACTCATGGATATTTTCAGGATCCTGTCCGTAGTAACGATTATTTAAAATTCCTTAAGGATCCTTGAAGGATACTATCCTTGCAGGATCCTGTAAGGATTGTCTAAAATTTCCTAAATGACCATGCAGGATCCTGTAAGGATATGATCCTGCAAGGATTATTTAAAATTCCTTAAGGATCCTTGAAGGATCCTGTCCTTACAGGATCCTGCAAGGATTATTTAAAATTCCTTAAGGATCCTTGAAGGATCTTGTCCTTACAGGATCCTCACAACGACTATTTAAAATTCCTTAAGGATCCTTGAAGGATCCTGTCCTTACAGGATCCTGCAAGGATTATTTAAAATTCCTTAAGGATCCTTGAAGGATCCTGTCCTTACAAGATCCTGCAAGGATTATTTAAAATTCCTCAAGGATCCTTGAAGGATCCTGTCCTTACAGGAACCTTGCAGGCTCCTTGCAGATCCTTAAGGATCCTTGAGGATCCTGTAAGGTTTTTCACCAGGGTAACTACTGTATAAATTAATTATCAAACATATAGTATTTACAACTTGAGGTACACAAAAATAATAAACATACTGTACATGCAATTCCAAAATTTGTACTACACTTACTATTCAGCAGTACAAATGGTATATATTTTAAACAGGCTAGGACTGGCCATTGTGCCATCTTGTGCCAGCACAATGGCTGGCCATTGTTCTGGCACAAAGTGCCATTGTGTTGGCACAAGATGGCAGTGTAAAATCAGGCTTGGACTGGCCATTGTTGCATGGATTTAATTCCAACTGTCAAAATATTATACATATATGTTTTGAAAATTCAAAACATTACACACCTTCAAATTTTCCCAAATCTCTCTGTCAAGTATTTCAAATGAAAATGTGTCTATTAGATTTCGGATCTTGGAGCAAATACACAATACAGTGTACAATTATTTAAATTACATTAAAATTAGCGAGTCAAGTCAAAAAGTTAAACGATAATGTGAAGCACTGAACTGAACTGAAGCCGAAGGTAATGGCTATTCGTACGGTAGCCGTACGACGCTATAGTCTCTTAGAATTCAACGAAATGCGGGTAAATATCATCAAAATCCTAAACCTAACCCTAATCCTAACCAAATTGCTAACCCTAACCAAAAAAAACTATGCAGAAAAGGCAAATTAATTGCTCAACACAGACCGGTGAGTCGGTGACAAATGACAATCACAATGTACATAATTATAATAGTCCTTTTACCTTTTACTTGTGTCTGTCTTTTATTATCTTGTCCTTCAACACTATAGTTTCGGCTTGAAATCAGCAGATAATCTCTATGGTAATGTTTGTTACAAACAAACATTGCCATTTCCTCACAAAATCATCGGATATAGGCTAGCTGTACCACGTGACAAATTATGTTATTGTTCACTTTTATTTCGTACACGTGACGAGGAGAGGAAGTGTTTACACAGCTAGTGTTGCGACCTATAAAGTTATAGTGAAAAGTTGTATCGTTCGGAGTTATTTTAACGTGTTGTTCTGCGATTATACCTTCAAACAATTGTTCGAAGGTATGCCTGGTTCAAATTGTGCCTTTTTTGGTTGTTCAACCAGCAGAAGACACGGGCATTCGATTTTTAAAATCCCTGTGGCTGGCGCAGGTGATGCTGAACATACCGCAGCATTGAAGAATAAAGCTCGAGAAGAATGGCTTCGACTAATCTTGAGAACCAGAGAGATGACGCCGGAGCTAAGGCAGCGAATCGACGCAAACAATATATATGTTTGCGAGCTTCATTTCAAGCCGGACTGCATTTTGTCGCGTAAGTATTATAAATTATATTATTGCGCTTGTTATGTCCTTGCGCTGATGACAACAACTGAACGAGCGCGGCATATTTATGCATTATTCATTATTCTTGATTATTCATACCCAGCTTATGTTAAAATTGTAGACCCTAAAAGAAAGGTTTTAACAACTGGTAGTGTTCCTACGGATAATTTACCGTCGAAAAGCCACGAGAAACCAAAACAAGAGCGTCGTACTCTGGTAAGAGAAGACAGACAGCCAAGCACCTCCATAAAACAAGTGACAGTGCCGGACATGGAAAAATTGTTAAAGAAATTAGACGACAAGAAAACTATTGGTCGCTGGAAAGTAGACAAGTCCAACGAACACCAAATACGAATAGAATTATACGATGAGTCTCACAGCATCCCAAAATACACTGTGGTAGTTGATTCTGGTTTTGGTTTCACCGTTTTCGGTTTCCAATGGCCCATCCCTGATGTTCATTTTATTTACAAAGAAAGAAATCGCTCGGTTAGACACGACAATATCGTCGAACTGCTGTGGCTAATAGAAGATTCGTGTTTGTGTGGAGGATTGCCAGACATGAAGTAAAGTCTGTGGTTGTTGACCCTACAGCTCAAGTTAAATCGCCAGGAACAATTATTTGCCATTCTATTCCTAAAATTCTGTCAAACGAGCAAGCCCATTTTGAAGTTTCTTTGGTGTTTAGGTCTGTTGATTGTTTTCTAATCAAGGAAACATCTCAAAACCAGCAACAGACATGTCAACCATGTACAACTGCATTGAATGCCACCAAGAGAGCAAGTAGACAAAAGTCTAAAGCATCAGCTACACCTGCCAAAAGTAAAGCCCCACTTTCTTCATGTTCAGCAGAAAAGCTGCGAGCTACTGTGCAAACTACAAGATTGCAGTGCAAGGAGTTGGAGGAGCGTTTACATCACCTTCAAGCACAAATAGAGGAAAATGGAGTTGGCATCAGTCAATCCTTGGAGACAGACCTTCTCAAAATAATGGGGGCTCAAAATCTGGAAGCCACACCCCATATGAAATTCTTTTGGGAGCAACAAATGGCTCTGCTTCAGTCTAAGAAGATGGGAAGAAGATACCACCCTCAGGTTATAAGATTTGCTCTTTCAATTCATGGAAAGTCCCCATCTGCCTACCGAGAATTAAGAGACAGTGGTGCTCTTATCCTTCCAAGTGAACGTGTGCTTCGGGATTACAAGAACTATTTTAAACCCAAAGCAGGAATCAACAAGGAAAACATTGAAACTCTCCGAGAAAAAAACCAATCCTTTACTGATGTGCAAAGATATGTTGCTCTTATTATGGATGAGATGAAGATCCAGTCAAATCTGGTTTTTGACAAATTTTCTGGTGATCTCATTGGCTTCATCGATCTCGGAGATCCCATGACCAACTATGCCTGCCTTGAAGAAGATACTGTGGCCTCCCATGCTCTTGCTTTTCTTGTAAGAGGACTGTGCACTGACATGAAGCATGTCATTGCATATTTTTTCACTGGAGATGTAACGTCATTCCAACTCATGCCTATTCTCTGGAAAGCTGTATCTGTGTTAGAATTGTCTCTGAATCTCTGGGTGTGTGCTGCTGTAAATGACGGTGCATCTCCAAACAGAAAGTTTTTTCCGGCTGCATTCAAGTCTGGCTCAGGATCTGAAGTGTGATGTTGTGTACAAGACACTTAATGTCTTTGCAATGTCACGCTTCATTTATTTTTTTGCAGATTCTCCCCACCTTATGAAGACAGCACGTAACTGTCTTTACAATTCAGGATCTGGTTCTTGCAGCCGCTATATGTGGAACGATGGAAACTACTTGCTATTTCGTCACATTGCTGATCTCTTTTACAGTGATCAGGAATTTAGTCTTCACACTCTGCCCAAATTGACACTGGACCACATTGTGCTTACTTCATACAGTAAGATGAAGGTAAAGTTGGCAACACAAGTGCTTAGCAAGTTTGTGATGATATCCCTTCAGGAAACTGGTGATGAAAAAGTCCTTGGAACTGCCAATTTCTGTGGAATGATGAATGATTTTTTTGACTGTACAAATGTGAGGTCAACAACTGAGCATGTCAGGAAAAAAAATCATTTCATCAAACCATATACTTCCTCTGACGATGAACGCCTTTCGTGGTTATCGGATGTTTTCATCAAGTACTTGGATGGTTGGAAGGAGAATACATTAAACCGCCCTGGCGATTTTTCACCAGCTGCAAGAGGAAAAATGTTCCTGTCATTGCAAACATACGAGGGCCTCAAGATTTCAGCATATTCACATGTTGAAGCTATCCGCTTTCTATTAAGTAAAGGTTTTCAGTATGTCTTGTCTGAGAGATTCATGCAAGATGTACTTGAAGACTACTTTGGTCATCAACGAAGCAAAGGTGGAAGATCAGATAACCCAACAGCACATCAGTTTGGTTACAACGATCTTACAATAGCGGCACAGAGAGACATTGCACCAGTTATTAGAGGGAACGTCGGGGGAAGGTATGAAAAAAAGAAATGGTTCCAAGTTAGTGACGAACCTGTTAAGAAGCGTGCAAAAGCTGTTCAACCATCAAATGAGTAAACAAACTAACTACCATCCCAGGGGCGGATCTAGGGTGTTGCAACTGTTGCACTTGCAACAGTCAGAATTTGCAGAGGAATTTGTAATTAAATTAGAAATTTAAATGCAATACCAACTCGCGTTTTTCAAAACTGCGTGTATCATACTTTAGTTACCAGACCCTTACTGGATCATTGTTGGCGCGCGCAAACCCGCGATTCCATAGCCTGATGCGCCTGTTTGCCCCGGGAGAGCCTGCACGCAGGCTAGGTTTTAGTCTCGCCATTCTAGCATCGCGCTAAAGGCGCGTCGACGATTGCCGACTGCAACAGTTGCGCTAAATATAGCATGTTGCACGACGCGTTTTGTGTTGCAAACCAATCAAAACACCGGATTTTGCAACAGTTTGCAACAGATGTTGCTCGCTATTAACTTTCCGATGATGTGATATGGTTTTCTACCAACGTTCGTCCATTTTCAACCTTTACAACAACTATTGAAGATGGATGTTATTGTACACCATTGCGAACAACTTCTCACAAGTAAATTTAACAAGAAGGACGTCGATTATCGTACTTATTTATACAACTTTTCGAAGTTGCAGTTTCGGCACAGCCAGGAAATTGTCCGCCAGTCTTCAAATCACGACCCAGTATATAAAGGACAAAAAGGTACAGACAAATATGTAAGCCTGCCGGCTCATGAATAATACATATTACGCTAATTAGTTTATATTGAATATGTTTTCATCTGTTCGTAATTTGTGGCTTCATGTCTTTAATATAATAATAATATTATTGATGTCAGAAATGAATGGTATTTGTTAGTCCAAAAGCAAGTTTTGTTTAGTAATAGGCCTTAATAATGTTCGTTAAAATTACCTTTTCAGTTTGTATAAACTGATAGTTCTAGCAATAATTATTAATGTTGGGTGTATTGTTTACACGAGGCCTTGTGTGTTCACTATTCCATTGCTATAAATAAATACAAGTTGACCAGAACTAGAAGGCCTAATGTGCTTACAGGTATATCAATCTCTTTAAACCACCTCTAGAACTGTGGGAGATGGCAATTGTCTGTCTAATGCCTGTTCTATTGCACGATAGACCTCTTTCATAATGTCGGTCAGTCTAAATATTCTTTTATACTGTATGTTACAGACGAACAAGGCTTAAAGGCTAATTTAAATTAATATAAAAGAATATTTAATTTTGGTGCCAATATGAAAGAGGTCTATGTCATATTTACCTGAATGCTCTCTATTATATATTCTTACACCCATTTGGTTGAGCAGCAGCACAATAAAGGTGCATTTATAGGCAGGTTCTTGATTGATAGCAGCAATGTTTTTATTAACTAGCTGCATGACCAAGTATTAACCAGTCAAAATATAGCTGCATGTTATTATTATTATTATTATTATAATTATTATTATTTCATCATGAAGGAAATGCATTTGCTATGTATTTGTCTATGTATTTGTCAAATAATGCACTCAAACATTTGACAAAAGAAGATCCAATAAAGGCTATTGTTGCAGAAGCTCATAATAATGCTCATAACTGCCAATTTTCCTCATTTCTGTCTCATGTCACCATCAAGTTGTATTAAACTTCCTTATATGTGTGAAGTTGATTGTCCAGGTTGTTGTAGTCTTGAGAAAGAATGTTGTTGGCTATGCTATGTTTCTAAGCTATATATTTTTAATTTTTTATTCAAATGAAACTGTTTTTTCTCCTAACCACTATTATTATTATTTTTCTCCTAGCCACTATTATTAATATTATTTTTTTATTATTATACTGTCTAAGAAGATTTTGAACTGCTTTTGCTTACTGACCACTATTTGGCTGCTGTATATAACTGCTATTCTGCTGCTATATCAAGATGATTTTCAATTAAATAACTTTCCTAACTGTCATTCTGCTGCTGTATCAAGATGATTTTGAACTAAATAACTTTCCTAAATACTGCATCCTCATGCTGCTGTATCATGATGATTTTAAATTAAATATCTTCCCTTGCTACTATTGTAATGCTGCTGTTGCAGCACCAAGTTGATGATTTGAAACTGATTTATGTACCTGTGCAGTGAAAGCTCCTAAATTCTGTGCTTCTGTACAACCATAATTAGTATTACTGTTTTGTACAGAAAAAATAAATTGTTAAGCATCTACCTTGCATAAATTTTTTGTGTGATGTGGAAAAGCAGGTAAGTTGGTCAATCAAGACAGTACTATTGTAATGCTTTGCACAAATAGTTTGATATTGTTGACAGTGTTCAGTGTTTTTTTTCATAAATATAAGATGACATGAAATGTTACTCTAAATTATATTTGATTCTTTGTTTTTGCGGAAAATTCGAACCATTCTTGATGCAAAATTAGCTGTAAATGTGCGCTCAGAATGCGGGAAATCGCGTTTGAGAGGTTCTAGATTTCAAAATTTTCCGGGGGGGAATGCCCCGTACCCCCCTTCAACAGTCCACTTCACAAATTTGCAACAGTCAGATTTTGGGCTAAATCCGCCCCTGCATCCTGTTCTTGTACCAAGTTTATTTAAATATTTACCTAAATAACCTTACTAATAGCAAAGTGAAAAGGTGGTAAACTGCCAATAATTTAGTGACGAGATACTGACGTTTCGAGCGGAGCCCTTCCTAGACCGAGATGATTTTGAACTAAATAACCTTCCTAACTACCATCCTGTTGCTGTACCAAGATGATTTTGAACTAAATAACCTTCCTAACTACCACCCTGTTGCTGTACCAAGATGATTTTGAACTAAATAACCTTCCTAACAACCACCCTGTTGCTGTACCAAGATGATTTTGAACTAAATAACCTTCCTAACTACCATCCTGTTGCTGTACCAAGATGATTTTGAACTAAATAACCTTCCTAACTACCACCCTGTTGCTGTACCAAGATGATTTTGAACTAAATAACCTTCCTAACTACCACCCTGTTGCTGTACCAAGATGATTTTGAACTAAATAAACTTCCTAACTACCATCCTGTTGCTGTACCAAGATGATTTTGAACTAAATAACCTTCCTAACTACCACCCTGTTGCTGTACCAAGATGATTTTGAACTAAATAACCTTCCTAACTACCACCCTGTTGCTGTACCAAGATGATTTTGAACTAAATAAACTTCCTAACTACCATCCTGTTGCTGTACCAAGATGATTTTGAACTAAATAACCTTCCTAACTACCATCCTGTTGCTGTACCAAGATGATTTTGAACTAAATAACCTTCCTAACTACCACCCTGTTGCTGTACCAAGATGATTTTGAACTAAATAACCTTCCTACCTACCACCCTGTTGCTGTACCAAGATGATTTTGAACTAAATAACCTTCCTACCTACCATCCTGTTGCAGTACCAAGATGATTTTGAACTAAATAACCTTCCTAACTACCACCCTGTTGCTGTACCAAGATGATTTTGAACTAAATAACCTTCTAACTACCACCCTGTTGCTGTACCAAGATGATTTTGAACTAAATAAACTTCCTAACTACCATCCTGTTGCTGTACCAAGATGATTTTGAACTAAATAACCTTCCTAACTACCATCCTGTTGCTGTACCAAGATGATTTTGAACTAAATAACCTTCCTAACTACCACCCTGTTGCTGTACCAAGATGATTTTGAACTAAATAACCTTCCTAACTACCACCCTGTTGCTGTACCAAGATGATTTTGAACTAAATAACCTTCCTAACTACCACCCTGTTGCTGTACCAAGATGATTTTGAACTAAATAAACTTCCTAACTACCATCCTGTTGCTGTACCAAGATGATTTTGAACTAAATAACCTTCCTAACTACCACCCTGTTGCTGTACCAAGATGATTTTGAACTAAATAACCTTCCTAACTACCACCCTGTTGCTGTACCAAGATGATTTTGAACTAAATAAACTTCCTAACTACCACCCTGTTGCTGTACCAAGATGATTTTGAACTAAATAACCTTCCTAACTACCATCCTGTTGCTGTACCAAGATGATTTTGAACTAAATAACCTTCCTAACTACCATCCTGTTGCTGTACCAAGATGATTTTGAACTAAATAACCTGCCTAATTTCAGGAACATCTAAATCAATAATTGGACACTTGACAATAATAGTTAATAATATCTGGTCAGGACATGCTACTATAATTTAACACCAGTTAGTGAGAGTAAAAATAATAAAAATTATTAATTATTTATATAGAGAGAAAATTATTATGTTGTACTCCAATCGTTTATTCAATTTATTATGGTTTACAGTAATTAAAATATACAAATTTATCATGCATTGCTAACTTCACATTTTTTCATCTCTTTTCTTAATGCTTTTTTTCTTACAAGTTTTGCTTTGATGCGGTACTTGGTAATGTAATCTCTGGCATATGAGAATGCACGAACTCTTAAGTAAAGTTTAATAACATTTTCCAAACACAGCTTTTGTGTTGAATTGGAAGGTTGAAGTTCACATGACGTGACAATGTTATCCCACAAAGATTTGACAGTGGGAGAGCTTAATGTTGAATTGCAGATTATTTCTACTGGAATATTTCTCAATGTTAAATTTATGTTATCCACTTGCTCTCTGAATGATAATTCAGCAACTTCTAAAATTCAGCAACTTCTATTTTCACCAAATCATTATAAGGAGTGACAAGACCTCCCCTTGTTCTGGCAGAAATATAATTGTTTGGTTCTGTAGATTTCATGTTCTGTAGCAATGCCTGCAGTTCCTGGTTTCCCTCTCCTTTCTTTCTCCTATTCAGTTGGAATAGTTTGGCAACAACATACCCTGCCACATAGGAAAGAGGGCCATGTTCAGCAGCATCAAGTTGTAATGGCTTGGGTGGTGAACTGTCTGTGTTTGTGATTTGATTGGTGTTGTAGAATCCTATCAGATGCTCTGGAAGATGGATCATTATTAAGTTTGCTACTTTATAGTCTTGACAGTTCAGTAACTCACATGATCGCGGAATCAAACCGTAGAATGATTCAAGAAGTATATCTTGATTCTTCTTACGACAAAAGGTTTCGTAAAGTGGCAATATGGCGTTGAACAAAGCCACAGTGGAAGAAACAGCAGCTAAACCCGCATTTATTTCTGTTCCATAAAAGTTCTCCTCTATAATTTTTTCACGAATCGATGTCACGAACGATGCCACTGTGTCTTCACAAATCATAGCACCCGCAGTTTCGTCCAGTTGACCTCCACCAACGTGTCTTGATTTTGTATGTCGTGTTAAGCCTCCTTTAGACTTACAAACTTTGTCCCACTGACTACAAGGAAAAGATTTCTCACCATCGATTTCTTTTAGAGCATCGGAGAATCCAGTATTTACTTCGTCGGTTTCTGTTTCAGTGACAGCAACAGAAACGTCGAAGTTATACGAATCGCCAGTCGAAATCGCCAGATCATAGGTCGTGTCGAATATTTGTGATGAGGTACCTTCGCAGTCGCCTTCATATTCAAACATCGAAAAACCGCCTTCGCCGTCGTATTCTTCAAATTCGATGCCTTGAATACTTTCGGTTACGTCCCCTGCTTCCATATCACTCTCCTCCGTGATCTAAGCCGCCCTGATCATATAAAAATAATGCTTTTTTAGAACCAACCTGAAGAATCGCCTTTGTTACTTGGGCTACCTGTGGTAGCACCAAAGTCTTAAAAAGGGCTCTATTTTCCGTGTTATTTATGTCGAGAATCTGCAATAAGTCTCCCGATAGGCTTTGCGAAACATGCAAGAAATGCAGTCATCCAACGATAGGCGTCGGAAAAGCATTTACGAGACCTGTAAACTGCAAAGATTCTCTCCAGGATAGCTGGACGAGAGAAACACAGGTGAGAGTTTAAAGAAAGAACTCGCAGAACCGTGGACGAAACGTCAACATGACAACATATAGTCGTTGCAAGCTTGCAAGGCAATGCGAGCGAATATTTGAAGCGAGTTCGAACTTTCGTTTTATTGGCAATGAATCGCAGTTGGAAAAGTTTACCGAGACCTGTAAACCCGCAAACGCTTAACCATTGCAAAGATTCTCTCCAAGACGAGAGAAACACAATGATGAGAGATCAATCATGAAGACGGAATGGACAGCCGAAGGACAGGGAAATTATATTATACCATGTGTTGACATTTATCCCATGAAACTTTGTAATATTAATCATTATGAAACGTAACGTTTATTTTTGTCAGATTTAAATCAATTCTATATCGAAATGATCACTTGAATCTGGCGAATCGAACGCTGTAGGTTTCGTCTACTTAAAATGTGAAGATCAGATGTTATATGAGAAAATGCGTAAGCGCTTAAAGCGAGACTCGTCTTTAAAATCAAAGGACATAATATGGCTTATTCGTCGTTTTAATACCCGATGATTTAATGCTTTTATGTCCATTAAACCGATGTAATTTCGTAACAGATATGTTTCGTATACCTTGCCGTTGATTTTTATATGAATTTTGACACACGAAGACCTTCAATCGAACAGATATTAGAAAAAATAGCATTGCCGTGTTTAGTGTTTACATTAAATTTCGTCTCGTGTCAGGCGTTCTGCATTGGGGGGGGGGGGGGGGGGGGGGGGGGGGGAGTGGGGCTAGCAAGCGTGTAGACGCCTGATTTTTCTTCGTCCTCATTTCTAGCCCAACTTGCTTCTAAAAGTTTCCCACTTTAAACGAGCGCTGCACAATTCCTTCAGTGCCTGTTTACAGAAGACAAGTGAGCGGGTTTTCTAATTCCAACTGTCTAACATGCGTATATGCCACCAATGCATACCAATCTCCGCAGGCAATATGTCCCTAAAAGTAGCCCAAGTTAACGCCTAGCGGGCGTCTTGTTTTGCTATTGAACACTGCTCAGCTGTGCACGCTCCTCGTCACGTGACATGTGTTTACGTTGAGTCTCGACATATTTTCCTGCTCCCTTTGAAGTTTGCCGGCTAGCCTAACCAGTCTCCCTTCTATTAACCGTGGATGCAGTAGGTTTTTATGGCAATATAAATTTCGCCGTCAATGGCGGCTTCTTCCGGAAAGCGGTTTGTCGCGCTGGCGTCAATTTAAATTTAAATTACGCCAAATTTAACGCAACCAAAAAACCGTTTCAATACCGTTTCAATTTTTGCATTCGCAATTATGAGACGGTTGCAATTTAAATATAATTCCAATGCAGAGGTCTACCAATCAGCTTCTGTCTATATCTCGTTACCAGGGCCAAATTTTCCGATGCCGCGCATGAGGACAGTTGATCATATATATAAACAAATAAATTCTATCCGAGATCAGGACCCCTTGCATCTCGCGTGATAAGGGACTAAACGCCGGTCGATATTAGCACCCTCGCCCTCAGGCCTTCGGCCGGCGCGTAGTGGATAAAACGCTAATTATGGTAGTAACTGATAATCATATTGACATTTGTGCTGACAATAAAGATGATTGTGATTGGGGTGGTGATAATGATGGTGAATGGCGATGAAGGTAGTGATGATGCCGGTGGGTATGATTGTGATGTCGATGTTGAGTATAGTGGTGATAATGTTAGTGACAATAAAGATAATTGTGATTGGGGTGGTGATAATGATGGTGAATGGCGATGAAGGTAGTCATGATGCCGGTGGCTATGATTGTGATGTCCATGTTGAGTATAGTGGTGATTTGTTATGGTTATATAATAATTGACATGTTGATATGTTGCGTGTGGCTACAAAGAAATATTATTTACCACGACTCATTTTTAATGTAATAACTACATCATGTAAAATAAGTTAATAAACAAAAAATATATATGTTCTCTTTCTAATTAGAAGTATCAAATTTGGAGGAAGAGAATGACGAATCTTCCATTGTTGTACCAGTTCTGCCTGGTAATGAAAGTGACCAAGTGTCCAAAGGTACCCCAAGAATTAACAAGATTTTGTTATATTTTGGTTAATCATGCACAATGTGCGCCATCGTACTGGCAATAAGCGAAATATTTTAATTATTTTCACTTTAAATAGACAAAGAAGAAGACCAGAACGAAGGGATAGAAGTGGAAATCCGATCGGATAAAAGTAACACAATTTAAATCCATTTTTTATATATTTATTGCTTTGCTGATTTTTGCGTGATGATGGTGGTGATTGTATTTGAAATGAAGATACTACGTGTCGTGTTAATGAAGATGACGTTGATTACATTGATGCACAGGGGTATTAAGGCCCTCTTGACTTCGACACTGAAATTTCTTATTTTTCAGAGATTTTTTCAAACTAAGTCAAACCATGGCTAGTAGAAAAACTATATAGGAAACTAAGGCACCATGAGTTGATCCCGTGAAAACCTAGTTGAAAATCGTGATGTCACAAAATCTCCATAAATCGCAACTTTTAGCAACAATACAGCTAAAAATGATAGTCAAACTACCATGCACAAAAAATATAACAATGCCGCTTTACGATGGAATATCCAACTACCATTATTCATTTTAGGAGAAAAGTTCCAACTTTACACTGTGAAAAACGCGTCGCAAATTTCAATTAAAACAACGGTAGTTTTTGCGACGCCAGTTTCTTCAGAACAAAAAGAAAACAGCTGAAACAAAGACGAACAGCATTTACCTCGAAAACTTAGTCGTGGCTTAGGAAGTTTTGTGAGACGATGGAATGTTTTGGAATCTCAATATAGCTACCTCAATACGAAAATATGGAGAAGTCAAACAGAAACTCAACAAAATCTGTATACTCGTGACATCTTCGTGATATAACGATTTTCAACTATGTTTTCACGCTCACGTCAGCCAGTTTCCTATCCAGTATTTTTATTATCCATGGTCAAACTTACCAGTAGTATAGAGAGTGGGGCTACGGGCTCATTTTTTACATATTCAATGTTGAACGCGAATATAATCACCAAAACATTACCAAATTTACACCAAATTCCAAACCCCCAAAAATTCGATGTCATTTCGGTAATTCTAAATTTACAACATACATCAAATAAGACCACAAACTCGATTTATATGCTAATAATGTGACATTTCAATATTTTTGCATGTTTTTTAAAAAATAGAATGTGTCGTTTCACATTTTTCACATATTTAAAAAAGAAAGTGTCGTTTCAACATTTTCACATATTTAAAAAATAGAGAGTGTTGTTTCAACGTTTTCACATTTTTTAACAAACTACTGCTGTCCCGATTCACGCGCGAAAAAAAAACCACTAGATTTTCAAGTCTAGTGATGATGTTTATCCAAATGGATAGCAAAATGGTGCTCTTTTGATTGGCTAACAACATTGACTAACAAATAGCCAACTACTCTACGAATTAGTCTGTTTGTTCACTACTCTCAGTGTCTACCACCTCGCTCCTAAAATGGTGATCGTACACATATTTTGACGTTGTGATTCCTCCCGACAACAAGCCCAAGAAAGGCACGTACGGCGTCACAATCGCAACAATGCTCTCAACGTCTTTCTTTAGTAACGGGTCTTTTTGCAACTCGTCGTTTAGTTCCTCAGGGTTCTCGATAGCGTTCAACCCATCTAGTAAGCTGGCGAATTTGCTGATTAGCAAGTCGGTGAGAAATGCGTTTGCGATCTCCATTCTCTTCAACTCGTGTTGGCGCCATATCTTATCAATAACTTTTGCGGACGCTTTTTTAATGTACGCTTCGGACTGACTTACCACACCGTCACCGGACAGTCTAATAAGTTCGGATCTCCTAACGTCAACGTTGTCTTCCACAGTTGAGGTGTCGTCAGTCTCCTCAACTAATTCCTCAATCGTGGGGTTTTCCTCACTTTTGCGTTTTACCATCACGCTATTACTTATACCCATATTTTATTGCGGAATAACAACTTCGTGACTGTATGGATAACGCAGTGAGATTTCAAGTCTAGAATACTTATTATTTTTTAATGTGGTCACAATCGTCGATGCTTCTTCTTTGCTAATGTCTCCAAGGTAATCGTCAATGACAACCTTCATATCACTCTTACTCGGACAGTAAAAGCAAATGAGCTTACTAATGTTTTCTCTATACGGTTTTGCGATCGACGTCAGTTGTTGTGTGATGACAATAACGCTCAACATAAAATGTCGCGCACTAAAAGCTAAGTTGACCAACTGACTAGTCCTATTCTTGACATCTTGAGAACTTGCACAGTCATCCAACACGATCAGAGTGTTAGTGCCTTTAAAAACATTTGTTACACACTTGAGAACAGCGTCGACATTGTCCTGTGTGCAGTCTATCGCTAACACGTCGGGGTCGCGCACATATTTCCAATCTTGGTACGCTTTGTTCCACTCGAAAGTAGGGCAAATCAACACAATGTAGTCAAATTTACTAAAGTACTCAGATTCCAATGTTTCCAGCAAATAATGTGTCTTACCACAAGCTGTCATACCAACAATTAACATATTAAACGGAGTCTCCATTAACTCACGTTTGATTTAATACTGGATTGACTGCAACCCATTGTTCATGAAGTTGACCAGCCCATCACTCATCACAAACACCCTACACATAACATTCGCAGTCGTCGCTTTCTTAGTGATTTCAAGAAGCACGCCGGATTGTGTGTTCACAATTTTTTTACCAGTGGCGACGTTGTAATTATCTTGGACGCTCCTCAAGTCGATGACCAACGCAAAACCATCTTTATAGAACTTCTGCATGGTCATGAACTGAGCGTGTTCTTCACTCAACCCAAACAATCGTTTCGCTTCTGCATAGAACTTCGACTTTGGGATGCCTTGTGAGTACACGCTATTTGGCACACCTTCAATTGTGACTCTAACACTCTCGATATTTGGGTAAAGAAACTCCTCACTGTCTGTTCGCACCTTATTCGTGAATAACAACACGATTGCCTTCATGCTTTTTCTCGGTAGATTAACATTCTCGTTCACAATGGTTGTGCCTTTGTCCCATTCAGTGGTTTTCATCAACGTAACGTGCTCATATGACAAACTACGACCACTTGCATAGCCCGACGCTATTTCGTCAGCGAGCTCCTGGTTATCAATCGTCTCATACTCAAGCTCGAGGTTCTCCAGAGTGTATCCACCCACAGCGCTACCGGATTGCGCCACCATGATGTCTGCGGCCTTCGGAAGTGTGATCACATACTGCAAGTTGTTGTTCATGCTAAAAGGGGCGTACAACCCGTGGTCATTCATAATCTTACCAAGCTTAATCCGCTGTTTCGTTCCAATCACACCAAACATCAACGCGTCACTAACTTTAGTAACATTCCCGCTCGTCGCACCACTGTCATCCTTAGAAATTAGCTTTCTCAAGTTCTCACCACCAATACCATAATCAATCATTCGGTCTCGCGCAGTAGCACTTTCCCAAAGGTCGCGATAAACACCAGTGTAATTTTCCCCATTGTTGTCATACACAGTCTCCCCAGCTAGTCTCACAACAAGTTTCTCAACCAACAACTTGCTCACATTGTTCAAGAACCAGCTTTTGGCGTTTGCATTCTTAAAGTCGAACACTAGACCCAACGATCCAGGCACCAAACAGCTGCTAACCTTAAGCTTCGGTATATCAATGTAAAGTTCCTCGCCAGGACTGACTTTATTAGGGTTCAACGTGATCACATGCTGCGTTCTCGCCCCTTTTATGACACCCATGGTCGCTCGTCTAAACCCAGGGCTCAATTCTGCTGACGTGACGTTCATATACTTTACATATGTTTTGTCATCTTCGAAGCTGAGACCCTCGAAGCTGAGACTACCGTTTTAGCTTATAATAATCATAAGCAAACCACGCAATCACCACCGCGAGTACCCACAGATTCTGAGCCAACCAAGCGAGACCCTTCGCGCCCAACGTCAACGCGTTGTAAATTAAGTTAGCCAACCCAACAGCCCATGGACCCATCTTCGTTATCGCGTTCTTAACAGCCTGTGCGAATGACCTCACAGCAATAGCGCCTTTCATAACAGCGGACCTCCCAGCGATAATAATAGTTGTTATAACCCCAGCCATTGAAATTGCTACGGCACTCAACCCAACTATATTTTCTTTAGCCCATTCCTTGAACTTCTGAAATCTGTCAATGTCAACTTCCTGCCGCTCTCTAACTTCTTCTATTTGTCGCTGTTCAATAGTTCTGTCTCTGGCTTGCTTTAGTCCTGACTCTCTTTCAAACAAACCAGCGCGCTCCCGCTCCTCGCCAGGTGTGAGACCAGTTTGGTTTGCTTTTTTGTCAAGCTCTGCCAATCTCTCACTCGTCTCGTCTATCGTCTCTTGAAAGTGGTCTACCTGCGCTTGCAACGCGCCAGTGTTACCTATTCTTGACTCACGCAACACACTCTCACTTGGATTAAGCACACCATTATGTTCGCGGTTTTCGTCTGGTGTTAGACCAGGTATGTCATCGTAGCCCACTCTTGTTTCGATTACTGGGAAGTCGTCTGGGACTACTTCTGTTGTGACAGCTGTTGTTTCTGCGCTATTGGGGATTTGTTTAACTAGCTCTTTGAATTGCTTAATAGCCCTTTCATTATTGTTATCTTTACTGTAGATCAAATCATTTCCTTTAAGTTTTAGAATTAGTTTGGGTTTTCCATACTTACCATCTTTGTTTATCGGTTTGAAAAGAATAGACCCTGAGTCCGTAACCTGCGACCTGTTGACTATTTTCCTTGACGCGTCGTCGTGGCCGAGTCCCTTTTTGCTTAATTTACGTATTTTCCTATTTATTAGCTTGATTCTTTCTACATTGTTTTCTGTTAGCTCTTTGTTGGACGCTTTTAGTCCACCCAGTCTTCTATTAATTTCCTCCTCCTCTTCAAAAGCTAGACTGAAACTTACGTCATTGACGTCATCATATGACTCCTGTTCAAGAGACTCTACTGTTGGGACTTCTGTGTTAGTCCCTCTTATTGTCACCGTTTTACCACCGTCAGTGTCGATAAATGACGTCTCTTTTTCTAGAGACCTCCTCTCTTGCTCGTCCTGCAATCTATTCACTCTCCCAGACAATTTTTCATATTTAACGCGCACAACATCTGGCATGCCACCGCTGGCGTACTCCTCGTCAAGTAGATTGTAAGCTTGAGTGTCTCTTTCAAATTCAACGTTTATTTGATCATCGGTGTACCTATCAAGTCTATCTAAGTTCTCCATCTCAAAGTCGTCGAAACCTTCCCCACCTTCAGCCATATTACATTAGCTCACGTTTTGAATATCGCTTTCTGGTATCCACGAATTATGTTTGCTTTCATAACCCAACCATTTAACCAACGCCATCTTCTTCCCTCCGACTTTCTTTCTTTTCAACACCTTTTCAACTCTGTACACATCGTCACCACGTTTCCTATTAACCAGCGATAATTCCTGTTCGTAAAATTTACCAATAATCTGTTCACCGGTGTGGTCCTCAATTTCGTATACATTCGGATCACCGCGAATAACTTTCACCACTTTAAACAGCTCTTCAGTGAAGTTGGCTTCGTAACCCTTTGTGAACACACTCTTGTATTTACTAATTCTCACTGATTGACCAATCTTGAACTTTGGCAATGGATTGTCTGCAAATTGGTGACCAAATAAAGTGGTCCAAACCTCGCCCTCATTTGACTTATTGACATCCTTCGGCTTCATCATAATACTACGGTTCACATTGCTATTGTAATTGTCTACAAACTGATCCCAAACGTCAATCCATTTATACGTTCCACATGCGTAAAAGTACTTCCACATAATGCTCTTGAGACTTCTATTAAAACGCTCGACAACAGCAGCCTTTTTATCGCTCTTAGTGCTGAAATATTCAACACCATGTTTTTTCAACAAACTTTTCACACCAACGTTGTGGAACTCGAGTCCATCGTCAAATTGCGCTAACTTAGGCATGGCTCTAAACCGATCTTTAAAGTCATTCAACAACTTTCCAACAGCCTTAGTCATGTTCTTAGTGTCTTTTCTGTAAACTGCGATGCCAAAAGCGTATCTACTCAATATTTCAATGCCTGTCAATATCCAATAATACCCTTTGTTCTGTTTTGAGTGCTTACTCATGTCCACTAAGTCCATTTGGAGCTCTTCACCAAGAAATCCAACAAAAGTCGCGCGGAACTTATGTCTTCTAACAATGGGTTTGTACCTAGTGTAAGTGTCCTGCGCTGTCAACCATTCTTTCACTGTTTTTCTAGTTACTTTCAATCCGTCTCCCAATGCACTTTGATACAATTTCTCTACACCACTGAACCCTGTCTTAGGATTATAATAAATGTCTCTCAACCCTTGCTCTGTCTCCACACCAAGTTCCATATAATTCACACAATATACAGTTCCAATAGCACCGCGCCAACATCAGCGTCACCATTGTTTGGTTTGACACGAAACGTCATACTTGAGTAAATACCTTTTTTAATTCTCACCTTGGAGTCAACGTATGAGTAACGTTGTATCCCCCCATCTAGAGACTGCTCGGTGGGCACTGGCAATGTTGTGATCACATTACTACGCTTCCCGTCAGTGCCCACATTGCTCTCCGTCTCAACAGCGTCGCACGAGACTTCTACATACTTTAGACCTCTGTTCATATCGATCTTGTTTGGACTGTCGTGCCACTTATGATCTAACACAATTCCTGCGTCCTTCGCGAAACCAAGCAAAAGCCCAATGTCACCTAGCCTAAGTTCTATTCGGTCGTTGGGGCCACGCCTCATATGCTGAATTTTGACCCTACTTTTACCTGTGGTCGCCAGTTTCTCCACCACGAAGTCTACATTAACCGCCCTGAGCGTGAGTCGTAGAGCTCTAACCAACGCGTCGAAGTCGTAGTGACCCCCACTCAATCGAGTTGTCGAGAATCCTGGCGCTGGTCTTCCAAATCCAACATGTAAGAATCGAATATCATCACTACCAGTCACATTATCATAGCTCCAAAACACAGTGGCTGTCTTGACTACAATGTGTGGGTTATCGTGTGTGACCACTACACTGTAGTCAAAAGTTACAACTTTCTCCACACCTTCAATAAGCACCGTCAACTTTTGAGGACTGTCGTCTACACGCCGCTTTTCAGTGTAACCACCAGAGTCGAACCCATAGTTTAGACTCATTACTTTAGCACGCGTTTAACGTTAGCTACTCGAGCGTCGCATACAAATCCAACAATATGTCACCAACGTTGACACCACTACCATCTTGGTCAGTCACATTAAACACCAGCTGTGTAAAAGCGCCTTTGTTTATCGACACCTTCGACTCAATGTTGAAGAATTGTTGAACAGAGCTCTTCAGTGGTTGGGTGGTGGTCAATGGCAACTCAACGATAACCTCGCTTTTGCTGCCATTAACAATATTCTCAGGTCTGTTCACAATGCTGCAACCCACTTGTACGTACTTCAGCCCTTTGTTAACGTCCACAACATTAGGGCTGACCAAACCACTACTACTCACCGTTGTGTTATCGTTGAACCCTAACAGCTCTCCAAATTTAAACAGCTCTAATTGTTGGTCAGTTTTTATCTCACACTTTGAATTGTGTTTGTTGGCTACTAGCTCGATAGCCCCTAATCCCTTCAGTTCGTCGGCGATCATTTTAAAAGTGTGGTACCCAGGCTCAAAAACGTGTTTGTTACTGTTGTAACTTATTTCATCATTCACACCGGTCTCCACATTAACGTAGTCCCAAAAGATGGTCGCTTTTTTTACTAGTAAGTGAGGATCTGAGCCAAACGTCAAAAGTGCTTCTGGTAGATCCACAGTCTCCGTTGGACCTCTAATCAACACTACAACCCTGACCATATAATATAGTGTGTGTTATGTAGATGCTAACAAAAAGAAAGCAAGGTGAACTAATTCTTCTTAGTGAGTTTCCAAACGCGCAACTAAACAAGTTTGAGTTTGGGTACAACCTCGCAGACGACAATAAAACAGTCAAGACCGTCGACATTTACTTCAAGTCAGGTCCAAAGTACTCTGACATGATAAACATAAAGTCACCAAAGTTCACGAAGAACGAGGGCTTTACAAAATTCCTTAGCAACACACCAAGATTCCCAAGAATATGGTCGAGCGATGGGCGTGTCCCAAAGTTATTACTGACAGAGACCCACAAGAGCTACAGAGAAGTTGAGACGTTTCCACCATACGTCCTAAATTACCCAACCCACAATTTTGACGTCTTTGTTGACGACAATAATTCCTTCAAATCAGACCTACCGAAAATACTCATCGACACCAAAAGACGTCACAACGACAAGGCAATTGGTGGTAACGTTAACACAGTTTGGACTCTACTCGAGAGCTACTATCAAGCGATCGCAGGTATGTACATCGCTACATATCGCTCAGGAGTGTCTCTACAAAACTTAAGTTATCACGTCGACGTCCCAAAGCAAGTCGTGGGTCTCATGAGGTTTCACGTGTACTTCACCATTCGTCGTGTGATGTTCCGTTTGAGTAAGAGTCAAGTTGACATTAACAACATCTTAAGACTGTACCTCCCTGACTGGCGACTTTTGAAAGGTCACCTACCATTGACTGATGTTGACAATAGATACATCAAAGACATCCAAGGTGATTATCGTCGGTATTGCCCGAGACACTCTGACGGGTTCACACCATTAGGACAAGAGCTACTAAACCAATCGATTGAAGTTTACATGTACGCCATTCTTGGAGCCCAAGCGAGGTCAAAGCAAAGCATCGTGGGAACTAGAGCTAGTGCTCGAGAAACGCAACAAATCTTTAGAGACATCGTTGAAAACGCTGTGGTTCAGTATTCACCAAGTGTTTGGATCAACCTTATGAACAAAGCGATTAGTGACACCAACGTTAAGCTAGACACAGCTGTGACACCCAACACTTGGTTGATCCCCAGAAGCATGGTCTTGTTAAAGGACCCCATCGTTGGTTACAATAACGTGCTAAGAACTTCGTCCGAAACTGGGATGACGTTTGGGTATAATGACGGGTTGAACTACCACCGAGCGTCAAAAGCGAAGCATAAAAAAGTCCACCAAGCGGCAGGACTTCACTTGGAAACTCTAGTTACGCCACCTGCAAAGAAAACAGTGGTCACCACCAATCAAATAGCGCAGACCACCACAAGTAAGTCAGACACCACGACAACGTTGGCGATAATCTTAGGGTTCTCAGCAGTCTCTGGCTATTTAGTAACCAAATACACCTTGAAGTAGTAATGAGTCTAAACTACGGGTATGAGTCTGACGACTCTCACGATAAAATACTAAAGAGAACGAAAAGGCATCTGGACGAAGATCCCAAATTAAGTGCGACTGGTGGAAGGATGTCTGGAATAATAGACATGCAAGGCTCAGCGATAAAAAACGTAGCAGACCCAGTCGATGACTCAGACGCCACGAATAAAAGAACTCTAGAACAATTGCTATCAAGCTACCTCAAGAGTCAGTCCTACAACATTGTGCTCGACTTCAACGTTAGCACACACGCCTTGAAAAATGTGGAATTTCACACCAATGGTTCAAACAAAGTGAAAGCCATTGGTGAAACAAGTAAGTTAGTGCAAAACAACCCGACTTATGGTCCTATTATCGGCATCAGCAGTGTAAGCCAAAGTTTTCTATCCCCTGTGTTAACACCAATCCCACTTGAGTCAGGTCTCCATTTTAATTGCCCCAGTATGCAATGGTGTGATCTCTCCATTTTTGTTGTGGTGAGGTTACCTGCTCGCACCGCTGGATCAAATTGGGAGACAATTATATCAAACGACGACGGTCAGTGGGACAAGTTCATAGGGTACAAGACTGGTATGACTAATGGACTCGCGTATGGTGGTAGCATCCCAGCAATGGAGAGCATATGCACTATTCCAAGTGGTGTTGACATAAGTAAAATGCATATGATATCAATACACTGGCAAATGAGCAACTCACATGTCAGGGTCAACAACGTTAAGTCAGCCGACTCAGACTTCGTAGCGAACATGAAAAAAATAGGCACACCCTACGGAACAATTTTTGGAATACACCGACCAAGAATACCACTCGCACCTTATGCATACCCATCGTTGATAGAATTCTACGGTGTGAAAATTGTGAGTGGTTACATGACAAACCGAGACATCATAATCATGGGTGGAGAAATGATGAAGGAATATGGTGTAAAGTAAATGGGAGCATGTATTTCGAGACCTCACGAAACATATAAGATAAATAAAACGACTGACCACATGTTCAAAGCTGGTGGATCATTTGGTCGCGGTGACGTTACTCTCGAGCTCCACGCTGAGATTGGTATGAGGTCTAAAAAGACTTACGGCAAACCTATTATGTTACCAGAATTAGACACTGTGGGAGTGGTAGGAGACGTGACCTAAGTTATGTAATGGGTTGGCTTAGAAAACTGGTTCGTAACATTAGAAACTTTTTCAGACGACGTAGAAAACTGAAGACTAATAAAACACACCTGCTGCATTGGTACACAACAAACCAGATCTATAAAAAACCTGACACCTATGTCGAGTAGTCTCTTTTTTGCGAGGCTATAGTAATGGCAACCAACTCGGTGCAATTATTCGATGGCCACCAAATCACGATGGCTAATCACAACGGTGACATATGGTTCAAAGCAAGAGAAGTCGCAAGCGCTCTAGGTTACGCTCGACCAAAAGATGCAGTTAACGACCACGTCGAACCTGATTGTAAAATGAAGATGGAACAGGCCTCGTTTATCAACGAACTTGGGGTCTACTCATTGACGTTCTCGAGTAAATTGGAGCGCGCGAAACACTTTAGAAGGTGGGTGCACTCAGAAGTCTTGCCAAGCATTAGAAAGGGTTTAGCTGACGTCGGTCTCAAACACAATCAGTTTAAAATGATCACCGAGTTCGACCTTCATACGAAAGTTGTTGGTTTTCTTAGGAAATATTGTCCAGAAGCTATTTTGATAGCCGCTTGTGGTGAGAATCAAGACACTTCGAGTAAAAGAATAAATTCGTGGAAAAAAGGTTACCAACGTGGAACGCCTGACTTGATTATTGCCAATGCAAACCGACAGCACAGCGGGCTCGTGATTGAGTTCAAGAATCCAGGTGGCACAGGCAAGACGTCCAAAGAGCAGGAGTCTCTGTTGCTCAGATATAAATCCGCTGGTTATCTAACACTCTTGTGCGACTCGTACGACGACGCTATTACCACAGTAATAAAATATCTCTTTGACGTTGGGTTTCAGTGCTCTCAATGTTTTCGTAAATTTAAAAATAAATCAGCGTTGAGTAACCACGAGAGACGCTATTGTAAAGAGACTTTTTAGACATCGAGTAATGAGTCGTTGAGACAACTGCTCTAGCATTTTTTAAAGACGTTTTTAACTCAGTAAAAAAATATCTGCGAAACTTTCTCTCTTTATTTCACAAACCTTCTGACCACTGTGTGAAAAAACGTTTCTACTGTACATTGGACGCTTCATGTGACCAATGTATAAATTTTTAAAAAAGTGGGGTATTCGAGAACACCCTTAATTTTATGTGGAAGGATGATGACGTCTGCACACTGCGTGAATGACGTGAATGCCAGCTTTAATGTATTCACGGGTAATTGGGAGTAACCCAGAGTACCAATGACCTTCATCAATGCCGATGACGTCATAGTCAGCTATCTCGGAAGAACTCGGGAGGTTGGTGATTAACTTTGCAGGTAAACTGTCTGATCCAACGACAATGGTCTGACGATGCGTGGAGAACGCGTGGTCAGTTCGCCTAGTGTCACCTGTGTTGTTCATGTAGAGGACTTTGAGCCCTGATTTACTTAACGCGACTAACCTGCGGAGAGTCTCTGTCGTTTTTCCTGCGAACATGGGACCAATCACGATCTCCAGTTTACCAACTTTTCTCATGGTTACTATACCCTCAGAGAAATATTTTTTATTGTGGTGGAAACCGTCGTTCCATGTTGAATATCCGCTGGAGCTCTAAGTTTTTAAGATGAGACCTCGAGCTCTCGTGTCTCAATTAAGCGATGCAGTGGGTCGTTGGTGACCACACCGCATGGGTGACAGGTGTACACGTTTTCGTCTCTCGCAAAGTGTCTGTGGGCGGGCGAGAGTACGTGGTCCCTGATATCATCCGCGCCTAGTATCTCGTTACACCCCACCTTGCAAACGTGAACGTCACGGTTTGCAGCGAGCTCTAGCCACGCTTTGGCTTTGGTTGGGCATGGTTTCCATATAAGGGTCACTAAGAACACTTGGAGGAAGTTACCGAGTAACGTACCGTTGGACCCACTAGGGTTGCTCAAGTAGACATCACTTGCTAACATAAGGTACTTGAATGATGAGTAACACCACACAGGGATTATGCTAGCTAATCTATCAGCAATCTCCTTGGCTCTATCTTCTCGAAGATCGATCCAAGTGTCGTGAAGATGTCTCGCACAGTCGACCTGGGGGATAGGCTGTTTTATTAACACCTCTTCACGTCTGAGGTCGAGCAGATTGTATATTGAAAAGTACTCGTTTAAGACGTTGGGTCCATTGTCGACTCGTGGGGTAGACACACTGACAAAGGCTGTTCTCAGCAAGCGGTCAATAACTTCTTCGCTAATTTCTCGGTCTTGAGTCATTATGTTATACTCTCAGAAAAAAATCCTAGTTTTTAGTGCGTTTGGTCTGGAACTGTGAGATACCTGTGAGGTCAACTGTGAGATACCTGTGAGGTCAACTGTGAGTAAGATAACACGTGATAGTGTATTAGATGGCTGAAGACTCACAGACGGCTGTCGACGCTAAGATCACGGCTGATGTGAAGAGTGTTAAGGTGAAGGACCCAAAGCGTGTCGCTGCTGGTAAAAAGTTGGCTGAGATATCGAAAGCTGCGAAAGAAAAGAAAATGCGTGAAATGATAGTTAACGAAGAACAGGGTGGTGAGTGGAGCTATGGTTACA
The DNA here is from genome assembly GCA_035772405.1 of Chrysogorgia sp. JL179-B06. Taxonomy (NCBI): domain Eukaryota; kingdom Metazoa; phylum Cnidaria; class Anthozoa; order Scleralcyonacea; family Chrysogorgiidae; genus Chrysogorgia; species Chrysogorgia sp. JL179-B06. Next base: position 6,042,077 of record JAYKKM010000149.1, on the reverse strand, counting down.
TTGTCGGAACACTTGGTGTAATCATTGCTGCTGCTTCACTATGGTACACAATTAGCAGTGAAAAAGAACCTGTGAGTACTGCACCAGCACCTGTGTCAGAGAGTCATAAAACTCGTCGTCCAGCGTTAGACACATTTGATTCTTGAACAAAACACACGACAATGTATATATGACTGCGATCGATCGAAAAGAACTTATGAACGAACTGTACGATGCGCTACTTGTTACGACTGGTGCTGTGGTAGTGAGTATGATTTCTAAAAAGGCTTTGGGAGAACCATTGGGAACACCAGAGACAGTGAAAGGCATAGTGAAACTTGCTGCAGCTGTTGGTGCAGGAACGCTGTTAGTAAAATGGATGCAATCGAAAAAGTGGATACCGACAGACCCATTCAAATCAACGTAAGTTAATGGCGAGTGTTGTGGCTGGAGGGATATTTAATGCAGTGGCTTTCGCAGGCGCTGGCTTTATGTTTTCGAAGTTTAATCACACAGGTTATGAAGCTGAGATGAAAAGGCATAACCATGCGTTGGAGCAGTTAGCCAGCGCGAAAGAAGCGTGGTCTGAAAACGAAGTCGCCAAGAGAGATAAGATCCAGCGTTTACGGCAAATGCTCTCAGATGCTAACGCTGACATCAATGACACAAACCATGCGTTGGAAGAACTTAGAAGCGTAATGACCATACAGTACAGCGGACGAGTGTTCACTGACCCCCCGAGGGTTGCGGATTACTACCAACCGAGTGCGGAAATGAAGGAGTACCAATTGTTATTTGTTAGCGCGTTAGGTTTGGGTAGTGGAATAGCGGTGTGGGTGCTAACTCGGTAAAAAAAATGTTGGAGTAGTATAAGAGTGATGGACAAACTTATGAGGCAGATGAGTTACGGCTACACAATTGACGAAATCGCGAGTGAGACGCAAATTGAGTGTGGAGACACCCCTAGGCTCTACTACTGCTCGGATTGTGACATTGTGAAAAATGTGACTGAATGTGGTGGGTACGCGTGCCCAAAGTGTGGTGACACCGAATGGGGTTACGTTCAGAGTTATAGTGACATGAGACTCACGCGACCAAAAAGCGTTCACAAGCGGTCTTGGTGGATGGGGAGGAGACTACGGAACGTTGTGAAGGGTGAGCACCTTGAGTCGATAAAAGAGGACTTCTTGAAAGTTGTCAACGCATTGTACTCATGCAATTTGGTAAAGGGTAGAAATGTCAGCAGATACGGGTACTACATTATTAGGTTGTGCCACAGAAGACGAGTCGAGACACTCAAGAAGGTGTCAGACCTCAAAGACGGGAAGGTGAAAGACTTGTTTGACGACAATCTGTTTGGGGTGGTGTATCCAAAGTTGGGATGGTGTGAGAGTGGTGATCGCTATTACAACGAGTGGCTTAGGAAAAAAAACAAGTGTAGTATATAGAAGCCATGGATGACGTCACAGAAAACTCACTTGTTAGAAATGGTGCAGCCGTTGTAAATCCACTAACAGGTAGAGCAATCAACGTCCACGGGCGAGTCTACAATCAACTTGTTAGAGATGGTGTTTTTAGTGACACGACAAATGTCAGCACTATTAATCCGCTGACAAACAGGCGAGTTAACGTTGGCAGTCGGACACACAACCGTCTTGTTAGAGATCAGGAAGCGCGACCCGCAGTTGAAGACCATAGCCCACGGCTGTTGAGTCAAGCGCTGAGAGGGTTCACCAGGTCCTATGGAGTCGAGGTGGTTAACGATAGAGACATCAATCAGGTAAACGGCAGTAGAAGCGCTGTCATTAATCTTTTGAGACGTGAACTAAATGAGACCAACGGAATGAAAGTGGTAGAGACAGTTAAGGTCACTTTTGAGAAGGCTTTAGAACTCGATAAGACCACATACAAAACTGCCTACTTTAACAGCGAAACGTTCGTCGTCATTAATGACCACGACATCGAAGGTGTTGCCAACCGTGGGTCGGAACAGATCTTGACGCGGATAGCCGGGTGGTTATCTGAGGGGTCTGGGTGGACTATCGACAAAATAGATGCACACTACGTTAATATTGCTATTTATAGACCTCTGCATGGGAGTAGCTACATTACGTTACCAAAGGAGTTGCGCAATAGTAAGAAGGGTTTGGTAAACGTGAATAATGATGATGACAACAAGTGTTTTAGATGGTGTCACCTAGCGCATAAGTTCCCTGTTGGAAAAAACTCTGATAGAACATCAAAGTACGCTAGGCATGTCAGTGAGTTGAATTATGATGGAATTAACTTCCCAGTCACACTCAAAGATTACAACAAGATCGAAAAGGCTAACGAAATTAGCATCAACGTTTTCGGGTATGAAAATAAGCAACCATTCCCTGTGTATGTTTCTAAGGAAGCGTACCCTGACCACATGGACCTACTGTTGATAAACTAACGATGTGGGCAACAAGCACTACGTGTACATTCGCGATTTCAACAAGTTTATGTACCGTCAGACAGAGCATAAGGCTAGAAAACATTTTTGTAGACATTGCCTGCAGTGTTTTAGTCGAGCGGACGTGCTTGAAAGTCATGTTGAAGTATGTTTGGTCATCAATGGGAAGCAAGCTATTAAAATGCCGCAAAAAGGTGCGAAAGTGAAATACGAGAATTTTAGTAGGCAGCTAAACGTACCATTTGTGGTGTATGCAGACTTTGAGGCTATCACACAGAAGGTGCACACAGCAAAGCTGTCAAGCGAGTGTAGCTACACAAATGCTTACCAGAGACACGTTGACTGCGGTTATGGGTATAAACTAGTTTGTTGCTATGACAATGAGTATAGTAAGCCAGTGAAAGTGTATCGTGGTGAAAATGCAGTCAACAAGTTCATCGGGGAGATGTTAGAAATTGTTGAATATTGTAAAGAGACGTCTGAGAGTCACTTTAACAAAGAAATGATACTAACTGATGTCGATAAGAAGAACTTTGACGAGGCTAAAAGTTGCCATATTTGCAGTGTTGAGTACACTGGCGCTGACGTTAGAGTGAGAGACCACTGTCACGTGTCAGGTAAGTACAGAGGGTCCGCACATCGCGATTGTAACGTGAACTTTAAGTTGACTGATAAAATCCCTGTGATCTTTCACAACTTACGTGGCTACGATAGTCATTTCATTATGCAGGAGATTGGTAAGTTTAGTCAAGACATAAATGTGATACCGAACAACATGGAGAAGTACATGGCGTTCATGCTTGGAAAAAACTTGGTATTTTTGGACAGCTTTCAGTTCATGGGTAGTGGTCTAGACAACTTGGTAAGGAACCTACCAAGGGACGCTTTCAAATACACGTCAGAAGTGTTTCACGACGAGGGGTTGACACTTATGACAAGAAAGGGGGTCTATCCCTATGATTACATGGACTCCTTTAATAAATTCGATGAGCGCGAGCTACCCTCCAAAAAAGATTTCTACAGCATTCTGAATGATGAGCACATCACGGAAGAAATGTACGAGCGTGCCATCGACGTGTGGGACTACTTCGACGTTGAGAGTATGGGTGAGTATCACGACCTGTATTTGAAAAGTGATGTGCTCTTACTTACCGACGTTTTTGAGAACTTTAGAAAGACATGTCATCGCGAGTATAAATTAGACCCTTGCCATTATTTCACATCGCCTGGATTGGCTTGGGACGCTATGTTAAAGATGACTGGAGTAGAACTTGAACTATTGTCTGACATTGACATGTTCCAGTTTGTAGAATTAGGTATGCGTGGTGGTGTGAGCTACATATGCAACAGACACGGCGTGGCGAATAATAAATACATGGAAGGGTATGACAAAGAGCAAGAGTCGAAGTATTTGATGTACCTTGACGCCAACAATTTGTATGGATGGGCGATGAGTCGAAGTCTACCTACGGGTGGCTTCAAGTGGTTGACTGAGAAAGAAATAAAAAAAGTTAATCTATGCGACTATCACAACGATAGTAAAAAGGGCTTACTGCTTGAAGTCGACTTGGAGTATCCAGCTCATTTACATGACCTACACAACGATTACCCGTTGGCTCCTGAGAAGATGGAGATAACCGTTGACATGTTGTCGGAGTACTGCACGAAAATCAAAAATAAGTTTAATGTGAGTGTTGGTGGTGTGAAGAAGTTGGTGACTAATTTGAAGGATAAAAAAAAGTATGTGTGTCACTACGGAAATCTGCAGTTGTATGTGGATCTTGGATTAAAAATCAATAAGATTCATAGGGTCCTACAGTTTGACCAATCCAAGTGGTTGGGCAAGTACATCGACTTTAACACAGTCAAAAGAACTGCGGCTAAGAACGCTTTTGAGAAGGACTTCTTCAAGTTGATGAATAATAGTGTGTTCGGAAAAACGATGGAAAATTTGAGGAAGCGTGTGGACGTAAGATTAGTGACCACTGCGAAGAAATTAGAAAAGCTTGTCTCGAAGCCGACGTTTGTGTCTTGCAAAATATTTAGCGAGAACTTAGTTGCTGTCCACAAAGTTAAAGAAACGCTGACACTAAACAGACCTGCATATGTGGGTATGTGCATACTAGACTTGAGTAAAACGTTGATGTACAATTTTCACTACAATTATATTATGAAAAAGTACTCTAGCGACACCTGCAGATTACACTTCACCGACACTGACAGTCTGCTGTACTCAATCAAAACCGATGACGTTTATTCCGACTTTATGATGGAGTGCGAAAAGTTCGACAATAGCGACTATCCTGCAGACAGCCCATTCTTTTTTAGAGAGAATAAGAAAGTTATTGGGAAGATGAAGGACGAGTGCGCTGGAACGCCAATTGTCGAGTTCGTCGGGTTGCGCAGTAAAATGTACAGCTATTTGAAAGAGGGTGGAGGTGGCGGGAAAACCGCTAAAGGTATTAGAAAAAATATAATTAAAAAGGTAATCAGACACGAAGATTACAAAAGTGTGTTACTCAAGCAGAAACAGTTGCGACACACAATGAAGACCATTAGAAGTGTCAAACATCAGCTCGGTAGTTACGAAATTAATAAAGTGTCGCTGTCCTGCTTTGACGACAAACGATACCTTTTAGAGAATGGTATTGACTCCTACGCGTATGGCCACAAAAACATTGTAGTGAGAGACACCACTGAGAGTAGTGAACAAACAGACTAATTCGTAGAGTAGTTGGCTATTTGTTAGTCAATGTTGTTAGCCAATCAAAAGAGCACCATTTTGTTATCCATTTGGATAAACATCACCACTAGACTTGAAAATCTAGTGGTTTTTTTTCGCGCGTGAGTTGAGACAGCAGTAGTTTGTTGAAAAAAATGTGAAAACGTTGAAACGACTTTCTCTATTTTTTAAATATGTGAAAATGTTGAAACGACACTCTCTTTTTTAAATATGTGAAAAATGTGAAACGACACATTCTATTTTTAAAAAAACATGTAAAATATTGAAATGTCACATTATTAGCATATAAATCGAGTTTGTGGTCTTATTTGATGTATGTTGTAAATTTAGAATTACCGAAATGACATCGAATTTTTGGGGGTTTGGAATTTGGTGTAAATTTGGTCATTGAATATGTAAAAAATGAGCCCGTAGCCCCACTCTCTATACTACTCTTACCAAACATATTATCATACGGTAGGAACTAATGTACGGTTTAGTTCCGATGACAACAAGGTCACGGGACTCAATGGCGGTCATCAGTGTATTGGATGAAAACTTAAAACAGTCGTGGGGCAGGCGAATATATATAATTTTAACAATTAAACAGCGTAATTTAATGCAAATATTGATCTGGTTTTTCAAGCTAAGTTACAAGATTGTATAGCTTTACCATAAATGGAAACTTTGAGCGCCTGATTTTCCATCTAATTACAATTTAACGTAATTAAACATAAATAAACGTAATTAAAGTTTGCATAAAATTACGCTGTTTAATTATTTAAATTATATTTATTCGCATTCATCTAATATGGCAGTCAATGAGTCACGTTACTTTGTTGTTATGTAAACAAAACCTTAAATTAGTTCCTACTGTATGAGAAATATGTTTGGTAAGTTTTACTTTGTTTGGACAAAATCTCTGGAAAATAGGAAATTTCAGTTTCGAAGTCAAGAGCCATGCTTTAATACCCATGAGTGATTCTTATGGAAATGATGATGGTGATTGTATTTTAAATGGGGATACTGCATATCGTGTTAAGAACGATGACGCTGATTTCAATGGTATCATTATGGTGATGACAATCACCACGATTGTGGTGAAAGAAGATAGTGATGATTTTTAAAAATATATATTCTCTTTCTGATTAGAAGTATCAAAGATTGAGGAAGAGAATGACGCCCCTTCCATTGTTGTACCAGTTCTGCAAGAAAAAAGTCATTATCAGCCTGGTAATGAAAGTGATAAAGCATCGAAAGGTAACACACGAATTTACTAGATTTTGTTATAATATGGTAAATCATGAACAGTATGTGCCATGAACAGTATGCCAACGTGATGGAAATAAGCGAAATATGTTCATTATTTTCGCTTTAAATAGACAAATAAGAAGACAAGCACGAGGAAGGGAAAGCCATTCGAATTACTAAAATCGAGGGGATAGCAGTGGATATCAAATCGGCTAAAAGTAACGACAATTTAAGTCCATTTTTAATATATTTATTGCTTTGATGATTTTCCCATTGATGATGACGATGATTGTATTTGAAATGAATATACTGCATATCGTGTTAATGATGATAACGCTGATTAACATGGTGATCGTTACGTTGATGATGGCTGTGGTGAAAAAGATGATGAATATTTTTTCCAATTTGTGATATATTAACGTAAAACAGGAATAGAAAGAATGAACACAGAGATTTAAGCATAGAATTATAATCCAAAATTATTTTATAAAAATGTAATTGTGTTCTCTCACAAATTCCCATCCTCTACTTAAGTATCTTGATAATGCCTTGGAGAGGAAAATAATTGGAAAGAACATTATCTCGTGTCTTTGTGTGGCTTTCACGTGGGTGAAATATTGTCAGGTTAATAAGTTAATTTCTCAAACTCATTAATAATTCATGAATTATCGTAGCCAATCCATGAACGTATACCACATCACATGCATGAGTTTTGATACCCAATGAAAACCTGTGAAAATTCCTAGTGAACTGGATCACATTTCTTAATAAAATAAAATATTAAAATAAAATCGCTATGGGAGAAAATCGCTATAGGAATACTCGTTTGAGAAGCTAGATCAAACACTCGTTTGTCGTGTTTCATCAGGGACTCCAAACACTCGAAAACAATAAAAACCTCGGGCTACGCCCTCGGTTTTCATTTGTTTTCTCGTGTTTGGAACCCCTGATGAAACACTCAAACTCGTGTTTGATCTATTACGTGAAAAGTTCATTCACATAATTCAATGATAAGGGTTATTGTAAGGCTACTTAATTGTTCATATACAATAAGAGTTATTTCATTGACTTAATATTTAATTAGGGAGTTGGCTTGGAAATTGTATTTTATTTTATTTTTTGTTTGACTGCCAGCTTACATATTCCAGGTTGGTAAAGTTAGAATGATCAAAGCGACTGAATGGAATATCTAGATTAGTGGCCCACTAAATGGTGCCTTTGTTGTTTGTCGGACAGCGGTTCTTCTCTTAGGAGAGTAGATGTTCTTCTAGACAATTGTATACAGACTATTGTCGCCACGTGAAGACGTCGTGCTCGTAAGAAGGCGATGTAGCTAGTTCCTTAACCCCAATTTATATTATATAATATAACTTGATACTAGGATTCGAATGTGATTTAATAATATTTATACACAATAACCTACAGTATACACTGCAATTAAACTTGAGTAATATGATAAAACTTCTTAACCTTCGATGAAAACAATAAAACTACACTTTTCTTAATATAAAGCATCCTATAACCAATGCAGCTCTATAACCGAAACTTTTGTTCGTTGCATTAGTTTCTGGTTTAGTAGCAGTAAGATACGATTATTATTTTCAAATCATTGCGAACTGGATTTGCTAATGAGATAAATATTTGATAATAATATCCGATATTATAATATAACTTCAATTATTAAACGTTGAATATTTATGCTAGTTCTACATCTTGAAAAATTGTTCGTTTTAATTAGAACCGTCGAAATCTTCGAAAGAAAAACAGCATTCTTCCCTGATTGCGCGAATCCTGAAAGGAAAAAGTCCATCTCATCCTCGTGGGAAACGTGGTCATGCTGTCAAAGGTAACAGCATTCTACTCTTTGTTAAAATTTCGTAAATCATCCAGTCTTTACGCCAACTTCAGGGTTAAATATGTCTTTACATTATGCTGCATTGTTTTGTAGAGGGAGACAATAAAAAATTTAAGGTGAAGAAAGGAGAAGGATCGAGCATGATGGGTACTAATTCAGGCAGAGAAATCGAATCAGATAAAAGTAATGACAAATTGAATTCATCATTCGCTTATTAGTGATTGTAATTATGATGTACTGATGATAGTGATTAATTGTTTTATAATATCCTCCTTTCTGAACTAGCAACATCAAGTTCCGTGAAAGAGAAAGAGGTACCATCACAGCATCATGCCAAGAAATTGAGATTCAAGTCAAAAGGTAACCTAACTATAGCATATGCTGGTTTTAAAAGCTAATTTGATTATTTTATTATAACTAATAAATGTTTAAGTATCATTTTTATAATAATAATGTATGTCTATCATTTGATAAATAATTTATAGTTTATATTTCCTGGTTTTCTACAGAAAAAAGACAACGAAAAGAGGAAAGAGGATATGAAATGACAGTGATCAAAGGTTCATCAATTGAAAGTCGTTCCTGTAAAATTATTAAAAATATTATTGTTTTTTTTACAAATGATAATTAATACTTTGTATATACATTGCATTAATAATTGTGCGAACTTGCAGTTGACAGACGATAATGGAAACAAATTCAACATTGCAACCAACGCCCTCCATCATAGGCTAAGTAGCTCAATTGGTAAAGCGTCTTATCGGCGATCAGAATGAAATCAGTGTGCCGCTCAGAAAAATAAGTACGCAAGGTACACAAAAACGTTTTTTCTATTTGAACTTGACAATTGTCCAATTGGGAAGTTGACAGTGCGGGTTAGGATAAATAGTTAGGAAAACTAATGATGATAAAACTGTAAAAATAAATAGATAAGGTTAATTGATTGGGGGTACTGGGTACTAGGTACTGAATAAAATATAATAAATTGTTGATGTTGTAAAGCGCATTTGATCATATACACATGCTAATTTGCGCTATATAAATAGTAAACATTATACTGTAAACATTATTATCACTTATAATAAATTATGATAACTATAATAATCACAAATATAAATTGATTATGGAAATAATAGGATTATGGATTACTACAACGCTAAGGAATGATATAATGATAGATTATATAGAGAAAAAATACATGGATTCTTGAAAATATGTAACATATTTCGTGCGTTTATCTGGAGTGAGCGCAACCAAACAAGTGAGATTCCCAGTTCAACATGAGAAATTAATTCCATGTTTCCAAGAATTCATGTATTTTCTGCCATACACATAGTGAATGCGCGAGAGCATGGAATTACATGGTTGATCGTCAAGCTCATAGTGCCGGACAGGAATCGAACCTGTAACCTTCTAATTGCCATTGAGACGCTTTAACCATTGGGCCACCGAGACTCAGATGGAGAACGAATTATACAATAATGTACTGGTTTGATTGAGATATGTACTGACTTTATCAGTAATGCTTGGACATGTTAATATATACACTTCTGTAGTGAATGTGGAAGAGCTTGGAGTAGACAGACGATCATTTTTCTGATGAAACGAAGTTGACGATCGTCCATGCAACGAGCCATGTATTTCTATGTTTATTATATCAAAAATACTCCAATAGTCCTATTTCAAAACAAACATTGATTAGCGGAGTCACAATAATGTAGCACATGTAAGATTATCACGAATAATTCACATTTATTATATTTAATTCTCGTTTATAATATAACACAATAATTCTCATTTATTATATAACACTGATTTTTATATAATAAATGCATTTATTTACTATAGCTTGTAATTCGACATATATTTTATTTAACTTACCACAGACGCTATAGTTGCTATGACTAATGTGTCAAACGAATACATTTGGATGGTTATGATAAAAAAATGAAATCAATAGATTTAATTAAAGGCGTCAAATTAATTGATGAGTACGTGAAGTTAAAATAAATAAACAAATGTATTGAAATCACTGCGGTTACTTGTAAAGGGTTTCTAAAAGAGCTATTTAGAAAACGTATGGCGTGCAATTTTTTATTATAGCTGCAGGAGACAAGTTAAGAAAACAGGAGATAAGCTTGTAACTGCACACGAGTTTTTTAACCAACTTTGAGGTGTTTTCAAATCAGATAATGATATAGCTTCTTAAACTAACCAGTATTTTAAGAGAAATTTGAGGAAAAAGTTGGCTTAATTTATGGACATGTATTACCACATTTACAAACAACGTCTTCATGGTTATGATTTTCCTTTGTATTTTCCTCATGAATTATTAATTTTTTTGAGAACTCAATATACAACACACTCAGTTGCCAATGATCAGAGCGTGTGTTCTTTCTGACTTGTTTTATAATTTACTTTAGATTAGATAAAATAACCTTATTACTCGGAATACCTGCAGGCACGAGTCTTAAATTCTGCTCATTATTTTTTTTTTTTATTATTTTTTTTATTACAATTTTGCAAAATTGAAAAATAATATTTCCCGTTAGGCTTTTGCGAACCGCGAGGCATGTTGCGGGTCAATAGCCGAGTTCTTTCTTTTCCACAGCTTTACTTTTGGTCGAGTTGTTCTCTGATTCTGTTGGTAGATTTTGAAAGTAACTGTCTTAATAAGCAATATGACTGACAACTGTGTTGATCGTGAATACGTTCACTATGCTTACAACTGCACACGCTGATCGCGGAAGACTTACATTAATAGATGACGAGCGATTGCGAAACGGGTTGGTCCGCGATCTCAAATAGTGTGTTGAGTACATAAACAGATTTCACGAGGGGTATACACGTTCCTGTAATATAATAGACACGATGTTATGTAACTCCGAATCTGTTTTCAGAATTGAAATCGGTTAAACATTGACCGAGATAACGTTCAAAATATACGATTAAACATGCATCCTTTTCCGGTTTGTGATCAACAATTATACACATGGCATGGCGTGTGCGGGAACATGGACGGGGGAAATCTCGCAGTGGGGTTAGTATGAAACTCTATGGCCCTGAATAGCATAACTAAGTTAGAAGTGCTTTGTGTCAGGGGCGGATCTAGAAATTTTTTGAACTCCGTCAAAACTGACCGCATTTTGGTTGTCTGAAATGGTATTTCCGGCATTCTGAAAAACTATTCAGCAAAAATCTAATAGTTTTAACTTGTGTTTTCAAGAGATCTGCTTTGTGCAACTGCTTTTTTTGCAGTTACGGCCGCGATCACAGCGCGTGTAATTTGCCATATTTATCATCTTAAATAATTAAAAATTCATGAGTAAACAACGGAAATCAGTACCAGGTCGAATATGTGATAACACGGCAACTTTGTCAAGCAGTTACATTATTTCAGAAGTTCACTACAATTTAAATACTCATGAAACAACAGTTAAACTGTATTTAAGAGACAACCAGTCCCAGTTTAGCTGAACAATGATAACTCGGAAAGTTATAGTTGCTTGAATTCATTCCATATTTGTCTTTCCGATATTCTATAACTTGGCTTTTTTCTCACTTAGGAGATCCTGAAGAGGAGGAAGAGAAAGCTTTGTGATCCTTTCCAAACATTATACTTTACTTGTTATTGCTAATTTAAAATATTTACTCTTAGTTTATTTATAGAAAAAAGTTTTGTGTTGTATATGCATAGACTGTTTGTATTGAACAAAGTGTTAAACAACACAACGATCCCAATATTACGACGACTGATGAACAAATTATAACTTGCGCGGCATTGACCTTACATAAAGTAGTGGAAACGAACGCAGGCTAACGTAAGTGAACGCAAACTAGATTAATATGGCTCCCTATAGTTTCTATATTTGTATCTTATTAAGTAGTACCTAATATAAGTTGACTTAACTTAGGAAAATTGATAGACATGCAAACGCTAAATGTATCCCAGTATATAGCAAAATTATATACAGACATAAAATATATTTTTTGCTTATACCATGGTGGTAACAACGACGATATTACATTGGTATATATATTGCTAACAATGGCATGATTCTCGCGATATAACTCCAGTTTTCTCTTGCGCATATCTGAAAATTGGTGAGATAATGAGTATTGTGTATAGATATTGTCTATAGCTTACGGTTTATAGTTTATATTTATTGTTTATAGTTTATAGTTTATAGTTTTAGACGGTATCGAACAAAGGTTTGCACAACCCAAGGAGTATACCTCGATATTTGTTGGGATTGTTTTATTATATCTGTTTAGTTTTATTTTCAAGTGATGTTACATGTATACAGCAATTAGAATTAAGTGAAAGTTTAATTAATCTAAGTTAGTGAGGTGCTTGGTACGTATGGTATAAGTAGCTTTATTATTTATTTTAGAATTTGGTAAATAGCTTCATAAATTTGTTGCTATATTGACCTAATGATATCTAAGAGAGATATGGAACTATGGTAAACTATCTTCTCTTTAAAGTCATTAGCTTTTAACTTTTAATTCCTAGAATTATAAGAGTCATAATACAATTTAAAATATATACTTGTGAAACAATTGTATTTGTATGGGTCAAAACGTCAGACACGTTATCGCTGTTAAAGGTTTCGCTGGAATACTATATCCGAAGTTTTAACTCACAATGTGTTTTTCCAAGATCACTTACTAACCTTTACGGAGTCTACTTGTATTGCAGTTGAAATGAAGGCGAAATTTAGTTATCAAAAGTTAGTTAAAATTAGCCTAGGGAGCCATATTAACGCAATGGAAAACCGCGAATCACAACTTGGTGCATCCCTGTGTTACTTGACGAAATGCATTTTAAGACCCGCGCAGTATAGTTCAGCACAATACAACAACACAACGTAAAGTAATCCAACGATATTAAACAGAAGGAAACGAAAAGTAGACAATGCAGAACAACGTAACATATCTCAGCTTTACGCAATGATACGTTAATTAACTGTACTATTACATAGAAGTAACTCAACGTACATAAGGCAACAAAAGGCAACGCAACAAACGAATACTTGACATCTTGACAAAACGCAACCCAACGTAGACACAGACAGGACCGACATCGTAAAACCTATGCTGGAAAACGCAATACAGGAATTGAGAGCAAAACACAGCAATTGAGAGTCAGGAACGGGCGCGACAATCCGTCGTGCACTGCAATGCGACAAAATTTATCCAAATTGTTTTCCGATGTCGAAAATCAAATTGACAACACGTATCAAGATCTTATCAGTCTATGCAAAAGACACAGATCTCTTTCTAGTATTGAATATATTATGCATGCTGCTTTCTTCTTTGACTATTATTAAAATAATAACTTGCTTATTATATAGAATAATAACTTGCTTATAGCATTAAATATGCTACTTTACAGTGGTGATTTTGCCACTTTGTTCTTTGACTATTATTAAAATAATAACTTGCTTATTATATAGAATAATAACTTGCTTATAGTATTAAATATGCTGCTTTACAGCGGTGATTTCGCCACTTTGTTCTTTGACTATTATTAAAATTAGATGAAAATGCTGCTCTTGCCAATACAAGACAGACATGTTGTCCCTTTCATATATCATACCATAAGCCCAATCTTTTCCTTAATATCCCATTATATACACTAATTTCAAATGCGATGCAAATTTACTATATCAGCCTTTTTGATCTTCGATTAAATAACTGTCCTCACAAGAGTATTTGGTTCAAAATTACACGACGAAGCCGAAAAACCCGCAGCTAAACAGTTCAATATTGAACAGTCTAAACTGTAACTTGACCCTAATACAAAACTAACCATAGCCCTAACCTAAATCTTATTCTCCGTGGGTATATCATATAGATAAACAGCTTCGTTCATCAATTTCGATCAACTCGGCGGCATTTTCATTTTATTCACCCGAGACTACTTCGAGCTCAAACTCTAAGTTTGCTATATCGCGGGCGAGGATCAAAGGTGAACATGAAATATTTAATATGTTCGGTGAGTCAGATGTGCCTAATTAACACTATTATGTGCCTAATTGACACTACTACACTATTTGATGTGCCTAACAGACACTACTACCAAGAAAGCAATCAGTTGTAAACACAATTAGTAAGTTTTACAAGGCGTTTTTAGATCGCTATTATTTCTGTTACGCAAGCGAATTGATGAAGATCTCCAAACATAACAATAATATGTAATATGTAATATGTAATTTTTTTTCTTCAAGAAAGCAATCAGTTGTAAACACAATTAATAAAGTTTTACAAGGCGAATTTTTAGATTGCTATTATTTCTGTTACGCAAGCGAAATGATGAAGATCTCCTATTATAACAATAATATATAATATATAATATGTAATATATAATATGTAATATATAATATATAATATATTGTCAAATACACATATGGAAAACGTGACTGCCCCAACCGGGAAACGAAACCTGGTTTACGAATCAACGTTTCGGCGCTCCACCATCACCACTGTCATCACCATCATTATCATCATCACCACTATCATCACCACGCCACCATCATCATCACCATCATCACCATCTTTATCATCACCACCGTCATCACCAGCACTATCATTATCATCGTCACCACCATCGCCACAATCATTATCACCATCATTATTATCATCACCACCATCATCACCACCATCATCACCTGCACTATCAGCATCATTATCATCGTCACCACCATCATCACCATCATTATCACCATCATTATCATCATCACCACTATCATCACCAAGCCACCATCATCATCACCATCATCAGCATCTTTATCATCACCACCATCATCATCATCACCAGCACTATCAGCATCATTATCATCGTCACCACCATCATCATCACCATCATTATTATCATCACCACCACCAACATCACCACCATCATCACCACTATCAGCATCATTATCATCGTCACCACCATCATCACCATCATTATCACCATCATCACCATCATTATCACCATCATTATCATCATCACCACTATCATCACCACGCCACCATCATCATCACCATCATCACCATCTTTATCATCACCACCATCATCATCACCAGCACTATCACCATCATTATCATCATCACCACCATCATCATTATCATCGTCACCACCATCATCACCATCATCATCACCACCATCATCACCACGCCACTATCATCATCCTCATCATCACCATCTTTATCATCACCACCATCATCACCATCATTATCATCATCACCATCACCACGCCACAATCATCATCACCATCATCATCACTACCATCATCACCATCATCATCACCTGCACTATCAGCATCATTATCATCGTCACCACCATCATTATCACCATCATTATCATCATCGCCACCATCATCACCACGCCACCATGATCATCACCATCTTTATCATCACCACCATCATAATCACCGTCATCACCATCATTATCATCGCCACCATCATCACCATCATCATCACCTTCACTATCAGTATCATCACCACCATAATCACTACGCCACCATCATCATCGTCACCACCATCATCTCCATCTTTATCATCACCATCACCATCATCATCACCACCATCATCACCTGCACTATCATTATCATCGTCACCACCATCACCACTATCATTATCACCATCATCATTATCATCACCACCATCATCACCACGCCACCATCATCATCACCATCATCACCATATATTTATCATCACCACCATCATCACCATCATCATCATAACCATCTTTATCATCACCACCATCATCACCATCATCATCACCTGCACTAGCAGCATCATTATCACCACGCCACCACCATCATCATCACAACCATCATCATCACAACCATCATCACCATCATTATCATCACCATCATCATCACCACCATCATCACCTGCACTATCATTATCGCACTGCACGAAAAAATGAGTTTACTCATGTTTACATTTCAAGCAACTGTGATGTAAACTTGGAGCTCTAAATTTACTATAGATTTGCTGGAGGAGAAATTAGGTAGTAAATCTAAAGATTTGACACACCGTAAATATACGTAAACACATTAACACCATGCCACCCTGCATGGGTTGTCAGGCAGTGATAAATGTGTAAAAAACATTGAACTTACATGTGCTTTAACATTTTTAACATTAAGGAAATTGGTTCTGCATTGCACACAGTGCATGAAAGGAATTTAGTGTCAGTTGTTTAAAAACTATACTAAACTTAGCATGAATAACTTCACTTTTATTAACTGTTTTATTAAATGGCATTTTGAAATGGAATTTTGTGCGCCTAGTGTCACATTGGAGCAGTTTCAATCGATCTCAGAAGAGGAAGTGCGCGAGGTTATCATGGGTACCTCTAATGCCTTTTGTGACCTTGATCCCATTCCAACATGGCTATTGAAACAGTGTTGTGATGTACTAACACCAGTCATCACACAAATGGTTAATTTATCTCTACAAGAAGGGTATGTTCCCGATAATTGGAAGATTGCAATCGTCCTTCCTATACTGAAAAAACTGGGACTTGATTTGATTTTTAATAACTTCCGACCAGTTAGTAATCTACCTTTTGTGGCTAAGGCGATTGAGAAGGCTGTGATTACACAGTTATTTACTCATTGTGCAAGTAATGCTCCTCTGCCAGAAAATCAGTCTTTTTTTCAAAAATGTTTTGGTTTTTTGGTACTACTTTACTGTTAAATCCTTTCATTTCTATGAAAGTGGTCTTTGTTTTACAGGCTGCACCTGGATTTTTATTATTTGACCAGCAACAAATTCAACAGACTGGCTTTACTCTGATGCCCACACAACAATGGCTCCGAGTGCAGGTGAGTTGTCTACCAAACCTAACATCGAACCATTGCCTGTGCATATTGAAGCAAATTTAGGAAATATGTATTGTTGGTCACTAGTGTAAAATTTAAAATTGACAAGAAGTTGTTAAAAAATTACTTTAATTTAACCTCAAACAACTGACTCCAGAAGAGATTATTTTGTATATGATACCATATTACACTATGTTACATTATATTATATCATACAGGTATATTACTGTATATCAAGTATATTATATTAATTCATAATAAATGTCTATATTTGGTTTGGATGTGCGCTTGCTCCTCGTTTACTAGCAACGCAAACAAATACGATTCGTGAGCAAATATAAGTAAATAAAGTATTTACGCTATTTTTATACATTTACTTCATTTTCACTACATTTGAGAATAAAGGCAAACATAACGTTTGACAATATTTATCATTTCCCTAAATGAGGGCAAATATGGTTTTTACTTTATCATTTGCTGTGAAGTAAATTCATGACAAATGTCTATATTTGGTTTGGATTTGCACTTGGTGTTAAAGGAGCTATGTCACGATCTGCCTGGTTACTCACCTAAGCGTACTTTTTAGTGCAAAGTTTTTTAAACTTTGCAGTATTGTGATGAGTGGCGAAAATTCACACGATAGTCAACCGTAGTGTTAACACCGAGGGGTGGCAACATTATTATTTCGTGGTGTTTTGACTTCAATTTACTTTATATTTGTCTCGAATATATAATATGTGTCCCCCGGTTTTATGTTAACATGCTACTGCGCACGCGCGAGCTGAAATTTCGATTTATCGAAATGGCCGACCCATGGAGCGAATGAGCGATATATTCTTCTCAAAACAGGGATTTTGTGGACTTACAGTATTATGTTGAAACATAATTTTGTTCCTTGGCCATTTATTGGCTGTATAATTGTAGCCTTGGAGAAATTTGGTGCTGTTCCAATAATATGAATTGTCAAAATTAAGACCATTTGAAACTGCCTGAATAATTATATTTATTTATTTACATCACTTCATTCAATACATCACTTCATTCAATACTGAATATTATAGACTGAGCTGAATAGACTTATTGAATACTATTAGCCAATGTTCCTTCACTAGAGATATTAATTTTTGTGATGTAAATATCAGACTATCAATGTTAACCCAGGGTGCGGGAACACTGATGGGATATTGACTGATTGACTTTTTCCGAGACCGGGAATTTTTATTTTTTTAAAGATCGGATTTTAAAGATCGGATTTAAGGGATAGGATTTTTGACACATAAAAATAATTTTAATATTAACTACTTAATGACCAAGAATGAGGTCTTTATGGTGAAATATCTAACCGATATCTTGCTGTATTGGCCGAGCAATAGTGGCCAAGGTTTGGTATTTTACTGTAAAGACCAAATAGTCGAGGTAATTGAGTAGTCCATTATATGGCACTTTTTATTACAAAATCAATCTTGTATTTCTTGTTCTTTGTACTTCGCTTAATTTAACGTCATCAAAACACTGGACTAGGCAATAGTGGCCAAGGTTTAGTATTTTACTGTAAAGACCAAACAGTTGAGGTTATTGAGTTGTCCATTATATGGCACTTTTTATTACAAAATCAATCTTGTATTTCTTGTTCTTTGTACTTCGCTTAATTTAACGTCATCAAAACACTGGACTAGCATTATTTTCTGTTGTTTCTTTCTATATTGTTCATCGTCATTTAATTTATTTTCATAATTTTTCAGCAATAACTTTCTTATTAGGATGTTGTGTTTATTCCCAATAATCATAGGGCATTAGCCCGTGAAATTTTATCCATAGACATAGTTGTCATAATTTTCTGTCCAACTTATCACCTTTATCAACCTGCAGCTTTATAAGCAAGCAATCTTTAATCCTGCATAGCATTAAACTTAATTTATGTCATGCATTATGCTACTAGTGTTTTATTTAATATGATATATAATTCTATAAAACTTTGCACTGTCCTTGGGACCTAGTTTATTTTTGATTCGGAATCCAAAATCAAAGCGAAGCGAAAGCTAAACGATTTATTCGATTAGTATTTGTTATTTTCATGTTGGTGGGTTATTTTTGGACGAGTTATAAGTAAAGCATAATGACAATTTAATGTCTAAACGGGAAGGAGCTGGAAGGCCACGCGGATTGCCGTGTACTATCTTGAACAAGAGGCTAAAATTAGTGCTGGCTGATTAACCAGGCAAATCGTGACATAGCCCCTTTAAATTTGGTGTAAAAAACGGTATTCACCTCATTAACTAACGAAGTAAATCCAATGCAAACATGCAAATCCGATTGTTGATCAAACATGAGTAAATAAGGTATTTACGCTATATTTACTACATTTACGAATAAAGGCATACATAACATTTGACAATATTTACCACTTGCTTAAATGAGCGCAAATATGGTTTTTACTTCGCATTTACTTTGAAGTAAATTCATGACAAATGTCTATATTTGGTTTGGATTTGCATTTGGTGTTAAATTTGACGTAAAAACGGTATTCACCTCGTTTACCAGCGAAGTAAATCCAATGCAAACACCATATCCGATTTTGAGCAAATTCGCGTAAATCTGACTAAATACGGTATTCACGATATATTTCCCTCGTATTTACTGCTGTCGTAAATTAATTTTTTCGTGCAGTGAATATGGCCGGAAATAAAACTAGCTGTAAATGAAAATACACATTGCAGTAGTGCTAAATGAACTTTATTTCAATTACGACAGTTTTCTAGCATTTTGACAAATCGAATGATTCCCACAAAGTCTCCTATAACAGATCTTACATAAAGCAGAATCTATTAGGACAACATACTCGCTGTTAATGTCCCAAATCAGGCAGAAAAGACAAGTACACGTTGTATAGTAGAGGTAAATGAACTATATTTCTAAATATATGGCAATATTCTAACAAATAGGATAAATTTCTATAAATTCCATGCAAAGTATTATACAATAGATTCAGTATACTATATATATGTCTCATATAATAAGTTTGGGCTGCTGTGGTGTACATAAAAAGAGAAGATTATTAATTAAAAATCAATATTGGTCATGAGGAACACCAATATGGCTGTCAAGTATTGAGAGCGCTCCTTCAAACACTGCCTTAGGATAAGAAATAGTACTTCTCAAATTTATCAAATATTCATGGCGTCAAGGGAATAGGACTTTTTGTCTTTCTGTATTATTTTTTGACAGAAACAGATCAGAGTTATTTAAAGTAAATGCATCAATTGCAATCGCTTCGTTAGAGTAAGTGTTTTTATGAAATGGCTATTGACTGGCGTTGGGTGAATAGTGAATTCGTTCTTGATTTTCTTCTACAAAGTTTGAAGAAAGAAAGAGTGAGTATATAGATGACAGTAGATACATTCAAATATTGATTAGGGATACAAGTATCTTTAAGAAGTTTACGAAATAGGTGGGAAAAACTATCTTGCAAACGATGTGTATCAGACTGTCATATGATATGTAATTACCGCTTCTTCGAGAATAACAATGAAATGGTAGAGTTGAAATCATATGATTACTTTCCTAAATGGCTACGTTAATTTATCGCGTTTATTGCGATAAATGCCCTAATAACTGGACGACGTCTTTCAGACGGGCTTGTCGAACATCTTCGTTTTGTGAGGAACAATAATTTTTGACAAACCTGTAGCCCTCCATTTCAATAGCTCTGACCATTTGGTTTCAGATATGAAATTATGTGCCATCCTTCCCATCTCAGGTGGTAACGATAACCACATGCAAGCAACAAAAGAAGCGACTCATTTTTAAACTAAGCATCACACATCTCGATGGCCTTAACGAAGGTTTTTCTTTTATTTAACTTTCCTACAAGTTTTTTTTAAATTTTAGTTTGGGACGAATTTATTATTAGCTCATGCATTTACATCCCTTTTCAAGTTTTTATTCCTTGAGTATTGGACCTGTCATTGCACCCTTGACTACGGTAGTTCTACCGCTTCCTAATTCTGCTTGCTGATCGACTGTAAAATTAGCAACTGATTTAACATTTTCACATTTCATTAATTATTAGTTTGTTTATATCCCGTGTATTTGATTGGCTACTTTCTACTTGTGATACCCTTTTAAACACGAAATATCATCAACTGGGATATTCTATTTATGGATTTTTTGAAGAAAGTTAAGGAAAAAACTTAATTTTCTTCAAAAACCCGACTCATTTGGGTTTAAACGTCTGTTTTATATTTAATTTTGGCCTATTGAATCCCGGAGAACTAAATATCACTGACCGTCTCTGCCAAAAGCAGGACGACTCACAATTTTGCAGTGTGGTAAATTTTGAAAAATATTTAGTGTCAACACTATGTGAGGTAAAAGTAGTGCACACACACACAACTGGTGGTAAATGGCCTATTTTTTAAATTTGGGTCAGAAAATGGGATGTAATATTTCGTATTACGAAAAATCATGTAAAAATGACAAAATTACGGGAATTACGGCTTTCGAACTGTCGCAAATCTATTCCGTTGAAGTTCGTGGTGAAAAACATGTGCAGTTAATATTAGTAACATATGCCTGATTAAACTAACTGTTCTTATATAAACAGTTAATTTAATCGAATGAAATGCCAAGTATTAGCTTTAACTTGTACTAATTAATCCATACTTCACCAGCATTACCATGCACGGCCACTTATTAATTATAATATAATATAACGTGTAGCTTTAATAACTCTGCGCAACTGCTTCCATAGCTCAATGGTAATAGAGCAATGGACTAGCTTTCCAACCAGAATGCTTGTAACACTCTAAATTTTCAATCACCAAAAATCCCTAGTGAAGAAAAATTTGTTAAACTTATCTGTTCACTGTTCATTTGTATGCAATCAACACACTAAACAAATGCAATGCTCATGTTGTAAATATTAAGTACAATGTCATCAGGATCATCACTGAGATCGTCATCGTCAAGAAGTGAAATATACGACCTGTAATATTGAATATATTAAAACAATAAAATTCATTTACTAAAAATGTCTGTTATTTGCTGTTTTTCACAATGTCCTCCTTTAGATGTTTCGATTAAGTATTACACATTAAAATAATTTGTTAATACTTAATTGAATAGCTATTAGTATAAACCTATAACCAATGAACAGCCATTACAAAGCCTACATTCTTGTTCGCTGATCTACAGTACCGTCACCGTCTATTAGTGAAAGACAACTAGTAGCAAAAGGAGTTGCTTTTCAAAGCATCTTGAAGAGGTTTAATGCGAGTTTCTCGATAATTTGTTTCAAATAATATTTTTTCCGGCTAGTAGATTTATACTAAAACTCTCGATAGCCCACGTTGTTTATGATCAATAGGCAACTACAGTATAGTACACTCCACTGCGTCGAATATCATAGACAACATGGACTCACTGTCTAATTGTTAAATAGACAAATCCTACACATTGTCTACTTGTTAATTACAGTGCCTCATCGGCACACGCTGGATGGGAAAGCAGCTAAAAAATCAAAATTTGTTGGAAATTATGATGGTTGCAACAGTTTCCATATTTCATCTTGCAGTATGCTACTCAGATAACAGTCAACCAAATTTCAACTTGCTGAATCAAAAGTTACACGCCATTTTGTTATTGAGGCTTTGCATGATCAATTGATCACATAACTGAATTTTATTTTGGTCACACAACAATGCAAACTCCATATCACAAAATGGCTTTTAGCTTTTGTTTGATTAAGTTGAACTTTGGTTAACTTCTATTTAGTGTTATACGCGCAGAATATCCTACAAGTTGAAATTGAGAAAATGTTGCCACCATATCACTTCTGAAAATTTGGGTTTTTCAGGAGCTTTTACGGCCACAGTGCTTATGGTTATATTTTAACAATATACAGTGTGTAGATAGTTATTTTATGGTTTATTTCTAGGTACACACACTGTAAATTCAAAAGAGTCATTTTGACTCATTTGAAGGAGTCATTTTTTTTACTCCAGGACGACACCTTCAAAGAGTCATTTTGATTCCTTTTGGGCCTACTCCTTTAAAGATTCATTTCCACCCTTTACAAGAGTCATTTTGAATCCTCAAAAAGTCGTTTAGAAATGACTCTTGGAAGAGCTTAAATGCAAATTAACTCTTCTTTTGGGTCATTTTTACTCTTTGTAGGGTCAGACGACACCTTTGACCCTTCTTTTGGGTCATTTTTACTCTTTGTAGGGTCAGACGACACATTCGAAGGAGTCATTTTGACCCTTCGTTTGTATCATTTTTACTCTTTGTAGGGTCAGACGACACCTTTGAAGGAGTCATTTTGTCCCTTCTTTTGGGTCATTTTTTACTCTTTTGACCCCAAGGAGTCCACTAAAGTTTCATTCTGACCCCATATTTGGGTCAAAACAACTCTTAGAGTCCAACCACTCCCTCAAGCGTCAAAATGACCCTTCGAGGAATGGTGCTGACATGACTCATTGGGGTCAAAACGACTATTTTGAATTTACAGTGCACGTATCGTCAATAACTATTTGACAAACTTATTTGACTAACTTATTACAGACAACTGTAATAACAGTATTGGTATTGGGTATTAACAGTATTGGTTTACCTATAACGAGTAGAGTTAGACTCTACAAATGCCCTGGGGATGGTCAATGTTGGAATTAACTCGTGCATAATTAATACTAACAATGTTAATTATTCGGATTAATGTTAATTAAATAAACGCTAAATTTTCAAATTCACATCGCTAATTTGCAAGTGCATCGTTAATATCCGATAATAAGGTATAAGGTATGATGAATCACTTACCTGCCTCGGACTCCATGTAGAAACGATTCTAACTTTACCCACTAGTCCGTCATCAGTCAATTTCGATCGAGCTGGCCCTCTTGGGATGGAAAAAATATGTCGGTGACGGGCCCGACCATTCCTCATTTCCATCTCGACCGTCTGGAATGCAAACGACATCTTTGCTCCAAGTCTTCGTTCGGCCAATGCTACGCCGTGCTTGATGATGACGAAGGAAACGTGTGATACCGAAACGGCAACCTCACCTGAGTTCTTGTACTTGACGGTTATATCCCCGGAGATTAAACCTAAACCACGTGTTTTGGACTATTAGTTATTGAATGAGATAGATAAAATATCTACGAGTGCATACTTTGAGGAGTTATAAACAGAATAAACAAAGAATAAAGGAACTTATTACAAGTTATACTCACGTTATCTCCAATTATAGCACAACACATCTTTCGCCTTTCAACACGTTTCCCCCCTCGTAATGATGTGACAATACATTCTTGCAAAGTTCAATCTACAAAAACTGCAACAGCAAAAAATTAAATCCTGTACAAGACATTTCATTGCTCCAATATACCTCGTCATCATAATAATTTAAACAAATACCAAAATTTAAAGTACCTCGGCACTTGTACTTAAATCATGACGAACTGTGTCCACCCTGTTATGTAGTTCGGCCAGACGTATAGTGCATCCTGCTCAGACATTTCTGTCAAAAAATGGGATTTTTATTTTACATATGTAACCAAAAGTGATATCTAAAACATAAACCGTATCTGAAAATGTGCAAATTGGTTAAACACCTTTGATGATGGCTATCAGAGGCTTTGGAAAGCTGCTCTGTCGTTCCAACATTTCACTTTTAAGCGAATTTACAAATAATGGTTCCAGGAGTCTCACTAAATTGCTCCCTCGTGGCTCAATCATGATATGCGTCAGCACTTTAAAAGTATGAGATATAGATAAAAGTCAATTTACATGATATGAAAATAATTATTGCTTGAAATACTTCATATTTGAAAAATAATAGTGTAAACTTTGCATCAATTGTAGTTGTGGTAGACTTATTCCCGTAATTTTATCATTTTTTACATGATTTTTCGTTAACTGGATAGCATGCCAGTTTAATATGAAATATGACATTACATATCTGACACAAATTGACAAAATAGGCCATTTGCCACCCGTTTTGTGTCTGTGCACTACCTTGAACTCACATAGTGTTGAAACTAAATGATTTTTCAAGAATATTTCTGCACTGCAAAATTGTGAGTCGTGCTGGTTTTGGCAGAAACGGTCAGTGATATTTAGTTCTCCAGGATTCATTTGACCGAAACTAAATATAATATAGATGTTTATCTCAAATGAGCCGGATTTTTGAAGATATTTAGGTTTTTTCCTTAATTTTCTTCAAAAAATCTAGAAATAGAATATCCCAGTTGATAATATTTCGTGTTTAAAAGGGTATCAAAGCAAATGAAATGTGAAAATGTGAAATCAGTTGCTATGTTTATAGTCGATCAGCAAACAGAATGAGGAAGCGAGAGAACTACTGTAGTCAAGGGTACAACGACAGGTCCAATACTCAAGGAATAAAAACTTGAAAAGGGATGTAAATGCATGAGCTAATAATAAAGTTCCTCCCAAACTAAAATAAAAAAAACTTGTAGGAAAGTTAAATAAAAGAAAAACGTTCGTTAAGGCCATCGGGATGTGTGGTGCTTATAGTTTTAAAATGAGACGCTTCTTTTGTTGCTTGCATGTGGTTATCGTTACTACCTGAGATGGGAAGGATGGTACAGAATTTCATGTCTGAAACCAATTAAATGGTTAGAGCTATTGAAATGGCGGGTTACAGGTTTGTCAAAAATCATTGTTCCTCACGAAACGAAGATGTTCGGCAAGCCCGTCTCAAAGACGTCGTCCAATTTCACCGATGTATATATTAGGGCATTTATCGCAAGAAATGCGATAAATAAAAGGTAGCCATTTAGGAAAGTAATCATATGATTTCAACTCTACCATTTCATTTTTCTTCTCGAAGAAGCGGTAATTACATATCATATGACAGTCTGATAAATAGCGTTTACTATATATTTCTGCCCACCTATATCGGAAACTTCTTAAAGATACTTGTATCCCTAACCAATATTTGAATGTTTCTACTGACATCTATATACTCACTTTTTCTTTCTTCAAAATTTGTAGAAGCAAATCAAGAACGAATTCACTCTTCAACCAACGTCAGTCAATAGCCATTTCACAAAAGCACTTACTCTAATGAAGCGATTGCAATTGATGATTTACTTAAATTAACTCTGATCTCTTTCTGTCAAAAAATAATAAAGAAAATCAAAAAGTCCTATTCCCTTGACTCTATGAATATTTAAAACATTTTAGAAGTACTATTTCTTATCCTAAGGCAGTGTTTGAAGGAGCGCTCTCGATACTTGACGGCCATATTGGTGTTCCTCATGACCAATATAGATTTTTAATTAATTAATTAGCTTCTCTTCTTTATGTACACCACACCAGTCCAAACTTATTATATGAGACATATATATTACACTGGACCTATATTGTATAAGACTTTGCATGGAATTAATGGCAATTTATCCGATTTGTTAGAATATTGCCATATATTGAGAAAGATAGTTCATTTACCTATACTACAACGTGTTCTTGTCTTTTCTGTCTGATTTGGGATATTAACAGCGAATATGTTGTCCTAATAGATTCTGCTTTATGTAAGATCTATTATAGGAGACTTTGTGGAAATCATTCGATTTGTGAAAATATTATAAAATTTCCGTAATTCAAATAAAGTTCATTTAGCAATACTGAAAGGTGTATTTGTGATTTACAGCGAGTTTTATTTCCGGCCATACTGTACCAGCGATATCCATGCTGTAATAAAAGGAAAGTAAAAAAGTAGAGTGCTGCAGGCAATGTTTTGGATATAGTAAAGCAAAAAGGTGTGAAATTGCCGAGTTCTTTATCAATGACGTTTCGAACCGAGCACTTCATCAGAGCAAGACGTGATGAAATGAAATAAATAGGGCTAATATGTTGTGAAGTTTGGAATACTGTTTACTCTTAGGTGAGTTATAAGTGACAAACCAAATATCAAGCACTGCAATATTATTTTGTTCAATAAACCTATTACCAGTATGACTATGACATCAAACAGGTAGTAGCGCCATTCTTTTCAAAACGCGGTCGTGCATGAGGAGATCCGAAGAAATACTCTTCAATAAATCCTGCACCATATCATGAAATTCATTTTTTTCTTAACTTTTACTACAAAGTTAGATGATATCTCTTTCGGAGGAAAATAGAACCTCAAAAGGAATAGTTGATCTTTAAATCAGTTGCTATTTTTACAGTCGATCAGCAAACATAATGAGGTAGCGGGAGAAATACTGTAGACAAGGGTGAAATGATAGGTCTAATACTCAAGGAATGAAAACTTGAAAAGGGATGTAAATGCACAAATTAGTAATAAAGTTCCTCGCAAACTAAAATAACAAAAACTAGTAGGAAATTAAATAAAAGAAAAACGTTCCTTAAGGCCACGGGATGTGTGGTGCTTCGTTTAAAAATGAGCTGCTTATCTTGTTGTTTGTTGTTATCGTTACCACCTGAGATGGGAACGATGGTACAGTCTTTCATGTCTGAAATCAAATGGTTAGAGCTATTGAAATGGCGGGCTACAGGTTTGTCAACATCATTGTTTCACACGGAACGACGTTGTTCATCAAAAAACTCGTCTGAAAGACGTCGTCCAGTTTCACCGATGTACATTTTAGGGCATTTATCGCAAGAAATGCAATAAATGATGTTGGAGGACGTGCATTAAAAAGTATGACTGATAGTGTGGTCGGCTTTAGGGACAGTAATGACGCATTTACAACCACTTGGATGTCAAAGATCAAATCATTGTGATCGGTAGATAGGTCCATTGTATTGGAGAGAATTGAATAAGACCATCGGTAATGCACAACAATTCCGGAGAGTTAGTGATCTACCATTCAGTATATTGTTATTTAGTGTAGATAATTGTTTATCTGATGCAGGAAATTATTATTTAAATCAACGAAACGGTGGTTATTCAGAATTGACAAGTCGAA
This sequence comes from Chrysogorgia sp. JL179-B06, assembly GCA_035772405.1. Lineage (NCBI taxonomy): Eukaryota > Metazoa > Cnidaria > Anthozoa > Scleralcyonacea > Chrysogorgiidae > Chrysogorgia > Chrysogorgia sp. JL179-B06. Next base: position 6,014,077 of record JAYKKM010000149.1, on the reverse strand, counting down.
GTCGTTATCCTGATCGAAATAATTAGTTAAATGCGCTGCAATAACCATTGAATAATCAGGTAATACTAATTACGAAATGAGTCGAAATAGACGATTGAAGCATTATTAGAAGCTATAGGATTCCATGTACCGTAGCGTACACAAAGTCGTACCTCGTCTGGTATCCCATATCATGGCTGAAGTTTCATTTAAGTCCCAATATGACGTCACATAGACTATCGATAGTAAAATTCGAAATTAAAATTAATCAGCTGTTAGTTCTAAAATCGTAAGAGTTATGGTTAGGATTAGGTTTAGGGTTACGATTAGGATAAGGTTTGGGGTTAGGACTATGTTTTGAATTCGGGATACTAATATGAAACGTTAAACGAAATCACAATGTTGGAAGTGAATCAACGGCAATATGATTGAAGTTTGTTAGGAGACTTTCCATTTGTCTGTGAATTCCAAATTCTTATAGTTGTACACAGCGTTAATAATTGTGGTCAAAATGGTAGAAAACTGAGGATAGAAATAAAAAAAATCCGATTTAAATCACTCCACTTACTTTGAGAATTGAAAAACAAAATATCACCAATTGCTGTGGGGTGTTATTTGCATATTTATGGTTCGGTCCACCATTAATTAAAAGATTGAGACATTCTGGAGCCACATTATAAGTTTACTATACATATTTTCAAACCCAAGATGGTCATGATACAGGAAGTTGATAGATTAACACGAGAAGTTCTTTCTGGTTGATGCATAGAAAAATGGAAGGTTCTGCAGAGAATATTTACTTCTATTTAAATGATACGGACATATGGCTATTAGATTGCTCCCTTCTCCTCAAACACCCAACATCGTCGACCATAACGTCAAGGACATTGTCAAGAACACAAGTGGTACTGTGACAGCAATCTTTCTGGGTCGGTTACAATTTCCTCGAGGAACTTGTAAATGCAAATTGCCAAGTCGCGCCCAAAAGAACATCCGGTCAAAAGAACAACGAAAACATCGCGCCCAAAAAAACATCCGTCAGTTTGACTGTAGTAAAGCAGTTACCAACAGTGTTGAAGTCAGTACTGCAAAAATGGAAGAGGAAGAACATGTTTACTGTGATGAGATTTCGGACGTGGCTACTCGTCAAATACTGAACATCGTCGACCATAGCAGCAGTCAAGCACGTCGTCAAAAATCTTTTACAGGAGCACAAGTTGTACTGATGATAGCTGTCGCCATTTTTGCCACCTTGTCGATTGTGTTTATGACGTTTTACTTTGCCAAACCTTGTGTTTGCCTGAACAGCAACCAGAACTGCAGCCTTGTGAGCAACGGTAACGAAACAGGTTAGTATGAGGTAAAAATTCTAAATCCGCTAAGACCATCGAAACCTAAGTAAACCAACACCAACAACAACATAGACGATCGACTTCAAACTTAATTCTTCTACTGATATTCGTATTTTCAAGCAACATACCATTACCATTATAAAACAGAACAAACCAATGTTTCTGCAAGCCAATGACTTGCCAGAAATTAAATAAAGGAAAAGCTGTCAGTGTGGCCGTTTGGATGGATGGTATACCAAGGTTAATATCGAGACATCATGTCTTTCACGTCGGTTACGGCTACCATTGCCATATGAGATGGGTATAGGAGTGCACAGATTAGTGTCATGTCTGGCGGTGCGATTAGCACTGTTCAAATGTCGCGCAACAGACGGGTTTATTGACATCATTCATGAAGCGACGATGTTTGACAAACATAACGTCAAACAGTCTAAAACGTTAGCGTATTGATGAAATAGTGTGTAGGAAGTCTAACGTTTTTAGCGAAGGCCTTTCGTCAGTTAGTGAAATGTAAATGGTGTCTTAAACATTCTTTCGGCAATACACTATACACCAATTCCTTTCTAGTTTTCGCTTTGTACTTCTAAACTACCTGCGCAGCACAACAAATTTTCATAATTTAAACATAACGGCGGTCAGTTTCATATGAAGTTAACTCGAAATACGTGTACTCAAAAAACCCTCGCCCGCTTACTGTTTGAAGCCTTCACAGCTTAGTTGTGTTATTATCGGGCCTCCCCCTGGGGGGAGAGCACGAGTCTTAAAAAGGGCTCTGTTTATTTGGCAATGTCGCGAAATGGCAATTCTTGCATCATCCCACTTGGGTCTGGGTACGAGATCGATCTGAACCACCGCATATATTTATGCGCCATTGTCATATTTTAATATTCATCTGGTTACCTTTCCTCGAGTGTTCTTCACTGAAAATATTTGATGTGGCTGGCAGTATCTTGATCTCACGATGCTTACAATCGCACACGCCGATCGCCGAAGACCTACGGCTACACTAAAAGATAACGAGCGATTTCGACACGGTTGGGCCTTGGTGGTCTCTGTCTGCGATCTCGATATAAACCGTACACTGAAAATGCCGTACCTGTACGCTGTGTACTCGATTAAACCTATGTTTAACAATTTAATATGAAACTCAACGTATGAATGCTGTGTGAAAATGTGTTAACTGTTCTGAGGTAACTGTAATATGTTTTATAAGCTTTGTTGCCTGCATTGTTTATTGTTTATAAAACTCAACATATGAATATTGAATGCTGTGTGAAAATATGTTAACTGTTCTGAGGTAACTGTAATATGTTTTTGAAAATATGTTAACTGTTCTGAGGTAACTGTAATATGTTTTTGAAAATATGTTAACTGTTCTGAGGTAACTGTAATATGTTTTTGAAAATATGTTAACTGTTTCTGAGGTAACTGTAATATGTTTTATAAGCTTTGTTGCCTGCATTGTTTATTGTTTATATGTCTATATACAAAATAAAGTCGATGCTAATCAACAGTTTATTGTTTCATACACAATATATAAACCTTCGACATTATAATTATTTAGAGATTTTAGAGCAACCTTTCAAAAAGTGTCCACTTTTGAATTCTATAATTGCTTCTCGAATAAACCTGTTTCACTTGATATGTGTAAGCTTAAATGGGCCTCCAAAATGTGCTGGTTATCAATAAGTCTGTATCGATCAACTCTCTGACACCCATACCAACTATCAAGATCAAAGAGTAAAGAGTTTGTTATTTGCTGGTTTACCAATGACAGCCTGTTGCCATGTATACTTTCCATTGTTACAACAGTTACTTGGTCTGCACAGACAGATACAAACTTTTCATACTGATTTTTGGCTAGTTTCATGATTACTATAGCTGTATATGAACTAGGCAAGCTGTACATGCAGGAGGCAAGCTCGCTCTCTAATCGAGATAGTAATAATAGTCCTGATATTACAGTACATGAGACAGGCTAGCCCACATGCCAGACTTGCTAACAAGCACACCATTTGCCAACTGTTACTTGGTCTGTACAGCCAGATACATTTTTGATATTACATGAAGCGAGCTGGCCCAATAATAAATGTGCTAAATTTATGAATATGTTTACTGGCTCAAAATGTTGACTTCACAAAGAAATAAAGATTTTGAATTATATTTCTTTGAGCTGTTTTGCTTATGATGTCTTGCTACTGCCAGCTAAATGGTTTGATTTAAATGCACTTGTCACTGGAAACCCCAGGTAAGTATGAGAGATTAGACTTATCAAGAAACAAATCTAAGAAAATGCCCCACCTACAGTATAGGGGAAAATAACATCCTAAACCCCACCTACAAGTCACCTTCGGAGTTTCCTTGGGTGCCGTAGTGGTTTCCAGTGACAAGTACTGAGAACAATATAACTGATTTAATACTTGCTCAAACTGAACCTGTTTGCGGGACTGGCCAGATGAATTGTTGTTACATGAGCACAGGCCGGGCTTGCTTGCCAGGTTGACCCTGTTGACTAGAACTGGATTAGGTCAGCAAACTGGATGGCTCATTTGGTGGGGCAGACTTCTCAGCCGTAAGCCAGCTTGGATACTGAGCGAACTCACCTTCATATAATCAAAGCCGTTGGCCAACAATACGTTATGGGTTTGCAATGATGGAAAATTTAACCACCCCTGCACTGACAGCTGTATCATTACATGTACCATTGTACCTACAACTATAGATTTGTGTATATTGAATTCAAATCACTGAATTTGCCTACAATGTCTTTCAACAAGCCACTACGGCACAACCTCAAGTAGCCCGAGTTAACGCCTAGCGGGCGTCTTGTTTTACTAATAAATAGATAAGCCATTAATTCGTCAATCGGAATGAATATTCTCTGGACAGAGCCATTAAATGATCAATATTGTGTTGTCTGAATTTCATTGCAAATTCAGTGACAGCATCTTTTTCACTAAGTTGAATTTCTATCCCACTCGATATCGCCAAAAATCCATCAAAACTACTATCAATAATTTCATCCAAAGACGACGAATTGCCTGCATCTGCATCTAACCTTATATTAACAACCCCCCAAAGGCCTGTCATATATTTCCTACCTAAAATTCATAAAACCTAACAACTTTTCCGCTTGTAGTTGCCCCACCGAGCTCATTTCCAGTTTACAAGACAACGTTATGTATCCTTTGGTTAAGAAGTTACCTTCTTATATCAAAGATACTAAACATGCCTTGCAAATTTTCGACCATTTACGTTTCAGTAGATCCGATCAATTTTTTGGGCAATATTTGGGAAGACAACGCGAAGCGGCCATCGGTGATTTGTGATCTTACGAACTACATAAACAAGTTTTTACGAAGCATATACGCGTTTGCGTAATATAATAGGCGCGCGCGTGTTATGTATTTAGACTCGCTAATTCCAAATCTGATTTCAGAATTGAAAACGGTTAAATATTGATCGAGATAACGTTTAAAATAATATACGACGAAGCGGTCTCCCGATTGCCGACTAATTTCTAAGTACATAAACCATTTAACGAATGGTATGCACGTTCTCGTAATATAAAAGCACGTATGTTATGGACTCGCTAATTCCAAATCTGTTTACATAGTTGAAAACGATTGAATATTGGCCGAGATAACCTTCAATATCTACGTGCTATTTGTTTAATATCTGCAGACAATAAAATTATACACGGCGATTAGCGAGTCCATAACATACGTGCCTTTTATATTACGAGAACGTGCATGCCATTCGTAAAATGGTTTATGTACTTAGAAATTAGTCGGAAATCGGGAGACCGCTTCGTCGTATATTATTTTGAACGTTATCTCGATCAATATTTAACCGTGGGACCATGGGGAAACGAAACACTAGGGGGGGGGGGGGTGGTAGGCGGGTGACGTTTTATTGCGGAACGTATTTCTAGTTTATATATACATCAAGGTTTGGACGTTCTTGATTACTTTATACCGTTTTTGCGGCTAGCATTGTTAAGATATGTTTTATTCTCGCATGCCAGCATTTTGAAAGGAGCTCCCTTCGAGCTTTTATTAAACAAACATTTTGCCTTTAGAATATAGAGCTTTTCTTCCAAACAAAGACAGCACCTCTTTGATCATTCCGGTATCCACTTAGTTGTTTGATAATTCACCATTTTAGCTAATAGATCAGACAAAATGTATTTTCAGAGTTCTGTTTCATTAATGTGCTTTTCAGCGCGGAAGGATTTTTTGTGATTAATACTGTATCTTAGCTTAAAAGTGGTGCTAGTTATACCAGTATATGTCAAGTAGTTCTGTTGTCCGGGATTGTTAACTTCGGCTAGGTGCGGTTGATTATATTTCTCATGTTCTCCATACGGCTATAGCTGACCTTGAAAATTTCGAGTGTTGGAATATATACATTTTAAGACCAAACTGGGACCTGTAATTTAATCGAGTGAAATGCCAAATATTACTTGTAATATACCCAGAATCTTATCCCGGCATTACCACCACTATATAGACAGAACTCGTGACTAGGCTCTCGGCAACGGCTTCCGTAGCTCAGTGGTCAGAGCACTGCACTAGTATCGCAGGGTCGCGAGTTCAATTCCTGCCGGAAGGCCTCTAAGTTGCATTTTTCGCAACTGGTCCCAGTTTGGTCTTGAAATGTATATATTCCAATACCCGAATTTTTCCTTTACCAAAAATCCTCAGAACCTATATATATATATATATCTCGATCAAACTACATGTTGAAAGGATTTATGGAAGGAAAATGAAAATTTCGAGCGTTGGAATACATACATTTTAAGACCAAACCGGGACCAGTTGCAAAAAATGCAACTTCAATGCCTTCCGGCTGGAATTGAACCCGCGACCCTGCGATGCTAGTGCAGTGCTCTGACCACTGAGCTACGGAAGCCGTTGCCAAGAGCCTAGTCACGTGTTCTGTATATATGGTGGTAATGCAGGGATAAGATTCTGGGTATATTATAGGTAATATTTGGCATTTCACTCGATCAAACTACATGTTGAAAGGATTTATGGTGAAGGAAAATTTCGAGTGTTGAAATACATACATTTTAAGACCAAGGTCTTCCGGCTGGAATTGAACCCGCGACCCTGCGATGCTAGTGCAGTGCTCTGACCACTGAGCTACGGAAGCCGTATTTTCCAGGCGTAAATATGAATGAAATTTGCTAAGTGTCGATAAACTGTAGTAAGTAAAGAGTCTAGAAATTCGTTTTACGAACGATGGGAACGCTTGTCGGAATCGCTAATAGTACTTTAATTTAATCAAAGGTAGAGTAATGAAAATCATTTGAAACAAGTACTTATTAGAAAATTGGAGAAAATATTTTGACTCCAGTACAAATAGCAAATGAAAGTCCGTACAACTCCAGTACGAATAGCCACTTCGTAAAAGTAAAATGACCTAGTGATAACTTATTGATAATCTGGTCAATTTCACGCGGCGCGGGAGAACAAATCAGAAATTATGACCCAACTGTGCAGCTGTTTGCTAATAAACTGTGCTGCGCTACGTTAGCAAAAGAGAAATGTTTGCTAACAATAATATTCAAGACAGATACATCTCATATTGATTCTAGAAACAATCAGACATGTCAGGTTTAATATTACGAAGTGTCTTATTCGCGCCGCGGGAGGATAATATTAATACTAATTGGTAACGGTTATAGTGAGGCTGTTGGGGTCATAAATAGCCCCAATTGTGCGTTTTATGATACCAACACGAAACTTGGCAGTCTTATAGAGTTTGAGGTGTTTAAAAAGATAGGTTCGGGACCCAACGCCAAAGTGCCTCTAAACGCTATTTTTAGACAGCCCAACTCCCAGACCCCCCGGAGAGTTTTCTGCAAGTTAACCTTATAACGAGATTAAATTAATTCAGATTGAAAATGGACACAACTACACACTTCCATCTTAAGAACGATATATTTACTTGCTATATTATACATAACCAAATTTAAAATGATTTAAGGTGTTACTTGGCCCAGTCCTCCAATACACACACTCTTACTCGAAAATGAACCTCAGCTTAAGCTTAACATTAAATGTTCAACACTTTATAACCAAAAAGATAGATCAGAAAATGAAAACTTTCACCCAATCCTTTTTAGTAGGTGCTAGGTCCCAGTTTTATTGATCCAAATATCTAATAAAACAAATTACTTTTCAACTTTTCAAATTTGTGAATTTATTTCCATAACGTAGCAATATTGCAATCTCGCAGTAAAAGTTGATTCATCTGGATCCATTTGAATATGCTGTTTATATTATTTACACATGAAACTGAGTTCATTCATCGAATCCCTGTGAATACTGTCCATTGCAATCACAGAGCTCTGTACATTCTAATCTGAGTGATTTACACTTTGCATCTTGTGGAACATTTCTGTTTGCAACCACATTTGATTATAAGCTCACGACAAGCCTTGGAAGCATCTGGGATGGTCATCCAGTTGGGAGATACTTTCCCATTGCTCTGTATATATATATATATATATATATATATATATATATATATATATATATATATATATATATATATATATATATATATATATATATATATATATATATATATATATATATATAGTACAATATCTACAGACACGTGTTTCGCTGTTCCACAGCTCATCAGTGTAGCTTGGTACAATCTAGATATGGGCATGAGTACCAATTATACACAAACGATTGCCAGTGACAACCGCTTGTGGGATAAACAGCGGTCATGCGCATGAATAAAGTAGTTGTTGTTCATGGCGTACGTCAGAAGTGGGATATTTCGGGGAGGACATAGTATGCTTAAACTGGTGGTAGGTCTTGGCAAAGGATATAAAATTCTGCACTGCTGAATTGAAGGCCGTGTCACTGATGACTTGCTCTGGAATTCCATACCTGGCAAAGTGTGGTTTAAGATGCTTGATCATTGATGCACTCGCTGTACTGGAAAGCTTCGTGATTTCAAAGAATTTTGAGAAGTATTCGGTAATCACCAGTTTTCGTTCTGTAGCTCGAAGAGGTCCAAAGCCACTTTCTGCAATGGTCGGTCTGGTATCGTGTGTCCTTTCATTGGCTCTTTCTGCTGACAGCTTCTAAAGGTTTGGCAAGTCTCGCATCGCTTAATAAGATTGGCAATATGGTCATTCATGCCTGGCCAGTAGAGCACATCACGAGCACGTCGTTTGCATTTCTCAATGCCGAGATGATTTCCGTGAATTATACTTAGCATTTCTCGTCTAAGTGACGTAGGTATTATTAGCCGTTCTCCTCGTAACAAATATCCCTCCTGTGCGCTGATTTCGTGTCGAATGGACCAGTATTCGCGAATGTCATGATCTACTGCTGACTTGTCACTTGGCCAACCAACGTATACGACGTGCTACAGTTTCTGTAGGACTGGATCGGCCTTGGTCTCGGAATGAAGCTGTGCTAATCTTTTTGGTGATACTTGCAGGTATTGGACGGTGTGCACTTGATAAGGATCTTCTATTTATTCCCAGGAGCTCTGCTCAGAGTGTCAGCTATATATAGGCTCTTTCCTGACTTGTATACAATGCAGGTCATACTTTTGGAGTGTAAGCATCATACGCTGTTATCTTGGTGGCGTGGCTGTGAGAGATTTTCGGAACAAGTACTCCAGGGCTTGTGGTCTGTTTCGATGGTCACATGTTTGGCGTAGATATACTGGTGAAATTTGGCAAGAAGTTCCTTCCTATTTGGGCATAGTATTCTTCAGACTTGTTTAGTGAACGTGACGCATATGAGACCGGGCGTCCATCTTGCATCAGACATGCCCACAACCCGTAGGAAAATGCATCACCTGATATTGTCACCGGTTTGGTAACTTCGTACTATTTCAGGATTTGCTCATCAGTTAGACTTTTCTTTATTTCTTGGAAAGCTTTTTCGTGGATTTCAATCCAGTGCCATGCTGTCTCCTTCTTCAGTAACTCTCGCAGTGGCAGGGTCATATTGGACAATTTTGGGATGAACTTTCCCAAGTAGTTTACCATGCACATAAATCGAATAAGTTCTTTTTTTGTCTTGTGGTGCTTTCATCTCTGTGATGGTATTCACTTTCGCTGGGTCAGGCTTGATCCCTGTTTTACTAAAGATGTATCCTATGTAGGTGACTTCACTGGTTTGTACCTTAGACTTTTCGGGATTCCGTTTCAAATTAACGTCGCGAGCTCTCTGAATTAATACTTGCCTCAAGCGGTCGTTGTATTGTGCGTCATCCTTGCCGCAGACAAGGATATCATCCATAATGATATTTGTCCCATCAATATCGTCAAAGTCTTGATTCATTCGTCCTTGAAATACTTCAGGTGCGGAGTCGAGTTCAAAGGGTAGGTGGAGAAACCGATACCGTCTGTCACAGTACACAGCCCAATTCTATAACTTGGGGTAAATCTATAAGTGACTCCCCATACATACCTTGGAGGACTGTGGCCAAGTAACGCCCTTAAATTATTGTAAATTCGGTTATGTATAATATAGCAAGTAAATATATCGTTGTAAAGAAGGAAGTGTGTAGTTGTGTCCATTTTCAACTGGGGTCTCGCTATAAGTTTAAATTGCACAAAACTCTCCGGGGGTAGTTGGGCTGTATAAAAATAGCGTTTAGAGGCACTTTAGCGTTGGAGTCCCGACCCTATCTTTTTAAAACACCTCAAACTCTATAAGGCTGCCAAGTTTCGTGATAGTATCATAAAACGCACAATTTTTTCTTCTACTATACCTCACACACTGTTATTTTGAACGAGTAGTTTTAATTCTTTTAAGAGGATCAAAGTTAACTCCATGCGGGTGAGTTATTTTACAGGAGTTATTTTAACTCTACTTTTTGGAGTACCGTATCTGAAAGTTATCCCTTACGCCGGAGTTAACCGTCTCAACTGGGGTTACGCAAACTCTTTTAGAGGAGTTAAAACTTGTCGGAGTTATTTAAACTCTATTTTGGGGGTGAATTCCTGAGATAAGATCTCAATCATAACAAACACGATCAAAATACACGCGTAAACAACAATTTGTGTTTTTGTGTTCTTTATTTGTTTTATTAAATAATATTTAATGATAATTTTTAATACAGACCGCTAAGGCCTAGCCTACGATATAGACGGCGGAATATTCAGTGCAGATTAATCAGGGACGGATACGGAGAGTCTGCACGCTGCATGCTAGCTAAGGCCCGGTTCAATCGTCGAACTTATCATTCTTCCGAACCTAATTCAGCGAGTTTGAATAATTAAGTTCGACTCGAGCTGTCGGGAATTTCGACTTCGTTTGGTTGATAGGCTCGACAACTAATTCAAACGTCATACTTCTCATGAACCGAACCTATATACGGCCGAATATTTTTTTCGGAGTTTCGGAATTTGGTGTATTTTAAAAATGGTAAAATGCCCGGCAATATTATTGCACAAACACCTCAATGGGATATTTATTATATTTAATACTTGTGTTTCATGATTTGTAAAGTATTTTCAAAGCCATTAAAATCTATCTTCCGGGGGTATATGAAAACTCGACAAAAATTGGAGAAAAATTACAAACAGCGAAAACCTGTCAATCAAGTTTTTAGCGGCAGTTAAAACTTAATTAAAATTTCGTTTGCGCCTCGGCAGTCGGCAAAGAAAGTTCTAAGAGATGATGAATTGTAAAATGTATATTACTATTATGACAGAAAAGTACATTGCTTAAAGTTATTCCTCGCTGCTGTCCAGAACTTGAATCGTTTAATTAATCGTGGCGAACCTGACGACTGGTCGAAGCTTGAAGAACCAGAACCGACTTCAGGCAAATTGCCATCACCGAACGAAAAGGAGCAGTCCTGAGAACATGGTTGATGCCGGTTTTGAAAGGGAGGACAAATTGGTGGATAAAGACTGTAAAACTCGTTCTTCGGTCTTGTCGATGCTTTCATTTCCTCGACGTGTTTAATACCGCTCAACTTCAGGGACATGTCTTTCAAGTTTGTTGCTGTTCGGACGCTTCAGAATAATTGTCCAAAGCGAGGTCCAAAGACTTCAAATTTATTTGTCAAGCCAACCCAATGATGTTTAATTAATGGTCGACATTCGCGTGGCGTAGTGTGGAAATCATTATCCGACGAACGGAATATACATGTATATGATTGGTGAAGCGACCAGATATGAGTTTGGCCAAGTGGTTGTCGCTGTTATATACCAAACTATTTCGGAGCTTGGGGCTGATTGCTGTCAAATAAAATCGCGAATCTGGTTCCTGGCGAGATAAGACTTGAAAAAAGCGACCGGGCAATGTGGGCCTTTTGTGGCGTACATTTTGGGAGAAAAAAGGCTCTGTCAGCCAACTGTCGACGTACTCGTTTACCTCAGGAGCTAGCGGCTGCGAAGGAGACTATAGACGGGAATGACATTCACTCATATAAACACGAGCCAAAAACTATCTCGCTTACCGAGCTATGGCTCGCCTCCACGCAAGTTTATCAGGAAGAGACCGATATTGAGTTATTTTTATTTATACAAACTTGTGTTAAGTAAAAATATTTGTTACGATAGTGTTTAAAATAAAGACATGCAAATGCATTTGACTCGAAATCATGGAGTTTATTTTTATATTTTAACCCTAATTTCTGGAGTAAAATTAACTCTTCATTGCCGAGTTATTTTTAACTCTGAAAAGAAGAGTAACATTTAACTCCAAAAATCGGATTGTTCTGAACTCAAAATTTAAACCCCGATTCTGGAGTTAAAACTACTCGTTGAAAATAACAGTGCAGCTATTAGTATTTTCGCGAGGTTACGTGTTTTCTTCTGATGATAAATATTCGTTAGGATTAGTATTTCGTTGAACAATTACATAGTAATCAAATCAAATCAAAGGTAAAATTTGAAAATCAGGGGGTCTAATTTCTCCCGCCCCCGTATTTTTAAATAATCGAGCACCCGTCAGATTTTTAGCTGGATCCGCCCCTGTATATATATATATATATATATATATATATATATATATATATATATATATATATATATATATATATATATATATATATATATATATATATATATATATATATATATATATATATATATATGGAAAAAGTGACTGCCCCAACCGGGAATCGAACCCTTAGTAGAAAGTAAAGAAAGAAAGAAACAAAAATGAACTCAAAATGCGAGTCTCTTTCTATTACAAGAAAGAAAAACCCGGTGTGCTTTGACTATAAGATGGGTATAGCCACGTCCTTGGTTCTACATCTACCCAGAAAGATCTTGGAGTGTTGGTGACTTCTGATCTCACGTGGAAATCACATACGTCCAATGCGGTCAGTAAAGCGAACAGAATACTTGGACTATTGAAACGAAATACCAAGTCATTCAGCATTAGTTCAAAGAGATTGCTTTACCTGGCCCATGTTCGTCCTCATATTGACTATGCTAGTGAGATATGGTCTGGCCAATCAATTAATCAAATGAGAGATATCGAGGGCGTCCAAAGGCGAGGCACAACATACATCCTTGGCATACCAAAGTTGTCCGCCGATTACAAAGTCAGACTAATAAAAACCAAACTTCTTCCGCTTTCATATTGGCACGAAATTAAGGACTTGCTTTTTCTTCATGGTTGCTAAATGGAAAATACAACATCGATTTATCTAACTACCGTATCTTCCAAATCTACCGGTTAACCATCTCAGGCATTCAAACAAACATAATTTCAAAATACCAAAACCTCTAGACTAAACATTTTCAAAAAAGTTTTTTCATAAGATCATCCAGACTTTGGAACACACTCTCCGATCAAACAAAAGAAATTAACAAACATGGTCTCTTTAAAAATTATTTAAAATCAAGATACTTTGTTGCTCTTCAGAACACATTCAATACTGATATTATATCTACCTGGCGCTCAATATGTTTGAATTGTAATTCTGTTAGAGACCTTGAATCGCAGAACTTCAGTATTTGTTGTTAAAGTGCCACTAAGACGAAAAAAGTCGTCTATCCAATTTTGATCTTGGTAAATTATAATAGCGAAATGGGGTGGAGGGGCGTTATCGGTTCCTCAATGTCTTGTCCCGTTCTCGAGATGTTTGGAGGTTGGACGGTGTATGACGTCATTTTCTCACATAGACTAGAATAAAATTCACAAAGTGTGGAATGTCTCTGCAGGTAATAGGTAGAAAGTTTTCAAAACTTTACACATCTGTGGTGGGGTGAGATGTGCACCGTATTGCACAAGTTATGTTGTTGCCGCGAAGATCGTTTGGAAATAGGCACCTGTCATTTATAAAACAAAAAGTGTTTATTTCTTCTTTATCAAACAACATTTATTGTAATGCATACACACGAATATTTGTAGACATGTAAATATTGTACTTCGGAGGTTTAAATCACCTTATTCTTTTTTAAAAAGTGACAAAAATTAAGATTTAATTTTATTAGGCGAAAGACGCTTATTTTCAAACGATCTCCGTGGCAACTATATGATATGTACAGTAGAGTGTACATTCCACCCTGCCATAGGTGTCCAAGGTTTGAGGACTTTCTACCGATTATTTGCAGAGGTAGTCCTCATTTTGTTTATTTTATTTACGTCTATGTGAGAAAGTGGCGTCATACACTGTCTAATTTGCATATGTCAAAAACCTGAATATCTCGAGAACGGGATGGGATGTTGAGAAACCGAGGGCGCCTTTCTTCCTCGTTTCGTAGTTATGATAAACTAGGATCAGAATTGGTGGACTATTTTTTCGTCTTGGTGACACTTTAATATTAACTGTGCGTGCGTACGTGAGTGTGTGTGTTAGTATAATGTATTTGTTGTAATAAGTGCTATAATAAGCGTATCACAGGCTGTGATATAGTAATATGTAAATGTTATAGTTATATATGTAATGTATTATGTATGTTTGTTAATTCTGAGGGTAAGACACCATGACTAGGGCTGAACATCCCTGTTGTGTCTTGCCTTGTGTATGTAAACACGAAAACAAATTAAATTAAATTAAATTTAACTTAGTGAACCATACCGGACGATCAAAAAATTTCTCAACCACGGCTGGGATTCGAACGGAGGCTCCCTATTTCCAGAACGGTGCTCTGCCGACTGAGCTACATGATCAAGCTGGGAACGAATGTGATATTAAGTGTATTTAATATTTCGCTCACCCGGTATGGTTCACTAAGTTTACTTTCACTCGCGAGAACACTACTTCAACTAATACGAGTAGAACCCCGGTAATACGAGCGATGTCGAACCGGTGGTCGTAATAACGGGATGGTCATATTAACGGGGGAGAATCGCCTATATAGCTTATATTCCGACCAGGAATAGTGGTCGCAATAACGAGGAGGTCGTATTAACGGGGTGGTCACATGGTGGGATTCCACTGTAGCTCAAATTGCGATCGTCCTGAGTTAATTAAATGTCATCATGTTTAAAAACGGTTAAAGAAGTAATTAAAATTCATTAATAATAATAATAAATAATAATAATAATAAAATAAATAATAATAAATAATAATAATAATATATAGTATTTCTACTGCTACTGCTACTATTAATAATAATAATATAATGTAACTTTCATTGTATTCCTTTAGTCCCGAAGAGTTGTTCTGATTTGTACAAAAAAGGAGAAAGAAAAGATAGTGCCTACACCATTGACCCTGATGGTCTTGGAGCATTCAATGTTAGCTGTGATATGTCAACAATTGGAGGAGGTTGGACTGTCTTTCAAAGAAGAGTGGACGGAAGTGTTGACTTTTATCTTGGATGGGACGAATATAAGAAAGGCTTTGGAGACTTAAATGGCGAGTTCTGGCTTGGTCTAGATAATATCCATCGATTGACAAAGAGTGGTCAAAACTTTCTGAGAGTTGACATGGAGGATTTTGAGAATGAGACACGCTTTGCTGATTACTCAATATTTTCAGTGGCAAATCAAACAGAAAAATACAAGTTAACCGTTGCAGGTTATTCAGGTTAGTTGCTATTAATGTGAATCTTATTGATAAACTAATCTCATCCGTAACTCCAGACAGAAAAATGTTAACGCTTGTTTTTTTAAATAAATCATGTATTAAAATTATTGAATGTAAGGTGGGAAAACATGAGTTAAAGCGGCAACCCAGTACGTTAAGATTGCACAAAATAATGAGCTTGGATTGATTGTTGCCCATGAAATACAGTCATAACTAACTTTTTCTTTCCCATATGTCAATCTTTTACACAAAATAAATAACATTTTGTCAACATAATTTTCTCCCACGGTGACTGGGATATACATATTCCAGATATTTCGGCCATACTCTTTGGGAAGATACTTTCGCGAACAATCGGGTTATCGTTGCAACGGTAGACGACACACAGACATGAAAAAAATCTACAAATGTGTCATGTTTTTATGCAGAGCGATTAAAACCGTGACCTGGCTGGTAAAATTACTTCAAATATTCGAACGAGAGGGAATTTTGCAGATGACTATCCTGAACACTATGCGCGATGTTGACATATAAATCTTCTCCGCTTTCCGACAGAAGTGAACCTTGTCGTAGCTTGCGAGGTAGCTTGTTTAACTAGCAATTTATATAATAGCCGTCACTTTTGAAACCGTATTTAAAGGCAGAAATACAAACCAGGATGCTCTAAAATATATTTAAATATAATATAAGGTTTATCTTGTGTGTAGTTTTTCGATTGTTATCAAATTAAATGGGGTTTTAAAACAAAACGAAACAAAGGTGCCCTCGTTTATATAGCGCCCTGGACAAATAAATATATTTAGTTGATAATCCCACAAAATAAGCCAATGCACTGGGTAAAAAGATCAGTTCACTGTGAGAATGAATGCCAGTGAGGTCGAAATATCCGTTATTTTTCTTTCAAAAGCATTTGGTATACTCCCACGTTCATTTATTATTTCTACGTCACACATTCCATAAATTAAGTGGTCGAGTCAAGTTGGGGCATTCATGCTACGAAAACTTATTGGAGTTTCATCCCTTCTAACTTTTTATATTACTACCGAAAATCGCGAGACGCCCACGAAAGGGCGGTCTAACGGCCTTCTGAATTTAAATGTGACAAGCGCGCGATACGCTAACGAAGGGGGCGGGGCAAGCACAGTCCAACGGCCTTCCGAATTGATGTAAACACTGACTCGTTGCCTTTCTGGTGTGGTTGCCTGTAATTTGTCCTGATTGTCGACAAAATTAACAAGTAAGAACATTTTAATAGCGATTTAATACAATTATTGTGTAAAAAATACCAAATAAACCCGATTTACTGTTAAACTCACTTCACTGATAGACGTTACGGTTCCCTGTGGAGAGACTAAGAATGTGGGATTATAAATTGACTGTTAAACGCATGCGCTATCTATCGTTATTTTAGCGCTAGGTGGAGACTAGGTTGGCAGGTTAGAGCGTCTCATCGGAAATCAGAAGGTTACAAGTTCGATTCCTGTCCGGGACTCAGAATTATTTTTTCTGAGGATTCGAGCTTGACGATCGTCCATGCATCATCTGTCTACTCAGACCTCTCCCACATTCACTACAGCAGCGTATATATTAAAACAGAATTATATTGTTACCCACATCTATAAACTGCTTCCTGATGAAAAAAGCCCACTATGACCAGTGCTGTCATGCACTCGAATGTCCTATGTTATACGAAGTGTTATACGTACCAGAGAGTGCTGCGCCCTATTTCAAACGTTGAAAACAGCAGAAATAACAAAGGCGTTCTGAAGATTGGAGAACTCCCTTCTTTTAGAACACTTGATTTTCAAATAATCAAAAAATCTAAGGGATTCAAGCAGCAATTATTCACGTTCTACCGTGTTCAAAGTAAAAAAAGGAAACATATCTTCGGTCATCTATCGCACGTATAGCACATCATTATGTATTCGAACAAGGGCGGTCTCACAACTATAATAGGGGACTCTAAGACTGCACAACGTCGACGATCACGGCAACGCGACGACCGCGAAGAGGCTGGATACTGCGCATGATATTTAAGAGCCGCATCGACGTTCACGTCGCGTTCACGACGTCAAAAGTAAAGATTTCACATCGTGTACACAACGTGAGTATTGCTTTGAATATTTTAAATAAATGTGGTTTCTCTTTTGTCCCTTTTTGTATATTTGATATATCTGTGTTTATTATACAACTGTGTTGAAAATTGTCCAAATAACGCTAAAAACGAATACAAATATACAGCGATATTCGGACAGTTAGTTATTTGGATAGTTGGTTATTTGTATAGTAGAAAACCGGTTTGACAGATCGGCTGACGTGAGCACTGTTTATAATTTACCAGCAAACGTAGTTTTTAGTAAAAGAATGGATGACATTTTGGCAACATTTGAAGGCGACAATGAAATTTTCAGAGTTTGAAAACATGCTTGCTAGTATAAAGACTATAAACAACCAAACCGTAGGCGCGAAAGAACTGAAGTATGTTTTCCGACTAGAAATGACTCGCTAAATGATGTTGAGATAGGCGAGTTCATATACTAAAATTCATATACAAAACACAAATACGGCCAAAAAACAAAAACTGACCTGAATGTCTGGAAAAGATGGTCCTCCTCCATCGGTGAGAAAGGGAAATTCAGAGACGATGAAGATGACAATTAGTTTTAAGACAAGTTCATCGAATTCAGTTTAAACACTTTTGTTATGCTAACATTTCAAACCGATCCATTGTTCATTTTGAAATATTGAAAAACTGTAACGTTAATAAAACTGTTGACAAGATAATTCTCAAACTGGTTTGACAAGTTTATTTTGTTAGCCAAACAAATTTGTTGCACGGGCGACTACTTCATGTATGCTTATTATTTTGTCCTGCTGCAAGTCACGCCACTTCCCTTGCCTTTTTACAGTTTTCTTTTTCCATAAACAAATTGTTGATCAAAGCAGTTGTATAATAAATCTCTAATTAGATGTTTTGGTATGTAGTATCGCTGTATATTTTTACTCGTTGTTTGTATTTTGACTCGCCCTGCGGGCTCGTCAAAATACGACACAACTCGTAAAAATATACAGCGATACTAACATACCAAAACATCTAATAAGATATATGTACTACACTAGTCTAACATATTTTGTTTCTTAATTATATATTCCAGTAGGGATTCATTTCGTTTTATCTTGGAGCTTATGATTTAGTTATGGCTTCACAAGCAAAACCGTCAGTAAATCATTGTATACAGTTTTGTTCTTCTTGCTTTTTGTTGCATGCGATGTTAGAGAAAATTAGCTAAACATGTTTCAAAATGTTACTGTTTGTTTGTTAACTTTTCTGTTGTGTATATATGACAGTCGAAAGAACTTTAAAACGAGTATCAATATCCAACCTGTTGTTTTGATGTGTGTATTGTGTTCATAGTTGTGTCAAACTCTGACGAATGTTTTCAATGGCATGTATTTCTATCGTCTATATTAACAAATATGTTACCGTACGTTAGTCGGTTGCAATATACATCTGACTATATATATATATATATATATAGTCATATATATATTATATTTTAAGACCAAACCGGGACCAGTTGCGAAAAATGCAACTTCAAGGCCTTCCGGCTGGAATTGAACCCGCGACCCTGCGATGCTAGTGCAGTGCTCTGACCACTGAGCTACGGAAGCCGTTGCCGAGAGCTTAGTCACGAGTTCTGTATATATTGTTATGCAACAGATATATGTAATCTATTATTATACCTATGAACTTTATCTTGATAAAACATTTGCGTCGACCTAACTGAATACCGGCGCCTAAGGTTTATTTAAATGATCGTATCTACAATTGTCCTGTGACAAGGAACTTCAATGTGTCGAAAAATACTTTAGAGTATACTGAACTTCAATGTGTCCAAAAATACTTAAGAGTATACTTACATATATTCATGGACGACGTTTCGGACGATGTGTCCTTCTTCACGTCAGATAAAGAAGGACACATCGTCCGAAACATCATCCATGAATATACGTAAGTACTCTTACATAAGTATTTTTCGATACATTGAAGTTCTCTCTTATTTTTCCTTTGCATATTATATCTAGTTAGCCTAACCTCCAGGGTCATTTGTTGATGTTAAACATGTAAAAAAGTTCTTGACACCAACTGCATGGCAGCATATTGCTGCACAATTCCTTTACTGGGAGAGAAGGATTTTAGCCAATATCCTTCCTGTATTTTATATATATATATATATATATATATATATATATATATATATATATATATATATATATATATATATATATATATATATATGTATATATATATATATATATATATATATATATATATATATATATATATATATATATATATATATATATATATATATATATATATATATATATATATATATATATATATATATATATATATATATACGAAAGTATACAATGTGCCCTACCGGCTATCACCATATGGCTTTATGGTAACTGTGGACTTGGGACCCACTATGTACGGCTACACATTGTTGGATTGCATTATATATATATATATATATATATATATATATATATATATATATATATATATATATATACTTTACCATATATTAGCTAGGTAGTAATTTGTCACAGATTCAAATGCAATTTTAGTGACATTGCTAATTAAGGATAATTCAGAATCTATTGTGGCTGCTTAGTTAGCCTATTAAGCAACTTGTATTTCTATGGATTTATGAGTTGTCACAGAGTTGTTAACTCTTCTATTAACTAAACGGTAAGAGCTAATTAGGACATGACTGCCACATACACAATATGTAAATATGTCAGCTAAAAGATAAAAATGTAATTTTTATATAATTTCTAAAATGTAATTTTAACAGTAATTCACAATACTATACCCAATTACAAAGATGACGTTCAAAAGTCTATAGCAGAATATCTTTATTTTCTTTCATCTGTCATGGATGATGATCCCAGGAATTTCTTCCCAAATATGGCACATAAATGTAACTTGTTTGGCATTTTTCATCATCTCATATGGTAATTTCCATTGAATTAAGTCACGAATATCCTGAAATCAAAATTATATGATTGTGTTAGTAAATACTGTAAATGTTTTAAATGTCAATTTTCAAATGTTAAAGATGGGTTATGTTGAGTGAGTTTAATAACGGTAACTTAAGCATCATGCATGCTGTGTAGAAAAACGTTTTCATAAATAAATTCAAGCTATAATGTTTCTCATGGAGAAGGCAGGAAACAAAATCAGACATAGAATCCATAATCCACTACATACAGTACAAGAGCTGAGTATCTTGACTGCTGAGACAACCTTGTACTGACCATCATCGACCTTCATCGACCCTATCCATTTTTAGCTTCAATAGCTGTGTGTGATGACATAATTCATCTTTCTCCCAAAGCAAGGAACATTGGGGTCATAATGGACTTATATTTAACCATGGAAATGCATGTGATAACGGTCTGCAGATCGGGATTCTACTATTTAAGAAAAAATAAGCAAAATAAGGAAATATCTCAGTTTTAAATCAGCAGAGATTTTAGTACATGCCTTGGTTACATCACGATTGGATTTTGGAAATGCACTATTGTATGGAGTATCAAACACTCTTTTAGATCGAATTCAGAAGGTTCAAAATGCTGCAGCTAGGATTATTACTTTAACAAGGAAAAGGGATCATATAACACCAGTACTGTATGATTTGCATTGGTTGCCAATCAGAGAAAGGATTATGTATAAGATAATGTTAATGACATATAAGTCCCTAGCTGGACTAGCGCCAAAATACATTATGAACTTGTTAGAAGTTTATGTTCCCAAACGTAATCTTAGATCATCAATAGATAGGAGGTTAGTAGTCCCAAAGTATAATCTAGAATCCTATGGCAGAAGGTTCTTTTCAGTGTCTGCACCATTGTTGTGGAATAATCTACCACAAAGTCTAAGACTATGCGAGTCACTAGATGTTTTAAATCTGAACTGAAGACACATTTGTTTAGAAATGCTTACACGGACTTGATCTAATATATTTTAATAATTGCTAAGACTTGTTTATAACTTTTTAACTATTAGAAATTGATTGTATGTAATTTTACTTGTAAGATACCTAATTTTATATCATAAATCGTAAAGGGCCTCTGGGCATTTATGGAAGAAGCGCTATATAAGAATTAAATATTATTATTATTATTACTGTAATATCCCTCATACGTCAGTACACCATGGCATATATACAAATATTCAAGTTTAACTGTTCAAGTTTGATTGGATAAGGCCACACCAATTTGATACTTCAGGGCACGGATTCAAAATTTTTAGGGTTGGTCAGAAAAATGGAAATAAAAAAAGTACAAACTCGTACTCAGTCTTTTCACCTGCCTAGCAGGTGAAAAGCCTATGTACGAGGGTGAAAAGCACAAAAATAACCAATTTTTGATCGAAGTAAATGATAGGTACAAATTTTATTTTATTTGGTTTCACAAAAACAGGGTCGGTCAGATCCGTGCCCCGAACAATTAAATTGGTGTGGCCTAATGAGTCAGGACATTATCTGAGAGAAAATAACACTCATGCAAGAATAAAGTGATGATCAATCTTAAATGTATTATAACACTGTTTATCAAATAACATTTTGAAAACTTGCACACTGATTGGCTAAGAGCCATGTTTATATAACTGTAATGTAAACATGGATTTTTACCGCCATTTTTATAAAATGGACTGCAAGACGAACCTTTGCTCACAAACAGCTAAAATGTCGATAAATATGTTTTTGTGACAGCCAACAAGAAAAAAAGCGAGAAGATTGGATGCTTTTCTTCACAGTTAATAGCGTTTACTGTATGTTCAAAAAACATCTTTCCGTGTTTACATACAGTTCTAGAAACACTTGTAAAAGTTTGGGAGAACTCAAAATAGCGTGGAAAACTTCCACTCGTGTTTCTATAACTGTATGTATAACGGAAAATATTTTCTATTTCTTAAATATAACACACAATGGCATGCGTGAATATTTTCTTGATTCTCCTCTTACTCTAACTCATACAGAGTTATATAGGTCAGTAAGAAGCAAACATACTGTAGCTTGCATGAGAAAAATAAACTTTTTGAAGTCTCTTTTGACCATGGGTGAGGGCAAATTTCCAGTGTCTTAAGGAAGCTGCTAATTAGTAAAGGCATTTTATTCCGTTAGGTAGTCATTTGACTAGGTATAGTGATATAGTCATTTAGGTAGTTATTTGACACAGGTTCAATTCAATTTAAGTGACAGTGCTAATTAAACATAATTTAGGAACTATTGTGTCTTATAATGCTTTGGTAGCCCATACCAACTTATGGATGTGTATAGTATGAGATGTCACAGAGCTGTTAACCCTTCTACTAATTAATGGCATCTTGAGCTAATTATGACTGTCATGTACACAATATGCAAAAATGTAATACATTACACAGTAATTCAAATTTCACAATACATAATAGATACTAACCGATTACAAAGATGACTTTCACACAGACAAAGCAGAATGTCTTTATTTTCTTTTTTCTGTCATTGATGATGATCCCAGGAACTTCTTCCCATATAAGGCACATACATCTAACTTGTTTGGCATTATCATGTTTTCATATGATGACTGGATATAATACGAAAATGATGATGACTGTTGAATTAAGTCAAGAAAATCCTGAAATAACATTATATGTTAGTAAATAAATGCTTTAAATGTCAATTTTCAAAACGTTAATAATTGTATTATGTTGAGTGAGTCTAATCATGGTAACTCAAGCAACGTGCAAGCTGTGTACCATTGTATGAAATTTCTGTAAGCATTGATCTTAAAGTGCCCCTGAGATAACTAGAAGATATTGATTCCTGCCATTTGTTATCATGGAAATATAATTTTACCTGTAGGTTCATAAATGTTCACATTTGCCAGAAAACAAAAAAATATCTATGTAGAAGGCAGGAACTTTCTTGCCACATGACAGTGGTGGCACAACGTGGTGTGGGCCCCGGTGAAATAAACCAATTTGGGCCCCCCTCCCACAAAATGAATTTAGGGTCTCTGAAATGACATTTCCTGCGAGAGCACCTTTGAGTAAAATCTTAAGAGCACAAATCACTTTTTTTGTAGTGTATCCATTATTTTTAAGAAACTATCATTAATAATAGTACCATTAATAAAAAGAGGCAATTTGCCGGATGGACCCCCTCGGCCCAACTTCGTACCCGGCGGGAGCAGAGATAAGATTGCCCTCGGCCCATGGTGCGGTGCACCGTTTGCACACCCGTAGTGCCGCCACTGCCACATGAACATAAAATTAATATCTTGTCACCACCATGTAATATCTAATTTATATAAGTAACGCAAGTTATTATTTAATACACTTACACCTGCATATGACCACTGTGATATGACATACATGTATGTATTTATTATATATAGCAAAGTGAAAAGGTGGTAAACTGCCAAGAATTTAGTGACGAGATACTGACGTTTCGAGCGGAGCCATTCATACTCTTATGAAGGGCTCCGCTCGAAACGTCAGTATCTCGTCACTAAATTCTTGGCAGTTTACCACCTTTTCACTTTGCTATATATTCAAAACACTATCTACGCAGCACTCTACTTATTTATTATATAGATGGGAGTGTTTTACTAAGAAATATGCAGTGACATATTTTCCATATCCTCAGTAGTGAAGATATCGATCACATGATTAAACATTTTCCCACCTTTTGCATTGAATCTATATAATAAAAAGAAAATTACAAGATGGCTTGAAGATATGAATTTTATCTTCGAGTGGTGAAAACAATATTTTACTTATTCGCTGCGCTCATTCGTAAAATATTGTTTTCACCACTTGAAGATAAAATTCATATCTTTGCACCACCGTGTAATATCCTCTATATATTTAACTGCTTAAGTTTTGTTTGATAATAACTATGCAGGGCTTTATCTGAGAGAAAATAACACTCATGCTAGATTGAGATGCTGAGTCAATGATACTGTAAATGTATTATAATACTGTATAAACACACATGCATGAATACCCTCACCAAACGGACAGATATGCTGCAGATATATGGAACAGCACTGCATAAACATATGTAACCATATCTGCAGAAAACTATATGTTACATATCTGCTTGGGACTGGGACTGATGGCGAATGAACGTGTTTCCATCGGGCTCTGTAATATGTTTGTTTTTTATCGCTTGTTTAGTGAGTTATATTTGTGTGTCTAGTTCCTACAGCTCTTCGAATGTGGTCTTTTATAGACAACGATATTCGTCTTTGCCATTCATCAAGTGTAAGAGCCGTATGTCACCTTTGAAATTTGCAGTTGTAAAATGGAGTAAACATGGTGGATCTACACTCGCTTTGCCTGGCAATAACACCTTTGATGTTCTTTACGAGCCTGAAAATGTTCTGCTGCTGCTTTCCTGTGGCGATATTGAACCTCATCCTGGACCTTCGAACTCTATGGAATCCGAATTACAACTTTCTCGAACTGACAGCAATACAAGGATTTCGTATTCATCATGTAAACTTATGCAAATCGCCCAACAACCAAGTGATGCACATAATTTATTCAATAGTAATGTGATATTTCAAAACATTTTATCATCATGTGGAATTTCTCGCCACCATTTCCATAAACAATAATCGTACTCTACCTGTCCGTTGTACTTCCATAAACAGACGACCTTCTCATTTTGGTAAGGTGTCTACTGTTACCTCTAGATCGAACTTGAGGAATTGTTTGCAAATCTATCCACCTATACCTGACCATGATAACCAAGAGAATCAAATTAGTTATCCATCTCAAGCCGAATACAAAGAGAACAATGGTGTTAATGGCATTTTTTCAATAGCAACTATTCGTCCTAACTTGATGCGTCGCCACAAAAACAATGATCGTTTCGCTTGCCGGACCAACCTTATCAGCATTCAACGTTCATCTATGCCAGTCTCTACTGAAAGGAAAAAACCTAATCTTCCCGCTTTCTTTCCGACTAATATTCGCTCACTTCTGCCTAAATTAGACGAACTCTCAGCTACATTTGAAGTTCTACAGAAGTAGCAATTATTACGGAAAGCTGGCTGCATTCTGGAATTGATAACAGCCTACTTTCCATTCCGGGATACTCGTTGCACCGGAAAGACAGGTTTGAAAGTCGTGGCGGTGGTGTCTGTGCATATATCTCAAATAATATACCATGTAAACGAAGACTAGACTTGGAGAGCCCCCCTTTCGAGTGTATTTGGCTTTGGCTACGCCCCCACCGTCTACCACGCCCTGTTTCTGGTTTTATAATCTGCGGAGTATATTGTCCTCCAGATAAATCCATCCAGGAGCAAAAAGACCTAATACAATATATTGTTGATACTGTTGATACAGTCCGTTCTTCTTCACCAGATTGTGGTGTTGTAGTCCTTGGTGATTTTAACAAGATTGACATCTCTGATTTAAAATATCACCTCAATCTTATA
Organism: Chrysogorgia sp. JL179-B06; assembly: GCA_035772405.1. NCBI lineage: Eukaryota > Metazoa > Cnidaria > Anthozoa > Scleralcyonacea > Chrysogorgiidae > Chrysogorgia > Chrysogorgia sp. JL179-B06. The sequence goes on along the minus strand of JAYKKM010000149.1, from coordinate 5,988,248 downwards.
CAAGTTGTTAAAGACTCCACTAGGGGCTCGTCAATCCTTGATCTTATCATAACTAACTGTAGTCATATGTACAACTCACCAGTATGCACTGCTCCCCTGGGTAATATCTTGGAAACCCCTTGCCAATTACGCCAGTTCTACCTTTTCTTACGCGCATAAGAGATGCCAATTACAACGCTATGCAAAATCCTCGCTGGATGCCTTTGGCAGGTGGGTCAGTCAGCATTGCTGGTTTAAGCGTGCGGAGGACTTAGCGTCTGTTGATACCATGGTGATTTCTTTTACGCGGGATCTTATAGAAGCTAGAGATACCTTCTTTCCTGTAAAGTCCGTAAAAATCCATCACACAGACAGACCATGGATGACGTCATCAATCAAACAACTTATTCTGGACAGACAACGTGCATACCATTCTGGACATGTCGAACAGTGGAGGTGTCTCAAGAATAAAGTGTGCGATGTAATTTGCCAAAGAAAGAAGAGCTACTACCGAGATAAGGTACAACATCTTAAGACTAGTAACCCACGTAAATGGTGGAACACTATTAATAAAATCTCTGGTAAATCTAGTGATAAAACGCCGATTAGTTACGAAGATAAGAATGGGAATATCCTGTCTGGAGCTAAACTAGCAGAAAGACTTAACACCTTTTATATATCGCTGGTTATTTCCCTACACCATGGAAGGACTCCCTTATCGCCCCAATAGCAAAAGTCTCACCGGTCGCCTGTGATAGTGACTTAAGACCTATAGCGCTAACGTCCTGTGTATCCAAGATCCAAGAAGATTTCGCTGTGAAGTGGCTCATTGATGACGAACAACATATGATTGATCCTCAAACAATTTGGTTGCCTGAAAGGTACTTCAACGACTTTCTGTCTACTAGACATGCTTGAGAATTGGCTGTCCTCTTTGGACCAACCTCGATCCTACCTTAGAGTATGCTATCTAGATTTTAGCAAGGCTTTCGATCATATAGACCACAATATTTTGGTTGACAAACTTCTTCAACTTGGAGTGAGAAGATCACTGGTTCACTGGATTTGCAGCTTTCTTTCTGGTAGGCGCCAGGCCGTTAAATTAGAACATTTTATTTATAAATGGGAGACCACCCATGCTGGGGTCCCTCTGGGAACCAAACTTGGACCAATCCTCTTTTTGGCAATGATAAATGATCTCGCCACAAAGTTCTCCATGACGTCTTCCCACTGGAAATACGTTGACGATGTGACCATATCCGAGGTTCTTTCTGCAGGCGATGTCTCCAGCATGCAACGTGATTTGGACTTAATAACGAGCTGGGCCTGGGATAACAATATGAATTTGAATCCAAAGAAATGTAAAGAAATGGTGATCTGCCCGCTGAAATCCGTTCCTGACATCGCACCTCTTACTGTAAATGGGCTTCCTTTAGAGAAGGTGATATCTTACAAAGTACTCGGGGTAATAATAAGTGACACGCTAAAGTGGAACGAAAACACTCAGCAGATTATAACAAAGGCTTCAAAGAGACTGTATATGCTGAGGGTGTTAAAGCGAGCTGGAATTCCACCTCATGATCTTGTTCATATTTATTACGCGCTTATTAGGTCGGTTCTTGAATACTGCTGTACCACATGGACAACCAGTATTCCTTACTATCTCAAGGACAAAATTGAAATGGTGCAGAAGCGCGCTATGAGGATTATTCATCCCCAGACCCACTATTCCGACGCCCTTACTCTTTCTCAATGCACCCGTCTGGATGGTAGGAGGGAAGAAATTTGCAATAAAGTTCTTCACCAAATTAAACAATCAAATTCGCAATTAAACCATTTGTTACCTCCTATGCGTTCACAATGTCACAATTACAACCTACGCAATCGTTCAGCTCTAGCTTTGCCTAGATGCCGTACTAACAGATATAAAGATAGCTTTTTTCCTGCATACAGAACTTTTATATGACCTTTTTTACTTTGTATAATAGATTTTTAATTAATTTTTAATTGTTAGACCAGTACCTTGTTTTTACCATTTTTGTAAAATAACTTGTTGTAAACATAATGTATTTCACCTTCGGGTGCCAGTTTATGTTGTATTAAACCATTCATTCATTCATTCATTCATTCATCTCTGCAACAGATATATCTGTCACAGATATGTGACAGATACTGTTTAAAAGCTGGTAATACAAATCTGTCATGTTTAATACACATCATAAAAAATTGATAGCTAGTAACCCAAACCAAAATCCATTTATGTATACCAATGTATTTATTGACGAATCACAACTACATTCTCCATTTAAAGATGAAATGGTAAATATATAATAGACAACTGATAGGCCAGTTCACACACTCCAATTTGTTGGATCAGATTCTTCTCCTGATGCATATGATCTACCGACAAGAATAACTGACTAACTTTTGTATGTTCATATACAAAGTAAATCAGATACATCAGGAGAATTAAACTTGACTAATTGGACCATGTGAACAGGCCTTTCAATATAGGCACTTACATATATTTAATTAATTTACACTAAAATAAATAAACTGAAATTCTTAATGTTTTTAAAAATATCACATGTAACACATGTTGTCAGTGTTACTTGAGGCTTTCCCAATAAATTTACAACAAAATATACAAAAATGACGACTAATATCAGAATAAAGATATCTTTTTTAATTGTAACAATTGTAACAATGTCAAGCAAAGACACAGGTATTTAAGAAAAAGGCTTTATTTACATACATGACATTCAATTTTTACAGTTGATTCCCAAATTACCGTACTTACAGTAAGCATATTATTAAGTTAATCAAGAACATGTAAATAAACTATTATTCAGAAACTAGCAATGATAGCCAATTAAATAAATTATAAACTCTACATCAAAGACAACATATTGTATCAATAAAATAAATAGAAGTAATTTCTGTGAAGTTGATCGTCCAGGTTGTTGTAGTCTTGAGAAAGACATTGTTTACTACAGTAATAGTATACTTTTAAATTAGAACTGACAATCAACTTTGTTAGTTCCTAAGCTTCGAACAATGGATTACAAGACGACCTGTCAAAACCATGTCATCTTTTGTTATAAGCATGAGAACTGCGAACACTGATTGGTCAGTTTTAATTAACAAATATATAGACTTTTGTAATCATGCCCTCGGTTAGTCAATTTGTGCAGTGACTATACTGTAAATAATAATGGTAAACCTATTTTCTCTATAAATTAAATTTAAACACTACATGCACAGTTTGTTATTTAGAGTACATCTTACTTCTATGTTTTGCCATAAATGTTATTATTTCTGGATCATCTTGTAGACAGCTTTTGATTACTATTTGAAGAATGGTTTCAACAATGTTTGCCATCTGTTCAATATTGGGTCTATCTTAAATTGAAATTCAAAAATTATTCTCCAGCAATATAGTTAATACCACACTTTTTCCAAGTCACCGACACAGATATTTAAGATTAATTTTAGACCAATGTTATTAATATCCAGTATTATAACAACTAAAATATTATATTACAGAACATGTATATAAATTCTGAAATATTTATGAAATACATGCAACAACCTCTATACACAGCATTACAATTCCACCAATTTATATATTTAATACAACTGCACTTTTTTCACATAAAACATGATAATACATATACAACCATATATGTACAGTATATAAATTCTGAATCACAGTTAGTGATCAAACATGTATAATATACAATTGGTAATATTTGGCATTTCACTTGATCAAACTACATGTTGAAAGGATTTATGGTGAAGGAAAATTTTGCTTTTCATCCTGCGGGAGTTACTCAGAAATCTAAGTTCTTGTTTAAATTTTCCGACAATCTGGAGGTTGTTTGGATTGTGCGTTATTACCAATGGAAGTGTATTGTTGTTTTTTGGTGTTTTCTTTGTTGCTTTCTCGATGCCTTTCGTGATTATTTTTCTTGGATAATTTTGTTTTTCTAAAAATTTTTCAAGATCTGTTAATCGTCTTTCCCGCACGTCTGGTTTTGAGACAATACAGGATATTGGTCTTGCAAGGGAGTAAGGAATGTTTTGTAAGAGCAACATGCGAAAACGTTAGTGCAATAAAGTTTTTAAAAATGAGTGGTTAATCTACTTCTTATTTCATCTTCAACGTTTGCCAACCAATAAATTTTGATTATCTATTTTACTTGTGTTTTAACACTTCAAACACTTTTTACTATATATATATATATATATATATATATATATATATGTGCTAGAAATACGTATACGCAGCAGCCCCTCGCCCGCTTGCTGTTTGACATTGTTATAGCTTATAGTGGCTTATATGGTACTTCTTTTACTTGAATTAGATAATAGCCCATTCATTTGTCAGACTGAATAAATAATTTCCAGTGGACAATATTGCTGAAATTTTTGTATTGTCTGAATTTAATTGTTTCATAGAACATCAAACTAAATACATGAAGCCAAAGGCTGCTGAAACTTGAAGGAAGAATGTGCATCTTTATCATACAATGGCTGTGCCCTTTAAAAATATCAAATAGGTTGTACAAATAGGTTGTACATTCAAATTGAATCCACAATTTGGACTACTGTGATGTCGAGCTGGCATGGATGTGAATATAACTTAATATTTGATGCTCTTGAGAAGTCTCAATGCAGGGCAGGGAAACTGATCATTCCTAACTCAGGACTTGAAACTGATCAGTTAATAGAAATCCTAGGATTGGTACCTTTTGTAATTAGAAGAAAGATACATTGTGTAATGCTAGATAAGAAATTATGTGAAGGCATTTTAACATCATATCTAAAGAACTATATTCCATATCTCAATGAGTCTGTTCATCATACATGTTGTAGCACCATTATCAATTACCTTAATTGACAATATGTGCAGGATATATAACTTTTGAGTTAAAAAGAGTTTTTGTAACATATTGTACTGTACATATATGAATATATGTGTTTATATTTGTAATAACTTTAGTTTGTTAGGAAACAATTAAGACCACCATATATTGATACCAGTGTTAAATGAAGGGGCTATCCTGTATAAATATTATTGTATTATTATTGTTAATAATAATAATAATAATAATAATTATCATAATAATTATAATAATAATAATAACAATAATGCCTAGCTAATGCAGATTGCAGATACCATATTTTGATGGTTATTAATGCAAAAGCCATGTAACAAAGCACATGGCATTGGACTTGTAGTTATAGTATCTAAATTATATATCACCATGCCATGCACAGATATAACAACCTATATTGAGGATGACATGTCAATTTGATACTTGTTGACAATGATCTAGCTGACACAGCACTTGTTCAATCCCTTTAAAAATTTCTGCTGACATATTTAGTGTCAACATACCCAATGTCAACATAATCCTATATAAGCTGTATTTTACATTACAAGCCTTAAGGACCAGCATTGTCCAAGCTTATTAACAAACACAATAAGTTGTGGTGCAGTAGGCCATCTACTATAGTCCTAACATGTTCCGTAATGGATGGAGTAAACAAACATTATTTCTGGAATACATACCAGTTTACAATACATGGACGTCAACTAAGCTATTAACCATGATTAAGCCGATGTCATGATTAAGCTGACGTCCTATACCCGGGTGAAAAAATTGTATCCTTCTGATTGCTAGCGACTGCCTCTAACCATAGGCATCAAGAGTCAGATGGAGAGAGAAGGTTACAATGATGTACTGATTTGAATGATATATAATTATCAGGACCGGATATAGATATGTGGAGGCCTTGGGCAGCCTTCAATAGTGGAGGCTCCCTAAAACTTAGAATACTAAAATGACGACAAAACATATTTACAGTCACCCATAAAGTATATTTTTCAAATACTAATAATCTGAATAAAAACGTACATGTATAAACATCATGATCAATCTACATAAGAATCTGGTTCCTATGTTTCAAGTGTAAATAATCTGAATAAGCTAACAGCAGATCTATAAACTGTATATACTACCATTCAGGTAGGCACTCACAAATACATTTTTCCTTACAATTTTTTCCCATGAAAAATGTGGAAGCCCCCTGGTTGTGGAGGCCTCTGGGCAACTTTCCAGTGTTGCCCATTGGTAAATCCGGCCCTGAAAATTATACTGCCTATGCGGCAGTCACTATATATCAGTAATGCACATAGGTATATACATATTTCAATTGAATCAGTACATCATTGTAACCTTCACTCTGCATCTGAGTCTTGGGTAGCTCAATGGTTAGAGGTTCAATTCAGGTTCAATTCCTGTCCGGGACTAAGAATAATTTTTCTGAGAATATGAGCTTGCATAACAATCATCCATGTATCGTCTGTCTCATACTCCGAGCTCTCCCTTATTCACTGCAGCAGTGTATATATTAACACTGACAAGTATAGTACAGTACTGTAATGCTGGTTTATGCTACAAAATTGTAGACCAGGCCAAGGTTGTATAAACCCCAGTTTTGTCTGCATGTTTTTGCGCCCTACTAAACTACCAGTACTGTATAGGCTAATTCACATTTTTAAATTGTTACACGATAAGTACAAACTTTAAACTTGCACTAGGCGATTGTGATCTTTCGTTGGCTTTCCAATGGTATATAGCATAAATCTCTCTGTTAAGTATTTAAAAATGTATATAGGACAGCTTACTAACCTTTTTGCCTAAGTCATATATTGACGAATTTGAGATTCTTGCCTAAATCAGGTCTCCAGGGTATGATGTAACTCATGAATATTGCCTATGTCATTTAGCCAATCAGATGTTGGCGAAAATGAGCAGGAACTTGAAGAGACAACCTGAAATTGTAAGTGTTGATGTCATGATGTGTTATTAAAATATAAATGTGTTATTAATTTTTCAGACTGCAACATTTTAGTTGCAATTTCTGTTGTTTGTTTGTTGATGGGCCTAGAACTAGTAATTCTCACTATTGTTGATAATAACGATGTTTATTATATTCCTTTCATTGAAAATGCACACATTTTCTGTATGATTATCTAGCCTGAGAATATTGGTGGGGAATCAAAAAGGCACAAACATGCACAGTCAAACAAATGGAAACACAATGTGTCCAAGAACAAACGTCTGAGATGTGTGCCTTATTTGAACAAAAAAGGACACACAAAAAGAGTAAGAAGCTTGGACCACGCTGCACTTCAGGATTCTGCAGGAAATCGTCCCTCCGTGATTGTGATGCAAATCAACGAGGAACAACAAAAATTGATCTTTCAAAATTTCTGGGCAAAGGAGACGTGGTCGGAACGATGGTCGTATATTCAAACACTTTTTTTCCAAGGTAAACACATATTTCATTGACATTGCTTTTCGGAAATGCAATTTATTGACCAATTTCTGCATTCCTATAAGTAAACTCCATCTGGTAAACCAGGAAAGGTATACAACTTAGTGTACCTGAACTGTTTTTTTATAACAATAAAAATATGCATCATACTAAAAATAGATTTATTGTATACCAGAAAGATCTGAAAATATAGCAGTTTGTTTTTGTTGTCTAGACTCTGTGAAACAATCAAAAACTGACAATGCAGTTGGTTCCCGAAGGCATTGTTCCTTTCAGTGCAAACTGAAGCTGCCAAATGGAACTGAGAAACCTGTTTGCAAAACCATGTTTGCATCAACATTTGGTGTTCCAGGACGCACTGTGATGTCATGGTTGGATGAGTTTCGAGATGGAGCTGCGAATAAGAAAATAAATCTATCCAGACCTAAATCAGGTTCGAAACACTGAATGAACTTTTTCAGATGTAGTTAAAACCATACTGTTTTAGCATAAATTTACAAATATTAAAATAAAATATTTTTTTGGTAAGACATGCACCATTTCAAAAGAAGATCAGACCTTCCTTACTAAGTGGCTTGAAGCCTTCCAGTGGTACAATCCATTATTGTCGAAGCACACCATCATATCAGAATAAGAGATTCCTTGAACATGGTACAACTATTGTAAACCTTCATCGTGAATACCAGAAAGCCGCAGAAGAGGGTGGCTATAGATCTGTTTGTATTAAGATATTTAGCCAAACTTTTTCATGAGCTGAATTATTCAGTTTTTATTCCACGAAAGGATCAATGTGATGTGTGTATCAGTACTAAACATGGAAACACAGATGAGGCGATATACCAGGCACATATCCAAGCCAAGAATGAGGCGAGAGAAGAAAAAGCTAAGGATAAGAAGGATGAAAGTTCCAAAACATCTGTCAGGACGGTTGATGTTCAAGCTGTGCTTCTGAGTCCAAAAACAAAAGCAAGTGCCATGTATTACAAGACCAAACTACAGGTACATAACTTCAGCTTTTTCAATTTGAAGACCCGTGAAGGTTACTGTTATGTCTGGGATGAGACAGAATGTGATGTTAATAGTGAGGTATTCTCCCACCTGCAATACAAGCATTTTTCTGATGTCCTTGATGCCCACTCTGAAATTGAGGAGATAATAATTTGGAGTGATGGCTGTACGTACCAAAATCGCAACATCACCCTGGGCAACAGTTTGCTAGATCTTGCCATCAAACGACGGGTCAGAATTGTCCAAAAGTATTTAGTTGTTGGTCATACCCAAATGGAAGTTGACAGCATGCATGCCACCATTTAGAAGAAACTTGTTGGTGATATCTACTTGCCACATCATTATGTTCTTGTTATGGATTCAGCTCGCATGCGACCGTCACCATATTGTGTGAAGCAGATAACCCACGATGAGGTTTTGAAGCTAGATGGCACCTACCTAACCAGCATTCGACCTGGGAAGAAAACAGGAGATCCCACTGTTTATAACCTCAGAGGTCTTCAGTTCCATTCTAGTGGTAGTATTGACAACAAACTACATTTTTCAAACGATGCAATCTGGGAGAAATTACCGCAAAGGATCAGCAAACCAAGCCAGGTCTTCAAATGGTCCGTTACTTTCCGGAACGTTTGTCTATCACACTCCGGAAGTTTAATGATCTTCAAAGTATGAAGCATGTGATTCCACAGTGGGCACATGACTTTTATGACAAATTACCTCATCACAATGTATAAGCATTCAAATTTGTCAACTGTGAAAACTGCCTATCTCATTTTAATATTTTTGCCTAAGTCATTCTAACTTGTGTAAATAGTTTTATGAAATATTTTTTTAATTATTCAAACAGTGTTTTTAAACTGTCTTGTATGAGGAGTATCCATAAAAAGAGGAAAATAAAGTTCACATTTAAAAAAAAGTTGTGATGTTTTTTCAAGTTTTCTCAAAATGCCTAAAAATGACTTAGGCAAAAAGGTTAGTAAGCTGTCTTTATTCATACGATAAAAATGTTGTTCTGCGTACTGTGTAGGCACTAGGTAGTGTTAGAAATACATGTAAGAAATCGTGTGTAAGAGGACTATTCAATTTCGATCGAAAGCCCTTCAAAGAGTGATTTCGTGATGTCTGATTGTTTTGTTTTTAGTCGCCATGACGCCATGCCAAAAGTGAAATGTTCCGACCACGATATCTTTTGAAGTTCTTACTCTAAGAACTTATTCTACATATCTAATGAAAGCTTGATTAACAGCCTCTGACATACCTACAAAAATATTTTTGTAACTGATAGCTAACAGCTTGAAAAAAGCGACGACGCTTGGATATGATTGACAAACTCCGAGTAAATATTTTAGATATTCAGACGACGATATCTTTTGAACTACTAACTCTAGAAAATCATGCTATACATCAAATAAAAGTCTGAATAACATACTCGAACGTGTTTGAAAAACTATCTTTGTAACTGATCAACAGGTTTAAAAAACCGAAAACGGGTTTACCTTTAGTTTTGACGACACGTATATAAAACTTGATTTACGAACTTGACATCTTCCGACGACGATATATTGCATTTTAACTGCCTTTTCAGGATCTTTTTGAACACAAATCTTCATTCACCGTATAACCCGACAAAACACGTACTTTTCTTTTACGGTTTCATTTTAAATATTAATTCAAATGTAGATATTTACCATTTCTTTTTCCAGGGCCAAATTTTCCGATGCCGCGCATGGGCCGTTGATCTTGAATATATGCAAATAAACTGGAACTGAAACTGAAAACGCTAGGATTCCCGTGATGAGGGACTAAACGCCTGTTGATATTAGTACCCTCGCCCAGGCCTTCGGCCGGCGCTTCGCGCCAGGCTTGGGGATAACAGTCGGGTCCCGCGCGTTTTAATAAGCGTATTACATCGGTAACGGTAGCATACCGTAGAAGAAAACAGAGGACATGTCGTCTTAAACAACAAGGAAAAACAAATATTTTCATGGAGGTAGAAAATTGCCAGTCCTTGCAAGTAAATTTGGGTTTTGCAATGATAAAAATCAAACGAATTCGGTATGTCGATGGGCAAAAACCTGTTTCTGATAAAAACCCTGTGGGAAAAGTCAGAAACGGGAAAACCTGAGTGGGGACAAGATATATAGGCAGCAAGCTTCCCCACGAAGCACGGAACCACGCAAAGCATATGACTGCGTGATTGCATACAGTACTGCTCAGAATTAACCTAACGAAAAACGCGTTCGAAATGCGTTCGGAACCCGTTCCGAACGCGGCCAGAGCGGGTTCCATCCTCTTTCCGAACGAGGTCGGAACGCGTTCCAAACAAATTGGGAACGCAGATGGTTCGAATATCGTGACCATATCGGCCCCATGTCGGCGAACTTCGCTGTTCTCCGAACTTTAGCATCATTATTCGACCTTGGTCTTAGAAATAGAATAATTACATTAAGGTGTTCTGGAGTTAAGATACAGAAAATTAAAGATCTACTTGAAGAGGAAGGTATTGAATCATCGAGATCTGCAGTTAGTTTTTTCTTTCTCGCTATCGACAAAGCGGTAGACTACAGGATGCTGCCCGCAGTGGACGAAAGCCGATCTTAAACTTGGAGCAATTAAAATATGTAGACAACAAAATGAAAGAGAACGACGATTTACGAACTTGATTTACGAACTTGACATCTTCCGACAACGATATATTGCATTTTCACTGCCTATTCACGATCTTTTTTAACTCAATTCTTCATTCACCGTATAACCCGACAAAGCACGTACTTTTCTTTTACGGTTTCAATTTAAATATTAATTCAAATGCAGATATTTATTATTTACCATATCTAGTTATCAGGGCCAAATTTTCCGATGCCGCGCATAGGCCGTTGATCTTGAATATATATAAATATCTAAACTGGATGCAAGATCAGATTCCCTAGTTTTGCAGTTCCCGTGATAAGGGACAAACGCCGGTCGATATTAGCACCCTCGCCCTCAGGGCCTTCGGCCGGCGCTTCGCGCCGGGCGAGGGGATAATTATGATATGTTCCAATGATCGACTTCTAATACTTTTTTGGAAGATATTTTCTTCATCGCATCGGATAGCCCAAGAGTTAATTCATAAAATACAGCTTTTTCCACGACCATGACGTAGATGAAAACTATTTAGCGACATATTGTTCTGAATGACTTCGCATGTTAAGGATAGGGTTACTGAAAGAAGAGAACGGCAGAGTCTACTCCTAGATAAAGCTTCTAACTAAAACTGCTTAAAAAGCCATGCTTTATCAAGATCTTGCATGAATTAGTATTACATGATGGTAGTAGTCGTTTAAATTAACTTTGTTCCTAAATGCAGCACTGTTCATTTGCCTTGAAAGACTGAATACTGCGCCAAGAAACAAGGTATACAAGTATATGGCGGTACAGCTGTATCTTAAAACAAAGTATCAGCTATACATAGGAAAAATAAGCTGCTTTGTTGAAACAACTTACCAATGTTTCAGATTCGAACACTGATTCTCTTAGCTTAACAATAGTCCAAACGTATTCGTCAGGTAGATATGCTTTGTTGAAACAAATCTTTCTTCGTCATTAGAATATGAGTGCGCTCTTTAACGCACATATACGGCCACTGCCACTGATGTTAATATTAACGGATGTTTCAGATTCAAATATTGTTGTGTACGAAGCCTTGAGGACAAGGACAAGCATGTACCGATTAAACAGACACAAACCGAAACAATGCCTGATTTATTCATGAAATAATTCGGGAGACTGACAATTCACAGTAGCCGCAGCACCAGCCCTGGATAGTGAACATTCTGATAAATAAATGAGGACTTAAACTGCCTCAAAATGAAACTTGAGGACTTAAAATTGCCTCAACTAAAACTCGAGGACTTAAAATTGACAAAACCAAAACTTGAGAACTTAAAATTGCCTCAACCAAAACTTGAGGACTTAAAATTGCCTCAACCAAAACTTGAGGACTTAAAATTGCCTCAACCAAAACTTGAGGACTTAAAATTGCCTCAAACCAAAACTTGAGGACTTAAAATTGCCTCAACTGAAACTTGAGCACTTAAAATTGCCTCAACTAAAACTTGAGGACTTAAAATTGCCTCAACTGAAACTTGAGGACTTAAAATTGCCTCAACTAAAACTTGAGGACTTAAAATTGACAAAACCAAAACTTGAGAACTTAAAATTGCCTCAACCAAAACTTGAGGACTTAAAATTGCCTCAACCAAAACATGAGGACTTAAAATTGCCTCAACCAAAACTTGAGGACTTAAAATTGCCTCAACTGAAACTTGAGGACTTAAAATTGCCTCAACTAAAACTTGAGGACTTAAAATTGCCTCAACTGAAACTTGAGGACTTAAAATTGCCTCAACTAAAATCCGCCAGGTGGTTGATCCGCCAGGGTGGTAAACTTATTCATTTCAAAAGGGGAAATCCCGTACGACTGGAAACCAGAAAAAATAACACCATTTATAAATCTGGCCCAAGAAGGGACGTGGATAATTATCGACCAATCTCGATACTTCCAATCATTTCCAAGATCATGGAGCGAGCAATTCAATTCAACTTTTATTACATATTACAAAATCCTCTCAATAAACCATTGCTGATTGGGCCAACATGTTCAAGTAAAGTCATCTATCTATCTATCTATCTATTCTAACTTAACTTAATAATTGACCCCCATCCATAACTGTAAACAGAATGCATGCACGCTAATGAAAGATGTTTTAACAAAATCAAATATTAAAGTCATTGTAAGAAAACTGGAATGCAAGAGCCTTGTTGCCTGCAACTTTGGACAAACTAATGAACTTGCCTTAGCTATTGCCCTCGAATTACTGTCCACAAGTATATGGTCTACCTGCGTTATAAATAAGGACTTTACATTTTTACTTTAGACCAGTTACGCAACTGCAAGGACTTCCGGTTGGGAATCAAATCCGCGATCTCTATAGATTTCTTGACCAGCGGTCTAACCTACTGAGCCCGGTAAATGTAGTGGGAAATATAGAGTAATCAACATTTGAGATTTACACTCGACATTCGTGGTACTCTACGCTGTTAATGTTTGAAGAAACGTTTCAAGTGATGGAATTTATATTTTTAAATTTTTTTAAAGATATTTTTTAAGTTGTATTTTTAAATTATATTTTAAAGTTCCTATCCTTCGTTTGAGGATTTTAGATATTCGCGATCTTCGGGTTCTACTAAGAAGAAATGTAATACATTTTGCGGTTCAAAAATTTCATATCAATGTCTTTTTTCCCCTGCTAAATTTGATTTACTATTCGTAGGAAATGACGTCAAAGCAGGGATACGAAAAAATAGACCTGTTTAGACAAAATTCGCTCAATGTCCAAACTTTCTTTCTATTTCACTGTTGAATCACTGTACAACGTTTTGGCGTGTCGCTGCTATGAACGTCATTTCCTGTGAATAGTAAATCAACTTTAGAAGACAAAGGGCATGAAGATGAATGATTTTACAATTCTTCTCAAGAGATACGAAAGCTCACGAATATGTAAAGTCTGCAAAGGCTGTGTAGATACTTTAAATTAAATTTTTAAGTTATATTTTTACCTGTTTTTAATTGATTTGTGTATTTTTTGAATTATCTTTTTATGTTAATGAGAACAATTTAATATTTTTATTGAAACTTTTAGTCCTAATTTGATATTTTATTGCAGGAAATGCTGATGACTCACTTTCTTATCACAATGGGATGAGGTTTAGCACTAAGGACGAGGATAATGACTTGGATATTCGAAACTGTGCTGTACTTCGGAAAGGTGCCTGGTGGTACAATGCCTGTCTTAAGTCCAACTTGAATGCTCGGTACTTACGTGGTCATCACAGCTCTAATGCTGATGGAGTAATCTGGGGTCACTGGAAAGGATACTATTATTCTTTAAAGAAGAAGCGAGATGAAAACCCGTCCATGTTCATTTTAGTTTGGAATATTTTACTTTACATCAGAATGTCATTATTAGGGAAAAGATAGAAAACAAGGATCCTGCAATTGCCTAATTTCAAATCGCGCAGGAGACTGACACTAGCGAGTTTATCCAGAACAGTAGTACCAGTGTCCCCGCGCGACTTGAAATTATGCAATTATTTTGAAATTACTCATTTCAAGTCGCGCAGGAGACTGACACTAGTTTTTTTATCCTGAACAATCCGATAGTGCCAGTCCCCGCGCGACTGGAAATTATGGAATTATTTTTAATTGACTCATTTCAAGTGGCGCGGGAGACTGACACTAGCGGATTTATTGATAATTTGTTTTTAGTTGGAATATTTTTAAATCTAGCTGTGTCTAAACTTGATAATTTGTTTTAGTTGGAATATTTTAAATCTTGTGTCTAAATTTGATAATTTGTTTTAGTTGGAATATTTTAGTTTTAAGAATGTTATCAGAAAAATATTGAAAACAAGGTCCTACATTTGAAATTATTATAGTGTGAACATAAAGTTGAAGTGTCCTAACCGTACCTTGGGGATTTTGCATATTCCTAATATTTGGATTCTCCGGAGAAGATTTGTAGTATATCTTTTCACACCAAAACTTTATCCCATTTTTTGCCTTCGAAGTTGATAATTTTGAAAGTTTTTCTAATCTGACCGTGAGAAAAAAATGGGTTCTCACGGTGGAAATGATGTGAAAACGGGAACGCACTCGAAAACGGAACGCAAAAAATATGATATGGCAAGAAAACCAAACAATAACTTCTTTGGCATTCTCCTGATGTAAACACTTTTTTACTCTGTGAGTGTACCTACTTTCACATTATTTCCGCCTTAGAACCCAGTTTTTTTCTCACGGTCAGTCTTGAAAAACTCAAAATCACCAAAGTTGAATGCAAAAATGTGCAAGAAGATGAAGTTTTGGTCTGACAAGGTATATTAGAAATCTTCTCCGAAGAATCCAAATTTATTTTTATGAATTTATTTATACGAATTTAGTAATATGTAAACTTGATCAATTTGTGAGTTGCTAATGACGTCATCTAGCAAGATCGAATATGTTTAAATCAAATTTTCTCAAAATTTTTCCAAAATTTTTGAATGGGTAAAAGTAGGTAATCTTCCCCATATACCGACCAAAGGGATGCCGCCTCATTAGTATTTCAATAGAACAATAGGCACAACAAAGAGCGGTGCGTACAAAAAGTAATTATTATTGTTAGTGTGACAATAGAAATGTCACTTTATTAAATATTCCGTGTGAGGGACATGTGAGGGACGGAACTAATTACCTCTAAGCCTCTTTCACCTTTACGATCCCTAACCCTAGTCTCGTGTACCTTTGGGACCCCCATTGTATACTTAGGTAGCTCTCTGTGTGAAGTAATTAGTGTTAAGAACGTCTCAACCCCTATTCCACTTTCATAACCCTAAATTTAATTATATTTGGAATATCACCGATTTCAATTCCGACTCCTTGACTCTCATCGGGAGTCGTGCGATTGCCTAAGCGTTCGACTGAACCTATATGTCGGTCTCAACGTTCGACTGAACCTGTGTTTTCACTGCATCTATACAAAGAGATGAACCCCAATAATTTTGGTCGTATTATCGCTTATCTCGCTTTAGTGTACACAATTCCTATGTAGAAACAAAGGCGCTTATGGAGATATATAAAACCTTATTAATACGCGACACAAATATAGAGTTAAAAAATATTTATATCAGTTACAAACGTATACATATTTTTCAATGTTTACTTTAACGGGGCATACCTAACAGAAAGTAATTAGTATTGTTAGCCGTTTTATTAAATATTCCGTGTGAGGGACGGAAGTAATTATCTAAGCCTCTTTCACCTTTACGATCCCTAACCCTAGTCTCGTGTACCTTTGCAACCCCCCCCCCCCCCCCCCCCCATGGTATTGTATCTGGACTTCTTTGGCCCGATAAGGCCTTTTGGCCCGTTCGTAGGAGGGAGTTTATAGGGTCATCACGCTCCCTTCACGCTATTCAGCGTTTGACTGAACCTGTGTTTTCACCGCAGGAAAAAGGGGGTGGCACGAATACGAAATCGTACTGATTTTTAGAGCTAAACATAGAAACGAGGCAGGGTGAAACGGAGCGAGAAATATAAATAAAATTCAAACTACGACAAACCCAATCGCATAAATTATCGAGCATGCATGACGTTTTGTTATAGCTTAAGGCGAGTTTAAACGAATTCCCTTCGTTTATCTACACTTTTGTTTTGTAATATGTTAGGAATAAAGACATACAAACACTTTCTAGAAGATACAAAAAAGATATTAACAGCTAATTACACAATCGTCCGGCTCTTACAGTGTCCTCTAGAATTTGGAGCGTTTAACTTTAACACGCTGCCGTCCTGCGTTAGCAACAAGTTGCGTTTGTTTCCTTTCTGCTCGACGGATTTTACATTGAGAACTTTGACACGAAGCGTTGTATTTACAAATTAGCATCGCAGCCACTTCTTAGAGATACCGATTGTTTTTGCACTGCCAAAGATGTGTTCGCTCTTTGACTTTGTATGGGATTTAGATTCCCCCGCTTTTGTTGTTTATTAATAACAGTTTCTCCATGCAGTAATCCTGCAGCTTTTAAATAATTATTAAAGTTTGTTTCTATTTCCTCTTGCCGCTTTATAAGATTTTCCAAAGTTTTCTCCAGATTTAATTATTTACTATCTGCAGTAGTCTGTTCACTCTGTCGAGGTACACACATTCCAATTTTACTCCATTTTAACAACTTAGAGCGTTCTTCGATATCCATATGATGTATCTGATCGAGATGGTTTGCCAATCTAGCAAGATTAGTGCTTCCACAACCAAAGACAGGACAATTTCTACGTGTACGACCCATTATCTCGAACTGTTTACACCTCCAATGACTCACACGATATGCCGTGCTCTTCTATGAGCATGCATTGCTTTTTATTAGGACCGTTTAGGCCCTATATGGCCTTATTTTCCCCGATAAGGCCTTTGGGC
The DNA here is from genome assembly GCA_035772405.1 of Chrysogorgia sp. JL179-B06. NCBI lineage: Eukaryota > Metazoa > Cnidaria > Anthozoa > Scleralcyonacea > Chrysogorgiidae > Chrysogorgia > Chrysogorgia sp. JL179-B06. The sequence goes on along the minus strand of JAYKKM010000149.1, from coordinate 5,970,915 downwards.
CCGTTCGTAGGAGGGAATTTATACAGTTATCACGCTCCCTTCACGCTATCGTATCCAGGCATATGATTCAATATTAGGATTCAATGATTCAGTCTTAGGATTCAATGATTCAATCTTAGGATTCAATGATTCAAACTTAGGATTGAATGATTCAATCTTAGGATTCAATGATTCAATCTTAGGATTCAATTATTCAATCATCGCACGAAAGAGTGATATCGGTTGATGCTTGACAGTCACTGTGTGAAGATGTCTTACGTTTGTGAAGTCTGTGAAAAAAACATTCGCTACATCAAGTAATCGATAGAAAAATAAAAACTAAAGGTAAAGCGGTTTATAACGAACGTTCAAAGCGTTGCTAGGTTGCCTATATACCGCTCTACCCTGGCACCTTTGGGTATTTAGGCTCTAGCTTTACGTATATCTATCTATATTTCATGTGATTTACATTATCCATCTATGCTCGACTTTTATTACTTGACATTTATAGTCTCCATACTATCCTAAAAAATTGTATATGCATGTCTAAGAGTAGATAAGCATGCCGAATAGTAGCTAGGAATGCCTAACAATAAAACACTGAATATTATTACCGATTGTATTTATTTTGTTCCAATCCTAGGACCTTGCCCCAGTCGCTCGTCTATTTGTACCAGCCGTTGCGTGTCCCACCTACCACCACCCCAACGATTATAACTTTAGATTTTGCCAGATATGCGGCTACTCTCGCAAGTCTCGATCTGACACCACTGTTCATATCACGATTGATTTAGCAATGTTAGACACCCGACTGCAACATCTCGAACACTCAAATCTTTCCACAACATATGCGAAACAGAAGCAGTCTTTTCAGAAAGAGCTTGAAACGTTCATGAAGGTTTTGCCGGGCTCAAAATCTCTACTTACAGCAACTCCGAAAGACGTTTGCCGTTTCCTTATATGGAAAGACCAGAAGGGGAAAACCCAAGTTCATGTGAATGGCTGTCCTAAAATAGGTAAACATGGTACCCACACCTGCTCCTGCCCAATTCGGCTGGCTTATGGTACAATCGATTCTTATATTGACAAACTCCGGGCAATTTTTCATGACGCGGGTCGTCAAGGCGAGTGGGAATCTACATTCTCCCTGGGAAATCCGGCATCAGCTTCCCAGGTCAAAGGAAATATTAAGGCAGTTACAACTGAACAACTATACAAGCAAGGAAAACACCCAAGCAAGCTACCCCTGTATTCCTCCCAAAACTTCACGCTATCGCACGGCACATCAACTCCAAGATGGCGTCACCCAATACTCCTGCTTCGAATCTCTACAATATAGCTCGAGACCAAGCCATCTTGAAAACGTTATTCTTCAGCGGCGATCGTGGTTCTTCGGAGATTCTACGTGTTCCTAACGACGACGGATTCCTTTTCCATCACGTTTGGGGAAGTCGCTACGGGATGGATCATACAACACGTTTGGAATTCGACGTGACCAAAATGCTGTCGTCTACCCTGTGGCCGCTATTGAGACGTATGTTGCCGTTTGCCACCATCTTGCAATTGACCTTTGCCGCGGTTATCTCTTCAGACCTACCACCCCACAGGGCGACGTAATTGATAAGCCGCTGGCAAGCTCTACCACACAGCAGCGTTTGCATCTTTACCTTCAATTGCCCGTTTAGATGCAGGGGAAACTCTACACAGCCTTCGCGCTGGTTGCGCAATTACACTTGCTCTATCAGGAGCCCCTCTCGCGGACGTTTATGAGCAACGTCGGTTGGAAGCATGACCAAACCGCTTTATACTACATGAAACTTGCCGAAGTCTTACGACATGGGTCGCCTGCTAACCTTCTATCGGCCGAAAACCAAGCAACCCAGGATTCCATTGAACACTACCAAGATTTAAATTCTTTAAAACATTTTGTCTCTGCTTTCCCCCTATCTCATACAAAAGAACCTCCTCAGAATAGATGTATATTAGTGCACATGAATCTATTCTGATCTTAGCGTAAATCTATTATATGAGTATGGGATCTGTTATGAGTATGGGATCTGGTATGAGTATGGGATCTGGTATGAGTATGGGATCTGTTATGAGTATGGGATCTGTTAGGTTATGACTATAGGGTTAACCATTTCTGCCCCATGAGACAGCCAGGTCTCCCATTCTCACTTATAAGTGGGGGAGATCGGTGAGAATAGTTTACTATGTTTAGCTGTTTAGTTGCTTTGCAGATATTTTTAATAAAACGATCCAAACTAAACTACTCTATCGTAACAATCAAGATTTTTCGTTGTTTCTTATGTTATATAGATGGTTATTTGTACTGATGGCTAGTCATGGCTAGTTTACTGTAACCAAACAACAATTAGTTACTTAATTTAAAACCAACTAATTATTTTTGTCGCAATCAGTTCAATTGGTTTACCAATAAAAAGTTACATCTTGAGTCTAACAAAATAATAGTTGGTTAGAATAATTAATTCATTTTGGTTGCAACCAATAAAAGACTGTTATTTAATCAGTTTTACTGTTTTAGCTGATTAGTTTTTTTCCATTTCTTGTTCAAACGGATTTAGTTCAATTTAATTTTAATTATTATGTTTATCACTCTTTTAGTTGAACGGAACACCCCAACAAGCTAAAAGCCCAATTGATAGGGGTTCCGAGGGCCTATAATTTAAGGTCGTTATCCGAGGCGATCCGATGGTCTTACCATTTGCTCGTATTATCGAAAAGACAGACCTTTCTCCTCAATTAATTTTAAGAGCCTGAGTTGTACGGTTCGACCCAGGATTATAACCTGTGTCTTCCAGCTCATAGATATGTGTTGTAACCACTAGACAACAGTAGCTGGTAAATGGATTTATCTTGCCAATGTAACTTCTAAAATCAAGTTATCGCTGTACAAGGTTAGTTTTACATATTTTATTAAATTATAATCACAATAGATATGTGTTGTAACCACTAGACCACAGTATCTGATACATGGATTTTATCTTGCCAATGTAACTTACAAAATCAAGTTACCGCTGTACAAGGTTAGTTTTACATATTTTATTAAATTATAATCATAATAGATATGTGTTGTAACCACTAGACCACAGTATCTGATACATGGATTTTATCTTGCCAATGTAACTTCTAAAATTAAGTTATCGCTGTACAAGGTTAGTATCACACATTTTTATTAAATTATTAAATTAAAATATTAGTTGAAACGAAATTTAGCTTTGATATAAAGCTGGGATACACTGGGCGGCCTCGGTCGCTCCCATTTTTGGCCTAATTATTATATTAGTGTTCAGATAATGCCAATAATATACCTTCTGACTAAGCATATTTTTTTATATAGTCGCATTCTCCATGGAACTCGATAAGTCAACAATTCATGCAAATATTATCGTCCTTCACCTATTAATTTTTCTGGAAATTTGGTGCAAAAATCGTCGGAAATGAAATTAAAAATTAACCTCCACTTCTCCATAACTTCCGGCGGCCGTGTAAGCTGGTCACTGAGCATGTTTCACAAACAGTTTATACCCTGAATGTTTTACCTTAAATTGCTAAGAATGCGAGGGACAGAAATAGTTAAAGGCAGTCGAACTGAAATGTTAACTTGTGTCATTAAAATTAATTTGTAAACAAAACCTTATGGTTCACAGTTGACCGTAGACACGTCCTAATAGTTAGTTCGTCGATTAAACAGTGTGAACGGTTTAATTTACAGTAATAAACTTAACGGTGATATTGCAGACATCGATGTTCAGTTGCAATGATTGTTATCCCAAATTAAATGTCCATTTCTATAACCTAAAAACCGATACATGCAGCTGTTTGTCAAACTTCCATTCTATAATTGAACCTGGAAAGGAAAAACGTTTATTTATCACCTCAACAGAGAATTTAAGGATGAACGTTTTTACCAACTAGTCATATTGTGTAGCTGATGTAGCTGAAATTATTCCTAATATAAGGCCCTGTTCACACCACATATTCAGATTGATCTCAGATGGATCTGAAGCGAAGCCGTCTAAATGTTAACGGTCGAATGAAATTTGAGATCTATCTCAAATTGATCTTGTCTGGTCAATCTGATATCAATTTCTCGGTATGAACAGGCCCTAATTCCCAAAACTCTGATATATACATTAAAAAATTCACCAAGTTCATTGCTAGTCCATTTTTCATAACTAAATAATGACAATTAGTAATTCAGTTGCCGTTCTAAAATCTTGTTTAAATTTTTAGCGAATAAGTCGATTCGAATCTGACACTATATAGACCTCTTTCATAATGAGAACGATTTAAATATTCCTTTATGTATATCTTAATAATCATTTAACCTGCATACCTTTATCTCCTCAGCAATTAAAAAAAATATTTGTTTCCTAACGAGGTTATACATGCTAATTTACATGTACATAAACTAAGAAAAGGATATTTAGTCTGCCATTATGCGGCTGAAAATTGGGTTGCCTTTATGCTACTATTGGAGCAAACAAACGCATCAATATTTATTTTAAATGATAAAAACTCCTGCTTACCAACCAGCTTCAGTCACCAGCTTTAATGATCAGCGATAAACGATTATTCAATATTCCCTTTGATGTCGATAAATAGACATTTTCCAAAATGTACTTTGAGACAATAAGATTGTCTCCATCCAAAAGCGAATTAACGAATAAAGACGGGATATGGACACAAGATGTTTGCAGGTTGTATGAACTTTTATTTAAATTTTGGTCATCTTATTTATTCATACACGTCAGAAGAACAATTATGGCTGGTTGTGGACAAATTGGACTTCCTGTAGCTAGCTAATTTTTGGTAAGTCGGCCATGCATGTAGGATCCTTCGCATTATATAGTCGACAACACACCGAGTTTATTGCTGCCTCCCCTCAGGGAGACAGCACACTATTCTTGACAACTTCTTGGGTTTCCAGTGCGTAACTCGTGCTCAGTCTCTTTGCCGAGCTATTTATAGCTGACGAATATTTCGATTTGTTCGAGTTTGTCTGTCTGTCTGATGGACGCACTTTCCGGCGGAAAAACTGCGCATGTTCTATTTGCACGCTGTCTTCCCAAACTGTGGAACTCGACCACCATCGACAATGTCTTAGTTCAAGGAGACAACATGTTCCTCGTTAGGGATTTCTGTCGACGTGTCGTTGAACATGCAACTTACAAACTGACAACTGTTGTTTGTTGCCGTTGGTTATAACACATTAGACGCGTCAAACAACTCGTGCGTTAGACCTTGTAAAGTTTACTTTTTCTCAACCAAACGTTCGAAGAGGTGTATAAATATGCAAAATATAAATGGCCGCCATCTTCAAAAACAGCATCGTAATTTAACGCAAATACGTCGAACGTTTTCTTGACAAATAATCAACCCTACAAGCGCTCTTATACCTTAAAACAAATTTAATTTATCTGTCTACAATATACGTAAACGTTATTGTGCTACCTAAATTAGTTTTTTAAAAAAGCGCAATATCGAACATGCCTTGATATTCGTGATATGTCATATTCGTATTAAAGCGCGGAGTTTCCATGGAGCGCTACGAAAACATTCGTTAACATTAGGGACTGATCGTTTATTACGTTTGAGGGTGGGTGGGTGGTTTTTTAGGGGGGAGAGGGAATGTTTGAACATGCCTATTTTAGGGGGGTAAATGTTTAGTTCCCTAAAAGAAAAGAGGGGGTGTTAAAATTTTGAAATTGCAAATCCAAACACCGAAAAACCATTAGGTACAGTGCTGCCTAGAAATAACCTAACGAAAACCAAGGTCTCACCTCGGTCGCAAGCAAGCGCGGTTCGCACGTCGGAAATTATACGACACGTTTCGGAACGAGTAGCTTTTTCCGAAGTTCGAGGACGTCATTTTTACGGACGAGACTAGTGTCCAAATCGAACAATATTGAATATACACGTGCATATCACTGGCAATATCACTAGCAAACTGAACAATGACCCGTTTCAAACGTCGCACTTCTTATGTGCAGAACATTATATTCAACCATGCTGATTAATATTATCGCAAGGCATCACAAATATTCTTGTAACGAATGAATCACCTAAACGCAGCGCGCAGGTCAATATATTATTCTCGTAAAAGCGGCTTTTTGTTTACATTCGTATTTGGTTCGTATTTTACCGACGGCCTTCTGAATTTATAAGCATATCAACAGATTTATATACACGCTACTAAGCGATTTAAAATTCTACAATCAACCAATAATTATTAAAACTTTAATACCTTCAGGAGATGCTTTGGACGATCCCTTTCGTGCTCCTTGGGTACCTTCTTTACGGAAACCTTAGCATTCTCCCCTCGCCCGGCGCGAAGCGCCGGCCGAAGGCCGAAGTGCTGAGGGCGAGGTGCTAATATCGAGCGGCGTTTAGTCCCTTATCACGCGAGATCCGAGGGGTTCCTAGATCTAGGATCCAGTTTATAGGTATATATATATATATATATATATATATATATATATATATATGATCAACCGTCCTCATGCGCGGCATCGGAAAATGTGGCCCTGGTAACTAGATATAGACAGAAGCTGATTGGTATAGACCTCTGCATTGGAATTATATTTAAATTGCAACCGTCTCATGATTGAGAATGCAAAAATTGAAACGGTATTGAAACGGTTTTTTTGTGCGTTAAATTTGGCGTAATTTAAATTTAAATTGACGCCAGCGCGACAAATCGCTTTCCGGAAGAAAGCCGCCATTTTCCGACGGCGAAATTTATATTGCCAATTTATTGCCAAAAAAACCAGCCATTTCCACACAAAATCATAGGATGAAGGATAATGTCTAACATTAGTTAGACATTATCAGCTGATTTCAAGCAGAAACTGTAGTGTTGACAAGATAATCAAAGACAGACACAAGTAAAAGGTAAAAGGACTATTATAATTTAATATGTACATTGTGATTGTCACTGTAACTCACCGGTCCGTCTGTGTTGAGCAATTAATTTGCCTTTTCTGCATAGTTTTATTTGGTTAGGGTTAGCAATTTGGTTAGGATTAGGGTTAGGTTTAGGATTTTGGTGATATTTACCCGCATTTCGTTGAATTCTAAGAGACTATAGCGTCGTTATACGGCTACCGTACGAGTTAAGTTCAGTTCAGTGCTTTTTTACTTGACTCGCTAATTTTAATGTAATTTAAATAATTGCACACTGTATTGTGCATTTGCTCCAAGCTCCGAAATCTAATAGACACATTTTGAAATACTTAACAGAGAGATTTGGGGAAATTTGAAGGTGTGTAATGTTTTGAATTTTCAAAACATATATGTACTGTATAATATTTTGACAGTTGGAATTAAATCCATGCAGTGTATTAAAAATCAGGCTTGGACTGGCCATTGTGCCATCTTGTGCTAGAACAATGGCACTTTGTGGCAGCACAATGGCTGGCCATTGTTCTGGCACAAGATGGCACAATGGCCATTAGTCCTAGCCTGTTTAAAATATATACCATTTGTTCTTTATAATACTGCAGAATAGTAAGTGGTAGTACAAATTTTGGAATTGCATGTACAGTATGTTTATTATTTGATTAAAATTATAAATACTATATGCTTGATAATTAGCCTATATATACAGTAGTTTAGGGTGAAGAAACATGCATACTATTGCTGTGTTTATATGACCTGGGCCTGGCCTACAATTTTGTAGCATACTTAATATATACACTGCTGTAGTGAATAAGGGAGAGCTTGGGGGGAAACAGACGATACAGTACATGGATGATTGTCAAGCGAGATCATATCCTCAGAAAAATTATTCTGTGTCCCGGGCGGGGATAACTTTCTGATTTCCAGTGAGATGCTCTGATCATTGAGCTACCAAGACTCAGATGGTGAGTGAACGTTACATTGATGTACTGATTCTATTGATATAACAGCAGTGTATATATTAACAACCCAATCATTAGTCATTACTGAAATATATAGTAACTGCTGTGCATAGGCAGTACATATATCATTAGAACCAGTGCATCATTGTAACCTCTCTCCATCTGAATCTCGATGGCTCAATGGTTAGAGGCCGTCATTGGCAATAAGAAGGCTATCATTTTTTTCAACCAGGAATATTATGTTTCTGACGATATGATCTTGACGTCCATGTTTTATATACTGGCATGTATTCCATATATAATCTGTGTTTACAGTACTCCACCCATTATGGAACATGTTAGACAAATATACTTAGCTGGCCTAGTGGGTCACAACTTATTCTGTCAATGTAAAATACAGCTTATTATTATTATGTTCACATTGGGTATGTTGACACTGTCACTACTATGTGTGTTAGCTAGATCATTGTCGACAAGCAGACTAGGCATGGCATTCTGAATATAGGTTATAATATATATGTGCACGGTGATATAATTTAGATACTATAGTACACAATGCCATATATATGCTTTGTTACATGGCAAATATGGTATCTGCAATCTGCATTAGACATTATTATTAGTAGTATTATTGCTAATCCATTATTATTAGTAGTATTAATAATAATAATAATAATAATAATAATACAATAATATTTATACAGGATAGCCCCTTCAATGCTAACAGTACACTGGTATCAATATATGGGGGTCTTGTTTTCTAACAAATTACAGTTGTTACAAATTTCAACACATATTCACAAATGTACAGTACCATGTTACAAAAGCTAATTTTAACTCAAAAGTTGTATATCCTTCACATATTGTCAATTAAGGTAATAGATAATGGTGCTATAACATGTATGAACAGATTAATTGAAATATGGAAAATAGCTCTTTACTGGTAGATATGATGTTAAAATGCCATGGAATTTCCTAACTAGCATTACACAATGTAATTGCTTCTAATACAAGAGGTACAAAACTTGGGATTTCTATTAACCAATCAGTTTCAAGTCCCGACTTAGGAAAGATCAGTTTCCCTGACATGCATAGAGACCTCTGATTGTGTATTCCTGCCTGCTCCACATCACAGTAGTCCAATGTGGGTAGAATTATCAACTTACTGTATATAATCTATCCACACCAACAATTGGAGTATAATCCCTAATATGTCTTAGTAAATCTAATTTGAATGGTCCCCTACATTTGCATCATTGTATGATAGAGATGCACTTTCTTCCTTCAACAGCCATTGGTGTCTATATACAAAATACTGCATTGATTATTTCGTGAGTCATCGATATTGTGATAAAAGTAATTTCTTTCTTAGTGATTGATGGTAGAAACAGCAGTAGACCCCCACTATTCTGTTGCTGCACTCAAAAATTAAAAAGTTTAATTGGGCTGCATGTATTTATTTTGATGTCCTATGAAACAATTAAATTCAGACAATACAAAGCTCTGAGAGATATTGTCCACTGAAAATTTATTTACTGTAGTTTTAAGTACTGTACTGTGAGATTCAAATAGCAATTGGGCGAGGGGTTGTTGCGAATTCGTATTTCTAGTTTTATGATATTATACATGCAGTGCTATGAATAAGAACGGTGTGATACCTCGCGCGCACAGAATAATAATCAAATTTCTGTGGATTTGACACTGGCACTATTAAACGTGCACTTTTCAGTATTTCGAATGAAAAAACGCGAAACTGGGGAGTTGTGATTATTATGTTTAACAATGAAGCAATTTTCGCGTGGTCTAAAATGTCCTTCAAGCGTTTGGTTGTTTGTGATAGTTTAATAGGTTGTGGCAAATGGGGCCAAACCGCCAAAGTCGATTTTAATAACAAGATTTTAAAACTGACTTAATATGTGCAGCGAACTGACTTTATATATGTGTGTGGCGAACTAACTTAATACGTGCAGCGAACTGACTTGATATGTGCAGCGAACTGACTTAATATGTGCAGCGAACTGACTTAATATGTGTAGCGAACTTACTTTATGTGTGTAGCGAACTGACTTAATATTGTGTAGCGAACTGACTTTATGTGTGTGGCGAACTGAGTCTAGGTTTAGCGAAACCGACCGGTTACCTCCGTAGATAGAAGATAGATAAACTTTATTTAAACGCGCGTTCTGAAGTTCGTTGGCATTCGACATTTATATGTTTAGTTCCAAATCTAAAACTGATCACCGAGAAAACAATGACACAATGCGGAACTTCTAATCATCTGAAAGTAAACTGAAACCAACAGATCGTGATTTTGGACCTTTGGTGGTGCCATTTGCCACAAACTACAACTCCAAACCATATTCCAAACGCCGATCACTGTGTCTTTAACGCAAAATCTTTCAAGAAGATTGTAGCCCATGCATGCACGCGAAAACTATTCATTCATTCATAATAATCACAAACTCACTGGTTGGTTTCAAATCAAAAGTCCGCTGTTTACACAGCACTCTATACTTTTTACACCGAGAGTGATATTTGATTTTGGACCGCGTTACTGAAGAGTCGGACAAGGTCGGAACCCGAAGTGTTTAGTCGACGTACATGCAGTTGTTCTCATGCGGTTGGTTTTGTCGACTGCAACCTCACCGCCAATTGACCGCGACCTCACCGCTAATCCACCGCAACCTCGCCGCTAAATGACCGCAACCGCAATGTTAGGTTATTTCTAGGCAGTACTGTATCTAAGTGAGATGTCCGCTGGGTCTTATCATATAATATGCTTTAGTAGGCTTGCGTTTTAATAAAATGAGTTGAAACTTGGTATGCATGTGTATCATGGTGCAAAGAGAACACATGTCCCATTTATATAATTACTGCTGGTACATTCATAAATGGTAAGTTTAAAATGTATTTAACGATTTATAATAGCGCAAAGGGCGTAACAGCTCGGTGGCTTAGGCTGCTGACTTCGTTCCTGATCTTTGCGTATATGGCAGAAATTAAGGTAATTACCGCTGGTACTTTTGTTCATTAAATTTCAGAAATGGTAAGATTAAATATTTCGCACGTATTTCGTACGTATTTCGCACGTATTGTGCAACTATTTCGTTCCTATTTCGCTACCTATTTCGTATCTATTTCGCATCTATTTCGCACCTATTTCGAAGCTATTTCTCACCTATTTCGCATCTATTTCGCACCTACTGTATTTCGCACCTATTTCGCGCCTATTTCGCACCTATTTCGCACATGTGTGCGTGACGCACATTTACCTAACGTAGATTTGCGTCAAGTGTAAAGTACACTTCTTGTGTCTACGCAAATGAGCGTAACGTAGATTTGCGTCAAGTGTAAAGTAGAAGTAGAAATTAACGTTTAATCATGAATATATATGTTTACTTTAACTATAAGTTAACGTATTCTATAAGAATAAGTAGAGGTATTAGATCATGCAAACATAAGTACGATCGGCACACTATAATATATAGTTGGACTTATATTAAAATACTTAATCCCCTCGCCCGCCGGCCGGCCTGAGGGCGAGGGTGCTAATATCGACCGGCGTTTAGTCCGTCATCACGGGATTCCAGGCATTTGTCAGAGTCACTTTCAGTTTCCTTGTATATATATATATTCAGGATCAACGTCGTCGATCATGCGCGGCATCGGAAAATTTGGCCCTGGTAACTAGATATAGACAGAAGCTGATTGGTAAACCTCTGCATTTGAATTAATATTTAAATTGCAACCGTCACATGATTGCGAATGCAAAAATTGAAATGGTTTTTTGGTGCGTTAAATTTGGCGTAATTACTCGGGCCTCCCCCCCTGTGGGGGAGAGCACGAGTCTTAAAAAGGGCTCTGTTTATTATTATTACTCGGGCCTCCCCCCCTGGGGGGAGAGCACGAGTCTTAGAAAGGGCTCTGTTTATTTTTACTCGGGCCTCCCCCTGTGGGGGGAGAGCACGAGTCTTAAAAAGGGCTCTGTTTATTTGGCAATGTCGCGAAATGGCAATTCTTGCATCATCCCACTTGGGTCTGGGTACGAGATATTGTCATATTTTTAATATTCATCTGGTTACCTTTCCTCGAGTGTTCTTCACTGAAAATATTTGATGTGGCTGGCAGTATCTTGATCTCACGATGCTTACAATCGCACACGCCGATCGCCGAAGACCTGGCTACACTAAAAGATAACGAGCGATTTCGACACGGTTGGTGCCTTGCATGGTGGTCTCTGTCTGCGATCTCGATATAAACCGTACACTGAAAATGCCGTACCTGTACGCCGATGTGTACTCGATTAAACCTATGTTTAACAATTTAATATGAAACTCAACGTATGAATGCTGTGTTAAAATATGTTAACTGTTCTGAGGTAACTGTAATATGTTTTATAACCTTTGTTGCCTGCATTGTTTATTGTTTATATGTCTATATACAAAATAAAGTCGATGCTAATCAACAGTTTATTGTTTCATACACAATATATAAACCTTCGACATTATAATTATTTAGAGATTTTAGAGCAACCTTTCAAAAGTGTCCGCATTTGAATTCTATAATTGCTTCTCGAATAAACCTGTTTCACTTGATATGTGTAAGCTTAAATGGGCCTCCAAAATGCGCTGCTTATCAATAAGTCTGTATCGATCAACTCTCTGACACCCATACCAACTATCAAGATCAAAGAGTAAAGAGTTTGTTATTTGTTGGTTTACCAATGACAGCCTGTTGCCATGTACTTTCCATTGTTACAACAGTTACTTGGTCTGTACAGACAGATACAAACTTTTCATACTGATTTTTGGCTAGTTTCATGATTACTATAGCTGTATATGAAGGCAAGCTGTACATGGAGGCAAGCTCGCTCTCTAATCAAGATAGTAATAATAGTCCTGATATTACAGTACACGAGGCAGGCTAGCCCACATGCCAGACTTGCTAACAAGCACACCATTTGCCAACTGTTACTTGGTCTGTACAGCCAGATACATTTTTGATATTACATGAAGCCAGCTCGGCCCAATAATAAATGTGCTAAATTTATGAATATGTTTACTGGCTCAAAATGTTGACTTAAAGATATAAAGAAATAAAGATTTTGGATTATATTTCTTTAAGCTGTTTTGCTTATGATGTCTTGCTATACTGCCAGCTAAATGGTTTGATTTAAATGCACTTGTCACTGGAAACCCCAGGTAAGTATGAGAGATTAGACTTATCAAGAAACAAATCTAAGAAAATGTCCCACCTACAGTATAGGGGAAAATAACATCCTAAACCCCACCTACAAGTCACCTTCGGGGTTTCCTTGGGTGCCGAAGGGGTTTCCAGTGACAAGTACTGAGAACAATATAACTGATTTAATACTTGCTCAAACTGAACCTGTTTGCGGGACTGGCCAGATGAATTGTTGTTACATGAGCACAGGCCGGGCTTGCTTGCCAGGTTGACCCTGTTGACTAGAACTGGATTAGGTCAGCAAACAGGATGGCTCATTTGGTGGGGCAGACTTCTCAGTAAGCCAGCTTGGATACTGAGCCAACTCACCTTCATATATAATCAAAGCCGTTGGCCAACAATACGTTATGGGTTTGCAATGATGGAAAATTTAACCACCCCTGCACTGACAGCTGTATTATTACATGTACCATTGTACCTACAACTATAGATTTGTGTATATTGAATTTGCCTACAATGTCTTTCAACAAGCCACAACATCAAGTAGCCCGAGTTAACGCCTAGCGGGCGTCTTGTTACTCGGGTTACCACCTGTGGTGGTAGCCGAGTCTAGGTTCCAGTGGCTTTCCTGTATTTTTTTTATTTTTATTATTTTTCGTGTCGACAAATTGCAATTATTACGGGGGGGGGGGCTCATCTTATGCGCCCGCCATCTTCTTTATGCGCCATCTTCTTTGGTCACTATTGCTCGAGTGTTCGCTCAAACTATCCAAAGAAATATTGTAAATTTGTGACAAGATTCATAAGGAATGTGGCTGGCAAGTATCTTTATCATAAACACGCTCACAATGTGTCAATGCTTAATACAATCGCACACGCCGATCGCGGTAGACCCACACTAAAGATGACGAGCGATTTTGGAACGGGTTGGTCTGTGATCTCAATGAATTTACAATAAAACTAAGTGAGCTAGCAAAATAAACTTTACGTATGTTATAGACAGATAAATTATATTTCTTTCAAGGTAATATAGAGCTTGTACGCTTCATTATTTCTCAAGAAAACGTTCGAAGTAAACGGCTTAAAATACGACAGACTTATTCAAATTAGCGGCAATTTTGTTTATTTTGGACATGTTCGTTTTTCAGCTTTTTTTAGGAAACTAAGTAAGCTACAACAATAAGCTATACGTATGCTTTAGACAGATAAATTATCTTTCTTTTAAGGTATAATAGACCACCTTGTAAAGCTTACTTTTTCTCAACAAAACGTTCGAAAAGCGCCTTATATATATGCAAAAATATAATTTGGCCGCCATCTTCAAAAACAGCATCGCAATTTTAATAACCCGAATACGTCGAACGTTTTCTTGACAAATAATCAACCCTACAAGCTCTCTTATACCTTAAAACAAAGATAATTTTATCTGTCAACAATATACGTAAACGTTATTGTGCTACCTTACTTGTTTGTTGTTTATCATGATCAAGCGCGGGGTTTCCACTGAGCGCTTCGAAAACATTTGTTATTACATCAGAAATTTAAATTTTAAAAGTACTTCTACATGCTCATACAATTTAATACTTTCCAAAATCATTCAAATGACTTCTTTCTTCACTTCTGTTAACTGTTCTGAGGTAACTGTAATATTTTTTTATATTAAAAAGCTTTATTGCCTGTGTTGTTTATTGTTATGTCTATATACAAAATATTAGTCGATGCTATTAAATCTCGATTAAATCAACAGTTTATTGTTTCATATGCAATGAATGTTGCCATCGAATAATCCTGTGGCTCCAAAATGTTGTGGGTTATCAATAAGTCTGTATCGATATTTGTTCATATTATGCGAATGTTTACAAATGAACATATAGTGTATAAATCTCTGACACCCATGTACCAACTATCAAAATCAAAGAGTAAATGGTTAGTAGCAGTTGGCAAATGATGTGCTTGTGAGTCAGTCTGGCAAGTGGGCTAGTCTGCCTCATCTATAATATCAGGACTAATTATTATGTACAGCTACAGTAATCATGAAAGCCAAAAATCAGTTTGAAAGTTTGTATCTGGCTGTGCAGACCAAGTAATAATAGTGACAATGGAAAGTACATGGCTGGACAGGCGTCATTGGTAAACCAACAAACAATAACTAGGTCTGTACAAGCCAGATACATACCTTTTGAACTGATTTTTAGCCTTGACTACATGGACTCATGGAGGCAAGTTGGCTCACCAACCAAGACAGTAATTTGTCTTGATGAATTATAAAACCGCTAATAAATAAAATAATAAATGAAGAATTCTGGGCCACCAAATGAGACATGCTGTTTGCTGACCCAATTCAGTTCTAGCCAGCCAGCCTGGTAAGGAAGCCTTTGCTCATGTAATAACAATTCATCTGGCCAGTCTGGCAAACAAGTTCAGTTTGAGCAAGCATTAAAATAATTAAATCAGTTAATCTTTTTCTCAGTGTATATGGCATAGCAGTAAACCAAACCATTTAGCTGGCAGTATCAAGGTGTCATAAGCTAAACAGCTTAAAAAAGTGTAATTCAAAATCATTATTTCTTTGTGGAGTCAACATTTTGAGCCAGTATAAACATGTTCATAATTTTAGCTCCATGTAATCAAAGCTGTTGGCAAACATTCTGTGATGGCTTTGTTAAAGGCATGCAGTTTGGTGATGTTGAAAATTTCAGTGGAAAATTTAACCACCCCTGCACTAACAGAGCTGTATCATTCCTACACCTATAGATTTGTGTATATTGCACTCAAATTGCTGAATTTGCCTACAATGTCTTTCAACAAGCCAATAGCCTAAGTAGCCCGAGTTAACGCCTAGCGGGCGTCTTGTTACTCGGGCCTCCCCCTGTGGGGGGAGAGCACGAGTCTTAAAAAGGGCTCTGTTTATTTGGCAATGTCGCGAAATGGCAATTCTTGCATCATCCCACTTGGGCCTGGGTACGAGATCGATCTGAACCACTGCATATATTTATGCGCCATTGTCATATTTTTAATATTCATCTGGTTACCTTTCCTCGAGTGTTCTTCACTGAAAATATTTGATGTGGCTGGCAGTATCTTGATCTCACGATGCTTACAATCGCACACGCCGATCGCCGAAGACCTACGGCTACACTAAAAGATAACGAGCGATTTCGACACGGTTGGTGCCTTGGTGGTCTCTGTCTGCGATCTGAGATCTCGATAACCGTACACTGAAAATGCCGTACCTGTACGCTGATGTGTACTCGATTAAACCTATGTTTAAAAATTTAATATGAAACTCAACGTATGAATGCTTTTTGAAAATATGTTAACTGTTCTGAGCTGTAATATTTTTATAAACTTTGTTGCCTGTATTGTTTATTGTTATCATGTTATGTTATACAAAATAAAGTCGATGCTATAGTTTATTGTTTCACATATACCAAGTACTACTTGAAATACGTTATACGCAACACCCCTCGCCCGCTTATACTGTTTGAAACTTTTATAGCGTAGTTGCTAATTTACTACTGTAATACAGTACTGTAGTTCTTTTACTTGAATTAGGTACAGGTATTAGCCCATTTATTTGCAAAACTGAATAAATTTGCAGTGGACAATATCTCTGAGAGCTTTGTGTTGTTTGAATTTAATTCTTCCATAGGACATCAAACTAAATAGCGTAAACTTTTTAAATGTTTGGGTGCAGTACCTGGCACCTGCACTGAACAGAATAGTGGGGAAGTTTACTGCTGTTTCTACCATAAATCACTAAGAAAGAAATTACAGCACTTGTCTCACACAAGAGCAAAACTCGCGGGCCCCAGGACTGACATGTGTACCCCTCCCATAAATTTCCATGAGATGTATGAATGATCCCTTAATTGCAAGTATATATATTTTAGACACCTCATACCTTTATTATGTTATTGTATGGTAGTAACAGTACAGCATAATATACAATTATTGGATGAGGTTGAGCATCATGATATCAAGAATTATCCAGACCGAGGTCAATGTTACCTGCCAAAGCAGATAACTTTGACCGAGGTCAGGATAACTCTTAAATATCATGCATAAGCCGAATCCAATAATTGTTTTATTGTACATTGTTCAAGATAGTCTTACTATAAAAATATACAAACAAATCTACTACCGGCGTTTTTTTAATTTGTAATTTTTGCACGTTTGGTCTTAGTGACGTCATCAGTGTTAAATAATTTTTGTTTTGGACACCTCCGTGCAATAATTCACAGTATTCAACAGAAATGAGGTCGCACCTGCCAGAGCTTAAGAATTCACTGGAATTGACCAATAGGAAACGAGAATGAATTTTGAATGTATAATAAATGCTTTTAGCCAGCACAATTGGGGAAAGTGTTGAGATGAACGGGTACTTTGTGTTACTGGTAGGTACGCAATACGCATAATGGTTGCAACATTTCATTGGTCTGCAGAATACACCAATCACAAGTGATTGACGTGGCGATGTGGCCGGGCCTCTTGCAAGACCCGGCATTTTGGCATTTTTAAATTGTTGAGTGCAGCAACAGAATAGTGGGGGGTCTACTGCTGTTTCTACCATCAATCACGAAGAAAGAAATTACTTTTATCACAATATTGATGACTCACGAAATAATCAATGCAGTATTTTGTATATAGACACCAAAGGCTGTTGAAGGAAGAAAGTGCATCTCTATCATACAATGAGTGTTCTTTAAAAAAATCAAATTCGTTCAAATGTCTACGGATGGCATGCATATATATAGTGCAAATGTATAGGGGTCCATTCAAATTAGATTTACTAAGACGTACCTATTAGGGATAATACTCCAATTGTTGGTGTGGACAGATTATATACAGTAAGTTGATAATTCTACCTACATTGGACTACTGTGATGTGGAGCTGGCAGCAATATGGATAACTAAATATTGATGGTCATAATCAGAGGTCTCTAGGCATAATGCATGTCAGGGAAACTGATTGGTTAATAGAAATCCCAAGTTTTGTACCTCTTGTATTAGAAGCAAGTTACATTGTGTAATGCTAGTTAGGAAATTCCATGGCATGTTAACATCATATCTACCAGTAAAGAGCTATTTTCCATGTTTCAATTAATCTGTTCATACATGTTATAGCACCATTATCTATTGCCTTAATTGACAATATGTGAAGGATATACAACTTTTGAGTTAAAATTAGTTTTTAACAACTGTTGTTTTTAACAACTGTAATTTGTTAGAAAACAAGACCCCATATATTGATACCAGTGTTAGCATTGAAGGGGCTATCCTGTATAAATATTATTGTATTATTATTATTATTATTATTATTATTATTAATACTAATAATAATAATGCATTAACAATAATACTAATAATAATAATACCTAATGCAGATTGCAGATACCATATTTGCCATGTAACAAAGCATATAATATATGGCATTGTGTACTATAGTATCTAAATTGTATCACCGTGCACATATATATTACAACCTATATTCAGAATGCCATGCCTAGTCTGCTTGTCGTCAATGATCTAGCTAACACACATAGTAGCTGTCAACATACGCAATGTGAACTTATAATAATAAGCTGTATTTTACATTGACAGAATAAGTTGTGACCCACTAGGCCAGCTAAGTGTACTGTAGGTCTAACATGTTCCATAATATGGATGGAGTACTGTAAACACAGATTATATATGGAATACATACCAGTATACAAAACATGGACGTCAATATGATATCGTCAGAAACATAATATTCCTGGTTGAAAAATTTATAACCTTCTTATTGCCAGTGACGGCCTCTAACCATTGAGCCATCGAGATTCAGATGGAGAGAGGTTACAATGATGCACTGGTTCTCATGATATCATTGTACTGCCTATGCACAGCAGTTACTATATATTTCAGTAATGACTAATGATTGGGTGTGTTAATATATACACTGCTGTTATATCAATAGAATCAGTACATCAATGTAACGTTCACTCACCATCTGAGTCTTGGTAGCTCAATGGTCAGAGCATCTCACTGGAAATCAGAAAGTTATCCCTGTCCGGGACACAGAATAATTTTTCTGAGGATATGAGCTTGCTTGACAATCATCCATGTACTGTATCGTCTGTTTCCCCCCGACATTATTAACACTGACAAGTATACATAGTAATACTTGTTTATTGCTACAAAATTGTAGGCCAGGCCCAGGTCATATAAACACAGCAATAGTATGCATGTTTTTTCACCCTAAACTAAGTATTTATAATTTTAATCAAATAATAAACATACTGCCAACTGTCAATATATTATACATAATATATGTTTTGAAAATTCAAAAACATTACACACCTTCAAATTTTCCCAAATCTCTCTGTTAAGTATTTCAAAATGTGTCTATTAGATTTCGGAGCTTGGAGCAAATACACAATAAAGTGTACAATTATTTAAATTACATTCAAACACTCATTAATAATTCATGAGGAAAAGACAAAAGAAAATCACGACCGTATCGCGAGCCGTATCGTGGTTTTAAATGTGATAAAGATTCGTCCTGATTTACATAAACTTTATTTTTGATTTTCTCGGCTTAGACAACATCGATTTTCAAAATTACTACGCCAATGAACTTATCAAATGGGTCGTGTTTGAAGCCGTTTAATAAACTCGCAGCACGTGTTTATTAGCGAGTCAAGTCAAAACGTTTAATAAACGATAAAGTGAAGCACTGAACTGAAGGTAATGGCTATTCGTACGGTAGCCGTACGACGCTATAGTCTCTTAGAATTCAACGAAATGCAAGTAAATATCACCAAAATCCTAAACCTAACCCTAATCCTAACCAAATTGCTAACCCAAACCAAAAACAAATATGCAGAAAAGGCAAATTAATTGCTCAAACACAGACCGGTGAGTCGCTGACAATCACAATATACATAATTATAATAGTCCTTTTACCTTTTACTTGTGTCTGTCTTTGATTATCTTGTCCTTCAACACTACGGTTTCGGCTTGAAATCAGCTGATAATCCAGGGCCAAATTTCCGATGCCGCATGAGGACGGTTGATCATATATATATATATATATATATATATATATATATATATATATATAATATATATATATATATATATATATATATATATATATATATATATATATATATATATATATATATATATATATATATAAGAGAGTAGTAAAAAAGTAGAGTGCTGCGTAGACAGTGTTTTGAATATATAGCAAAGTGAAAAGGTGGTAAACTGCCAAGAATTTAGTGACGAGATACTGACGTTTCGAGCGGAGCACTTCATCAGAGTAAGACGAGATAAAATAAAATAAATAGGGCTTATATAATGCCAAAAGGGTGTCACAGGTAGAAAGTAGCCAATCAAATGCACGGGAAATAAACTAACTAATAATTAATGAGATGGGAAAAGTTAAATCATTTGCTATTTTTAAAGTCAATCAATAAGCAGACTGAGGGGGTGGGAAAAATGACAGGTCCAATATTCAAGGGGATTAGGCGATAATAATAGAAGCAAAGACTTGAAAAGCAATGAAAGTGCATAAGCTAATAATAAAAAGTTCCAAGCAAACTAAAATAATAAAAAACTTTTAGGAAGTTAAATAAAAGAAAAACGTTCGTTAAGACCAAGAGGATGTGTGGTGCCAAGTTTAAAAATGAGACGCTTTTCTTGTCGCTTGCGGTTATCGTTGCCACCGGAAATGGGAAGGATGGCACAGACTTTCATGTCTGAAACCAAATGGTTGGAGCTGTTGAAATGGCGGGCTACAGGTTTGTCACCATCATTGATCCTCACGGAACGAAGCGACAAGAAAAGCGTCTCATTTTTAAACTTGGCACCACACATCCTCTTGGTCTTAACGAACGTTTTTCTTTTATTTAACTTCCTAAAAGTTTTTTATTATTTTAGTTTGCTTGGAACTTTTTATTATTAGCTTATGCACTTTCATTGCTTTTCAAGTCTTTGCTTCTATTATTATCGCCTAATCCCCTTGAATATTGGACCTGTCATTTTTCCCACCCCCTCAGTCTGCTTATTGATTGACTTTAAAAATAGCAAATGATTTAACTTTTCCCATCTCATTAATTATTAGTTAGTTTATTTCCCGTGCATTTGATTGGCTACTTTCTACCTGTGACACCCTTTTGGCATTATATAAGCCCTATTTATTTTATTTTATCTCGTCTTACTCTGATGAAGGGCTCCGCTCGAAACGTCAGTATCTCGTCACTAAATTCTTGGCAGTTTACCACCTTTTCACTTTGCTATATATATATATATATATATATATATATATATATATATATTATATTAATTATTTATTAAGTGAAAAAGCTGTCGCTACTCGAGTTTCACGCTTATACGCGATCGTCAGGCAACTGACAGACTCGATCTAGTTAAACTCTATTTACATGATGAAACGAGGTGTCGTGTTACGTGTCTGCATTTACTAAAAAGTTCAGAGCGTCTGTTCAGTAGTTCGTGTTTCCGGTCCTTCAGTAGGATTAGTTTTTCTTCCAAGCACAAGTTACACCTTCGTGAGCCGATTTTGTAGGCGGGAATTTTCTTTCTTAGCGACCAATTTATCTTGAACGCGCGCTTAGAATCACTCAATTTCCAAATATATTTTGACAGTTCCGTTTCATCGGCGTATTTTCTGTGTGAAAACGACTTTGTGTGGTTTCGGTATCTGCTCTTGAATGGACCGCCCGTTACGCCTACGTACGATTTCGTCTTGTTGTTGTCAACTGTGGTAACATCAGCTTGGTAGACCACGCTTTCTGACAGGCATTTCTTCTCGATTGGGCATTCGTCTGGTCGTCTGCAGTTGCATTCGTTTGTGTTTTGAGTGTTCGTTTGTTGTTTAGTGTGTTGGTTGAGTATTTTGTTGTTATGTTGGGAAATAAAAGATTTCATGTTAGGTAGGCAGCTGTAACTGACTCGTACAGTATGTAGGTTGAATATGCTATATAGTTTGTTGGAAGGGGGGAAATGTTTGTCAAGTAGTGATAGAAAGTCTCGCCCTATGTTCGTTTGAACGTTCTTACTAAAAGGTGGGTTATACCAAATAGCGTTGCGTTGTCTGTTCCGTTTTCGTTGTTGATTATAGTTAGGGTAGTCGTTTCCGTTCTGCGCGGGTGGTTCGTATGTGAGGTTTGTGTCAAAATTGCTGTGTTTTAAGGCGTCGTTGTAGAGCGGTGCGGCAGCGTCGAATGTTCGTTTGTCGCATGAGAGTTTGTTGATGCGTTTGTTGATTGATAATGGTAGTTGGCGTAGTATGGAGGGGGGGTGGTTAGATAGTCGGTTAACGTAAAGTGGTTCGTCGTTAGGATTTCTGAATGGTTTGTACGTACCGTCAGTTAGGTCAAACGTTATGTCAAGGAAATTCACGCGTTTCAGGTTAGCATCGGCCGTGATGTTTAGGCCGAAATTTGCGAAGATTTGGATCAGATCTTTGCGCGCCTTGTCAGCTAATCTTCCGGAGGTGGTGGTGATAGCTGCTAGGCCGTCGTCTCGGTATAATCCAATTTGGTTTCCAAATCGGTTCTCGAGCGTGCTGAGGAAAAATAGGCCAACTAGTTCACATATTTCGGCGCCGTCATAGCTGCCCATGGTTACGTCAAAAAAGTTGAGCGAGTTTTGTTTTGTCCATGCTTTGCCGTTGTTAAAAAGGAGGGATTTTCTTGCATGTTTGATGATTTTGATGTCGTTTTCGGAAATGGTGGTGAATTGCTTAGACCAATTGATGGCGTCATCTAGTAATTGCTCGGAAATGGATGGATAAAAATTTACGATGTCGAACGATAAAAACGTGTGTCTATTCTTGTTGGGTATATTGGTAAACCACGATATCGTATCGTCGGAGTTGCGCCACTGGTTGCTTCGGGTTTCGTTACGGATATCGGTGTTGATACGGTCAAGAATGGACTTGCTGACCTTTCCGAGATTACTCTTGGCAGGGTTGATAAGTCGGCATTGCGGGTGGTTCTCGAAATTGTCCTTGTGGTCTTTAAGGGATATGAAGGCTTTCGATTGCGCCATAGTCTCTATACGGTTGCTTATCTTTAATCCGTCGGCTATTTGTTTCAGTTCATCGTTGATACTATTCATGCTATTCTCCTCTGCCAATTTATAGGTTTTTGTTACGTTTTCCGTCAGTAGCTTGATGTATGTAGGCGCGTCCATCTCGTACATATTTCTCGTTTTGTCCGCGGGGACGAAGAGGTTGTTTGATGATGTGATCTTCCGTTTATCGTCATCTAGAGATTTGCTAAACTCGTCGTTGCCGTCTCGGAATTGGGTGTTAGAGATCATCTTAATAACGTCGTCTTCAAAGCCTTTCAACTCTGGTACGTGTGGCGGGCTTCGCGTGGACTTTAAGCCATACATATTCGTTTTCTGTGCGTCTTTGCTGTCACCGTGTAGGAAGAAGTGTGCTTTCCATCGCATGCGGTGGATAACACTCTCAGTTTTGTCGATTATGTTGCGTCGGTATTCATCATGAGTTGGTAGACCAATGTTCTTTAGAGAATAATTAAATCGGATCTGCTGCATTTTCACCGTGTGAGTTCCAAGCCAATAAGAGCGCTCAACTAAGGTTAGGAGCGAGATTATACCAAGAAGAATATGTAACAAAGTCACACAGTTGGCAAAAGGTTTTAGAGCGCTCAATACCATTATAGGTAGAGCGAATATTTATTAAGTGAAAAAGCTGTCGCTACTCGAGTTTCACGCTTATACGCGATCGTCAGGCAACTGACAGACTCGATCTAGTTAAACTCTATTTACATGATGAAACGAGGTGTCGTGTTACGTGTCTGCATTTACTAAAAAGTTCAGAGCGTCTGTTCAGTAGTTCGTGTTTCCGGTCCTTCAGTAGGATTAGTTTTTCTTCCAAGCACAAGTTACACCTTCGTGAGCCGATTTTGTAGGCGGGAATTTTCTTTCTTAGCGACCAATTTATCTTGAACGCGCGCTTAGAATCACTCAATTTCCAAATATATTTTGACAGTTCCGTTTCATCGGTATATATATATATATATATATATATATATATATATATATATATATATATATATATATATATATATATATATATATATATATATACCTATAAATCCGATCCGAGATTAGGATTCGCTAGCATCTTGCGTGTAAGGGACTAAACGCCGGTCGATATTAGCACCCTCGCCCTCAGGCCTTACCGGGCGAGGGGATTATTAAAATGCATACTAGAAAAACGTGTACGCAACAACCCCTCGCCCACTTACTGTTTGAGGCTTTAATATTGCCAAACTGAACAGATTTTCAAACTGCTTATTTTTTGGGTGCAATTTGTGGGTAGTGTACTGAACAGAACCCAAGTGGGAAAGTCTGCCAACACAATTGTCTCGCAGGCAGGGTTGGAAACCAATTGTGTAATTATTGATTATTGAAATTAATAATTAATTTTAATAATTATTAATTTAAATAATAATTTTATTAATTATATATTACATAATTAAAGTTAATTATGCCAGTTATGCTTTTAATAATAAATTTCAACATGCATGTTTACAGTACCGTAACAGTGGTATACTCATAATTTTACTCAAAGTACAATTGTATTCACGAGACTGCATAACCTTGTACATACATGTACCCTACTGTAATAATGTAATCTGCATGTTCCTTATTGCCTAATTGTCAGTATAAGCAGATACATGTACCCTACTGCAATAATGTAATCTGCATGTTCCTTATTGTCTAATTGTCAGCATAAGCAGATACATGTACCCTACTGTAATAATGTAATCTGCATGTTCCTTATTGTCTAATTGTTAGTAGCAGATACCAAAAGATTCCCCATACCTATTTATCCTAGACCAAATTGATAAGTCTGATAAACCTTTTATTCTTTTAGAAGACTTCTGTTTCTTAACTTTTATTAATATTATATAATTATGTACATTCATGTACCAGTATTTCAATGGTATTCAAGTACCGGTAACACAATTTCAAAAATTGAAATGACAAAAGCCCAAAAAAAAACAACAAAGAACGATATTGCTTAATCTAATTATTTCACCAATATATATATATTAATTCAGGATGAAATAGCCTGCGACCCGCGCTCCCCCAGCCCGCCCTCCCCCAACCCGCCCTCCCCCAACCCGCAGAGAGCCGGCTCGCAGGCTAGTTTGATCCTAACATGTTCCCCTGACACAGTGAGTGTTAACCTACCCAATTATACATTATACAGTATTTATCCTTCAAAAGCTGTGTAAAATATACATTGAAAGCCTAGGACTGGCACTGTCCAGGCCTACTATCCAGGACAAAGGTGAAATTAAACAGACACACTAAGCCATTGGCCAGAAGGGCATATGCCATAATATCAGATGAGCATAAATGCTGATTGTTATAGCCAGTATGGTATATGTTTACACTATTAAAGTGAGTAAAATGTAAGCCAGGCCCAAGGTGGCATCCAGCCAGGTTGGTCCTGGTTAGTCCTATAGACTTGCAGTATAAACACAGCTATAATCTGTACTTTTTTACATCCTTACCACCAGTACTGGTACTCACTATATAGCTAATTAACAAGTATTGCAATTATTCCATTGTGGATGGGGTTGCAAAGTGACCGAGTGAAACAATGGTGATGGATAATTTAAATAAAAGTATAAAATCTGCCATTCAAAATTTGTATTAACATTTGTTATTCTGCAATATTATAATAAAGCACATAATTTATTGGTATATCTTATGTAAGGACTATTCAATTTTGAGCGAAAGCCCTGCAAAGAGTGATTTTGTGATGTCTGATTGGCGCTTTCTCGATATATCAACAAACCGAAATTCAAATAATCACTAACCCTAACCCTACCTAATCCTAACCCTAATCCTATAATAATTTTAAATTTCGGTTGCCATGACGACATGCCAAAAGTGAAATGTTCCGACCACAATATCTTTTGAAGTACTAACTCTAAGAACTCATTCTACATATCTAATGAAAGCTTGATTAACAGCCTCTGACATACCTACAAAACTATTTTTGTAACTGATACCTAACAGCTTGAAAAAAGCGACGACGCTTGGATTGGATTGACAAACTCCGTATAAATATTTTAGATATTCAGACGACGATATCTTTTGAACTACTAACGCAAGAAAATCATGCTATACATCAAATAAAAGCCTGAATAACATACTCGGACATGTTTGCCAAACTATCTTTGTAACTGACTAACAGGTTTAAAAAACCGAAAACGGGTTTACCTTTAGTTTTGACGCCACGTATAAAACTTGTTTTACGAACTTGATTTACGAACTTGACATCTTCGGACGACGATATATTGCATTTTCACTGCCTTTTCACGATCTTTTTGAACTCAAATCTTCATTCACCGTTTAACCTCAAATGCAGATATTTTTTATTTACCATATCTAGTTACCAGGGCCAAATTTCCCGATGCCGCGCATGGGCCGTTGATCTTCAATATATATATAAAATTAAATTGCATTCGAGATAGGCATCCGCTTGGATCTCGCGTGATAAGGGACTAAACGCCGGTCGATATTATCACCCTCGCCCTCAGGCCTTCGGCAATTCGTTTCATTCTAATTAAATTTGTCATGTCACCAGGATTCTAATGATATATATTACATCTTGTTTGAAGAAAAACTCATTTTGTTAGCGCTTGCCAAACATGCCAAAAAATACGAATTTTTATTTTAATTATTTTTTATTTATGGCCGGTAGTACGGGATCTGAGTACTAGTAGTGTTGTGACGTCTATATAGTCACGCAGATTTCAGAACCTATATGAAACATAGTAAACATAGTCTTTTCAATGTGTTGTCGCTGGTTATTCCAATACATAATCTAGCGCTGAAAAGTTGGTAACACTTCATAAATCCCTTTTGGTAACGATGAAACACCTAAGGCGAAGAAACGAAGAAAACAATGCGTTGATTTCGTGAAAACTAAGACAGCAAAGTGGGAACCGACAAAGGAGTCGCGTATTTGTTCTATACAATTTTGCGTCAGATGATTTTCGATTTTATAAGGCCTTGCCTGGACAGAAGATGAACTAGGAATTTCTGTGGTTCCAACAATCCATAGAAAAGAAGAGGAGAAGCCGAACTCGAAAAGGGGCGCCGCCAGTTAGGAGATAAATATTATGTGCCGATACATTTTATGTGCACTGTGGAGTATCATGTTTCCTTTTTCGCGACGCTGTAATAAGAAACATTTAATTATTTTAGACAACAAAAATAATGTTAGAGTCACAAGCGATCGACGAGGTTCAGACATAGCTTTCGGATGTTGAAAGTGGTTTTATACCAAAGCCTGCGAAGCGCAAACGACGCCTGTCTCGATACCTGTCTAATTCGGCTGTAAGCCTGTAACAACATGAACATTATCTTCGTCGTCGTCTCGTCGACAACATTACTCTTATCTTCTGTCTCTTCGCCCATTATTTCCACTTCATAAACGTATTCCGTGTTAAAATATGAACTATTAGACAAAGAATAACTCTCTGTCTGGTATAGAATGGTGTAACGCTACCCAACAGCGTCATAACATATTTCAATAATTCTCAAAGAAGTGAATATATTTTTGAAACAACCCGTGGAGATAGATTTCACTTGAGTCTTGAGTCGATGCGCATCATTCACAGAGCCACAACCGGTCGACGAGGTTCAGCCATAACTTTGGGATGTTGAAAGTGGTTTTTATACCGAAGCCGGCGAAGCGCAAACGACGCCTGTCTGATTCGGCTGTATAACATATGGCTCATAATGGCTGCAACATACTGTCCGCGCCGGCGACATCTTCGACGACATTATTCTCATTTTCTGTCACTTCTCCCACTATTTCCACTTCATAATCGTATTCCGCGTTAAAATATGAACTATTAGACGAAGAATGACTTCCTGAATTTGAATTTTACATCGGCAATAACGCTTCGACAAGAACAACGTTACTTCACGTTTTTACTATGAAAACCCTAGTAATTCGGGGCCGGAAGTAAAACGAATGACTACATAGACGTCACAAACAACTCTCGACCCAGACTCCGTACTACCGGTCATGAAATCAAAATATCCAACTTTGGGAGCTTGTAGAATCTTTGTTTTTCATTTTTTCTCGATCAAATAATCTGCAAAAAAACCTTCTATCCATCTCCTCTTTCGTTCGAGCCAGAAACGAATTTGGGTTTATATGCACTTTAAAGTATGCAATGTTGCTATCGAATTTTACCCTGTTTCACTTATATTGATATTTTACCTGTAAGCTTAAATGGGGCTCCAAAATGTTCTGGGTTATCAGTAAGTTTGTATCGATTGTTCATATTATTATATGCGAATGCTTACAAATGAACGTACAGACTAGAGTATATAAATCTCTGACACTCATTGTTGCCATTGAGTAACCCTGTTTCACTCGATATTTTACCTGTAAGATTAAATGGGGCTCCAAAATGTTCTGGGTTATCAGTAAGTTTGTATCGATTGTTCATACATGTATCATTATACACAAATGCTTACAAATGAACACACAGTATATAAATCTGTGACACCCATACCAACTATCAAGATCAAGGAGTAAAGAGTTTGTTGTTGTTTGCTGGTTTACCAGTGACGGGTCTGAATTTTGGCCTTGACTACACGGAAAGCAAGTTGGCTCGCTAACCGAGACAGTAACATAGTTAACTATGCACTAATCTGTCTTTATATTACAATTAGCTAGCTGGCTGGCCCACTGGACTAGTCACTAGTATGTATAAAGCCTCTCAAATAATAAATATGCTAAAATTATGAATATGTTTACTGGCTCAAAATGTTATATAACTTCAAAGAAATAATGATTTTGAATTACATTTCTTTAAACTGTTTATAATAGCTTATGACACCTTGCTACTGCCAGCTAAATGGTTTGATTTACTGCTATGCCTTATACACTGAGAAAAAGATTAACTGATTTAATCTGACTTGCTCAAACTAAACCTGTTTGCCGGACTGACCATATGAATTGTTATTACATGAGCACAGGCCGGCTCGCTTGCCAGGCTGACCCTGTTGGCTAGAACTGGATTAGGTCAGCAAACAGGGTGGCTCATTTGTTGCAGGCAGAATTCTCAGTAAGCCAGCTTGGATACTGAGCCAACTCACCTTCGTATAATCAAAGCCGTTGGCCAACACTATGTTATGGGTTTGCAATAATGGAAAATTTAACCACCACTGCACTGACAGCCGTATCATTACATGTACCTACAACTATAGATTTGTGTATATTGAATTCAAATCACTGAATTTGCCTACAATGTCTTTCAACAAGCCACAACCTCAAGTAGCCCGAGTTAACGCCTAGCGGGCGTCTTGTTACTCGGGCCTCCCCCTGTGGGGGAGAGCACGAGTCTTAAAAAGGGCTCTGTTTATTTGGCAATGTCGCGAAATGGCAATTCTTGCATCATCCCACTTGGGTCTGGGTACGAGATCGATCTGAACCACTGCATATATTTATGCGCCATTGTCATATTTTTAATATTCATCTGGTTACCTTTCCTCGAGTGTTCTTCACTGAAAATATTTGATGTGGCTGGCAGTATCTTGATCTCACGATGCTTACAATCGCACACGCCGATCGCCGAAGACCTATGGCTACACTAAAAGATAACGAGCGATTTCGACACGGTTGGTGCCTTGGTGGTCTCTGTCTGCGATCTCGATATAAACCGTACACTGAAAATGCCGTACCTGTACGCTGATGTGTACTCGATTAAACCTATGTTTAACAATTTAATATGAAACTCAACGTAGGAATGCTTTTTGAAAATATGTTAACTGTTCTGAGGTAACTGTAATATTTTTATAAACTTTGTTGCCTGTATTGTTTATTGTTATCATGTTATGTTATACAAAATAATAATAATAATAATAATAAAGACGTATTAGGAGCATTATACAATAGTCTCAATGCTCTTACAACAATATATTGTTAATTTTACTTTTAAACTAATCACAGTTTCATTATAAGATAAAGCCTACTTCATGCTATAGTTTATTGTTTCACATATACCAATTAAGTACTATTATTAAAGTATGCAATGTTGCTATCGAATTTTACCCTGTTTCACTAATATTGATATTGATATTTTACCTGTAAGCTTAAATGGGGCTCCAAAATGTTCTGGGTTATCAGTAAGTTTGTATCGATTGTTCATATTATTATATGCGAATGCTCACAAATGAATGTACAGACTAGAGTATATAAATCTCTGACACTCATTGTTGCCATTGAGTAACCCTGTTTCACTCGATATTTTACCTGTAAGATTAAATGGGGCTCCAAAATGTTCTGGGTTATCAGTAAGTTTGTATCGATTGTTCATACATGTATTATTATACACAAATGCTTACAAATGAACACACAGTATATAAATCTCTGACACCCATACCAACTATCAAGATCAAGGAGTAAAGAGTTTGTTGTTGTTTGCTGGTTTACCAGTGACGGGTCTGAAATTTGGCCTTGACTACACGGAAAGCGAGTTGGCTCGCTAACCGAGAGTAACATAGTTAACTATGCAGTAATCTGTCTTTATATTACAATTAGCTAGCTGGCTGGCCCACTGGACTAGTCACTATAGTATGTATAAAGCCTCTCAAATAATAAATATGCTAAAATTATGAATATGTTTACTGGCTCAAAATGTTATATAATTCAAAGAAATAATGATTTTGAATTACATTTCTTTAAACTGTTCAGTTTATAATAGCTTATGACACCTTGCTACCGCCAGCTAAATGGTTTGATTTACTGCTAATGCCTTATACACTGAGAAAAAGATTAACTGATTTAATACTTGCTCAAACTAAACCTGTTTGCCGGACTGACCATATGAATTGTTATTACCACAGGCCGGCTCGCTTGCCAGGCTGACCCTGTTGGCTAGAACTGGATTAGGTCAGCAAACAGGGTGGCTCATTTGGTGGGGCATAATTCTCAGTAAGCCAGCTTGTATACTGAGTCAACTCACCTTCATATAATCAAAGCTGTTGGCCAACTCTATGTTATGGGTTTGCAATGATGGAAAATTTAACCAACCATTGTACCTACAACTATAGATTTGTGTATATTGAATTCAAATCACTGAATTTGCCTACAATGTCTTTCAACAAGCCACAACCTCAAGTAGCCCGAGTTAACGCCTAGCGGGCGTCTTGTTACTCGGGCCTCCCCCTGTGGGGGGAGAGCACGAGTCTTAAAAAGGGCTCTGTTTATTTGGCAATGTCGCGAAATGGCAATTCTTGCATCATCCCACTTGGGACTGGGTACGAGATCGATCTGAACCACTGCATATATTTATGCGCCATTCAAGTCATATTTTTAATATTCATCTGGTTACCTTTCCTCGAGTGTTCTTCACTGAAAATATTTGATGTGGCTGGCAGTATCTTGATCTCACGATGCTTACAATCGCACACGCCGATCGCCGAAGACCTACGGCTACACTAAAAGATAACGAGCGATTTAGACACGGTTGGTGCCTTGGTGGTCTCTGTCTGCGATCTGAGATCTCGATAACCGTACACTGAAAATGCCGTACCTGTACGCTGATGTGTACTCGATTGAACCTATGTTTAACAATTTAATATGAAACTCAACGTATGAATGCTTTTTGAAAATATGTTAACTGTTCTGAGGTAACTGTAATATTTTTATAAACTTTGTTGCCTGTAGTGTATTGTTTATTGTTATCATGTTATGTTATACAAAATAAAGTCGATGCTATAGTTTATTGTTTCACATATACCAAGTACTATTATTAAAGTATGCAATGTTGCTATCGAATTTTACCCTGTTTCACTTATATTGATATTGATATTTTACCTGTAAGCTTAAATGGGGCTCCAAAATGTTCTGGGTTATCAGTAAGTTTGTATCGATTGTTCATATTATTATATGCGAATGCTTACAAATGAACGTACAGACTAGAGTAAAATGAACGTACAGACTAGAGTATATAAATCTCTGACACTCATTGTTGCCATTGAGTAACCCTGTTTCACTCGATATTTTACCTGTAAGATTAAATGGGGCTCCAAAATGTTCTGGGTTATCAGTAAGTTTGTATCGATTGTTCATACATGTATTATTATACACAAATGCTTACAAATGAACACACAGTATATAAATCTCTGACACCCATACCACAACTATCAAGATCAAGGAGTAAAGAGTTTGTTGTTGTTTGCTGGTTTACCAGTGACGGGTCTGAATTTTGGCCTTGACTACACGGAAAGCGAGTTGGCTCGCTAACCGAGACAGTAACATAGTTAACTATGCAGTAATCTGTCTTTATATTACAATTAGCTAGCTGGCTGGCCCACTGGACTAGTCACTAGTATGTATAAAGCCTCTCAAATAATAAATATGCAAAAATTATGAATATGTTTACTGGCTCAAAATGTTATATAACTTCAAAGAAATAATGATTTTGAATTACATTTCTTTAAACTGTTTATAATAGCTTATGACACCTTGCTACTGCCAGCTAAATGGTTTGATTTACTGCTATGCCTTATACACTGAGAAAAAGATTAACTGATTTAATACTTGCTCAAACTAAACCTGTTTGCCGGACTGACCATATGAATTGTTATTACATGAGCACAGGCCGGCTCGCTTGCCAGGCTGACCCTGTTGGCTAGAACTGGATTAGGTCAGCAAAAAGGGTGGCTCATTTGGTGGGGCAGAATTCTCAGTAAGCCAGCTTGGATACTGAGCCAACTCACCTTCGTATAATCAAAGCCGTTGGCCAACACTATGTTATGGGTTTGCAATGATGGAAAATTTAACCACCCCTGCACTGACAGCCGTATCATTACATGTACCTACAACTATAGATTTGTGTATATTGAATTCAAATCACTGAATTTGCCTACAATGTCTTTCAACAAGTCACAACCTCAAGTAGCCCGAGTTAACGCCTAGCGGGCGTCTTGTTACTTGGGCTACCCCCTGTGGGGTAGCACCAAGTCTTAAAACGGGCTGCACTTCTGTATTATTTTTTATTTTTATTATTTTTATTTTTCTGGTCAACAAAATGCAACTAATTCCCATCTATCAAACTGACGTGATCTTATTTCGTTTTCTTTATTCTCATGACGTCATGACTGTTTCAGTGTTTATTCTCATGACGTCATGACTGTTTCAGTGATGAAAACGAGCGCTGACCTTATATTCATCCACGCTTCTTTGGTCGCCATTGCCATTGATCAACTTCAAGACTCTAGCAAATTTGTGATAAGATTGATAAGGAATGTGGCTGGCAAGTATATTAATAATAAACATGCTCACACTACTTACAATCGCAGACACCGATAGCGGTAGACCTACACTAAAAGTAAAAGATGAGCGATTTCGAAACAGGTTGTTCCGACTCGATCAAATCTATGTTTACATGTTTTATTGAATCGATCAAACTGTTTAAATGTGCTACTAAATTGTACTGAAATATGTTGCTCAATTGCTGTAAATGGAAGAATGAAGAACATTGATGAAGTGATAAATGAAGTGACAGGCACTATAAAACATGCTGATGCTGTTGTGATATATTATACCCGACGCGGCAATGTTATTTTTTCTAATATCTGTTCGATTGAAGGTCTTCGTGTGTCAAAATTTATATAAAAAACAACGGCAAGGTATACGAAACATATCTGTTACGAAATTACATCGGTTTAATGGACATAAGAGCATTAAATCATCGGGTAAACAACGAATAGATCTTGAAGCCATGTCCTTTGATTTTAGAGACGAGTCTCGCTTTAATCGCTAATACGCATTTTCTCATATAACATCTGATCTTCACATTTTAAGTAGACGAAACCAACAGCGTTCGATTCGCCAGATTCAAGTGATCATTTCGATATAGAATTGATTTAAATCGGACAAAAACACAATATTTCATGATTAATATTACAGAGTTTCACGGGATAAATGTCAACACAGTATAATAATAACAAGACGCCCGCTAGGCGTTAACTCGGGCTACTTGAGGTTGTGACTTGTTGAAAGACATTGTAGGCAAATTCAGTGATTTGAATTCAATATACACAAATATATAGTTGTAGGTACAATGGTACATGTAATGATACAGCTGTCAGTGCAGGGGTGGTTAAATTTTCCATCATTACAAACCCATAACATAGTGTTGGCCAATGGCTTTGATTATATGAAGGTGAGTTGGCTCAGTATCCAAGCTGGCTTACTGAGAAGTCTGCCCCACCAAATGAGCCATCCTGTTTGCTGACCTAATCCAGTTCTAGTCAACAGGGTCAGCCTGGCAAGCGAGCCGGCCTGTGCTCATGTAATAATAATTCATATGGGCAAACAGGTTCAGTTTGAGCAAGCATTAAATCAGTTAATCTTTTTCTCAGTGTATAAGGCATGGCAGTAAATCAAACCATGCATTTAGCTGGCAGTAGCAAGGTCAAACAACAACAAACTCTTTACTCCTTGATCTTGATAGTTGGTATGGGTGTCAGAGATTTATATACTGTGTGTTCATTTGTAAGCATTTGTGTATAATAATACATGTATGAACAATCGATACAAACTTACTGATAACCCAGAACATTTTGGAGCCCCATTTAAGCTTACAGGTAAAATATCGAGTGAAACAGGGTTACTCAAGTCAATGGCAACAATGAGTGTCAGAGATTTATATACTGTACGTTCATTTGTAAGCATTCGCATATAATATGAACAATCGATACAAACTTACTGATAACCCAGAACATTTTGGAGCCCCATTTAAGCTTACTGGTACAATATCAAGTGAAACAGGGTAATTAATTCGATATATAGCAACATTGCATACTTTAATAATAGTACTTCTACTTGGTATAATATGAAACAATAAACTGTAGCATCGACTTTATTTTGTATAATTACATAACAATAAACAATACAGGCAACAAAGCTTATAAAAATATTACAGCTACCTCAGAACAGTTAACATATTTCCATACAGCATTCATATGCAAGCATTCATATGTTGAGTCTCATATTAAATTATTAAACATTTAGTAGACAAAAAGCGTAATGGAAACATATAATTTGATCGAGTACAGGTTCTCGAAATCGTAGACCAACCCATTTCAAAAGCGATTTGGATTGTGAGCGTATATAAGATCAAGATACTTGCCAGCCACATCAAAGATTTTCAGTGAAGAGCACTCGAAGAAAGGTGTCAGATCAGATGAGTAAATAAATCAGAAATATACGCAGTGTTTTCAGTTTCGCAAAGGTGGAAAGCCTGGGTAAGAGGTTGATCGGGATGATGAAAACGACTGCGGGGGGCAAAATTGTTTTGGGGATAACTTCACTGCGCATGTGTAGTAATCCCACATTCATAGTCTCGCTCACTAGTCTACTAATTTAGTCAACAATGATGCAATAATTGCCATCTCGCGACATTGCCAAAATAAAAAAAAAATAAAAAATCGGGGAACCTAAACTCGGCTATCCCGAGTAATAAACAGAGCCCTTTCTAAGACTCGTGCTCTCCCCCCAAGGGGGGGAGGCCCGAGTAATAATATGTTTGTCCTTGGCTGTTCTTTCCGTCTTCATGATTGATCTGAAGATCTCTCATCTGTGTTTCTCTCATCTTGGAGAGAATCTTTGCAATGGTTTGCAGGTTTACAGGTCTCGGTAAACTTTTCCAACAGCGATTCATTGGCAATAAAACGAAAGTCCGAACTCGCTTCATATTCGCTTGCATGCCTTGCCCCCAAATCAGTAGCCCAAGTGAACGCCTGAGCAGGCGTCTTGTTATTATTATTTTGTCGTCGTCGCGAAATGGCAATTATTGCATCATTGTTGACTAAATTTGTAGACTATAGTGAGCGAGACTATGAATGTGGGATTACTACACATGCGCAGTCAAGTGATCCCAAACAATTATTGCATCATCCCGATCAACCTCGTACCCAGGCTTTTGACCTGCGAAACTGCGCGCATATATACATGCGCCATTGTGATTTACTCATTTTATCACCTTTCTTCGAGTGTTCTTCACTGAAAATCTTTGATGTGGCTGGCAAGTATCTTGATCTGATATACGCTCACAATCCCGATCGCTTTCGAAACGGGTTCGTCTGCGATTTCGAAAACGGTGTACTCGATCAAATTATCTGTTTCCATACGCTTTTTGTCTACTAAATGTTTAAGAATTTAATGTGAGACTCAACATATGAAATTGCTGTATGGAAATATGTTAACTGTTCTGAGGTAACTGTAATATTTTTATAATCTTTGTAGCCTGTATTGTTTATTGTTATGTTATACAAAATAAAGTCGATGCTACAGTTTATTGTTTCATACATGTATATAGTATATACCAATTAATACTATTAAGTTGCAATGTTGCCATTGAATAACCCTGTTTCACTTGATATTTTACCTGTAAGCTTAAATGGGGCTCCAACATGTTCTGGGTTATCAGTAAGTTTGTATCGATTGTTCATATTATTATACACAAATGCTTACAAATGAACACACAGTATATAAATCTCTGACACCCATACCAACTATCAAGATCAAGGAGTAAAAGGGTTTGTTATTTTGTGCTGGTTTACCAGTGACGGCCTGTTCAGCCATGTACTTTCGATTGTCCCTCAACCCCACAAATACACACCTTTCAAACTGATTTTTGGCATTCATGATTAGCAAAACAGTAATTGTCCTGATATTTAACATGAGGCAGGCTAGCCCACTTGCCAGACTGACTCACAAGCACACATTTGCAAACTGTTACTAGGTCTGTACAGCCAGATACGTACCTTTCGAACTGAATTTTGGCCTTGACTACATGCATGGAAAGCTAGTCACTAGTATGTATAACTATAATGCCTCTCAAATAATAAATATGCTAAAATTATGAATATGTTTACTGGCTCAAAATGTTATATAACTTCAAAGAAATAAAGATTTTGAATTACATTTCTTTAAACTATTTTATAATAGCTTATGACACCTTGCTACTGCCAGCTAAATGGTTTGATTTACTGCTATGCCTTATACAATGAGAAAAAGGTTAACTGATTTAATGCTTCCTCAAACTGAACCTGTTTGCCGGACTGACCAGATGAATTGTTATTACTGAGCACAGGCCGGCTCGCTTGCCAGGATGACACTGTTGGCTAGAACTGAATTAGGTCAGCAAACAGGATGGCTCATTTGGCATACTGAGCGAACTCACCTTCATATAATCAAAGCCGTTGGCCAACACTGTGTTATGGGTTTGCAATGATGGAAAATTTAACCACCCCTGCACTGACAGCTGTATCAATATCATTACATGTAACATTGTACCTACAACTATAGATTTGTGTATATTGAATTCAAATCGCTGAATTTGTCTGCAATGTCTTTAAACAGTAGCCCGAGTTAACGCCTAGTGGGCGTCTTGTTTAAATTTAAATTGACGCCAGCGCGACAAACCGCTTTCCGGAAGAAGCCGCCATTCGCCGGCGGCGAAAGTTATATTGCCATAAAAACCAGTCATTTCCTCACAAAATCATCGGATGTAGTTTTGTTTTTTAACAAACATTACTATAGACATTATCAGCTGATTTCAAGCCGAAACTGTAGTGTTGAAGGACAAGATAATCAAAGACAAAGACAAGTAAACGGTAAAAGGACTACTATAAATACGTATACGAAACAACCCCTCGCCCAATTGCTGTTTGAAACTTACAGTACAGTAATATTTTTAGTTCTAAATTACTTGAATTAGATAATAGCCACTTCATTTGCCAAACTAAATAAATTTTCAGTGGACAATATCTCTCAGCTTTGTATTGTCTGAATTTAATTGTTTCATAGGACATCAAAATAAATACATGCAGCCCAAACTTTTTAATTGTTGAGTGCAGCAACAGAATAGTGGGGGTCTACTGCTGTTTCTACCATCAATCACTAAGAAAGAAATTACTTTTATCACAATATTGATGACTCACGAAATAATCAATGCAGTATTTTGTATATAGACACCAAAGGCTGTTGAAGGAAGAAAGTGCATCTCTATCATACAATGAGTGTCCTTTAAATAAATCAAATGCGTTAAAATGTCTACGGATGCATACCGGTATAGTGCAAATGTATAGGGGTCCATTCAAATTAGATTTACTAAGACGTATTAGGGATTCTTACACCAATTGTTGATGTGGATAGATTATATACAGTAAGTTAATTGATAATTCTACCCACATTCGACTACTGTGATGTGGAGCTGGCAGGAATATGGATAACTAAATATTGATGTTCATAATCAGAGGTCTCTATGCATGTCAGGGAAACTGATCTTTCCTAAGTCGGGACTTGAAACTGATTGGTTAATAGAAATCCCAAGTTTTGTACCTCTTGTTTTAGAAGCAAGTTACATTGTGTAATGTTAGTTAGGAAATTCCATGGCATTTTAACATCATATCTACCAGTATAGAGTTATTTTCCATGTTTCAGTTAATCTGTTCATACATGTTATCGCACCATTATCTATTGCCTTAATTGACAAATATATGTGAAGGATATACAACTTTTGAGTTAAAATTAGTTTTTGTAACATTGTTCTCACTGTACATTTATGAATATGTGTTGAAATTTGTAACAACTGTAATTTGTTAGAAAACATATACTATACCAGTGTTAGCATTGAAGGGGCTATCCTGTATAAATATTATTGTATTATTATTGTATTATTATTATTATTATTATTATTATTATCTGTTAAATTTGTTAATTTATCAATGAGCTCTATTGGTGTCTTTGCGAAAGAATGCTCTACATTCATAAAAATGCTCAACGATCTTGGTTTTGACAAACTTCACCAAAAATATTGCGTAAAAAGAATGACGACGATTGCAATCAGAACAACATATTATATATTCTGCTGCCGTAACAAGAAATGGACAAATCCCGACTTACTTACATTTTAATGTTGTGCTGTATACTGTTATGTGTTTTTTATAGTTATATGTATTGATATTATCGATTCAAGTAGTCGATTGTAAATTACATTAAAAAGCGAGATTTACAATTGTATATGTAAAATCTAAATTTAAGTTTAATAAAGTTTCCATTATTATTATTATTATTAATAATACTAATAATAATAATAATGCATCGACAATAATACTACTAATAATAACGCCTGATGCAGATTGAAGATACCATATTTGCCATGTAACAAAGCATATATATGGCATTGTGTACTATAGTACTATAGATGGAGTACTGTAAACATAGATTATAATGGAATACATGCCAGTATACAAAACATGGACGTCAAGATCATATTGTCAGAAACATAATATTGCTGGTTGAAAAAAGTATAACCTTCTTATTGTCAGTGATGGCCTGTAACCATTGAGCCATAGAGATTCAGATGGAGAGCGGTTACAATGATGTACTATTAGATATAATGATATATGTACTGCCTATGCACAGCAGTTACTATATATATATATATATATATATATATATATATATATATATATATATATATATATATATATATATATATGCACATTGTATACTTTCATGTATATATTACGCTCACCGCTCATGTGGTTTGAGCACTCTCATGGATTGGGCGGAGAGTCTCTCTCAATGAGACGTTTACTGTTTGCGTTATGCATTGCTCACTGCTCGCAGTTTGAGCACTCTGGTGACTCCACAATGCAATCCAACAATGTGTAGCCGTACATAGTGGGTCCCAAGTCCACAGTTACCATAAAGCCATATGGTGATAGCCGGTAGGGCACATTGTATACTTTCATGTATATATATATATATATATATATATATATATATATATATATATATATATATATATATATGAAGGAAAAACAAAGGTATTCATCATGCCTGGTTATATGATATAGGTATAAGAAAGAACTTCTTCAGGCAAAGTATACAAAACAGTATTTATTTCCAAACGTTTCGCCGATTAGGGCTTCTTCAAAATTGTATATATAGAGGACGATATCTTTTATCACAGATTATTCCACTGAAGAAGCCCTAATCGGCGAAACGTTTGGAAATAAATACTGTTTTGTATACTTTGCCTGAAGAAGTTCTTTCTTATACCTATATATATATATATATATATATATATATATATATATATATATATATATATATATATATATATATATAATATATATATATATATATATATATATATATATATATATATATATATATATATATATATATATATATATATATATATATATATATATATATATATATATATATATTATATATATATATATATATATATATATATATATATTATATATATATATATATATATATATATAATATATATATATATATATATATATATATATATATATATATATATATATATATATATATATATATATATATATATATATATATATATATATATATAATATATATATATATATATATATATATATATATATATATATTATATATATATATATATATATATATATATATATATATATATATATATATATATATATATA
Source organism: Chrysogorgia sp. JL179-B06 (assembly GCA_035772405.1). Lineage (NCBI taxonomy): Eukaryota > Metazoa > Cnidaria > Anthozoa > Scleralcyonacea > Chrysogorgiidae > Chrysogorgia > Chrysogorgia sp. JL179-B06. The sequence continues at coordinate 5,930,263 of JAYKKM010000149.1, read as the reverse complement.
TATATATATATATATATATATATATTATATATATATATATATATATATATATATAATATATATATATATATATATATAATATATATATATATATATATATATATATATATATATATATATATATATATAATATATATATATATATATATATATATATATATATATATATATATATATATATATATATATATATATATATATATATATATATATATATATATATATATATATATATATATATATATATATATATATATATATATATATATATATATATATATATATATATATATATATATATATATATATAATATATATATATATATATATATATATATATATATATATATATATATATATATATATATATATATATATATATATATATATATATATATATATATATATATATATATATATATATATATATATATATATATATATATATATATATATATATATATATATATATATATATATATATATATATATATATATATATATATATATATATATATATATATATATATATATATATATATATATATATATAAATATATATATATATATATATATATATATATATATATATATATATATATATATATATAATATATATATATATATATATATATATATATATATATATATATATATATATATATATATATATATATATATATATATATATAATATATATATATATATATATATATATATATATATATATATATATATATATATATATATATATATATATATATATATATATATATATATATATATATATATATATATATATATATATATATATATATATATATATATATATATATAATATATATATATATATATATATATATATATATATATATATATATATATATATATATATATATATATATATATATATATAATATATATATATATATATATATATATATATATATATATATATATATATATATATATATATATATATATATATATATATATATATATATATATATATATATATATATATATATATATATATATATATATATATATATATATATATCAGTAATGATTGGGTGTGTTAATATATACACTGCTGTTATATCAATAGAATCAGTAGATCAATGTAACCTTCACTTGCCATCTGAGTCTTGGTAGCTCAATGGTCAGAGCATCTCACTGGAAATCAGAAAGTTATCCCTGTCCGGGACACAAAATAATTTTTCTGAGGATATGAGCTTGATTGACAATCATCCATGTACTGTATTGTCTGTTTCCCCCCGAGCTCTCCCTTATTTACTACAGCAGTGTATATATTAACACTGACAAGTATACAGTAACACTTGTTTATTGCTACAAAATTGTAGGCCGGCCAGGCCCAGGTCATATAAACACAGCAATACTATGCATGTTTTTTCACCCTAAACTATTGTATATATAGGCTACATGTAATTATCAAGCATATAGTATTTATAATGTTAATCAAATAATAAACATACTGTACATGCAATTCCAAAATTTGTACTCCCACTTACTATTCTGTAGTATTATAAAGAACAAATGGTATATATTTTAAACTGCATGGATTTAATTCCAACTCTCAAAATATTATACATATATGTTTCGAAAATTCTAAACATTCAAAACATTACACACCTTCAATTTTTTCCAAATCTCTCTGTTAAGTATTTTAAAATGTGTCTATTAGATTTCGGAGCTTGGAGCAAATACACAATACAGTGTACAAGTATTTAAATTACATTAAAATTAGCGAGTCAAGTCAAAAAGTTAAACGATAAAGTGAAGCACTGAACTGAAGGTAATGGCTATTCGTACGGTAGCCGTAGGACGCTATAGTCTCTTAGAATTCAACGAAATGCGGGTAAATATCACCAAAATCCTAAACCTAACCCTAATCCTAACCAAATTGCTAACCCTAACCAAAAAACTATGCAGAAAAGGCAAATTAATTGCTCAACACAGACCGGTGAGTCGGTAACAATGTACATATAATATTAGTCATGTTTGTCGAGAATACTAATTTATTTACCTTTTACTTGTGCCTGTCTTTGATTATCTTGTCCTTCAACACTATCAACAATATGAAATCAGCTGATAATGTATTGCATCCGATGATTTTGAGAGGGAATGCTGGTTTTTATGATGGCATATAGCATATATAAACTTTCGCCACAGAAAAAAACGTTTTTTCAATACCGTTTCAATTTTTGCATTCGCAATCATGTGACGGTTGCAATTTAAATATTAATTCAAATGCAGAGGCTCAGGTCTACCAATCAGCTTCTGTCTATATCTCGTTACCAGGGCCAAATTTTCCAATGCCGCGCATGATCGACGACGTTGATCCTGAATATATATATATATATATATACAAGGAAACTGAAAGTGACTCTACATTACGCCTGGAATCCGTGATGAGGGACTAAACACCGGTCGATATTAGCACCCTCGCCCTCAGGCCTTCGCGCCGGGCGAGGGGATTATACTCACCGGTCTGTGTTGAGCAATTAATTTGCCTTTTCTGCATAGTTTTTTTTTGGTTAGGGTTAGCAATTTGGTTAGGATTAGGGTTACGTTTAGGATTTTGGTGATATTTACCAGCATTTCGTTGAATTCTAAGAGACTATAGCGTCGTACGGCTACCGTACGAATAGCCATTACCTTCAGTTCAGTGCTTCACTTTATAGTTTAACTTTTTGACTTGACTCGCTAATTTTAATGTAATTTAAATAATTGTACACTGTATTGTGTATTTGCTCCAAGCTCCGAAATCTAATAGATACATTTTGAAATACTTAACAGAGAGATTTGGGAAAATTTGAAGGTGTGTAATGTTTTGAATTTTCAAAACATATATATATGTATAATATTTTGACATTTGGAATTAAATCCATGCAGTGTAAAATCAGGCTTGGACTGACCATTGTGCCATCTTGTGCCAGAACAATGGCACTTATGGCCTGTTTAAAATATATACCATTTGTTCTTTATAATTCTGCAGAATAGTAAGTGGTAGTACAACTTTTGGAATTGCATGTACAGTATGTTTATTATTTGATTAAAATTATAAATACTATATTCTTGATAATTAGCCTATATATACAGTAGTTTAGGGTGAAAAAACATGCATACTATTCCTGTGTTTATATGACCTGGGCCTGGCCTACAATTTTGTATCAATAAACAAGCATTACTATGTATACTTGTCAGTTCTAATACTTAATATATACACTGCTGTAGTGAATAAGGGAGAGCTTGGGGGGAAACAGACTATACAGTACATGCATTATTGTCAAGCAAGCTCATATCCTCAGCAAAGTTATTCTGTGTCCCGGACACGGATAACTTTCTGATTTCCAGTGAGATGGTTTGACCATTGAGCTACCAAGACTCAGATGGTGAGTTATTAACACACCCAATCATTAGTCATGACTGAAATATATAGTAACTGCTGTGCATAGGCAGTACATATATCATTAGAACCAGTGCATCATTGTAACCTTATAGGCCGTACTGGCAATCAGAAGGTTATAATATTTTCAACCAGGAATATTATGTTTCTGACTGGCATGTATTCCATATATAATCTGTGTTTACAGTACTCCATCCATTATAGAACATGTTAGACATACAGTATTTAGCTGGCCTAGTGGGTCACAACTTATTCTGTCAATGTAAAATACAGCTTATTATTATTATGTTCACATTGGGAATGTTGACACTACTATGTGTGTTAGCTAGATCATTATCGACAAGCAGACTAGGCATGGCATTCTGAATATAGGTTATAATATATATGTGCACGATGATATAATTTAGATACTATAGTATACAATGCCATATATATGCTTTGTTCATATGGCAAATATGGTATCTGCAATCTGCATTAGGCAATATTATTAGTAGTATTATTGTTAATGCATTATTATTATTAGTATTAATAATAATAATAATAATAATACAATAATATTTATACAGGATAGCCCCTTCAATGCTAACACTGGTATCAATATATGGGGGTCTTGTTTTCTAACAAATTACAGTTGTTACAAATGTACAGTACAATGTTACAAAAACCAATTTTAACTCAAAAGTTGTATATCCTTCACATATTGTCAATTAAGGCAATAAATAATGGTGCTATAACATGTATGAACAGATTAATTGAAACATGGAAAATAGCTCTTTACTGGTAGATATGATGTTAAAATGCCATGGAATTTCCTAACTAGCATTACACAATGTAACTTGCTTGTAATACAAGAGGTACAAAACTTGGGATTTCTATTAACCAATCAGTTTCAAGTCCCGACTTAGGAAAGATCAGTTTCCCTGACATGAATAGAGACTTCTGATTATGACCATCAATATTTAGTTATCCATATTCCTGCCAGCTCGACATCACAGTAGTCCAATGTGGGTAGAATTATCAACTTACTGTATATAATCTATCCACACCAACAATTGGAGTAGAATCCCTAATACGTCTTAGTAAATCTAATTTGAATGGACCCCTATACATTTGCACTATATGCATGCCATCCGTAGACATTTGAACGAATTTCATTTTTTTAAAGGAGACTCATTGTATGATAGAGATTCACTTTCTTCCTTCAACAGCCTTTATCGGTGTCTATATACAAAATACTGCATTGATTATTTTGTGAGTCATCAATATTGTGATAAAAGTAATTTCTTTCTTAGTGATTGATGGTAGAAACAGCAGTAGACCCCCCCACTATTCTGTTGCTGCACTCAAAAATTAAACAGTTTGATTTATTTTGATGTCCTATGAAACAATTAAATTCAGACAATACAATTGTACACTGAAAATGTATTTACTGTAGTTTGGCAAATGAAGTGGCTATTATCTAATTCAAGTAATTTAGAACTAAAAGAAGTACTGTAAGTTTCAAACAGCAATTGGGCGAGGGGTTTGTTGCGTATACGTATTTATAGTACATATATACTTTATTGTCATTATTTTGCAGGTCGAGTTGGTGATAAAGTGATGAATCTTCCTAAATATTTAAAATGATACAAAATAATTGTAAAAAAGTGAAATTGCTGTGTGTTAAAGTGTTTTGTGTTTATCCTAAGAACTATGAATGATGGATGAGATAATTGGGGGTAAGACCAAGTAAGAAAAAAAGAGGGGGTCAGACTAAGTAAGAAAAAAACCCAGAAGGGGTCAGACTAATTAAGAATAAGACAAATTGCTATGTGTTAAAGTGTTTTCTGTTTATCCGAATTTGTTTTCTTATTTTTATGCTAATTAAATTGGGTTAAATAGGAGTTTCGATTTGCAGATTTCAGGCAAAGTTGGGATGGTTTAAACTCGACCGAGGACTGCCTAAAAGAACTAATGAATAATGGTGAGATAATTGGGTGTAAGACCAAGTAAGAAAAAAAGAGGGGGTCAGACTAAGTAAGAATAAGACAAGTGTATCATGGTCAAAAGAGAACAAATGGAAAGTGACCTAACCCTCGCAAAGCTTAAAAAGCCAAAAAAGAATGTCCCCGCTGGGTCTTCATATAATATGCTTTAGTAGGCTTGCGTTTTAATCAAATTAGTTGAAACTTTGTATGCATGTGTATCATGGTGCAAAGAGAACACATGTACCATTTATATAATTACTGCTGGTACTTTTGTTTATTCAAATTTAGAAATGAGAAGTTTAAAATGTATTTAACGATTTGAATTGGCGCAAATAAAGGGCGTGATAGCTCTGTGGTTTAGGCAAGTGACTTCGTTGCTGAACTTTCGGTATATGGCAGAAATTAATGTAATTACCACTTTTGATTATAAAAATTCAGAAATGGTTAGTTTAAGTAGTATTTAACGATTTATAATAGTGGAACAGCTGAGTGGTTTATGCTAATGACTTCGTTCCTGAACTTTACGGATATGGAAGAAATTAATGTAGTTACTGCTCGTAATTACTTTTAATTAAAATTCAGAAATGGTAAGTTTGAATAGTATATAACGATTATAAATAGCGCAAAGGCCGTAATAGCTCAGTGGTTTAGCCTAGTGAATTCGTTCCTGAACTTTGGGTATATGGCGGAAATTAATGTAATTACTGCTGGTACTTTTTTAATTAAAATTCAGAAATGGTAAGTTTAAATAGTATTTAACGATTATAAGATGGATATTCCCGAGATTACAGAATGGCAGGTTTGGAACTCTCTAATAAAGATCAAGAGAACTGCGGCCGGTCCAGACCAAATTCCGTACTGGATCTGGAGAGAACAAGCGGAAATTCTAACACCTGTGGTACTGAAGATCTGGAACCTCTCTCTCTCCTCTAACACATGGCCTTTATTGTGGAAAGGGTCGAATATAAATCCCCTTCCTAAGTTTGATATCCCTATGGAGAATTCTAATTACCGAGGTATAAATATTACCCCTGTTATTGCTCGAGTTTTTGAGAAGGTTGTATATCGTAGATATATATATATATATATATATATATATATATATATATATATATATATATATATATATATATATATATATATATATATATATATATATATATATATATATATATATATATATATACCATAGAGAAGCAAGTGAGTCCTACTCAGTGTGCTTACAGAGACGGAGGTAATTGTACGAACGCTCTTCTATCTTTACAACATAAAATGTATAGCTATCTGGATGATCCTAAATGTAAAGCAGTTAGGTTATATGCCATAGATTTCAGCAAAACGTTTGATACTGTCAATGACGAACTACTTGCAGAGAAACTCAAGCTTTTGGATCTTAACTCCAATATTATTAATTGGTACTTGAGTTTTCTTGAAAATAGGCAACAGAGGCTTGTGTGCAATGATTTTGTCGGTCAGTGGAAGCAAGTAAATAAGGGCACACACAAGGTAGTGTAAGTGGTCCTTATCTTTTTAACATTTTCTTAAATGATCTTGAGATTAACTTAGGGAGTGGATCTGTTCTTATTAAATATGCGGATGATTCTAGTATTATATTTCCGGTTTGAAATAATGATTGTTCCACGGAATTGGTAGGGAAGTTTCTCAGTTGTTCAGATAACAACCAGATGAAGAGTAATCCTAGTACCTGTAAATGCAAGGAAATAACGTTTCGTAAGAAATGCTGCGAGGAGAACTTTCCGGTGGTTTTCAATATACCTCAATGTAGGGAATTGAACATACTAGGAGTCGTTTTTTCAGGAAAATTCTAAATTTAAATCACACGTGCATAGCAAGTTACTGGTAATTAAGGCTAATAAATGCCTTTATGTAATCAGATCCTTACTTAAGGAAGGTTATAACCAAGATAAAGTAGATCATTATTTTATTTAATAGCTTGGTCCTTCCTATTCCCTAGTGGTATATGGCACATCTAAGGCAGTATTGACTACTATACAGGTTTTTTCGGACCGTTGCTTTTAACGAAGAGTGTCTAGGTTGGTAAATATTTATGAATTATTAGAAAAGCAGGATAGGCAGATTTTTAAAAAGGCTAATTCCAACGAAGTGCATCCTCTGAGAGAACTGATTCCTAAAACCAAGATTACTAAATATGAGTTAAGAAAAAAACTTAGTCATCGTCCTAATATCAACACAGAAAATTTTAAAAATACTTATGTTAATCGTTGAAATTTTAAATATGAAATTTCACTATATAATTGACATTTCATGTATTTATAACATTCCCTTGTACTTATTTTAACATATACATTTATAACTTCGGGATTTGTATTTTTATCCTTAAGATTATTAAAAAAGACTTTTGATTGATTGATTGATTGCTATTATGACTCAGCTAGTAGCCGTTATTACGCTGTAGTAAATCATAAGCCGTGATGTCCTGTACTATAATATATTATGACTTGGCTAGTAGCCGTGATGTCCTGTAGTATAATATATTATGATTCGGCTAGTGGCCGTGATGTCCAGTATAGTATAATATATTATGGCTCGATTAGTAGCTGTGATGTCCAGTATAGTATAATATATTATGACTCGGGTAGTAGCCGTGATATGCAGGCTAGTAGCCGTGATGTGCTGTAGTCTATATATATTATGACTCGACTAGTAATTGTGTTGTGCTGTAGTATTATATATTATGGCTCGGATAGTAGCCATGAAGTGTTGTAGTATAATATATTGTTATATGGACATGTGAGTTGTAGTTTGTCAGATTTTGTCTTGCATAATTACTCGGGCTTAGCCGAGTCTTAAATGCAGCTTCATTTCTGTGTTCGTCTTCGTCGTCGTTTTCTGCGTCGAGAGAATGTAATTATTGCGTGGGCGTTATGGCGAATTAAAGCGATTTCGGACTTTCCTTTTATTGTCAACGAATCGCAGTCGGAAAACCATTTACGAGACCTGTAAACCCTGCTACAATCCTCTCAGTGTGGGATCACATATAGTTTATTATTTAAAGTGCCAAGCTGTGGAACATGGTATTTGATGAATCTTGCAGACATTTCCATCCACGTGTATAAGAGCTCTTGTGAATTTCGCATTTATCTGCTACGAAACGTATCAATCATCCCACTATTATTTTCTCGCACAATCTTATAATGATATAGCTGTGACTGTTATAGTGATGGTGATTGGAATGTTGGTGAAGTTTGTAGACTATATGACTTATTCCCCAATCATGTGTGCCTTTTTATGAGTGCCAAAGCTGTTGGGATAATGTTAAATCAAGCACTTTATGACTCCCCTGATTACAATGTTATATTCCACAATTGCCACGCTTTGACAATTCCCCGTGCATTTTGTGTTTTGCTTACCTTGGTAAACCTACATTCAAATGTGGGAGGAGGGGATATATGTAAAATATTTCGAGCTTTCCATTCCAAAGGTTCACTTTTCAGAATGTGTCTCCAACAAATGTTGCATGCCACTCGTTTCTAGGTTGATTGCGCTAAGCATAAAATAAAGATTCGAAAATCAAACTGTCAGTGAGTGAAGTGTGAGGAAAACAGTCAGCGAACTATTACGTTGGAATTCATTATTGTAACGCAAATTGTGTGGGTAAATGTCGGTGACAGGAAAGGCAGTATTGAGTGTAAGAGTTCTCAAAAACGGGAGAACAAGGTTGGAGTGTGAGTAATGGTCCTCACTTTTTTGGAAAGGACATTATCTCGTGTCTTGGTGTGGCTTAGCCTTTCACGTGGGTGAAGTATTGTCAGTTTAATAAATTAATGTGAAAATTAATTCACATAATTCAATGAGAAGGGTTATTTTAAGGCTACTTAATTGTTCATATACAATAAGAGTTATTTCATTGACTTAATATTTAATTAGGGGAGTTGGCTTGGAAAATTTATTTTATTTTATTTTTTATTTCATTGCCAGCTTGCGTATTCCAGGTGAGTAAAGATAGAATGATCAAAGCGACTGATTGGAACATGTAGATTAGTGGCTAATTAAATGGTGCCTTTGTTCTTTGTCGGACAGCGGTTCTGCTCTTAGGACTGTATATGTTCTTCTAGACAATAGTATAGAGTCTATTGTCGCCACATGAAGACGTCTTGCTCGTAACAAGGCGATGTAGCTAGTTCATTAACTTCAATTTGTATCATATAATATATATATGTTATTTACCGGCTGGGAAGTCCGCACTGAAAAAATAGAGACCGAAGCCCGAGACCGAAGGCCGCGTCCGAGACTGAGGGAAAATATTTTTCCAGTACGGACCGACCAAAACGGTAAATAACGTGTTTATATACAATGTTTACGGTAAATAACGTGTTTATATACAAACGGTAAATAACGTTTTTTCGAGCAAAGTCAAAACAATTGCAATTTTTTGGCGCGAAAAGTTGCGAGAGGTCCGTACTGGTGTGATACGGACCTCGTACTCAGCCAATCAAAAGGCTCTATTTTAGTTACGGACCTGAGTTACAGACCTCAAAAAAAATAAAAGTTGATACTAGGATTGGAATGTGATTTAATAATATTGCACGCTGCAATAAAACTTGAGTAATATGATAAAACTTCTTACCGTTCAATAAAAATAATAAAACTAGAATTTTAGAATTTAAAATATATCTTCTTAATATAAAGCATCCCTGTAGTTCAATGCAGCTCTATAACCAAAACATTTGTTCGTTGCATTAGTTTCTGGTTTAGTAGCGGTAACATACGATTATTATTTTCAAATCATAGCGATCTGGATTTGTTAATCAGATAAATGGCTTAAATTGCAATTTATAACTCCACGTTTTTTATATCGATGACTCTGAATAATTTCCTATTCTAGTTGTAATGATGCCTCAGTATGTGTTCTTCATTATTTTTAAATTTTTGCAGCCGATCTGTTAATTAATTTGATAATAATATCCGATATTATAATATAATTACTACTTATTGACCGAGCGTGAGGTCTGTACTAGTGAAATATCGGACCGACGTTTTTAGTACGGACCGAGCTAGCGCAGCGAGCCGAGGTCTGTGCAGAAAACGGAGGTCCGATATTTCACTAGTACAGACCGAACAAGCGAGGTCAATAAGTAGTTTATTATATGACAACAAATGTTGTGAACGTTCAGTGAAACCTCTACAGTGTTAGGCTCGTATTCGCCACCATCTTTCTTGCGAACTAAATCAAAATGGCAGATGTTTTCCAATTTTTAAAGTACTCTCCGTTTCGCTAGATTCCTAAAATTTCTACCTCGAATAGCATTTTTCATTTGCTTTTGTTTGACATATTGTTCAAGGTTGTGCGTTAAGCATAATTGAAAAACCCACCTGAAATTCTACATTACCTGCGAGAAGTAAACGTTATATTATCACGAACAATGTTATGAACGTTTTGTACATTTTAAAAAGTTTCACATAACGCGGAAACCTGAGCTATACATCAAATGAAAGCTTATAAAATTTCCAACAACATACCTGCACGATATATTTCAACAATGAGTAGTTCTTAAATTATTATCCATCTTGTTGCGTATAATGACATGACTTTTCATTTTGTTTATAAAATTTTCACTGTCAGCAACTGTCAGCAGTCCGAAATATTTTAATTATTTTCGCTTTAAATAGACAGAGAAGAAGACCAGAACGAAGGGATAGAAGTGGAAATCCGATCGGATAAAAGTAACAGAATTTAAATCCATTTTTAATATATTTATTGCTTTGCTGATTTTTGCGTTGATGATGGTGGTGATTGTATTTGAAATGAAGATACTACGTGTCGTGTTAATGAAGATGACGGTGATTTGCTACATTGGTGCTCAGGGGTATTACGGCCCTCTTGACTTCGACACTGAAATTTCTTATTTTCCAGAGATTTTTTCAAACTAAGTCAAACCATGGCTAGTAGAAAAACTGTATAGGAAACTAAGGCACCATGAGTTGATCCCGTGAAAACCTAGTTGAAAATCGTGATGTCACAAAATCTCCATTAAACGCAACTTTTTAGCAACAATACAGCTAAAAATGATAGTCAAACTACAAAAAATATAACAATGCCACTTTGCGATGGAATATCTGAGTAACTTTAGATGGTGAAAAACGCGTTGCAAATTTCAATTAAAGCAACGGTAGTTTTTGCGACGCCAGTTTCTTCACAACAAAAATAAAACAGCTGAAACAAAGACAAACAGCATTTACCTCGAACACTTAGTCGTGGCTTAGGCAGGTTTGTGAGACGATGGAACGTTTTGGAATCTCAATATAGCTACCTGAATACGAAAATATGGAGAAGTCAAAGAGAAACTCAGCAAAATCTGCATACTCGTGACATCTTCGTGATATAACGATTTTCAACTATGTTTTTACGCTCACGTCGCTCAGTTTCCTATCCAGTATTTTTATTATCCATGGTCAAACTTACCAAACATATTATCATACAGCAGAAGCTAATGTACGGTTTAGTTTCGCTGAGAACAAGATCAAGGGACTCATTGGCGGCCATATTGGATGAAAACTTAAAACGTTCTTAAGGCAGGCGATTATATATATAAATATATATAATTTAAACAATTAAACAGCGTAATTTAATGCAAATATTGATCTGGTTTATCAAGCTAAGTTACAAGATTGTATAGCTTTACCGTAAATGGAAACTTTTTGCGCCTGATTTTTCCTCTAATTACAATTTATCTAATATTTTTGTTAATGAAAATTGATTCCTATATACCATTCAACTTAACATGATAAATGTAATTAAAATTTGCATAAAATTACGCTGTTTAATTGTTTAAATTATATTTATTCGCATTCATCCAATATGGCAGTCAATGAGTCACGTGACTTTCTTGTTATGGAAACAAAATCTGGCAAAATCTGGAAAACAGGAAATTTCAGTGTCGAATTCAAGAGCCATGCTTTAATACCCATGAGTGATTTTTCTGGAAATGATGATGGTGATTGTATTTGAAATATGGATACTGCATATCGTGTTAAGAACGATGACGCTGATTTCAATAGTATCATTATGGTGATGGTGGTGGTGATTGTGGTGAAAGAAGATATTGATAATTTTTTAACAATATATATTCTCTTTCCAGGGCCGTACATAGCGGGGGGACAGCAGGGGCAACTGCCCCCCCCCCCCTAGAAAAAACCAAGATATGTTTTTTATAAGGTTGATTATCAATTTATTATAGGTATTCAGAAAATTATTTAATTTGAGTGCTGAAATGCGACGTAAACATAAATAATTCGACTTGAAAATTTCAAATTTAAGTGCATATTTTGGGTTCAACTTATGCTTAATATGCTGACCATGCAGCCATTTTGATTCCGTCAAGAGCGAACCGGCGACCGTGCGGTATAAATAACCGCGTCTGCATGGTTGTTTTGATATTAAATTTACAAGACGTACTCTTTACTAGATAAGTAATAGGAGTAGAGAACATACCAGACACATGGCGTTCTGTCTATTTCGTTAACAATGGGCTTGATTATCTTTAAAAAAGTCTAAATATTACCAGACCTTACAGATAAATTTTTTCAGAATGTTCCTCGCCAAAATAGCCGGAAATGCTCTTCTGGAGCTTTCAAAATTAAAATTTTTCTGGGGCATGCCCCCAGACCCCCCTAGAGAGGTCCCCGGCGAACACAAACTTCGCAGAATTTGTCTTACTGCCCCCCTGCCGAAATAATCCTGCGTACGGCTATGTCTCTTTCTGATTTGAAGTATCAAAGATTGAGGAAGAGAATGACGCCCCTCCATTGTTGCACCAGTTCTACAAGAAAAAAGTCATTCTCAGCCTGGTAATGAAAGTGATCAAGCATCGAAAGGTAACAAACGAATTAACTAGATTTTGTTATAATATGGTAAATCATGAACAGTATTGGTGCCTTTGTTGTTTGTCGGACAGTGGTTCTGCTCGTAGGACAGTAGATGTTGATCTTCTAGACAATTGTATACAGACTATTGTCACCACGTGAAGACGTCGTGCTCGTAAGAAGGCGATGTAGCTAGTTCCTTAACCTCAATTTATATTATATAATATAACTTGATACTAGGATTCGAATGTGATTTATACACAATAACCTACAGTATACACTGCAATTAAACTTGAGTAAAATGGTAAAAAAATTTCTTAACGTTCAATGAAAACCATAAAACTAGAATTTTCTTAATATAAAGCATCCCAGTTCAATGCAGCTCTATAACCGAAACTTTTGTTCGTTGCATTAGTTTCTGGTTTAGTAGCGGTAAGATACGATTATTATTTTCAAATCATTGCGAGCTGGATTTGCTGAGATAAATGTCTTACATTGCAATTTATTCCACCAAACGTTTGATATCGACGACTCTGAATAATTTCCTATTCTAGTTATAATGATGCGTTAATAGTCGGTGTGTCGTGCATTATTTTACATATAATGTGTTCTTCATTATTTTGAAATTTTTGCAGCCGATCTATTAATTAATTTGATAATAATATCCGATATTATAATATAACTTCAATTATTAAACGTTGAATATTTATGTTAGTTCTACATCTTGAAAAATTGTTCGTTTTAATAAGAACCGTCGAAATCTTCGAAAGAAAAACAGCTTTCTTCCCTGATTGCGCGAATTCTGAAAGGAAAAAGTCCATCTCATCCTCGTGGGAAACGTGGTCATGTTGTCAAAGGTAACAGCATTCCACTCTTTGTTAAAATTTCGTAAATCATCCAGTCTTTACGCCAACTTCAGGGTTAAATATGTTTTTACATTATGCTGAATTGTTTTGTAGAGGGAGACAATAAAAAATCTAAGGTGAAGAAAGGAGAAGGATCGAGCATGATGGGTACTAATTCAGGCAGAGAAATCGAATCAGATAAAAGTAATGACAAATTTAATTCATCATTCGCTTATTAGTGATTGTAATTATGATGTACTGATGATAGTGATTAATTCTTTTATAATATCCTCCTTTCTGAACTAGCAACATCAAGTTCCGTGAAAGAGAAAGAGGTACCATCACACCATCATGCCAAGAAATTGAGATTCAAGTCAAAAGGTAACCTAACTATAGCATATACTGGTTTTAAAAGCTAATTTGATTATTTTATTATAACTAATAAATGTTTAAGTATCATTTTTATAATAATAATGTATGTCTATCATTTGATAAATAATTTATAGTTTATATTTCCTGGTTTTCTACAGAAAAAAGACAACGAAAAGAGGAAAGAGGATATGAAATGACAATGATCAAAGGTTCATCAATTGAAAGTCGTTCCGGTAATTTATTAAAATTATTATTAATTGTTTTTTTTTTCAAATGATAATTAATACTTTGTATATACATTGCATTAATAATTGTGGAACTTGCAGTTGACAGACGATAATGCAAACAAATTCAACATTGCAACCAACGCCCTCCATCATAGGCTAAGTATCTCAATTGGTAAAACGTCTTATCGGCGATCAGAATGAAATCAGTGTGCCGCCCAGAAAAATAAGTACGCAAGGTACACAAAAACGTTTTTTCTATTTGAACTTGACAATTGTCCAATTGGGAAGTTGACAGGGCGGGTTAGGATAAATAGTTAGGAAAACTAATGATGATAAAAACAGTAAAAATAAATAGATAAGGTTAATTGATTGGGGGTACTGGGTACTAGGTACTGAATATAATATAATAAATTTTCGATGTTGTAAAGCGCATTTGATCATATACACATGCTAATTTGCGCTATATAAATAGTAAACATTATACTGTAAACATTATTATCACTTATAATAAATTATGATAACTATAATAATCACAAATATAAATTGATTATGGAAATAATAGGATTATGGATCACTACAACGCTAAGGAATGATATAATGATAGATTATATAGAGAAAAATACATGGATTCTTGAAAATATGTAAAATATTTCGTGCGTTTATCTGAAGTGAGCGCAACCAAACAAGTGAGATTCTCAGTTCAACATGATAAATTAATCCCATGTTTCCAAGAATTCATGTATTTGCTAACATACACATAGTGAATGCGCGAGAGCTTGGAATTACTGTACATGGTTGATCGTCAAGCTCATAGTGCCGGACAGGAATCGAACCTGTAACCTTCTAATTGCCATTGAGACGCTTTAACCATTGGGCCACCGAGACTCAGATGGAGAACGAATTATACAATAATGTACTGGTTTGATTGAGATATGTACTGCCTTTATCAGTAATGCTTGGATATGTTAATATATACACTTCTGTATAGACCATTGGGCGAAATTTCTATCTTTCAGTTTCGTTCCGGCATAACGAAACTACCTAAACTTTTAACATGTGCTAAATTATGGTATTATAAATATAAAATCAAATACTTGTTCCAAAATTTCCTTTGCAAAATGTGAAAATTTTAGCTTTTTCGCCCTTCGTACAGCCTGAAGGGTCTTATAGGGACAATAAGGAACATAACAATATTTAAAGGGATAATAGGGGATGTATGTTGTTAGCGTTAAAAACAATATGGCGGCTTCAAGTGAACGATAACAATTTTTAAAAGTGTTATTTACACATTGTTAACGATACAAAATCCGATGTTAAGCCATTAACAACTAAGAGGTTAAAGACATTGGTAGAAAGAATCAAAGATTGGAAGGGTTTATATGGAAAACAACATGACATAGGGTTGCTTGATTTCGTGGACAAAAATAGTGACCTGGTTCGCCTGGAAGATGCCAAACAACATTATCCAGACTTTGGATTCCACGACGAGTGCTACCAGAAATTTACAAATATTTCTATTATAAACAAGGCAAGTTTCTCAATTAAGTTTATATCATACTAATCATACAGTAGTACTAATAAAAATACTTTGTTAGTTTGTATTCGAAATACTATAGTTGTAAATCTTCAAAAATTTAGTAATGTTGTGCAAAAATTTCACATATTACCATAATAGTTATATGCTGTTATTGGTTTAATCGTTGTTATAGTTTTGTTTACATCAAACTTTAATAAAGTGAATTTTCTATTAATAGCCTCACTGCAGAGGTTCTTTTGAATTGCAACACTCAGAATAGACTGTACAGGCTTATTACAAGGGTTGTAAAAGATCAAACTATCTTAGCTATTATAAAAGTGTAGAATTGTAGCTTTGTCTAAGTGTATTACCTAGTAAATCATTCATTCCAATATAAAACCCGTATCAAATGTGTGCGAGAGTTGGTCCTTTCTGCTAAGAATACAGCCTGCAGCATGTTGAATCCTTGGTCTTCCAGAGAGGACTATTCCCATCTTGTTAATATCAGCTCTGGAGCGATTGCAATCGATAAGGTCAAACATGATCTTCTCCAAGCGTATACTATTGGGAAAAGCGATATGACCCAATTTCGTGAAGACAGGATCAATCCAGATGGGAAAATTAACTTGTATGATACTTTGCCGAAGCTTAATTTGAAAACTTTCGCACACAACTATGGTACATCAACCAAGGTATCTAGCTCTACGATTTCGAAGAACTCAAGATCCATGTATGATCGTCTTCTAATCGTCAGTCAATCTAGAGAGATCGACATGAGAGAGGTTATGACGTATTGTCTTGGAGACATACCCTTTCTCATTTTCACTTGTTAAGACGAACAAAAGTGCGCTTCTGAATTTGCTTGAATGTGACGTAAAGGCAGTCCAGAATCACTGTGTGAAGGCTGTCTCAGTTAACAGTGCTCTCATGATCGATGGCATGGCTTTGCTGCAGTCACTAAAGAACCTACCAGCCACATTAGAACAACTTGCCAAGAAGATTTTAGATCATGTAATCTCTAGTGCGATGTCACACAAGAGCACGCGAGTTGACTTTGTGACTGACACTTACCCTATATGGACAGCATTAAAGGAATAGAGCGTACAAGAAGAGCCGGCAAAGGGTCGTGAAGTTATAACCATTTATGGAAAGACACAGAAGACACCAAGTCAATTCAAGAAGTTTCTGGCTAATGGATCCAATAAGGAACATCTCGTTGAGTTCCTTTTCAAAACCTGGCAAGATATGTATCTTCAAACGAATATCACGTTGATCATTTCACATGGTATTCACTGTCATCAATTCACGTGGGATGCTTATGGAAAATGTGATGTTGCAGATGTTGCAGAATTGATTTCTGACCATGAGGAAGCAGATACCCGTCTTCTGCTACATGCCAAGCATGCCAGTGACACAGACAATCATTCTTGTGTGGTTATTAGAAGTCCAGACACTGATGTTGCCATCATTTGTTTGAAGTTTTCTGGAGTCATAACAAATCTATATTTCCAAA
The DNA here is from genome assembly GCA_035772405.1 of Chrysogorgia sp. JL179-B06. Taxonomy (NCBI): domain Eukaryota; kingdom Metazoa; phylum Cnidaria; class Anthozoa; order Scleralcyonacea; family Chrysogorgiidae; genus Chrysogorgia; species Chrysogorgia sp. JL179-B06. The sequence continues at coordinate 5,912,548 of JAYKKM010000149.1, read as the reverse complement.
CTGGAAAGCGAAATTTACAGCGCATCATTTCAATTGATTCGATGGTTCAAGTGCTAGGAACTGATGTCTGTAAAAGTCTTATTGGCCTCCATGTTTATAGCGGTTGCGACTCGACAAGTGTCTTTTATGGTAAAGGGAAGAAGAAGGCGTACGATGTAATGAAATCAGCTCCAAAGTTCATTCAATGCTTTGCTGGTCTCGGCAAATTATTCACAGCATCTCCGGAGCTTGTGGAGGTCTTGGAGGAATTTACGTGCAAGTTGTATGGTGATACATCAAAGGACATCAATGCAACCAGATACAAGTCGTTCTGTGCAACAACATCCGAAAAGAGCTTGCCTCCATGTAAAGATGCGTTGCTACAGCATATTAAGAGATGTTCCTATGAAGCTGCCATACACCACAGGTCACTTCACCAGACCATATCTGCTCCATCTCCTAACGGCTGTTGGTCTGTCAAAGACGGAGTTATTGATGATGTCTGGAAGACCAAAGCTGCAGCTCCAGATAGTCTACTTAAGGTTGTTAAATGTGGCTGCAAAACAACCAAATGCATCAAAGGTGGCTGTTCATGTTTGGCGAATAAACTGCCATGTACAGACATGTGCAGATGCAACGACTGTAAGAATGGGAAGGATGATGACGACGAAGTATACGAGAGTGTTTCATCTCAAATCGTCACCTTTCATGATGACTTGGAATTGGAACTACCACCCTTTTCTGTATGATGTGCTGTTTTAAAACGTAAGCCTGTTAACTAAGACACTGTCTCACTAAAAATACTCTACTGCTGTTGTAAAATGTAGGAAGTGATGTATCTCGTAAACAGAGAAAGTGACATGAGATCGCGTGACTGACTCGAATTGTTCTTTTTTATACGAACGAATATAGTCTCGATTTGTACATTATTACCGAAGTACATTTACTCTATTTAGTCAAAATTTGCGGATATTGGCTCTCTTTATTAGTTTTAAAGAAGATTGCGGACATGCAAAATAGAAAAATGTCTTGATGCATTTTTTAGAAAAATAACCTATACATGCATTTGTATGTAGAAACCAATTACATTCAAGGGACTTTTGTGTGTACAAACGTGGCATATACGCATTTTGATTGGTGGTTATATGACAAAAAAATCCAAAAAATTCCAAGGAAGTGGTGCCTACTTCATGTATGCTGTTTTTCATATCTCGACACAGTTTATGGTTAGTTTTAGGGTATGCGTTGGGGACAGGATTACATGAAGTATCTAGGTTTAGGCATACATGAAGTATCTGCCTGAATTCGACTGTTTTGCAAAGGATTTCTCGGAAAAAATTTGTGTATTTGTTCTTAGTATATATTTTTTGCACCAATTGACTGAGTTTTATGTAGTTTCATGGTTAAGGAACGAATTTCTATTTCTAGGCCATTTACAAATTTCGCCCAATGGTCTAGTAGTGAATGTGGAAGAGCTTGGAGTAGACAGACGATCATTTTTCTGATGAAACGAGGTTGACGATCGTCCATGCAACGAGCCATGTATTTATATGTTTATTATATCATAAATACTCCAATAGCCCTATTTCACAACAAACATTGATTAGCGGAGTCACAATAATGTAGCACATGTAAGATTATCACGAATAATTCACATTTATTATATTTAATTCTCGTTTATTATATAACACAATAATTCTCATTTATTATATAACACTGATTTTTATATAATAAATGCATTTATTTACTATAGCTTGTAATTCGACATATATTTTATTTAACTTACCACAGACGCTATAGTTGCTATGACTAATGTGTCAAACGAATCAATTTAGATGGTTATGATAAAAAAATCAAATCAATAGATTTAATTAAAGGCGTCAAATTAATTGATAGTACGTGAAGTTAAAATAAATAAACAAATGTATTGAAATCACTGCGGTTATTTGTAAAGGGTTTCTAAAAGAGCTATTTAGAAAACGTATGTCGTGCAATTTTTTATTATAGCTGCAGGAAACAAGTTAAGAAAACAGGAGAGAAGCTTGTAACTGCACACGAGTTTTTTAACCAACTTTGAGGTGTTTCAAATCAGATAATGATATACATGTAGCTTCTTAAACTAACCAGTATTTTAAGAGAAATTTGAGGAAAAAGTTGGCTTAATTTATGGACATGTATTACCACATTTACAAACAACGTCTTGGTTATGATTTTCCTTTGTATTTTCCTCATGAATTATTAATTATTTGAGAACTCAATATACAACACGCTCAGTTGCCAATGATCAGAGCGTGTGTTCTTTCTGACTTGTTTTATAATTTACTTTAGATTAGATAAAATAACCTTATTACTCGAAATACTATGCAGGCACGAGTCTTAGATTCGGCTCATTATTTTTTTTATTATTATTTTTTATTACAATTTTGCAAAATTGAAAAATAATATTTCCCGTTAGGCTTTTGCGAACCGCGAGGCATGTTGCGGGTCAATAGCCGAGTTCTTTCTTTTCCACAGCTTTACTTTTGGTCGAGTTGTTCTCTGATTCTGTTGGTAGATTTTGAAAGTAACTGTCTTAATAAGCAATATGACTGACAACTGTGTTGATCGTGAATACGCTCACTACGCTTACAACTGCACACGCTGATCGCGGAAAACGTATATTAATAGTGACGAGCGATTTCGAAACGGGTTGGTCCGCGATCTCAAATGGTGTGTTGAGTACATAGACAGGTTTCACGAGGGGTATGCACGTTCCTGTAATATAATAGACACGTATATTATGTAACTCCGAATCTGTTTTCAGAATTGAAATCGGTTAAACATTGACCGAGATATCGTTGAAAATATACGATTAAACATGCATCCTTTTCCGGTTTGTGATCAACAATTATACACATGGCATGGCGTGTGCGGGAACATGGACGGGGGAAATCTCGCAGTGGGGTTAGTATGAAACTCTATGTCCCTGAATAGCATCACTAAGTTAGAAGTGCTTTGTGCCAGGGGCGGATCTAGAAATTTTTTGAACTCCGTCAAAACTGACCGCATTTTGGTTGTCTGAAATGGTATTTCCGGCATTCTGAAAAACTATTCAGCAAAAATCTAATAGTTCTAACTTGTATTTTCAAGAGATCTGTTTTGTGCAACTGCTTTTTTGCAGTTACGGCCGCGATCACAGCGCGTGTAATTGTGGCATATTTATCATCTTAAATAATTAAAAATTCATGAGTAAACAACGAAAATCAGTACCAGGTCGAATATGTGATAACATGGCAACTTTGTCAAGCAGGAACATTGTTTCAGAAGTTCACTACAATTTAAATACTCATGAAACAACAGTTAAACTGTAGTTAAGAGACAACCAGTCCCAGTTTAGCTGAACAATGATAACTCGGAAAGTTATAGTTGCTTGGATTCATTCCATTGTCTTTCTAATATTCTATAACTTGGCTTTTTTCTCACTTATGAGATCCTGAAGAGGAGGAAGAGAAAGCTGTGTGATCCTTTCCTAACATTATACTTTACTTGTTATTGCTAATTTAAATTATTTATAGAAAAGAGTTTTGTGTTGTATATGCATAGACTGTTTGTATTGAACAAAGTGTTAAACAACACAACGATCCCAATATTACGACGACTTATGATGAACAAATTATAACTTGCGCGGCATTGACCTTACATAAAGTAGTGGAAACGAACGAAGGCTAACGTAAGGGAACGCAAACTAGATTAATATGGCTCCCTATAGTTTCTATATTTGTATCTTATTAAGTAGTACCTAATATAAGTTGACTTACAACTTAGGAAAATTGATAGACATGCAAACGCTAAATGTATCCCAGTATATAGCAAAATTATATATTACAGACATAAAATACATTTTTTGCTTATACCATGGTGGTAACAACGACGATATTACATTGGTATATATATTGCTAACAATGGCATGATTCTCGCGATATAACTCCAGTTTTCTCTTGCGCATATCTGAAAATTGGTGAGATAATGAGTATTGTGTATAGATATTGTCTATACTGTAGCTTACGGTTTATAGTTTATATTTATTGTTTATAGTTTATAGTTTATAGTTTTAGACGGTATCGAACAAAGGTTTGCACAACCCAAGGAGTATACCTCGATATTTGTTGGGATTGTTTTATTATATCTGTTTAGTTAAATTTTCAAGTGATGTTACATGTATACAGCAATTAGAATTAGTGAAAGTTTAATTAATCTGAGTTAGTGAGGTGCTTGGTATACGTATGGTATAAGTAGCTTTATTATTTATTTTAGAATTTGGTAAATAGCTTCATAAATTTGTTGCTATATTGACCTAATGATATCTAAGAGAGATATGGAACTATGGTAAACTATCTTCTCTTTAAAGTCATTAGCTTTTAACTTTTAATTCCTAGAATTATAAGAGTCATAATACAATTTAAAATATATACTTGTGAAACAATTGTATTTCTATGGGTCAAAACGTCAGACACCTTATCGCTGTTAAAGGTTTCGCTGGAATACTATATATCCCAAGTTTTAACTCACAATGTGTTTTTGCAAGATCACATACTAACCTTTACGGTGTCTGCTTGTATTGCAGTTGAAATGAAGGCGAAATTTAGTTATCAAAAGTTAGTTAAAATTAGCCTAGGGAGCCATATTAACGCAATGGAAAACCGTGAATCACAACTTGGTGCATCCCTGCATCGTTACTTGACGAAAGACATGTTAAGACAACGCGCAGTATAGTTTAGCACAATACAACAACACAACGTAAAGTAATCCAACGATATTAAACAGAAGGAAACGAAAAGTAGGTGAACACAAGACAATGCAGAACAACGTAACATATCTCAGCTTTACTCAATGATACTCCTATGTAATAGTACAGTTAATTAACGTAACTCAACGTACATAAGGCAACAAAAGGCAACGCAACAAATGAATACTTGACATTTGACAAAACGCAACCCAACGTAGACACAGACAGGACCGACATCGTAAGACCTATGCTGGAAAACGCAATACAGCAATTGAGAGCAAACACAGCAATTGAGAGTCAGGAACGGGCGCGACAATCGCGTTCGTGCACTGCAATGCGACAAAATTTATCCAAATTGTTTTCCGATGTCGAAAATCAAATTGACAACACGTATTAAGATCTTATCAGTCTATGCAAAAGACACAGATCTCTTTCTAGTATTGAAAATATTATGCATGCTGCTTTCTTCTTTGACTATTATTAACATAATAACTTGCTTATTATATAGAATAATAACTTGCTTATAGCATTAAATATGCTGCTTTACAGTGGTGATTTTGCCACTTTGTTCTTTGACTATTATTAAAATAATAACTTGCTTATTATATAGAATAATAACTTGCTTATAGCATTGAATTATTATGCTGCTTTACAGTGGTGATTTTGCCACTTTGTTCTTTGACTATTATTAAAATAATAACTTGCTTATGTCTGGTTTTTTATGTAATATTAGATGAAAATGCTGCTCTTGCCAATACAAGACAGACATGTTGTGCCGTTCATATATCATACCATCAGCCCAATCTTTTCCTTAATATCCCATTATATACACTAATTTCAAATGCGATGCAAATTTACTATGTCAGTCATTTTGAACTTCGATTAAACAACTGTCCTCACAAGAGTATTTGGTTCAAAATTACACGACGAAGCCGAAAAACCCGCCGCTAAACAATATTGAACAGTCTAAACTGTAACTTGACCCTAATACAAAACTAACCCTAGCCCTAACCTAAATCCTATTCTCCGTGTGTATATCATAGATAAACAGCTTCGTTCATCAATTTCGATCAACTCGGCGGCATTTTCATTTTATTCACCCGAGACTACCTCGAGCTCAAACTCTAAGGTTGCTATATCGCGGCGAGGATCAAAGATGAACATGAAATATTTAATATGTTCAGTATAGTCATAATTTAATTCAATTAGCATCCCTTGAGTTAGCTCTATTCACGAAAATATCGATAAAGTCAGATGTGCCTAATTGACATTATTATGTGCCTAATGGACACTACTATTATAGTGCCTATGAAACGAAAATTAAGTTTATTTTATTTGAAAGAACTTTTAAAATAATGAAGAATATTAATTTACAGCTCTTTCATATTTCACTTGGTTCTTGAGATATTTAGATTTATGTGATATTCAAATGAGATAACCTATGACGTCAAGGGGTTTGCAATACATTTTAACATATTGGAAAATCGTGTATATCTTTAAGATTATTAAACGAAATCACTTGAAACTTAGCATGTGGATACAGACAACTAAACTGCAGAACATCGTTCTAGTTTTATTGTCGCCATGGTAACAAATTAGTTTTCAGACATCTTGATTTCTAAAATAAAATTATTTGTTTTCTCTTCCGTCATAAACATTTGCGCGTTGGTACTGGTTTAGCAGATTTTCACGGACTTAACCAATTCTAATTTTTAAAACTTTAAAGTTTAACTTTGGTGCAACACATAGCTATGTCAGAAAACAAAGAATTTTGACAAAGAGACTTAGAGGTCTGGGAATTATATTATTACTATTGCAACATTGAAACTTGAACGATGTTCTTCAGTTTAGTGGTCTGTATCAACATGCAAAGTTTCAAGTGAATTCATTTAATAATCTTAATCGATTTTCCAATATGTTAAAATGTATTGCAAACTCTTGACGTCATAGGTTATCTCATTTGAATATCACATAAGTCTAAATATCGCGAGAGCCATGAAAGAGCTGTAAATTAATATTCTTCATTATTTTAAAAGTTCTTTCAAATAAAACGAACTTAATTTTCGTTTCATAGGCACTTTAAGAAAGAAATCAGTTGTATACACAATTAGTAAGTTTTACAAGGCGTTTTTAGATCACTATTATTTCTGTTACGCAAGCGAAATGATGAAGATCTCCAAACATAACAATAACACTGCAAAAAATGAAAAACTAGGCAAGATATTTATTCTTATTTTAAGATTTTATATCTTAATTGGGTATGTTGACACTCTATGTCAGCAGAAATTGTTAGGAATTGAACAACTAGCGAGTACTTATATCTCAACTAGATCATCCAACTTGAATTAGAAATTGTTACCACTTTAGCAAGAAAAATCCCCGCCCGGCCGCTGTGTAATGTTGTTCCCAATTGCAAGAAACCACTTTTGGTTCAATTTTCTGTGTAGAAATCAACAATGAAATGGGGGAGGGGGGATAAACAAAAAACACTACATTTAAAAAGACTGAGGAGCCATATGTCATCTTGAATATAGGTTATACAGTATATGGCATTATTGATAATAATAATAAAAATACAGGATAGCCTGTTCAATGTTAACACTGATATTGATGGGGTTCTGTTTCCTAACAAATTACAATTATTATTTATTACAAATATAAATTTATTACACATATTCATATATATGCACAATATGTTACAAAAACTAATTATAATAAGTTATAACCATAAATCCTACAAATGCAGTATTGTCAATTAAGGCAATAGATAATGCAATGAACAGATTCATTGAGATTAAAATAGTTCTTTAGAAATGGTGGTAAAAAGACATTTCTTAGACTTAACTAGCATGTAATATATGGTACCAATCCTAGGGTTTCTATTAACCGACCAGTTTCATGTCCACAATATAGGAAAGATCAGTTTCTCTGCCCTGCGTTGCAGAGATCTCTCAAAAGCATCAATATTAAATTATCCACATCGCTGCCAGCTCCACAACTGTGTATATTAATCTATCCTCACTAACAATCGGGGTAGAATCCCTAATATGTCTTATTAAAAACAAATTGACGCCTATACATTTGCACTATATGCACCCCTAGACATTTGAATGATAAAGAGGATGCACTTTCTTCCTTCATTCTTTAACAGCCTTTGGTTTCTTTTTATACTAAAACTACAAAGTTGATTATTTCATGAATCACAAGGTCGGTGAGAGGGGAGGGGGCAAAATATCCAGGGCGGCCGGGACCTTGCAAGGGGCCCGGCCGCGTTGCCACGTCAATCACTTGTGACTGGTGTATTCTTCAGACCAATAAAATGTTGCAACCATTGTACCTATCTAACACGAAGTACCAGTTCATCTCAACACTGTTCCCCCGATAACTTGGAACATCAGTAGCATACCCAGATAAATTAGAGCATCGTTGGGTAACATATCCAGATAAATTGGCGCATCAGTGGGTAGCATACCCAGATAAATTGGAGCATTGTTGATAAATTGGCGCAACTGTGGGTAGCATACCCAGATAAATTGGAGCATCGTTGGGTAGCATACCCAGATAAATTGGCGCATCGTTGGGTAGCATACCCAGATAAATTGGAGCATCGTTGGGTAGCATACTCAGATAGATTGGAGCATCGTTGGGTAGCATACCCAGATAAATTGGAGCTAGTTGGTAGCATACCCAGATAAATTGGAGCATCGTTGGATTCTCGTTTCTTATTGGTCAACATACTCCAGTGATTTCTTAATGTATGGCAGGCGCGACCTCATTTCCTTCGAATACTGTGAATTATTGCACGGAGGTGTCCAAAACAACAATTATTGAACGCTGGTGACGTCACTAGGACAAAGCGCGCGAAAATTACAAAATAAAAAATGCTTGTTGTAGATTTGTTTGCATATTTTTAGTAAGACTATTTTGAACAATTTATAATGAAATAGTAGTATAGAACATGGCGGTGCGAGCTCAGCGACGCCAACCACAAATGTGAGTGCCATAGCAACGTTAATTTTTACGCCAAATCGCGATTTAGCACAAAAATTAGCGATGCCACGGTGCCCGCACTTGTGGATAACGTCGAATAAGCTCGCACCGCCATGTTCTATACTACTACAGCAGTCGTTAATTATGCTTGACGCACCCCTCCCCACACTCTCCACCGATTAATGTCAAACACGCGCAAGACTCGTGAAACAATACTGAATTTGTACCAAATCACATTTCAGTCACGTTTAAAAAATAGTCGTTTCAACATTTTCACAAATTTGTGTCACTTCAAAATTTTCACGCTTTTTTTTTGACTGACACATTTCCAATTCACGCGCGAAAAAAAAAACCACTAGATTTTGATTCTAGTGGTGATGTTTATCCAAATGGATAGCGAAATGGCGCTCTTTTGATTGGTCAATTCACACCAGCGCCCACAACAAATATTTTATCCAAACAAGTATCCAAATGGGTGGCAAAATGGCGCTCTTTTGATTGGTTAGCAACATTAACTAATTTGCATACTAACAGGTGGCCGGTTGTTTTGCGAATTAGTCCGTTTGTTCACTATTTTCAGTGGTATCTCTCACTACAATGTTTTTGTGACCATATGCGTAGGAGTCAATACCATTTTCTAAAAGGTATCGTTTATCGTCGAAGCAGGATAGCGATACTTTATTAATTTCATAGCTACCGAGCTGATGTTTGACACTTCTAATGGTCTTCATTGTGTGTCGCAATTGTTTCTGCTCTAGTAGCACACTTTTGTAATCTTCGTGTCTGATCACTTTTTTAATTATATTCTTTCTAATACCTTTAGCAGTTTTCCCACCACCCCCATCCTCTTTCAAATAGCTGTACATCTTACTGCGCAACCCAACGAACTCAATAATTGGCGTTCCAGCGCACTCGTCTTTCATCTTCCCAATAACTTTCTTGTTTTCTTTAAAAGCGAATGGGCTGTCATCGGGATAGTCGCTGTTGTCAAACTTTTCGCACTCCATCATAAAGTCAGAGTAAACGTCGTCAGTTTTTATTGTGTACAGCAGACTGTCAGTGTCGGTGAAGTGTAATCTGCAGGTGTCGCTAGAGTACTTTTTCATGATATAATTGTAGTGGAAATTGTACATCAGCGTTTTACTCAAGTCTAGTATGCACATACCCACATACGCAGGTCGATTTAGTGTCAGCGTTTCTTTAACTTTGTGGACAGCGACTAAATTCTCGCTAAATATCTTGCAAGACACAAACGTAGGCTTTGAGACAAGCTTTTCTAACTTTTTCTCGGTGGTCACTAATCTTACATCCACACGCTTCCTCAAATTCTCCATTGTTTTTCCAAACACACTGTTGTTCATCAACTTGAAGAAATCCTTCTCGAAAGCGTTCTTAGCCGCAGTTCTTTTGACTGTGTTAAAGTCAATGTACTTGCCCAACCACTTGGACTGATCAAATTGTAGGACCCTATGAACCTTTTTGATTTTCAACCCAAGGTTCGTGTACAACTGCAGATTTCCATAGTGACACACATACTTTTTTTGTCCATCAAATTAGTCACCAGCTTCCTCACGCCGCCAACACTCACGTTGAACTTATTTTTGATTTTCGCGCAGTACTCCGACAACATGTCAACAGTTATTTCCATCTTCTCAGGAGCCACTGGGTAATCGTTATGCAGGTCATGCAAATGGTCTGGATACTCCAAGTCGACTTCGAGCAGTAAGCCCTTTTTACTATTGTTGTGATAGTCGCATAGATTAACCTTTTCTATTTCTTTCTTAGTCAACCATTTAAAACCGCCCGTAGGTAGACTTCGACTCATTGCCCATCCATACAAATTGTTGGCATCAAGGTACATCAAATACTTCGACTCTTGCGCTTTATCATACCCCTTCATGTACTTATTATTCGCCACGCCATGTCTGTTGCATATGTAGCTCACACCACCACGCATACCCATTTCTACGAACTGGAACATGTCAATGTCGGACAATAACTCAAGCTCTACTCCAGTCATCTTTAGCATGGCATCCCAAGCCAATCCAGGCGACGTGAAATAGTGACACGGGTCTAATTTATACTCGCGATGGCATGTCTTTCTAAAGTTCTCAAAAACGTCGGCAAGCAAGAGCACATCGCTTTTCAAATACAGGTCGTGATACCCACCCATGTTTTCAACGTCGAAGTAGTCCCACACATTGCAAGCGCGCTCATGCATTTCTTCCGTAATATGCTCGTCATTCAGAATGCTGTAGAAGTCCTTTTTGGAGGGTAGCTCGCATTCATCGAATTTATTAAAGGAGTCCATATAATCATAAGGATAGACCCCCTTTCTTGTCATAAGTGCCAACCCCTCGTCGCGAAACACTTCTGACGTGTATTTGAAAGCGTCCCTTGGTAGGTTCTTCACCAAGTTGTCTAGACCACTACCCATGAACTGAAAGCTATCCAAAAATACCAAGTTTTTTCCAAGCATGAACGCCATGTACTTCTCCATGTTGTTCGGTATCACATTTATGTCTTGACCAAACTTGCCAATCTCCTGCATAATGAAATGGCTATCGTAGCCGCGTAAGTTATGAAAGATCACAGGAATTTTATCAGTCAACTTAAAGTTCACATTACAGTCGCGATGCGCGGACCCTCTGTACTTACCTAACACGTGACAGTGGTCTCTCACTCTAACGTCAGCGCTAATGTACTCAACACTGCAAATATGACAACTTTTAGCCTCGTCAAAGTTCTTCTTATCGGCATCAGTCAGTATCATTTCTCTGTTAAAGTAACTCTCAGACGTCTCTTTACAATATTCGACAACTTCTAACATCTCCCCAATGAACTTGTTAACTGCATTTTCACCACGATACACTTTTACTGGCTTACTGTACTCGTTGTCGTAGCAACAAACCAATTTATACCCATAACCACAGTCAACGTGCCTCTGGTAAGCATTTGTGTAGCTACGCTCGCTTGATTGTGTCGCTGCGCACACCTTCTGTGTGATAGCCTCGAAGTCTGCATACACCACAAATGGTACGTTTAGCTGTCTACTAAAATTCTCGTATTTCACTTTCGTACCTTTTTGTGGCATTTTAATAGCTTGCTTCCCATTAATGACCAAACATACTTCAATATGACTTTCAAGCACGTCCGCGCGGGTGAAACACTGCAAACAATACCTACAAAAGTGCTTTCTCGCCTCGTGCTTTGTCTGCCGGTGCATGAATTTGTTAAAGTCGCGAATGTACACATAATGCTTGTTGCCCACGTCATTAGTTATCAACAATAGGTCCATATGGTCAGGGTACGCCTCCTTAGAAACGTACACAGGGAATGGTTGCTTATTTTCGTACCCAAAAACATTTATGCTAATATCGTTCGCCTTTTCGATCTTGTTGTAGTCTTTGAGTGTGACTGGGAAGTCAATTCCGTCGTAATTCAGCTCACTGACATGTCTGACGTACTTCGACGTTCTATCAGAGTTTTTTCCAACAGGAAACTTATGTGCGAGGTGGCACCATCTAAAGCACTCGTTGTCATCCCCATTATTTACGTTTATCAGACCCTTCATACTATTGCATAGCTCCTTTGGCAACGCAATGTAGCTACTCCCATGCAAAGGTCTGTAAATAGCGACATTGACGTAGTGAGCATCTACTTTGTCGATAGTCCATCCAGACCCCTCAGATAGCCACCCAGCTATCCGCGTCAAAATCTGCTCCGACCCACGATTGGCGACACCCTCGATGTCATGCTCGTTAATGACGACGAACGTTTCGCTGTTAAAGTAGGCAGTTTTGTATGTGGTCTTATCACGCTCTAAAACTTTCTCAAAAGTGACCTTGACTGTCTCTACCACTTTCATTCCGTTGGTCTCACCCAGCTCACGTCTCAAAAGGTTAGTGACAGCACTTCTACTAGCGTTTACCTGATTGATGTCTCTGTCGTCAATTACTTCGACTCCATAGGACCTTGTGAACCCTCTCAGTGCTCGATCCAACAGATGCGTTGACGGTGCGAGGTCTTCGACTACAGGTTGTCCCTCTTGATCTCTAAAGAAGCCGTGAACGTTGGTCGCTTCGTCTGTTAGTGAATTGACAACGGCTGCACTCGTCTTATGCGCCCGTCTTTTTGTCAGTGGGTTTTTCACAGTCCGACTCATTGGCTTCTATATACACTACGCTTATTTTTTTCCTAAGCCACTCATTCTAATAAATATCGCCACTTTCACACCATCCCAGCTTTGGGTACACCACCCCAAACAGATTGTTGTCAAACAAGTCTTTCACCTTCCCGTCTTTGAGGTCAAGCACCTTCTTGAGTGTCTCGAGTTGTCTTCTATGACACAACCTAATAATGTAGTATCCGTATCTGCTAACATTTCTACCCTTTATCAAATTGCATGAGTGCAGCACGTTGACAACTTTCAGGAAGTCCTCTTTTATCAACTCAAGGTGCTCACCCTTCACAACATTCCGTAGTCTCCTCCCCATCCACCAAGACCGTTTGCGAACGCTTTTTAGTCGCGTGAGTCTCATGTCACCATAACTCTGAATATATCCCCATTCGATGTCACCACACTTTGGACACGCGTACCCACCGCAGTCAGTCATGTTTTTCACAACGTCACAATCCGAGCAGTAGTAAATTCTGAAGGTGTCTCCACACTCAGTTTGCGTCTCACTCGCGATCTCGTCAATTGTCAAGCCGTAACTCATCTGCCTCATAAGTTTGTCCATCGCTTATACTACTCCAACATTTTTTTACCGAACTAGTATCCACACCGCTATTCCACTACCCAAACCTAGCGCGCTAACAAACAATAATTGGTATTCCTTCATTTCCGCACTCGGTTGGTAGTAATCCGCAACCTTCGGGAGGTCAGTGAACACTCGTCCGCTGTACCGTATGGTCATTACGCTTCTAAGTTCTTCCAACGCGTGGTTTGTGTCATTGATGTCAGCATTAGCATCAGAGAGCTGTTGTCGCAAACGCTGAATCTGATCTTTTTTAGCGATCTCATTTTCATACCACACTTCTTTCGCACTGGCTAGCTGTTCCAACGCATGGTTATGTCTTTTCATCTCAGCTTCATAGCCTGTGTGATTAAACTTTGAAAACATAAAGCCAGCACCTGCAAAAGCTATCGCATTAAAAATCCCTCCAGCCACAACACTTACCATTAACTTACGTTGATTTAAATGGATCTGTCGGTATCCACTTTTTCGATTGCATCCATTTTACTAGCAGCGTTCCTGCACCAACAGCCGCAGCAAGTTTAACTGTACCTTTCACTGTCTCTGGTGTTCCCAATGGTTCCCCCAAAGCCTTTTTCGAAACCATACTCACTACCACAGCACCAGTCGTAACAAGAAGCGCATCGTACAATTCGTTCATGAGTTCTTTTCGATCGATCGCAGCCATATACATTGTCGTGTGTTTTGTTCAAGAATCAAATGTGTCTAACGCTGGACGACGAGTTTTATGACTCTCTGACGCAGGTGCTGGTGCAGTACTCACAGGTTCTAATTGTGTCTCTTTTTCACTGCTAATTGTGTACCATAGCGAAGCACCAGCAATGATTACACCAAGTGTTCCAACAATATAACCATAGCTCCACTCACTACCCTGTTCCTCGTTGACTATCATTTCACGCATTTTCTTTTCTTTCGCAGCTTTCGATATCTCAGCCAACTTTTTACCAGCGGCGACGCGCTTTGGGTCCTTCACCTTAACACTTTTCACATCAGCTGTGATCTTAGCGTCAACAGCCGTCTGTGAGTCTTCAACCATCTAATACACTATCACGTGTTATCTTACTCACAGTTGGCCTCACAGGTATCTCACAGTTGACCTCACAGGTATCTCACAGTTCCAGACCAAACGCACTAAAAAAATTAGGATTTTTTCTGGGAGTATAATATAATGACTCAAGACCGAGAGGTTAGCGAAGAAGTTATTGACCGCTTGCTGAGAACGGCCTTTGTCAGTGTGTCCACCCCACGAGTCGACAATGGACCCAACGTCTTAAACGAGTACTTTTCAATATACAATCTGCTCGACCTCAGACGTGAAGAGGTGTTAATAAAACAGCCTATCCCCCAGGTCGACTGTGCGAGGCATCTTCACGACACTTGGATCGATCTTCGAGAAGATAGAGCCAAGGAGATTGCTGATAGATTAGCTAGCATAATCCCTGTGTGGTGTTACTCATCATTCAAGTACCTTATGTTAGCAAGTGATGTCTACTTGAACAACCCTAGTGGGTCCAACGGTACGTTACTCGGTAACTTCCTCCAAGTGTTCTTAGTGACCCTTATATGGAAACCATGCCCAACCAAAGCCAAAGCGTGGCTAGATCTCGCCGCGAACCGCGACGTTCACGTTTGCAAGGTTGGGTGTAAGGAAATACTAGGTGTGGACGATATCAGGGACCACGTACTCTCGCCCGCCCACAGACACTTTGCGAGAGACGAAAACGTGTACACCTGTCACCCATGCGGTGTGGTCACCAACGACCCACTGCATCGCTTGAGACACGAGAGCTCGAGGTCTCATCTTAAAAACTTGGAGCTTCAGCGGATATTTAACAACGAACAACAGTTGCCGCAACAGGAGAGAACATTTCTCTGGAGGTATAGTAATCATGAAGAAACTCAGTAAACTAGAAATCGTGATTGGTCCCATGTTTGCAGGAAAAACAACAGAGACTCTTCGTAGGTTAATCACGTTAAGTAAATCAGGGCTCAAAGTCCTCTACATGAACAACACAGGCGACACTAGGCGAACTGACCACGCGTTCTCCACACATCGCCAGACCATTGTTGTTGGATCAGACAGTTTACCTGCGAAGTTAATCACCAACCTTCCAAGTTCCTCCGAGATAGCTGACTACACTGTAAATGAAAAAGGGTTGAAACGACCCCAAATTTCGTTTTAGCCCTGTTGGAGCCGAAGCTGTTTTGGCCCTACGTGAAAGCCATTTTGGGATTCGAGAGCTAGATCGACACCAACAGGGCCATTTCAGGTACACTAAAAAGCCAATTTGGCCCTACCCGTTTCCAAAACAGCCCTGCCATTTTTCAATTCAGCCCCACCGTTTTCCAATTCAGCCCCACAGATCAAAACGACTCTCATTCCCGGTGCTGTTACGGCTCCACTTGCAGCACTACTTGTGATGTCCATATCAGCCCCCAATGAATTCATTTTGGCTCTCTTTTTCCGAATCGGCTTTACACATGTCAAATCGACCCATTTGTCAAATGGACTCCCGGTGGCAAATCGACTCCGTTGTCAAATCGACTCCCTCGTGCCAATTTAGCTCCCGTACTTCAAATCGACGCCCGCGTGTCATATCGACCCCCGAGTTTCAAATCGACTCATGTCAATTGTCAAATCGACTCATGTCAATTGTCAAATCGACTAACGCGTGTCAAATCGACTCGCGCGTGTCAAATCGACTCGCGCGTGTCAAATCGACTCGCACGTGTCAAATCGACTCCTGGCTGTCAAATCGACTAGGGCGTGTCAAATCGACTCGCGCGTTTCAAGTCGACTCGACCGTGTCTCAAATCGACTCTCCTGCCAAATAGTTCTCTCTGTGTAATCGGCTCGCGCGTGTTAAAGCGACGCGCGTGAAAGCATTGATATTATCTTCTCGATAGTTTTTTATTGGTCGAGAATATCATCTATCTAATTTCAAGTGGCATGTTTGGCCAGTAAGACAATAGTATAAATATGGGCCATTCTGGTTAGTAGATACATCATACATTTGAACCGTTTTGCGAGTTAGACTTAACCAGCTACATCGTGCTACATCAATATGGATGCTTCCAGACAACATTTTTATGTTCAGAAGTAAAAGATTGGTTGCTGTCACATGATTTCCAAGAAGGTCGTGGAACGTATCGGTAAGTTTCGCGATATTATATACTTTTACTGCAATGACACTATATATTGCAGTTCTATCTTTTTGATCAATATTGTGTAATAAATGTGATTTTTTATATTTGTATATGTAGAAAGTGAAGAATTAAATGGCGAGGACATGACAACCTTGTACGAAGTTGACGAAGAAATGAGACACTTTTTTCCTTCATTCAAATTTCGCCAGAAATTCAAGGGATTTCTTAGCGACGTAATTAAAGAGAAGGTAAGAATTCACGTTAAAATTTTCGATTTCGCAAATTTTATACATTGTAACTATTTAACAATTTCTGTCATACTAGACTAACAAAATAATGTTCTATTCGAAAACCCGGCGCAGACGACCCGGGCTCTGGGAACGAGAATGCATGCGCCCGCGATATATTCATTCAGAGGTTCCGAGCATGCGTAGAAACTATTTGCGAATTTGGCGCCTATTCTACAAGTGACCGTTGGGATTTATAAGAAGGAAAATGGGATAAAATCTAGCGCTAAACTCGCGTTCGATACAGTATTTTGTTCACTTAATATTTAGTGTTATAAAGATGTTACTTTTCTCAGGAAATACTTGAAGAAACGCCTCGTAGTTGGATTGTCCGCTGTGGAAGAATTTTCAACATGGCTGATCTCCGTGTCGACCTGATCACTGGACTGTCGATTTCGCAACTAAGCTTATTCAAATTGTTGCGTATATAAGCTACAAAACGAATACGAGCCTTGTAGTATTAAATTCCAGCTTCTCTGTTTGTTATATTTGTAGTGTGCGTGTGCGAGTGACTGCGAGAATGAAGATGATGGTGTTATATTATGGTGGTGTACATGTACCAAACACTTCTAGCCGAGGCCAAATGCGTATCCAACCAAGCTAGTTCTCCCGAGTAGGTGTATCGGCTGGCTTCATCTGTGCATGTAAGTCTTAAAATTGCCATATTTTACATTCCAATATATTTAACCTTAGTAATTTTGATGTGTATGTTTAATCTTCTCCTATTTAAGCTAGTTAAGACTTAATTATTGCAATTTTGTCTAATGCCTACGATTTAAAGATCTTTTATCATTGAATCTTTGACAGTTCTATCCAGAGAATTATTCAACAAGTTATAGGAAGCTTAGGATTAATAAATAAATAGACGGACAGTTTCTGAATGCCTGAACTGGCAAATATTATGGACATTCACATTGGTGGTTTATTTCAGCTTGTTGGATAGAAATTCATTGGACAGGGAAATGTATTATATCCTATTATCATCTTATAATTTGGCGGCCCTTTTTCCCCAGAGTGTAAGATCACTTTTAGGTTTCAAGAGTTTGTAGAACTGCACAACATATACAATTCTCTGGTTATGCTGCCCTTGAAGCAAAATAATGTTTCTCAATTAGCTTTACACTTGTATATAAAAAATATATCAATGTTATATGTTTGATTTAGAAATATATTATTTAATCATATTTCTACGGTCTGTACTATGATATACATGGGCTGCACACTCTTTGGGAACCTGCAGGGCTGTGAGCAGAACATTTTCATGTTCTGGAACTCTGTCCTAAACACGATGTGTGGGTGCGAAGATGTTGTGTAGGAACAGAACTGTACAGATTAGAAATATGATTACTGATATTTTTCCAAACATAGAAGAGAGATGAAAAAGGCAATTAATAGCCTGAAGTCATATGTAGTTTATTTGAGATCTGAAAATGATAAGCTAAGGAAGAGGACCAGAGAAAAAATGCAGTGCAGAACTACAATTCTTAAAATGTGAAAAGTTAAGAAATGTAAAAGCTTTAAGAAGAGATCAGCTAAATTTAGTTTTGAATGATAAAGAAAAGGGAATCATTCTAGGAAAGGGTTGTTTTGGAGCTTGTAAGCTTACGAGGTTACATGTTTCTGGTGAATCTGTACTTGTTGTAGCCTGTGTGCAGACCCCACCTGATAATAATATTATTATTACCGATCGGGGAAGGTGATATAGTGTAATTCATGTTGATGTCTATTTTGACTCGAGTTTCCAACAGATGTTCTCCCTTTGTGTTTGCCTTGATATTAATCCCAAATTACTTATTATGGAATTTTGTGGTCTGACTGATTCAAAATGCTGAACAGTATTTTCATTGTTGAAAGGTATTGCTCCTATTTCTCTTGTGCAAAATAATTAGTTGGATAGCCTGGGCAAGTGTTGTGATGGATGTTTTTATTTACACACAATGGGTATTCGCCATTGTGACATTAAGTCAGATAATATTATGGTTATCCACGGTTCTGCTATGCAATTAGAACCTAAAATAGTATATTTAAATTTTAAATTAGGCAAATTATATAAGAAATTGTGTAGTAAAGAAAATTCCAAGTAATAAAAGAAACTTTACAAAGGTAACTATCAACACATTGTCATTAACCCTGTGCATTATATGACGGGTTGTATCCATGTGCTGCAACAGATGTTTATAGCTTTGGCATACTGCTGAATTAGGTTTCAAAATTACCAGCACTGGAACACGTCAAGAAAGTGTCCTGTTTGTGTATTAATTCAGTGTTTGGATCAACGCCCAAAAAATAAGTTGAGGTATTTAGTGACAGTAATGCTAGTTTCACACATCTACGGTATGTATCATGATTTGCAAGTTGCAAACAGACAAATTATTTGCTGATGCCAAAGGCAGGCTTGCAGTACTGGTTTGTATGTTTGATTAGTGTTGGAAAACATGTATATTTACCACTGCACTGTACACTGTAGATTGTAAAATTGAACATACAGTATATCACAACCATGCTCTTTATAATTATTCAAGGCTAAGACTAACTGGATAGAAAAATTCAAACTGCCCATCATGGTATGTATCTGTACTGTATAGTTTTGTTAATTAAAAAATGTGTGTTTTGTTTCTTTGAAATAAATATATATATATATAAATATATATAAATATAAATAAATATATATAAATATAAAATGTAAAATGTGGGTTGTAAACTTGTAAACTGCAGGAATGCACTACTGACATTTCGACATACATACACACATATACACACACTCTACATACATACAATGCATACAATACACACATACCGGTACATGCATTAAAACGTCGGCAGTACACAACTACACAACTTATAATGTTGCTATATATCAGAATTGTCTTACACAACATGTGAGTGTACTGTAGTTTCTCTGCATGTACACTGAGACTACACGCACAAAGCCAGGTGTTACAAAACTCTTAAGCGTCACTGTATAACTAACAGTCTAACATAATTGTGCTATTTGTTGTATTGTATTGCAAATACTGCAATATGGCTAGCTCTGCTACTAGTGACATCAGTGTTATTCTGGGCATTTGTTTGCATGGCGAGAAATGAAGGCCACACACGCACGTTGGGAATGTACTGTATACAACACAATTCTCACCCGAATAGTAATTACATAGGGAGAATAAAGAAATGTCTTAATATGTCTCTAGATGTTTGAGAAAACCTACAGTATCATTTCAATCTGATACAAACAAAGTGAAGTATCAGTCACTGAAATGTCATTGGCAAACCTGTTTTTACGAATTTTGACCAAATGCCTCAACAAGAACAAATATGGAGAAATCATAATTACCACTGACCTTTGCTTCCCATGCCATTCAAATACATCCATTTCAGTCAGTTTACAAGCTGGTTTCAATCTGATTCGAGTTGCCCAAGAGACAGTTCCTTCGGTTGTATATATGATTTTGTGTGTATTTGTGATCTCTGCGTTTTCTCAGTGTCGAATCGTATTATTAGTCCTTTCTCCGGAATCTGCGCATAATTTCGAGTGCAATTCATTGCATACTAGACGGTATATTTCCATTTCTTGTCTTGCATGTATCGTGGTTCGATATATTGTCCGCCATTTGTTTAGCTACCAGTCTCTTAAACTGTAAATAAACACTCGGCTTTGAAAACCACGCGACAAATGACGGTATTTTTAAATATATGAATATGGTCATCCATATTGAAGACAAGGCCTCTATTTTAATATATAACTTAACACTTAAAGTGCCCATGACCCCAAATACGATATTAGTAATATAGATTCTACATGAAGTGAAAAGTTGAATGACAAAATATTTTATGATTTGAGCTTTGCATTGTTGTTCTAGAAAGGTTTGTTTCAACTGAAATTCTAATGATGTGACGTCATTTACGGCATTTGGCTTTCTTTTCTGCTTTCCGTGTGATAGACTGGTTGAGGATTTGAGTGAAAAAGTTGATAAAATCTTTACTATAGTGGTCAAGTACATCATCAACGTTTGAGTTAGATTAATTTGCTTTAACAGTAGAATATTGTATCCGAAATGATGCCGTAAATGACGTCACACTCATTAGCATTTCGGACAAACAAACCTTTATAAAACATCAATGCAAAGCTCAAATCATAAAATATTTTGGTATTCAACTATTTACTTCATGTAGAATCTATATTACTAATATCGTATTTGGGGTCATGGGCACTTTAACAAACAGTGTTATATTACAGGTTCGATTCCTGTCTGGGACATAATTTTTCTGAGGATACGAGCTTGACGATCGTCCATGTATCGTCTGTCTACTCCAAGTTCTCCCACATTCATAACAGCAGTATTATATATAAAACAGTGTTATGCAGTATATTAATGGATGGGGAGTGCAGAGTCAGAAATCCAATGAATTAAACTATGTTAAATTACTGGACAATTCTATTCCTGAAAATAACCGTGAAAATTTATTGTTGGTAGTCTGGGTAATAGTATAGTGCCCAACACCTTCCTCTGCCCCGCCCCCTAAATGTCTTTCATTTCTCGTCATGAAGAATGTTGGAATTTTTTCTTCATAGAGAATTATTCAAGATTTTATTAAGTTTGTACTAGAACTGTAGGTCGAAAAATATTGAAAGGCAACAGATTAATTTTTTATCTGATTGGTTATTTTTAGGAGCATGAAAAAGTGAAACTTGTTGTGTCAAACTTGGAACAACCTCATATTGTGGTCCTTGGAACTGCATTGGAGTATAATAACAAACAAGTGCTGTTTTGAGGCTGTTCTTTCCTTGTTGACAAGTTTCTATGTTTTAATATAGATTATGGTAACGCCAAGGGTGTGTTATCCTTTTTGGAAACTGTAGTTCTTTTGGCAAACTGTAGTTCTTTTGGCAACACTAAGCAAAAGGGTTGCAATTTTTCAAAGTATTTAATGCAAAGTATTTCATGAGAACCATGTTTATATTTTGGCTATTATTTTTAGGTTATTGTTATCAATGAATTGAAAAACTTTATTTGTTCAGACAGTCGAACTCTTACGCAAGTTATTCACAAAATAGGTTACAGCAAGTACAGTAATCAATGTGATATTAGACAATGCCTTCAGGTTATTAATATTGCTAGTTATGGTTCCGTATATTATTTATTTTGTTAACTTCGCAAATGAAAATTATTACAATTATTATTCATTCTAAATATTGTACAGTTGCTGTATTTTAATCTTTTGTTCGAATCTGGTTGAGCCCCATACTGGTTCAAAAATTTTGCTAACTTTTAATCTGTTGTATATTTGCTTGTTTTGGGTCCGTATAATGACTAAAATATAAGCCAAAATAGCTCCGCTCCGCAAGCTAAATCGACACTTTTTGGGAGCCATAATGCCGCCGAATATGAGCCAAATTGACTCATTGATTTTCCAAAATGGCCAGGCGATTTTCTGAAATGGCCCTGGTCAAAAGTTGAAACAGCCCCTGCTTCTTCCAGAACAGCCCTTCATTGGGGGCTGAAACTGCTCTCTATTGTTGGAGCCAAAATAGCTCCGCTCCGCAAGCTGAATCGACACTTTTTTGGGGCCATAATGCCACCGAATAGGAGCCAAATTGACTTCTAGATTTTCCAAAATGGCCCCACGATTTTCTGAAATGGCTCTGGTCAAAAGTTGAAACAGCCCCTGCTTCTTCCAGAACAGCCCTTGATTGGGGGCTGAAACTGCTCTCTATTGTTGGAGCCAAAATAGCTCCGCTCCGCAAGCTGAATCGACACTTTTTTGGGGCCATAATGCCACCGAATAGGAGCCAAATCGACCCCTTGATTTTCCAAAATGGCCCCGCGATTTTCTGAAATGGCCCTAGTCAAAAGTTGAAACAGCCCCTGCTTCTTCCAAAACAGCCCCTACTTAAAGCTGAAACGGCCCATACCCTGGAGGGGCCAAATCACCCCTAAGGGGCCATCTTATTATAGGTGCCATTTTGACCCCAAAAAAAGATCTATTCTGGGGTCACCGTTTCGGCCCCCTTTTTTGGGTCGTTTCAGCCCTTTTTCATTTACAGTGTATGACGTCATTGGCATCGATGAGGGCCATTGGTACTCTGATCTACTCCCAGTTATTCGCGAGTACATCAAAGCTGGCATTCACGTCATTATTTGTGGTCTCATAACAACAGAGCATTTAAAAAGACTTGGTGAGCTCGACACGTTGTTCCCAATGGCAGACGACATCACATTTCTAAAAGCGTATTGCGCCGTTTGTCGCGACACTTACGGAACAACTGTTGAGGCGCCATTCAATTGGAGATACAGCCCAGGACCATCATTCGTTGGTGGTGCTGAGCAATATCGCGCAGTGTGCAGACGTCATCATCCTTCCACACAAAATTAAGGGCGCTCTCGGATACCCCACTTTTTTAAATTTATACATTGGTCACATGAAGCGTCCAATGTCTCATAGAAACATTTTTTTCACACACGTAAAATTAGTCGCGCACCACACAGTGATGTCTCTCGTGGTTACTTAACGCTGCTTTATTTTTAAGTTTGCGAAAACACTGGGAACATTGAAACCCAATGTCAAAGAAATATTTTATTATTGCGGTAATAGCGTCGTCGTACGAGTCACACAACAATGTTAGATAGCCAGCGGATTTGTATCTGAGCAGCAGAGAGTCTTGCTCTTCAGATGTCTTACCTGTGCCACCTGGGTTCTTGAACTCAATCACGAGTCCGCTATGCTGTCGGTTTGCGTTGGCAATAATCAAGTCGGGTGTCCCACGTTGGTAACCTTTTTTCCACGAGTTTATTCTTTTACTTGAAGTATCTTGATTCTCACCACAAGCAGCTATCAAAATAGCTTCCGGATAGTGCTTCCTAAGAAAACCAACAACTTTCGTATGAAGGTCGAACTCGGTGATCATTTTAAACTGATTGTGTTTTAGACCGACGTTAGCTAAACCCTTTCTAACGCTTGGTAAGACTTCTGTGTGCACCCACCTTCCGAAGTGTTTCGCACGCTCCATTTTACTCGAGAACGTCAATGAGTAGACCCCAAGTTCGTTGATAAACGAGGCCTGTTCCATCTTCATTTTACAGTCAGGCTCGACGTGGTCGTGAACCGCGTCTTTTGGTCGAGCATAACCTAGAGCGCTCGCGACTTCTCTCGCTTTGAACCATATGTCGCCGTTGTGATTAACCGTCGTGATTTGGTGACCATCGAAATCAAATAGTTGAAGTGCTGTGGAAGTCATCACTATATAGTCTCCCACAAAAAAACTACTCGATGTGGGCGCTAGGTTTTTTATAGATCTGGTTTGTTGTGTACCAACGCATCAGATGTGTTTTATTAGTCTTCGGTTTGCTACGTCGTCTGAAAAAGTTTCTAACGTTACGAACCAGCTTTCTAAACCAACCCATTTTAACTTAGGTCACGTCTCCTACCACTCCCACAGTGTCTGACTCTGGTAACATAATAGGTTTGCCGTAAGTCTTTTTAGACCTCATACCAATCTCAGCGTGGAGCTCGAGAGTAACGTCACCGCGACCAAATGATCCACCAGCTTTGAACATGTGATCAGTCGTCTTATTTATCTTATATATTTCGTGAGGTCTCGAAAAACATGCTCCCATTTACTTTATACCATATTCCTTCATCATTTCTCCACCCATGCATGATTATGATGTCTCGGTTCGTCATGTAACCACTCACAATTTTCACACCGTAGAACTCTATCAACGATGGGTACGCATAAGGTGCGAGTGGTATTCTTGGTCGATGTATTCCAAAAATTGTTCCGTAGGGTGTGCCTATCTTTTTCATATTCGCTACGAAGTCTGAGTCGGCTGACTTAACGTTGTTGACCCTGACATGTGAATTGCTCATTTGCCAATGTATTGATATCATATGCATTTTACTTATGTCAACGCCACTTGGAATAGTGCATATGCTCTCCATTGCTGGGATGCTGCCACCATACGCGAGTCCATTAGTCATACCAGTCTTGTACCCTATGAACTTATCCCACTGACCGTCGTCGTTTGATATAATTGTCTCCCAATTTGATCCAGTGGTGCGAGTAGGTAACCTCACCACAACAAAAATGGAGAGATCACACCACTGCATACTTGGGCAATTAAAATGGAGACCCTGACTCGAGTGGGAGTGGTGTTAACACAGGGGACAGAAAACTATGGCCTGCACTGTTAACGCCAATAATAGGGCCATAAGCTAGGTTGTTTTGCACTAATTTGCTTGTTTCACCAATGGCTTTCACTTTGTTTGAACCATTGGTGTGAAATTCCACGTTTTTCAAGGCGTGTGTGCTAACGTTGAAGTCGAGCACAACATTGTAGGACTGACTCTTGAGGAAACCTGCTAACAATTGCTCTAGAGTTCTTTTATTGGTAGCATCTGAGTCATCGACTGGGTCTGCTACGTTTTTTATCGCTGAGCCTTGCATGTCTATTATTCCAGACATCCTTCCACCGGTTGCGCTTAATTTGGGATCTTCGTCTAGATGTCTTTTCGTTCTCTTTAGTATTTTATCGTGAGGGTCGTCAGACTCATACCCATAGTTTAGACTCATTACTACTTCAAGGTGTATTTGGTTAGTAGATAGCCAGAGACCGCTGAGAACCCCAACACTATCGCCAATGTTGTCGTGTCTGACTTACTTGTGGCCACTGCTTTTCTCATGGGAAGTGGTGCCGCACTTTCTTGGTAAACTTTTTTAGCCACGAGATTAGTTGACGCCGCCACATTTTCTTGGTGAGCTTTTTTCTTCACGGTCGTTGGTACTACTAGGGAGTGAGTCACCACATTTTCTTGGTGGACTTTTTTAGCCGTAATTGTTGGTGTTGTTGCATTCAAGCGAGTGTTCACTCCAAATTTCATAGACTCTGTGGCAATCTTTAATAAGTTGTTGTACCCAGCGATTTTATTCTTGAGAATCACTAGGTTACTTGGCATTAACCATGTACTTGGCGACACTGCAAGATTTTGAACAACGTTGGTGTCTCTAATCGATTTGTTCATGTTGAGAATCCATGTCGATACGTCATACTGTATAACACTGTCAGAAAACAACTTGCGGAATTCTTGTTGGGTTTCTAGACTTCCTGCAGAACCACCAACGACTGACACACGTGTTCTCGCTTGCGCACCAAGTGTGGAGTACACAAAGGCTTCTATGCTTTGATTTAGATATTGCAGCCCAATGTTGGTAAAGCCGTCTGACAATCGCGCGACGTATCGTCTATAGTCGTTATGGGTGTCGTTGAGTGTGAAGACTCTGGATTCGCCTAAAGTGCCATCGCTCAGGACTTTATTCTGGTAGTAATGTTTTCTGGGAATCTTGGAAATCTTACCATACAATTCGGAAGCGTTAAACTCTCTACTTATTGATTTCATGGTCTCACCACCTTCCATTCTTCTGAGAAGTCTTCTAATGGTGAAGTACAAATGAAATCTCATCACACTTGTGACCACGGGGTGAACTTCTTGTGACACTGATAAATGTTGCAGTGAGACTCCACAACAGAAACTTGCACAATACGTCGCAAACACAACGCGGTAGTAAGATTCGCTGTCATCCCACTCTGATTTTGTCTTTGACGTGGTGATTTGTAAGACTGGCAGCTTTGACATGAAGTAGCTATTTTGGTTAACGAAAACTTTAAAGTTGTTCACTGGATAATTTAACACGTTTTCTGTTGGGTAGCCGTCCCAAAGTCCCCAGTGGTTCTTATGACCTTTTGGCAGTGGTTGGATAGCTCCACCACCTTGCCATATTATTGGGAACTTACTATTGTGCAGCCACTTCCACATTTTTTTATCATTTTTGAAGGTTGCGCTGGTTATGTTTGTGCTAAGGATGTCGTTGTTTCTGAAATATATGTCGACACTCATGATTTTACCATCTTGCGAGATATTTGGATAGAACTCGAATTTGCTTAAAGTGGCGTGGGGGTACTTTTTGATGAGGTCTGCCTTTGCATCGTGTGTAGCCTTCGATGTGTTCGCCATCGCACGTTCGTAGTGCTTTCCATAGTAGTCATGAAGGGCTTTCTGCATATAATATACCGTATGTTATACATAATGCGAAAGTTGACGGTATTCATTGAGGGTGTGGAGAAAGTTGTGTCCTTTGACAACGCGATGATGATCGTGAGTGATAACCCATGCATTATGGTCAAGACAGCTACTGTGTTTTGGGACTACGACAACGTATTGGCAAACACAATCGACTTTTCCCTCGGTAGTCTCTTGCGGTTCTCAGTGCCTCAGGGACACTACAACTTCAACGCGTTGGTTGAGTACATGAAGCTCCAAGTCTCCGACATAAGACCAAACGTACCAAGTCTTGAAATAGAGAAAATCCCATCTGGTGGATGTAGAGTAAAGACTGTAGCCCCTGTTCGATTGCTGGGGGTTGGACCTCTCCTTGGCTTTGCAGAAAATACGTTAATCCAAGGGAAGGAGTGGCACGTCAGCCCAAACAAGGTTGATATGTACAGAGGTCTGAAGTACATAGAAGTTTCGTGTGACATCGTCGAGACGGATAGCAACGTGGGTATTGATGGGAAGCGTAGCAATGTGATCACAACGTTGCCAATACCCACTGAACAGTCTTTGAAAGGGTCGGTGCAACGTCATGTGGATATTGAGTCAAAGGTGGGTATTAGAAAAGGTGTTTACTCAAGTATGACGTTTCGTGTCAAACCAAATAACGATAGTCTCAAAATTGGCGCGGTGTTATTGGAACTGTATATTGTGTGAATTATATGGAACTTGGTGTGGAAACAGAGCAAGGGTTGAGAGACATCTATTATAATCCTAAGACAGGGTACACTGGTGCAGAGAGGTTGTATCAAAGTGCGTTGGGAGACGGATTGAAAGTAACTAGAAAAACAGTGAAAGAATGGTTGACCGCGCAGGACACTTACACTAGGTACAAACCCATTGTGAGAAGACACAAGTTCCGTGCGACCTTTGTTGGGTTTCTTGGTGAAGAGCTACAAATGGACTTAGTGGACATGAGTAAGCACTCAAAACAGAATGGTGGTTATTATTGGATACTAACAGGCATTGAAATATTGAGTAGATACGCTTTTGGAATTGCAGTTTATAGAAAAGACACTAAGAACATGACTAAGGCTGTTGGAAAATTGTTGGTTGACTTTAAAGATCGGTTTGGGACCACACCTAAGTTAGCCCAGTTTGATGATGGACTTGAGTTCTACAACGTTGGTGTGAAAAGTTTGCTGAAAGAACATGGTGTTGAATATTTCAGCACTAAGAGCGACAAGAAGGCTGCCGTTGTCGAGCGTTTTAACAGAAGTCTGAAGAGTATTATGTGGAAGTACTTTTACGCACGTGGAACGTACAAATGGATTGACGTTCTTGACCAGTTTGTGAGTAATTATAATAGCAATGTGAATCGCAGCATTATGATGAAGCCAAAGGACGTCGATAAGTCAAATGAGGGTGAAGTTTGGACCACTTTGTTTGGTCACCAATTTGCGGACAACCCATTGCCAAAGTTTAGAGTTGGCGAGTCAGTGAGAATTAGTAAATACAAGAGTGTGTTCACAAAGGGCTATGAAGCCAACTTCACTGAAGAGCTGTTTAAAGTGGTAAAGGTTATTCGTGGCGATCCGAATGTGTACGAAATTGAGGACATAAGCGGTGAACAGATTATTGGTAAATTTTATGAGCAGGAATTATCGCTGGTCAATAAGAAACATGGTGACGATGTGTACAGAGTTGAAAAGGTGTTGAAAAGAAAGAAAGTCAGAGGGAAGAAGATGGCGCTGGTCAAATGGTTGGGTTATGAGAGCAAACATAATTCGTGGATACCAGAAAGCGATATTCGAAATGTGAGCTAATGTAATATGGCCGAAGGTGGGGAAGGTTTTGACGAGATTGAGATGGAGAACCTTGGTAGAGTCTACACTGATGATCAAATAGACGCCGAACTCGAAAGTGTTACTCAAGACTACATTTTACTTGACGATAAGTACACCGACGACGTTATGCCTGACGTTGAGCGTGTTGAGTACGATAAATTGTTCGATAAAATGATTAGATTACAGAATGAGCGAGAGAGGAGGTTTCGAGAAAAAGAGACGTCATTTATCGACACTGATGATGGTAAGACGGTGACGATAAGGGGGACTAACACAGAAGTCCCAACAGTAGAGTTTGTTGAACAGGAGTCATATGATGACGTCAATGACGTAAGTTTCAGTATAGCTTTTGAAGAGGAGGAGGAAATTAAGAAAAGACTGGGTGAGCTAAAAGCGCCCAATTACAAAGAGCTAACAGAGAACAATGTAAAAAGAATCAAGCTAATAAATAGGAAAATACGTAAATTAAGCAAAAAGGGACTCGGCCACGACGACGCGTCAAGGAAAATAGTCAACAGGTCGCAGGTTACGGACTCAGGGGCTATTCTTTTCAAACCGATAAACAAAGATGGTAAATATGGAAAACCCAAACGAATTCTAATACCTGGGAAAAAAGGCTTGATCTACAGTAAAGACGCGAGCAGTAAAAACGCGATTGAGCAGTTCAAACAGTTAGTTGGTCAAATTCCTGAGAGTACAGAAACAACAGCTGTCACAACAGAAGTAATCCCAGATGACTTCCCAGTAATTGAGACAAAAGTGGGCTATGATGACATACCTGGGCTATCACCAGACGAAAACCGCGAGCTGAATGGTGTGCTCAACCCAAGCGATGGTGTGGTGCGCGAATCAAGAATAGGTGCCAATGGTGCATTGCGAATACAAGCAAACCATTTTCAAGAAGCGATAGACAAAGCGAACGAAAGAATAGTAGAGCTTGAGGGAAAAGACCTTACGACTGCAGAGAACGAAGAGTACATTGATCTACACGAAAGAGTGATTGGACTTACGCAAGCTAAACACAGAACTTTAGGACAGCGAGAAATAGAGGAGGTTAGAGAGCAACAAGAG
The DNA here is from genome assembly GCA_035772405.1 of Chrysogorgia sp. JL179-B06. Classification (NCBI taxonomy): domain Eukaryota; kingdom Metazoa; phylum Cnidaria; class Anthozoa; order Scleralcyonacea; family Chrysogorgiidae; genus Chrysogorgia; species Chrysogorgia sp. JL179-B06. The sequence goes on along the minus strand of JAYKKM010000149.1, from coordinate 5,882,658 downwards.
GTCGACATTGACAGGTTTCAGAGATTCAGGGAATGGGCTAAAGAAAATATGGTTGGGTTGAGCGCTGTGGCAATTTCAGTGGCTGGGATTATAAACTATTATTATCGCTGGGAGGTCTGCTGTTATGAGGGGCGCTGTGGCTACGAGGTCGTTCGCACAAGCTGTTAAGAACGCGATAACGAAGATGGGTCCATGGGCTGTTGGGCTGGCTAATTTAGTTTATAATGCGTTGACGTTGGGTGCGAAGGGTCTCGCATGGTTGGCTCAAAATCTGTGGGTACTTGCGGTGGTACTTGCGTGGTTTGTGTATGATTATTACAAGCTAAAACGGTAGTCTCATCTTCGAGGGTCTCAGCTTCGAAGATGACAAAACATATGTAAAGTATATGAACGTCACGTCAGCAGAGTTGAGCCCTGGTTTTAGACGAGCGACCATGGGTGTCATAAAAGGGGCGAGAACGCAACACGTAATCACGTTGAACCCTAATAAGGCCAGTCCTGGCGAGGAACTCTACATTGACATACCGAAGCTCAAGGTTAGTAGCTGTTTGGTGCCTGGATCGTTGGGTCTAGTGTTCGACTTTAAGAATGCGAACGCCAAAAGCTGGTTCTTGAATAATGTTAGCAAGTTGTTGGTTGAGAAACTTGTTGTGAGACTAGCTGGGGAAACTGTGTATGACAACAATGGGGAAAATTACGTTGGTGTCTATCGCGACCTTTGGGAAAGTGTTACTGCGCGAGACCAAATGATTGACTATGGTATTGGTGGTGAGAACTTGAGAAAGCTAATTTCTAAGGATGACAGTGGTGCGACGAGTGGGAACGTCGCTAAAGTTAGTGACGCGTTGATGTTTGGTGTGATTGGGACGAAGCAGCGGATTAAGCTCGGTAAGATCATGAACGACCATGGGTTGTACGCTCCTTTTAGCATGAACAACAACTTGCAGTATGTGATCACACTTCCGAAGGCCACAAACATCATGGTGGCGCAATCCGGTAGCGCTGTGGGCGGATACACTCTGGAGAACCTCGAGCTTGAGTATGAGACGATTGATAACCAGGAGCTCGCTGACGAAATAGCGTCAGGCTACGCAAGTGGTCGTAGTTTGTCATATGAGCACATCACGTTGATGAAAACCACCGAATGGGACAAAGGTACGACCATTGTGAACGAGAATGTTAATCTTCCAAGAAAAAGCATGAAGGCAATTGTGTTGCTATTCACGAATAAGGTGCGAACAGACAGTGAGGAGTTTCTTTACCCAAATATTGAGAGCGTTAGAGTCACAATCGTAGGCGTGCCAAATAGCGTGTACTCACAGGGTATTCCAAAGTCGAAGTTCTACGCAGAAGCGAAGCGACTGTTTGGGTTGGGTGAAGAACACGCTCAGTTCATGACCATACAGAAGTTCTATAAAGATGGCTTTGCGTTAGTCATCGACTTGAGGAGTGTTCAAGATAATCGCAATATCGCCACTGGCAAGAACATTGTAAACACACAATCCGGCGTGCTTCTTGAAATCACTAAGAAAGCGACGACTGCAAATGTTATGTGCAGGGTGTTTGTGATGAGTGATGGGTTGGTCAACTTCGTGAACAATGGGTTGCATTCAATCTGGAATTAAATCAAACACAATTTAATGGAAACTCCGTTTAATATGTTAATCGTTGGTATGACAGCTTGTGGTAAGACGCATTATTTACTCAACACACTGGAATCTGAGTATCGCGGCAAATTTGACTACATTGTGTTGATTTGTCCTACTTTTGAGTGGAACAAAGCGTATCAAGATTGGAAATATGTGCGCGACCCTGACGTGTTAGCGATAGACTGTGCGCAGGATAGTGTTGACGCTGTTCTCAAGTGTGTAACAAATGTTTTTAAAGGCACTAACACTCTGATTGTGTTGGACGACTGTGCAAGTGGGCAGGACGTCAAGAATAGGACTAGTCAATTGGTCAACTTGGCTTTTAGCGCGCGACATTTTATGTTGAGCGTTATTGTCATCACACAACAACTGACGTCAATCGCGAAACCGTATAGAGAAAACATTAGTAAGCTCATTTGCTTTTACTGTCCGAGCAGGAGTGATATGAAGGTTGTTATTGACGATTACCTTGGACACATTAGCAAAGAGGAAGCGTCGACGATTGTGACCGCACTAAAAAATAATAAGTACGCCAGACTTGAAATCTCACTGCGTTATCCATACAATTACGAAGTTGTTATTCCGCAATAAAATATGGGTATAAGTAGTAACGTGATGGTGAAACGCAAAAGTGACGAAAATCCTACAATTGAGGAATTAGTTGAGGATACTCAAGCCGTACCTTTCTTGGGCTTGTTGTCGGGAGGAATTATAAAGTCGAAATATGTGTACGATCACCACTTCAAGAAAGAAACGGTAGACGACGCTGAAAATAGTGAGCGAGTGGACTAATCTACATACTAACAGGTGGCTATTTGTGATCTTGCAAAACAAACGCTAAAAGGCAGCAAAACGGGCGACTACTTTGAGATCTGCCATTGAGGGAGAGACAATCCGGCCCCTAAGCCATTTGTGGATTATCCCTTGCAAATCTCACTATGAGTACCCTGCTTGAGAATCTGATGTCACACCGGTCTGCTTTTTCTAGGATCGATGCAAGCTACCTTTTTGGGGACGCCCTCAAGCTTTGGCACGCCCTCAAGCTTTCGCCGTATTTTATTGTGACACCTTGAGGACTTACTTCTCGCCTCTAGTTATTTTTTCTCACATCATGGATGCTTATAACCTGGTGTCATATCGGTCTGCTTTTTTCTAGGATCGATACCTTAGGTTTAATGCTATTATGCACGTCCTCAAGCTTTCACCGTATTTTATTATGACATCCTCAACCTCGTCAAGCTTGTGGGTGTGGTGGACTGGGAAGAGCGCTCTGATTGTGAGCACGAAATCTATCCCGCAGGCCGCCACACCCACAGTCAATTCACTATCATTTTAGAGTATTTAAGCAAATAAATAAACATGACGGGTGGCTATTTCGCTATCCATTTGGATAAACATCACCACTAGAATCAAAACCTAGTGGTTTTTTTTTTTTCGCGCGTGAATTGGAAATGTGTCAGTCAAAAAAAAAGCGTGAAAATTTTGAAGTGACACAAATTTGTGAAAATGTTGAAACGACTATTTTTTAAACGTGACTGAAATGTGATTTGGTAGAAATTCAGTATTGTTTCACCACTCTTGCGCGTGTTTGACATTAATCGGTGGAGAGTGTGGGGAGGGGTGCGTCAAGCCTAATTAACGACTGCTGTAGTAGTATAGAACATGGCGGTGCGAGCTTATTCGACGTTATCCACAAGTGCGGGCACCGTGGCATCGCTAATTTTTGTGCTAAATCGCGATTTGGCGTAAAAATTAACGTTGCTATGGCACTCACATTTGTGGTTGGCGTCGCTGAGCTCGCACCGCCATGTTCTATACTACTTGAAACAATTATTGGATTAGGCTTACGCATGATATTAAGAATTATCCAGACCTCGGTCAAAGTTATGACCTCAATCGGTCTGGATAATTCTTGATATCATGCTCAGCCTCATCCAATAATTGTATATTATACTGTACCGTTACTACCATACAATAACATAATAAAGGTATGAGGCATTTAAAAATACATACTTGCAATTAAGGGATCATTCATACATCTCACGGAAATTTAGCGGAGGGGGCCCTACACATATCAGTCCTGGGGCCCGGGTTTGCTCTCGCCGGCCTTGATGAACAATCAATAGTGTGAGACAAGTACTGTAATTTCTTTCTTAGTAATGTATGGTAGAAACAGCAGAAGGCTTCCCCACTATTCTGTTCAGTGCAGGCACACAAAAATGTAAACAGTTTGCGCAATTTAGTTTTATGTCCTATGAAAGAATTATTAAATTCAAACAACACAAAGTTCTCAGAGATATTGTCCACTGCAAATCTATTCAGTTTTGCAAATAAATGGGCTATTACCTAATTCATTTAAAAGAACTACAGTACTGTATTACAGTAGTAAATTGGCAACTACACTATAAAAGTTTCAAAAAGTAATCGGGCGGGGGTGTTGCGTATAACGTATTTCTAGTATATATCATTTACATCGGAAAGGCAAAAATTTTGCCTGCCCTATTTCTTCCATGTGTTTATATTGTAAGATTTTACGAACAGATTTACATCGGAAAGACAAAAAATGTGCCTGCCCTATTTCATTCATGTGTTTATATTGTAAGATATTGCAAACAGATTAGTTACATAGAAGTGGCAAAAATTTTGCCTGTCCTATTTATTCCATGTGTTTATATTGTAAGATTTTGCGAACAGATTTACATCGGAAAAGTCAAAATTTTGCCTACCCTATTTCATTCATGTGTTTATATTGTATGTTTTTGAAAACTGATTTACATCGGAGTGGCAAAAATTTTGCCGGCCCTATTTCTTTCATAAGTTTATATTGTAAGATTTTGTGCGCATATTCCCATCGATTAATATTAGCTGTGTGATGTAGTTGTGTCTGATGATTCTGTTAGTATAGCAAGTCTTGTGTATTAAACCATATATTGGACGTTTTATGCTAATACTTTTTTTCTTGCTAATTTTGTTTCCAAAATATGAATAATTTGACCGTAAATATTTGACCGTAAATATTTGACCGTATATATTTCTGTTCTTTTTGGTCTATTATGTGGAAAAATGCCACTTTGGAATTTCCCAAAATAGTTTGGAACGCGTTATAAATATATATATAATATAAGATGTGCTTAGTATATAGCATGCTTAAAGGACATTGGCAACATAAATCACAATTTCAAATTTTTGACTTTATCGCCATCTTGTTGTAATACTATGACTAATTAACTCGGAAGTTGGTGACGTCACACCTGGGGTAAACCTGATGAAATTACTCAGTGGGTAGCCGAGTTTCCGCGCAATGCTTTTTAAGATGGTGTGGTTCAATTGAAAAGGAAGACATTCACAAAAATCAAGTTGAAAAATTATAAAGACACGAGGATGGCTAGATAAAAATTTCGCTTTACCCTGGTTGTGACGTCACACGCATATCGAAAATACATCCAAGATGGCGGACAATGAGTGCAATTAATACGCTTTACGAGCATTTTACAACCTCAAAATACTACATTCTTGGTATTTAATTTACGTAATTTGATCGAAAAGGTACTTATTTTTTATTGCCAATGTCCTCTAGAGATGTCCAAACGCTACGATTAACATGCCTTAATGTGTGTTAATTAGACACACAAAAAGGCGTGTGAATTTGAGGACAAAAAAGGTGTGTTAATTAACACACTTTTTTTAAGAGTGATAATAACTATGCTAGGCATTTCATTTCTGTCGACTTAATATAGGTTTGTTTTCACATCTGTGCAAAATGAAATTCATTTGTATGCTTCAAATAATGCACGCATGAAATAATATAGTAATTTGAATTGCGTTCACTGGTAAACAGTCGATCATATAAAACATATTTCTTGATAATAAGTTTTTTGTGATTTATCTTTGATATGAATAACGCCTGCAGGGCGCTCGCTATGAAATGGTTCGACTGGATTTATATTTAATAGGACCGCTTATTCAATTATCACACAAATTTAAAACTCTCAAAGGCTGGTGTACTACAGCAACATTTTCATCCCCTCGCCCGGCGCGAAGCGCCGGCCGAATGCCGAAGGCCTGAGGGCGAGGGTGATAATATCGACCGGCGTTTAGTCCCTTATCACGCGAGATCCAAGCGGATCCTAATCTCGGATCGGATTTATAGGTATATATATATATATATATATATATATATATATATATATATATATATATATATATATATATATATATATATATATATATATATATATATATATATATATATATATATATATATATATATATATATATATATATATATATATATATATATATATATATATATATATATATATGATCAACCGTATCGGAAATTTGGCCCTGGATTATCAGCTGAATTCAAGCCGAAACCGTAGTGTTGAAGGACAAGATAATCAAAGACAGACACAAGTAAAAGGTAAAAGGACTATTATAATTATGTATATTGTGATTGTCAGCGACTCACCGGTCTGTGAACATTGAGCAATTAATTTGCCTTTTCTGCATAGTTTTTTTGGTTAGGGTTAGCAATTTGGTTAGGATTAGGGTTAGGTTTAGGATTTTGGTGATATTTACTTGCATTTCGTTGAATTCTAAGAGACTATAGCGTCGTACGGCTACCGTACGAATAGCCATTACCTTCAGTTCAGTGCTTCACTTTATCGTTTATTAAACTTTTTGGCTTGACTCGCTAATAAACACGTGCTGCGATTTTATTAAACGGCTTCAAACACGACCCATTTGATAAGTTCATTGGCGTAGTAACTTTGAAAATCGATGTTGTCTAAGCCGAGAAAATCAAAGAAAAAGTTTATGTCAATCAGGACGAATCTTTATCACATTTAAAACCACGATACGGTCGTGATTTTCTTTTGTCTTTTACTCATGAATTATTAATGAGTGTTTGAATATAATTTAAATAATTGTACACTTTATTGTGTATTTGCTCCAAGCTCCGAAATCTAATAGACACATTTTGAAATACTTAACAGAGAGATTTGGGAAAATTTGAAGGTGTGTAATGTTTTGAATTTTCAAAACATATATGTATAATATATTGACAGTTGCCAACTGTTTATGTTTATGTATGTTTTATGTATGTTTATTATTTGATTAAAATTATAAATACTATCTGCTTGATAATTAGCCTAAACTGTATATACAGTAGTTTAGGGTGAAAAAACATGCATACTATTGCTGTGTTTATATGACCTGGGCCTGGCCTACAATTTTGTTACTATGTATACTTGTCAGTGTTAATACTTAATATATACACTGCTGTAGTGAATAAGGGAGAGCTCGGGGGGAAACAGACGATACAGTACATGGATGATTGTCAAGCAAGCTCATATCCTCAGAAAAATTTTCTGTGTCCCGGACAGGGATAACTTTCTGATTTCCAGTGAGATGCTCTGACAATTGAGCTACCAAGACTCAGATGGCAAGTGAAGGTTACATTGATGTACTGATTCTATTGATATAACAGCAGTGTATATATTAACACACCCAATCATTAGTCATTACTGAAATATATAGTAACTGCTGTGCATAGGCAGTACATATATCATTAGAACCAGTGCATCATTGTAACCTCTCTCCATCTGAATCTCGATGGCTCAATGGTTAGAGGCCGTCACTGGCAATAAGAAGGTTATAATTTTTTCAACCAGGAATATTACAGCATGTTTCTGACGATATCATATTGACGTCCATGTTTTGTATACTGGTATGTATTCCATATATAATCTGTGTTTACAGTACTCCATCCATTATGGAACATGTTAGACCTACAGTACACTTAGCTGGCCTAGTGGGTCACAACTTATTCTGTCAATGTAAAATACAGCTTATTATTATAAGTTCACATTGGGTATGTTGACAGCTACTAATAGTATGTGTGTTAGCTAGATCATTGTCGACAAGCAGACTAGGCATGGCATTCTGAATATAGGTTATAATATATATGTGCACGGTGATATAATTTAGATACTATAGTACACAATGCCATATATTATATGCTTTGTTACATGGCAAATATGGTATCTCCAATCTGCATTAGGTATTATTAGTAGTAGTATTATTGTTAATGCATTATTATTATTAGTATTAATAATAATAATATAATAATAATAATAATATAATAATATTTATACAGGATAGCCCCTTCAATGCTAACACTGGTATCAATATATGGGGTCTTGTTTTCTAACAAATTACAGTTGTTACAAATGTACAGTACAATGTTACAAAAACTAATTTTAACTAAAAGTTGTATATCCTTCACATAATATTGTCAATTAAGGCAATAGATAATGGTTCTATAACATGTATAAACAGAGTAATTGAAACATGGAAAATAGCTCTTTACTGGTAGATTAATGATGTTAAAATGCCATGGAATTTCCTAACTAGCATTACACAATGTAACTTGCTTCTAATACAAGAGGTACAAAACTTGGGATTTCTATTAACCAATCAGTTTCCCTGACATGCATTATGCCTAGAGACCTCTGATTATGACCATCAATATTTAGTTATCCATATTGCTGCCAGCTCCACATCACAGTAGTCCAATGTGGGTAGAATTATCAACTTACGGTATATAATCAATTAATTGGAGTATTATCCCTAATAGGTACGTCTTAGTAAATCTAATTTGAATGGACCCTATACATTTGCACTATATATGCATGCCATCCGTAGACATTTGAACGAATTTGATTTTTTTAAAGGACACTCATTGTACGATAGAGATGCACTTTCTTCCTTCAACAGCCTTTGGTGTCTATATATACAAAATACTGCATTGATTATTTCGCGAGTCATCAATATTGTGATAAAAGTAATTTCTTTCTTAGTGATTGATGGTAGAAACAGCAGTAGACCGCCCACTATTCTGTTGCTGCACTCAAAAATTTAAAAATGCCAAAATGCCCGGGTCTTGCAAGAGGCCCCGCCACGTCAATCACTTGTGATTGGTGTATTCTGCAGACCAATGAAATGTTGCAACCATTATGCGTATTGCGTACCTACCAGTAACACGAAGTACCCGTTCATCTCAACACTTTCCCCAATTCCACTGGCTAAATGCATTTATTATACATTCAACGTTCATTCTCGTTTCCTATTGGTCAATTCCAGTGAATTCTTAATCTCTGGCAGGTGAGACCTCTTTTTTGTTGAATACTGTGAATTATTGCACGGAGGTGTCCAAAACAAAAATTATTTAACACTGATGACGTCACTAGGACCAAACGTGCAAAAATTACAAATTAAAAAACGCCTGTAGTAGATTTGTTTGTATATTTTTATAGTAAGGCTATCTTTAACAATGTACTAGAAATACGTATACGCAACAACCCCTCGCCCAATTGCTGTTTGAAACTTACAGTACAGTACTTCTTTTGGTTTTAAATTACTTGAATTAGATAATAGCCACTTCATTTGCCAAAATAAATAAATTTTCAGTGGACAATATCTCTCAGCTTTGTATTGTCTGAATTTAATTGTTTCATAGGACATCAAAATAAATACATGCAGTCCAAACTTTTTAATTTTTGAGTGCAGAAACAGAATAGTGGGGGTCTACTGCTGTTCTACCATCAATCACTAAGAAAGAAATTACTTTTATCACAATATTGATGACTCACGAAATAATCAATGCAGTATTTAGTAACAGTAAGTTGATAATTCTACCCACATTCGACTACTGTGATGTGGAGCTGGCAGGAATATGGATAACTAAATATTGATGGTCATAATCAGAGGTCTCTAGGCATGTCAGGGAAACTGATCTTTCCTAAGTTGGGACTTGAAACTGATTGGTTAATAGAAATCCCAAGTTTTGTACCTCTTGTTTTAGAAGCAAGTTACATTGTGTAATGCTAGTTAGAAATTCCATGGCATTTTAACATCATATCTACCACTAAAGAGCTATTTTCCATGTTTCAATTAATCTGTTCATACATGTTATAGCACCATTATCTATTGCCAAATATATGTGAAGGATATACAACTTTTGAGTTAAAATTAGTTTTTGTAACATTGAACTGTACATTGATGAATATGTGTTGAAATTTGTAACAACTGTAATTTGTTAGAAAACAAGACCCGGCTATCCTGTATAAATATTATTGTACTATTATTGTATTATTATTATTATTATTAATACTAATAATAATAATGCATTGACAATAATACTACTAATAATAATGCCTAATGCAGATTGCAGATACCATATTTGCCATGTAACAAAGCATATATATGGCATTGTGTACTATAGTACTATAGATGGAGTACTGTAAACACAGATTATATATGGAATACATGCCAGTGTACAAAACATGGACGTCTAGATCATATCGTCAGAAACATAATATTCCAGTGATGGCCTCTAACCATTGAGCCATCGCGATTCAGATGGAGAGACGTTACAATGATGCACTGGTTCTAATGATATATGTACTGCCTATGCACAGCAGTTACTATATATTTCAGTAATGACTAATGATTGGGTGTTAATATATACACTGCTGTTATATCAATAGAATCAGTACATCAATGTAACGTTCACTCACCATCTGAGTCTTGGTAGCTCAATGGTCAGAGCATCTCACTGGAAATCAGAAAGTTATCCCTGTCCGGACACACAATAATTTTTCTGAGGATATGAGCTTGCTTGACAATCATCCATGTACTGTATTGTCTGTTTCCCCCCGAGCTCTCCCTTATTCACTACAGCAGTGTATATATTAATTATTAACACTGACAAGTATACATAGTAATGCTTGTTTATTGCTACAAAATTGTAGGCCAGGCCCAGGTCATATAAACACAGCAATAGTATGCATGTTTTTTCACCCTAAACTACTGTATATATAGGCTAATTATCAAACATATAGTATTTATAACTTGAGGTACACAAAAATAATAAACATACTGTACATGCAATTCCAAAATTTGTACTACACTTACTATTCAGCAGTATTATAAAGAACAAAGGTATATATTTTAAACAGGCTAGGACTGGCCATTGTTGCATGGATTTAATTCCAACTGTCAAAATATTATACATATATGTTTTGAAAATTCAAAACATTACACACCTTCAAATTTTCCCAATCTCTCTGTTAAGTATTTCAAAATGTGTCTATTAGATTTCGGAGCTTCGAGCAAATACACAATACAGTGTACAATATTTAAATAACATTAAAATTAGCGAGTCAAGTCAAAAAGTTAAACGATAAAGTGAAGCACTGAACTGAACTGAAGCCGAGGTAATGGCTATTCGTACGGTAGCCGTACGACGCTATAGTCTCTTAGAATTCAACGAAATGCAAGTAAATATCACCAAAATCCTAAACCTAACCCTAATCCTAACCAAATTGCTAACCCTAACCAAAAAAAACTATGCAGAAAATTTTAAATTACGCCAAATTTAACGCACCAAAAAACCGTTTCAATACCGTTTCAATTTTTGCATTCGCAATCATGTGACGGTTGCAATTTAAATATTAATTCAAATGCAGAGGGCTCAGGTCTACCAATAAGCTTCTGTCTATATCTCGTTACCAGGGCCAAATTTTCCAATGCCGCGCATGATCGACGACGTTGATCCTGAATATATATATATATATATATATACAAGGAAACTGGAAGTGACTCTACATTACGCCTGGAATCCGTGATGAGGGACTAAACGCCGGTCGATATTAGCACCCTCGCCCTCAGGCCTTCGGCCTTCGGCCGGCGCTTCGCGCCGGGCGAGGGGACAATAAAACAATTATTGGATTCGGCTTATGCATGGTATTTAAGAGTTATCCAGACCTCGGTCAAAGTTATCTGCTTTGGCAGGTAACATTGACCTCGGTCTGGATAATTCTTGATATCATGATGCTCAACCTCATCCAATAATTGTATATTACTACCATACAATAACATTATAAAGGTATGAGGTGTCTAAAAATATATACTTGCAATTAAGGGATCAATATTCATACATCTCATGGAAATTTATGGGAGGGGTACACATGTCAGTCCTGGGGCTCGAGTTTTGCTGTAATTTCTTTCTTAGTGATTTATGGTAGAAACAGCAGTAAACTTCCCCACTATTCTGTTCAGTGCAGGTGCCAGGTACTGCACCCAAAAATTTAAAAAGTTTATGCTATTTAGTTTGATATCCTATGGAAGAATTAAATTCAAACAACACAAAGCTCTCAGAGATATTGTCCACTGCAAATTTATTCAGTTTTGCAAATAAATGGGCTATTATACCTAATTCAAGTTAAAGAACTACAGTACTGTATTACAGTAGTAAATTAGCAACTACGCTATAAAAGTTTCAAACAGTATAAGCGGGCAAGGGGTGTTGCGTTTAACGTATTTCTAGTAGAGTTTTTATAAACTCACGGTGCACGGTCACTGAACCTATTGTATTTTAGTATAATGAAGCAATCATCCAATAGAATCGTTTGCGTTTAATCTCTCGACCGTGTTGTTTAAATATTAATAAACGGCCTAAAACAAAGGATGTGCACGGTGTAAGGTACGGTTCAACATCAAAACGTAGCTCATTATAGTCGCTTTGAAGTTTGCCGAGTTTCCAGACCATATCTCGATTGACTATGATTGAAGGGGACGGACATATATATAAATTAAAAAGTATAAGTATAAATAGTTTGAATGTATCAATAATCAAGAAACTGAAGGAAAATAGCAATTTCGAATTGTTCATTGTAAGTCTATAATACTTTTTAAATATAATTTGAATTAGATTATATAGTATTTTACATAATTGTTATGTTATATTGTAGTTATCGAGGGCCATGTATATGTTTACCAGTTTAATTACCAGTGATTTTGTTATTCACTGTCATGTTTTTTTAGCACTCATGGTTAAATATAAAGTTGCTAAACTAGACCAAAGTAATTTAAACTAAACCAAACCAAGCCAAACAAAACAAAACCAAACCAACCTAGTTAACATAAGCTCACCTAAACCAAAACAAAGTTATTGAAATACGTGGTCAAATAAGCATGTAGCTAGCATTTCATTTTTGTCGACTTAATACAGGTTTGTTTTCACATCTGTGCAAAGTGAAATTCATTTATATACTTCAATTATTGCATGCATCCATGCAATACATATGGAAATTTCAATTGCGGTTACTGGTAAACACTCGATTATATAAAATGTTTTTCTCATGTTTTTTGGTGATTTATCTTTAACATGAATAAAGCCTGCAGGACTGGATTTATATCTGCAGGACTGGATTTATATCAATAGCATCGTTTATTCAATTATTATCCAAATTGAAAACTTAAAGGCTGGTGTACTACTGCAACCTTTTTTACAGTTTTTATGAACTCAGATATTCATGCTCAATTATCAAATCTAAATTTTCCATGTCCTCACTACAAAACGAACTTGCACTGAAGGAGGGCGGACATCTTAGAAATTAAGAAAGTGTAAGTACGGTATAAATAGTTTGTATGCGTCAATAGTCAAGAAACTGAAGGGAAATGAAGGAAAATGGCAATTTCGAATTGTTCATTGTAAGTCTTTAATACTTTTTAAATATAATTTGAATTATATTATATAGTATTTTACATTATTGTTATGTAAGATTGTGGTTATCGAGGGCCGTATCTTTACCAGTTTAATTACCAGTGATTTTGTTATTCACTGTCATGTTTTAGCACTCATTATATAAAGTTGCTAAACTAGACCAAATAATTTAAACTAAACCAAGCCAAACAAAACCAAACCAAACCAACCTAACTAACATAAGCTAACCTAAATCAAAACAAAGTTATTGAAATACGTGGTCAAATAAGCATGTAGCTAGCATTTCATTTCTGTCGACTTAATACAGGTTTGTTTTCACATCTATGCAAAGTGAAATTCATTTATATACTTCAATTATTGCATGCATCCATGCAATACATATGGAAATTTCAATTGCGGTTACTGGTAAACACTCGATTATATTAAATAGTTTTCTTATTTTTAAATCTCTAATATTCTTTGTATTAGATTATAGTATTTTTACATTATTGTTATATAAAAGTGTAGTTATCGAGGGCCACATGTTTACCATGAAGTGATTGTGTTATTACTTCAAGTTTAGCACTGGTTAAATAAAGACGCTAAACTATATAGACCAAAGTAAACAAAATCAAGCCAAACCAAACCAAACCAACATAAACTAACTTAAACTAACCTAAATTAACCAAAACCAAACCAAAATTATTGAAATACGTGGCATAGTCAAATAAGCATGCTTAGTCATAACTAAGGCATTTCATTTCAGTCGAATTAATACAGGTTTGTTTTCACATCTGTGCAAAACAAAATTAATTTGTATACTTCAATTAGTGCATGCAATAAATATAGTAGTTTCATTTGCGGTTACTGCTAAACAGTCGATTATATAAAATATGTTTTTACATGTTTTTTGGTGATTTATCATTGATATGAATAACGCTTGCAGGGCGCTTGATATGAAAATGGTTCAACTGGATTTATATTTAATAGCACCGCTTATTCAATTATCATACAAATTGAAGACTCTCAAAGGCTGGTGTACTACAGCAACCTTTTTATAAAGTCAGATATTCATACATGATCTATAATCGATTATCAAATCTAATTTTTCCATGTCTCTACAAAACGAACATGCATGCACTGACGAGGGGCGGACATCTTAGAAATTAAAAAGTATAGTGTAAAGAGTCTGTATGCATCAATAATGAAGAAACAGAAGGATATAGAAATTTCGAATAGTTCATTGTAAATCTCTAATATATTTTGTAAATATAATTTGAATTATTTTTACATATTTTAATTATCCAGGGCTCTATCGCTTACCAGTTATTTTGCTATTTATGTCAAGTTTAACACTGGTTTATAATAAAGTCGCTAAACTAAACTAAAGTAAACTAAACCAAACCAAAAGCCAAACCAAAGCAACCTAAACAAACTTAAACAAAAGTTATTGAATTACGTGACATTGTCAAATAAGTATGCTTTACAGTACTGCTCAGAAATAACCTAACACTCATGCGTTCGCCTTCGGAATGCGTCCCAAACGCGTCCGGAGCACCATTGTGACTTCGGTTGAAACGTTAATAGGAATACTTCGTCAATTTCCGACTTTAGTAAACTGCTAAACGGATTTAACTTGATCATTTCATTGCTCGACTGGTTATGGCATATGTTCATTAGACGAGATTAAAACAGAAAGTATATCGTTCGGAACGCGTTCGGAACGAGAATGGAACGCATTCCGCTCGCGTTCCGATCGGAACGCATTTTTCGTTAGGTTAATTCTGAGCAGTACTGTATGTATTTTGTCAGTCAACTGAAGAAACGTTGCATTGGTGGAGATCAGGTTGCTGAAGATGGAAGAGAAATGAAATGACACAAGTTTTGGCATAATCTGGCCACGGAAGTAGCCGTTTATTACTTGTAACTATATCTGATTTACAATCAAGTCAACTATGACAAAACCTAATTTTGACTACGCTCTCAGAAAACTTTAACTTGCAATGTGAGCGATGGTCAAAGAAGGATGATTAAAACCAGATCAAGTGAATTCGTAACTGGAAGTTTCCCAACGGAAGTCGATCTTCTCCCCGGAAATAACAAAAGATAAATCCAAAACCCAAAAAAACATTTATTTTATAAATAAAATAAATTGCCTTTAATAACTTAAGGCATTTTCATTTCTGTCGACTTAATATAGATTTATTTTCACATCTGCATATGCAAAATGAAATTCGTTTATATGCTTCAATACATATAATAATTTCACATAAACTGGTAAACCGAGTTGATTATAATAAAATATTTTTCTCATGTTTTTGGTGATTTATCTTTGATACTACTCTTTTAGTATACCATGTAAACATTTTAGTTAAATAGTGTCCCCAATTAGTTGACAAAACTAAACACCTTGACACTTCAATAAAGTATTTCATTCATTCATTCATTCATTCGTTCATTACGAATAATGCCCAGACGATTTTATTATGAGTTCGACTGGATATTCTATAGAACAGTTCATTCAATAATTATACAAATCTAAATCTCTCATGAAAGGCTGGCGTATTACCGCAATAGGTTTCTATTTCGATAGTAATAAAGCAACCTTTTTATAGAGTTTTCGATTGTATTTTAACACTACGGAATGTAAAACTTTGTAGTTATTATAGTCTCTGTAGTCAGAAACGACGTCAGCGTCAAATTTCACAGAGAATGATTGGAAACTATATTCTTTGCAATTAATTTTTAACGGTAATAAATATTTTCATCATGCATCTCATCTCCGAACCTCTGAACCATCTGATGGTGACCCGAGATTGATTGGCAGAGCCAGTTCTTGTCACAGAATAATTAAAATGATCACACTCATGCATAATTTATCTCATTCCAGAACGAAATCCCGTACTTCTTTTACAAGATATATGATCGACACACAATTTCGTATGGAATTGTGAACCGATTGTGCATATCCAGAATGAAATTTCAGTGCAGACTGTGAACCGCGGTAAGGACTCATTTCAAAAGTTAATAACAGTCCATACTGGTCGGTATCTAGCCTGCGTGCAGACCGTATAATTATATTATAATTATAAATAAATTATAATATAATTATACGGTCTGCACGCAGGCTAGTCGGTATCATATCAGCAGATTAATTTAAAAGAACTGCTAAGTCGATCATACTAGAAACTTCTCCCAGGATCATATGTATAAGAGCTCTAGTAATGTTTACGATGTATATATGCATGCATGGATAGACAACAGCGTGTGCAGGGTATATTCATTCGTGCAAACACAGGTTGTGTTTTCGTTTCGTCCCTATAAAAGAACGTTCCTATAGAAGAACGTCCACATAAAAGGATTACGAACACACGCCACTTGAGGTTAGAAAGAAGATAATACACTGGAAAAGATTACCATCTCATTTGGTTAGTATGACTTCTTTACAATAATATTCAATCAATTTGGGAAAACATTTTCCGACATTGAAGATTTGAGCAACTTATAGACTGTTTGACAGCAGTGCAATGTCCATTTGTTTGGGACAAAGTGATCTGAGAAAGGCATTACTGTAGCGGGTCTCCAGATATACAGTAGGTGTTAGTGGCGGATCCAGGATTGTTCGAAAGGGGGCACATAATATGAAGAATCAACGGGGTCTGGAGTATACCTTCCTAGGGAAATTTTTAATTTTGCAAAGCACAGAAGTGCTTTAATTCCGGCGATTTCTAAAAATGCACAATTACGAAGGGCACTTTAATATAAACTCAGAAGCGGAATCAATTGAACTGACAGCTTTTGAACTTCGTTTTATAAAAAAATTATCTTGGAACCCATGTTAAAATATCTGAGTGTATGCAAACTGGCTTTTGCAATGAAAATTGGATAAGCTACCAAAACATTGTGCTTATAATCGGTCATATAATATTGCGTTTATCATTTCGACTTCTTCGTCTTGATATGTATGGTAAAAAAATGCAGAAAACACTTGTTTGCAGGATTTTAAAGGGGGCGCGCGCCGGGTGCGGAGAGCCTCTGATTTCTCCGTTCAATAGCTGATAATCGTTTCCTGTATTCGTTCTATTTTGCCATTCTGCGAGCTAGCTAGAGAGTAGAGCAAATCACACTGACATAACAAAAGCTGTGATTTCATCAAGGACATACACAGTGTTCTTCGAACCTTGACGCCGATCAAAACGGGTCAAGATTGTAGTAGCTGCTCTATTCTAGTGGTTGGATGTCTAAGGGGCTGTTTATATGAACCGTGGTAAAAAGATAATTTTAATTAACTTTATGCTCTTCCTACGGTCAAACTAAGCTAGTTCTATTTTTATTTTCAAATATCATTTTGGGTACCTGGCTGTAATAGCCGTGGGAAGAACTTCTTTAAGTTAATCATCCGGATAACTGGGCTAGCCCAGCTTATATAAACAGCCCCTATATGAGCTGGTATAGATGCGCGGGTTCAATCCTTGGTCGGACCACCACTCGGGATCTTAAAATAATCGAGAAGAAGGTTCTGCCTTTGCAACAACGCCAGCAAATGGTAAGACTTTTCGGCTCTTCTCGGAAAACGAGCTTAAATCGTAGGCCCTCGAAATCTCTATCAATTGGGTTTTTCGTTCAATTGGGTTTTTCGTTCTACGAGTGATAAACTGAATAGTCGAACTTGAGCCTCTGGCTCGGATAAATGCGTGATCGACTCTAAATAAATCATACTCAAGTTATCTTCAGTAGCCCCTAGTAACTTGTTGGCTTCAGCCACTATATTACGAATATGGGATCGCAAGAGAGATTGCTGGTGACAATTATACTCCTAGATCTCTGCAAGGAACCACCTATAGCCTCAGAATATTGGATTTAAATCACCAACCTATATATGTTCTATCACAACTATCAGGCCTTTATTTAAGCAGACATTTTTACCTTTTTAAGCGAAAGATTTTCTACTATTTTGTTCGTCAATTTCATTTTTTATTTTCAAAGTGCCAATTTTGTGAAACTTCAAAAAATACACACATAAAATTAAACATCGATTTTTCTTTGTACAATGATATTACCAGCTATAACTATAAATACGTTCCGCAATAACCCTAATCTCCGAATCAGCGTTTCGGCGCTCTAACCTTTGAGCTATTGAGACACGGTCAGAACAGTCAGTGATTTCTCCATATAATGCAGTACATATTAAATTCGCCGCTTTCACTCGACTCCAATATAAAATATTGTAAAATCATTATAATATTTATATAAAATCATTATAAAGTTTATAATATTAATTATATATATATATATATATATATATATATATATATATATATATATATATATATATATATATATATATATATATATATATATATATATATATATATATAGATTTTCGCTTACCTCAAAACTGGTCTGCTACAACTTGTTTCATCTGTAAAATAATCTTCAGGCAGTGACAATATCGAAAGGGACCGCTTATTTATAGGCTTTCTGCCGGAAAGTGGGGGCGTATGTGGGGGACAAAGCATGAGGTCATGGCTTTGTTTGCGTTGATTATGCGAAATTTATTACGATGACGACACTGTGAAATTATTTCCGCTCTTTTGTTGAGTAAACTATTCTTATTTTTTTCTTTTAAAATACAAAATTTTTCTTCTAAACATAAATTGCATCGTTTTGATCCTCCTGTGTACGAAATAGAATGTTTTAGAATTTGCCAATTAATACTGAAATCTTTATTGTTTTCTTTCAATGTCCAAATATATTTCGAAAGTTCGGTGTCATTTTCATGCTTTTTATGTTGAAAAGATTTAGTGTGGTTGGCCAATCGCTCTTTGAATGTGGTTGCAGTCATACCAATGTAGTGTTTTTATTTCGTTTGTGATGTTTACTGTCACTGTTGCTTTGTATACTATGTCTCTAGTCATGCATTGTTCTTGAAGCGGGCAAATGGTGTTCTCTCTACAACTGCAATTAGTAGCGTCCCTATCCTGCGGTTTGATGTTCCTAGCTATGCGTGCATTGTGCTTAGTGATTATTGACTTAACATTGTTCATGCAGCTGTAACTTACTTTAACTGTATTTCTGTTAAAAATCTTATGGAGCTTGTGGTGCGGAGGGAAATGTTTGTCAATTAGGCTAAGGAAATTACGTCCTATGTTAGTGCTGACACTCTTGCTAAATGGTGGGTTGAACCAAATGATATTGCGTTGCCTATTCCTACGTGGTCGTTGCGGTGTATCATGAGTGTAGCTAAGTTCATGATTAAAGTTGCTGTGCCTAAGCGCGTTCTGATATAAGGGTGCAGATTCCTGAAAAGTTTGCTCATCTGACGAAAGGAGTTTAATGCGTTTGTTAATTGATGCAGGTAGTTGCCTTGTTATGCTTGGTGGATGGTTAGAGTGCATATTTATGTATAGCGGATCGTCATTGGGCTTCCTATAGGGCCTATAGTTTCCATTGTTAAGGTCGAAAGTTACATCTAAAAAGTTTACTATACGTAAATTTGATTCGGCGGTGATTTTTAGGTCAAATTGCTCGAAAATTTTGTGGAGAATCTTTTCTTGTTTTGTCTGCTAAACGTGCTGATTTACTTTTTATGATAGCCAAACCGTCATCTCTATATAGGCCGATGCTTTCTTTGCCAAATTTCTTACTTAGGTGGTTTAAAATGAAAAGGCCTATGAGCTCACAAATTTCCGCGCCGTCGAAACTGCCCATGGTAACGTCGAACAAATTCTTGCTATCTTTTTTTATCCATGAAATTCCGGTATTGAAAAGGAGAGATTTTCTAGCGTGTTTTATTATTGAAATGTTGTTTTGAGGTATAGTAGCCAAATTTGAAGCCCAGGACAGAGCTTGGTCCAATAGTTTTTCAGAAATAGATGGATAGAAATCGACAATGTCAAATGAAATGAAACTGTGTCTGTCCTTATCTTTTATATTGCCAAACCACTCAATAACTTGTTTTGTATTTCTCCATTGATTTAAATTCAGTTTTTGTCTCAAATTAGAATTAATTTTGTCCAAAATAGCTTTGCTTAGTTTTCCGGATTCGCTTTTGGCGGGGTTAATTAATCGACATTTTGGGTTGTTTTCGAAATTTTCTTTGTGGTCTTTTAAAGATATAAATGCTTCGCGTTTTTTCATTTTTTCAATTCTGTCGCCGATTCCTAAATTGTTCGAAATGTCTTTTAGTTCTGAGTCAATTTCATCTATAGAGTCCTCGGATCCATGCTTATATGTTTTTGTGATGTTGTCATGTAAGAGATTGTTGTATATGTCGGGCGGGGTTTCATAAATATTCCGAGTTTTGTCTGCAAAAATGAAAATGTTGGGAGACGTATTAATTTTCTTTAAATCGTTAGCCAAAGATTTCTGAAATTGGTTCCTATATATGGCCGGAATTGTACATTCTCGATTAGTTTTATAAGTTCGTCTTCGAAGGGTTTCATATCTGGAATCGAAGGAGGTGTTTTGTTGGACGCAAGGCCGAAATGGTTCTTTTGGTTCTCACTATTTTTGTTTTTAAGAAAGAAATTGGCTTTCCATCTCATACGTTTTAATACACTTTCCACTTTTTCAATCAAATTCTTCAAATAAGCGTCCTGTGATGGTATAGGGATATTCTTTAGCGAATAGTCAAATCGAAATTGCCGCATTTTAAGGTTAGATAGGAATGAATAACGTAAACAAGAGTGCACAACCGATATACGGGTGCAAATATACGTGTAGGTTTTGGTCTACGAAATGCAAAGAGTGCTCAACAACATATAGTTAGAGCAAATAATAGATTTTCGCTTACCTCAAAACTGGTCTGCTACAACTTGTTTCATCTGTAAAAGAATCTTCAGGCAGTGACAATATCGAAAGGGACCGCTTATTTATAGGCTTTCTGCCGGAAAGTGGGGGCGTATGTGGGGGACAAAGCATGAGGTCATGGCTTTGTTTGCGTTGATTATGCGAAATTTATTACGATGACGACACTGTGAAATTATTTCCGCTCTTTTGTTGAGTAAACTATTCTTATTTTTTTCTTTTAAAATACAAAATTTTTCTTCTAAACATAAATTGCATCGTTTTGATCCTCCTGTGTACGAAATAGAATGTTTTAGAATTTGCCAATTAATACTGAAATCTTTATTGTTTTCTTTCAATGTCCAAATATATTTCGAAAGTTCGGTGTCATTTTCATGCTTTTTATGTTGAAAAGATTTAGTGTGGTTGGCCAATCGCTCTTTGAATGTGGTTGCAGTCATACCAATGTAGTGTTTTATTTCGTTTGTGATGTTTACTGTCACTGTTGCTTTGTATACTATGTCTCTAGTCATGCATTGTTCTTGAAGCGGGCAAATGGTGTTCTCTCTACAACTGCAATTAGTAGCGTCCCTATCCTGCGGTTTGATGTTCCTAGCTATGCGTGCATTGTGCTTAGTGATTATTGACTTAACATTGTTCATGCAGCTGTAACTTACTTTAACTGTATTTCTGTTAAAAATCTTATGGAGCTTGTGGTGCGGAGGGAAATGTTTGTCAATTAGGCTAAGGAAATTACGTCCTATGTTAGTGCTGACACTCTTGCTAAATGGTGGGTTGAACCAAATGATATTGCGTTGCCTATTCCTACGTGGTCGTTGCGGTGTATCATGAGTGTAGCTAAGTTCATGATTAAAGTTGCTGTGCCTAAGCGCGTTCTGATATAAGGGTGCAGATTCCTGAAAAGTTTGCTCATCTGACGAAAGGAGTTTAATGCGTTTGTTAATTGATGCAGGTAGTTGCCTTGTTATGCTTGGTGGATGGTTAGAGTGCATATTTATGTATAGCGGATCGTCATTGGGCTTCCTATAGGGCCTATAGTTTCCATTGTTAAGGTCGAAAGTTACATCTATATATATATATATAGATGTAACTTTCGATTGTTAAGGTCGAAAGTTACATCTATATATATATATATATATATATATATATATATATATATATATATATACTGGTCCCGGTTTGGTCTTAAAATGTATGTATTCCAACACTCGAAATTTTCCTTCACCATAAATCCTTTCAACATGTAGTTTGATCGAGTGAAATGCCAAATATTACCTATATATATATATATATATATATATATATATATATATATATATATATATATATATATATATATATATATATATATATATATATATAGGTAATATATATATATATATATATATATATATATAGGTATATATATATATAGGTATATATATATATAGGTATATATATATATAGGTATATATATATATATATATATATATATATATATATATATATATATATATATATATATATATATATATATATATATATATATATATATATATATATACGTGTAGGTTTTGGTCTACGAAATGCAAAGAGTGCTCAACAACATATAGTTAGAGCAAATAATAGATTTTCGCTTACCTCAAAACTGGTCTGCTACAACTTGTTTCATCTGTAAAAGAATCTTTTACAGATGAAACAAGTTGTAGCAGACCAGTTTTGAGGTAAGCGAAAATCTATATAATATATATATATATATATATATATATATATATATATATATATATATATATATATAGCAAAGTGAAAAGGTGGTAAACTGCCAAGAATTTAGTGACAAGATACTGACGTTTCGAGCGGAGCCCTTCATCAGAGTAAGACGAGATGAAATAAAATAAATAGGGCTTATATGATGCCAAAAGGGTGTCACAGGTAGAAAGTAGCCAATCAAATACACGGGAAATAAACTAACCAATAATCAATGAGATGGGAAAAGTTAAATCATTTGCTATTCATTTGCTAATCATTTGCTAATTATATATATATATATATATATATATATATATATAATATATATATATAAATAGGTAAAATAATCCAAAGTATATTTATTCACCTCACAAGTATATTTATTCAGTGACACGTTATAGTCCGTCAGTCGTCTGATGATTGCGTTAAGCATGAAACACCGTGTTATGACTAGATGTTTTAGATAATTTTAAATATATCACTATATATATATATATATATATATATATACATATATATATATATATATATATATATATATATATATATATATATTATATATATATATATATATATATATATATATATATATAATATATATATATATATATATATATATATATATATATATATATATATATATATATATATATATATCTATATAGACATGTATAAGCATCAAATATATTTGTAGACATGTATAAGCATCAAAGACAAATGTTTAATAAATAATACGTTTCAGGGCACAGCCTCTCCTTCAGCTTAAAAATAATGAATACATTAACATATAATAAACTTTTAAGTCCCAATGGACTATAACAACTTAGGTTTTCTGTCCAAAATCTTTCTCTTTGTGTTTCATCTCTAATATCAGTGACATCAATTATTTTTACTTTAACATTCTGTAAACCCGAGTGTCCATCCGCATAAAAGCGAACATATAAATGTTCACCGCATATTCCCCTCTGCCATCTTCCATACATATTAAGTGAGCTTTTATGATTATTAAATCTCATCCTAAATGGTGTGATGGTAATTTTGTCGAAACGCAATTTTGTCGAAAATCAAATTACTTAAGTTATATGATTTAATGTTATTTTTGTTGTCAGGGTGAATTGACCCCCGACATCTTATGGGCCCTTTGAATCATACTTAAAATTTCCTTTATATCTAAGCTATATACACGCGACAGTCACGTGGAGAATTTCAATCGTGAGAATGCTGAAATTGCAATCTATAAGATACCTCAATATTTCAAATTGTTCAACCAATGGTGTGTTTATAAGAGAGGCGAGCCCTGTTACCCAGGCTAGCCCGGTAAGATAATCTCATTTACATTTTAAGTTGTATTTTACGTTGTTTGAAGCTTTGCATATAATCGATTCGGCTGAGTCGCTATGTCTGAATAATACTAATAATTGGTAGAATAATAAACGTGACTCCAACTCGTCGAAGAGATTTTTATAATTAATTTCTTCCTTCACAGTTATCGCAGGTATATCTTTAGCCAGTTCAGCAGCCTTATGAGAAATATTTTTTCATTTCCACTGCATGATTTCCATCATTTTTCAACAGATTCTCTACCTCCTCCGCAGGCGTTTTTTGGGCGGGAGGGGCGCGGGCGGAAAAAATTGCGGGCGCGCGAAATTTGAGAAGAGACGAAGAAACGCCTGCCAACTAATGTTCGATCTTCGGGTTTGTAGTGTCGATCTTCGGGTTATCGATAAATATCTGCTGAAATATGACCCATCGAAACTTGAAACGCCTCGTAAAGTCTTATCGGGCCATTCTGGTTATATCTGGATAGTTATGGCGGATAGCAGCGAGGAAGAGATTCAGAAATTCGAAGATTTCATGCACAGCAGTGATAGACAGTGATGTTGACATTGTCAGTTATTTACGGTCATTGTTCGACGAATTTACACAATAATTAAGCAAAGGAAATCTTCCGCCTCCTCCGCAGGCGTTTTTGGGGCGAGGGAGGGGCGCGGGCGGGAAAAAATTGCGGGCGAAGCGAGAATAAACGCCTGCCGACTAATGATTTCAAGATGGCGAAGCATTGACGTGAACGTGCTCGAGATCGTACATATTTATAGGCGTATTGAAAAGAAATTTATCGAGGAAACTGTTGGGCAGTAAATAGTTAAAACAACTCTCCTTTTTACCACCAAAGCGCTAAAATATTGAAAAACTATGGCCCATTTCAAGCATATTCAGTTATAGATACATACAAACAAACAAAAACAATGCAAAACACAACCTTTATTAGTATATAAAATATTAAGTTTACAATGGGCAGCTGGTCTACATTTGGTCTACATTTTGCGCTAAAACGCAGAATACCCGTCCAGTATTTTCGGGGGGGGTAGGGAGGGGGTATGGGAGGATGGGAAATAAGGCCTGACACAAATCCATTCACAAACTCGTGTTGAGCGTCCAGAATCTGGACGTTGCTTTGATTGGACGAGAGAGGTCAACGTCACACTACCGGAAGCGAAAATCTAAGTGTTGCTGAACCAAACCTCCAAAATGGACAAATTAGCGTTAGAAGCTGTTCTTTATAAGCATTTTCCACAAATAGCCATAAAAGAAGAACAATACCTTTGTATAGAGAGCCTGGTTTTTTATAGAAAAGACGTTCCAGCAGTCTTACCGACCGGATACGGGAAGAGTTTGATATATCAATAGATCGGTAATCTCGCCATGTTTGTTCATGGAAGAAGATGGCGAATAACTTCCGAACTACGGATTGTTAAGATACATCATGCACGTATGTTGTTAGAAATTTCATAAGCTTTCATTTGATGTATAGTTCAAGTCTGTGAGTTTTATGTAACGTTTTAAAATGTTCAAAATGTTCGCACCATTGCTCGTCAAATAATTATAATGGAGAATAGACTTTCCACAAGTGTTTTAGGATTTTAGATATTGTTTTCACAATGCTTAACGCACATATATAACTTGATATATATATATCAATCAAAATATATTCTAAAGTACTATTTGTGGTAGCGTTTTCTAGTTTCCAGCTTAAAGGGAAGTATTCTAATAATGGTAATATTAAAAGCTGGCATGGGAACTCGCTATTATACAGTATATTCGTTTGCCTTTTTCAGTTTGGGTCAGTGTTTGCTATTATCTATTATAACTTTGGAAATACTTTAGGTATGAACTTCAAATATATCTTAAACATAAGGTAATTCAAATATGAATGTGTGAAAAAGTTTGTAGCTTTCTAGTTGAAGTAGAAGAAATTTTAGATGCGAATTAGTTAACATGCCTTTTGTAGATAATATTTTAAGAATTTATAATTAATCACCTCCTGGTTTGTTTTCATCTATAATGAATGATGTTTTCCCATTTTTAGAATACTTCCCTTTAAGCTAGAAACTAGAAAACTCTACCACAAATAGTACTTTAGTGTATCTCTTGATTGATACATAGATCAAGATTTTGCGTTAAGCATTGTGAAAACAATATCTAAAATCCTAAAACACTTGTCTTTTATTCGCCATTTATAATTATAATATAATTATTTGACGAGCAAAGGTGCAAACATTTTGAATATTTTAAAACGTTACACAAAACACACAGACTTGAACTATACATCAAATGAAAGCTTATGAAATTTCTAACAACATGCGTACATGATGTATTTCAACAATCCGTATAGTTCGGAAGTTATTCATCTTCTTCCATGAACAAACATGGCAAGATTACCAGGAATTATGAAAACTTGCTCTAATAGCCTCATTTTCATGGCAATAATAATCGGTAAGGTCTATTGCTCCATAAAGTTCTGTCCGAGAGGTATGCAGTTCAGTAAACAGCTTGTAACACCTTTCCTAGCACACTATTTACAGACAGAGCAGTTGTGATCTGTGACTACAACAATTTGCAATACCAACAGCAACTCCGAAATTATTACAGCATTTTCAGATGTGTTGGAAAACTCTTTGTTGGTTGTCTCAGAAAACAGTGACACAGAAGAAATGTGCGAACGGTTTTCGTTTGCAAATTTGAAAGACACATTTTGCAAAACTGCCATAGGAAAATGCTTTAAACACAGATGCCAAATTTATATTTTGACAAAACAGGAAGTTATTTTAATTGGCTAAAATTTACGAGGGGCGTGGCGTATACGAGGGGGAGGAAGGCCAAAATCGATGATTTGTGTCAGGCCTTCTTTCCCTCCAACCCCCTCCCCTCGCTCCCCCCGCCCCTCAAGAAGGCCTGATACTCAGGTTAGGAATGATATATAAAACATCCATGTTTCTAAGATTTTATTTGTTGAGCTTTCGTCACATATATAATATGAGTGTAACTTCATCCCCAGGAATTTGGCTTTTTTCCTGCTTTCTGTGTGATCGATTGGTTATGGATTTGAGTGCAAAATTTGATAAGATGTCTAGTATATAATGTTCAAGTATACAATACATATTTGAATTAGGTCAAATTTCTCTAGCAACATAATATTGTATACATTTCGGATAGATATGACTGGGTTGATGTCACACTCATTATAATTAAAAAAAAAACAACCTAAATAGCAGATCAACGCGAAGCTCAAATCATAAAACATTTTCGCATTCATATACAGTATTCATTTCATGTAGAATCTATATCAGTAATATTAGCCTGCGTAGCCGGCGCAATGGGGCTGGGGGTTTGGGACGGGCTGTGAAATGCGGGCGGGAATCCCGCCGAACCAATCAAAATGCTAAGATGGGGGGGACGGGGAGGCGAGGGAGCGCGTGCAGTGGTGCTATTGTTTCAGCGTTTTACGCCCCCGAGTAGTAATTAATAGAAAATAGTAAATTATTAAATTGAAATAGGTAGACTACAGGTCCACTTCAATATTTTCGTCATCTACAGTCAGGCGTAAAGATGTCGGTTTGTTTTATAAATGCGTAACTTCGCTCAATATACATGCTTTAAACTGATCATAACTTCAAATATTTTCTTCGCTCATATAAAGAGGAGAGATTCTCTTTGTAGAATAGTAGTCGTATTCCACTTTGATTTGGGACAGAGACATTTCGATAGTCGCTGGCTGTCGTCAGTCGAATATTGAATAGAACGCATATATTTTCCCACGCAACTCACATTTTTTTGACAGAACATTGTAACCGCCACCTAGCAACGTATTCTGCCTGACAGTTGCAACGAACGCGGCAAAGTTTGCCATTAAACGCTCAACCTGAATCCGCTGTATAATATTCCTAAATCAACTGCAGTACAGGTTTTTAATTCATTTTATAGAATACCCGTCCACTTTACTATTTGCATATATATAAATAAGGGTCAGACTAGTACGGAAAGTTCATCATATACAATTGCTTCGTTCGTTAAAAAATCACTTTCAATTTCATATACAATGAATCAACAAGTACACACAATATAAACCTTCAACATTATATTTAAAGAGCAACCTGGTTTGTATTTCTGCCTTTAAATGCGGTTTCAAAAGTAGACGGGTATTCTATAATTGCTCCCCAAATTCTTCTTGACCCAATTTCTCGCTTATCGTATTATCACGCTTTTCCCGAAACCAGTCGGTAAAACGGCCACTAAATCTTTTCCAGGGAAAAGCTGGTGCAGAGCGATTAGGTGTTCTTCTTTAAAATAAAAAGGTGGGACCAATGAATTCTCTAAAAATTCAAGTAACATATCCCCTTAAAAGTATATTTTCTATTACCAAGTACCAACGTCAATCAACGACCTCTCAGCCAATAGGAATTTTCCGTTCTCTCAGTGAACGGAGAAAACGCCGAAACAATAGCACCACTGCAGGCGCTCCCAGAAAACGCCGAAACAATAGCACCACTGCAGGCGCTCCCTCGCCTCCCCGTCCCCCCCCCCCCCCGCATTTGACATCCCGTCCCATAACCCCCAGTCCCATTGCGCCGGCTACCCAGGAACAGTAATATCGTATTTGGGGCCATATGGATATTAAAAATTTACGCCACGCGTTACTAACCATAATTCATCGTATTTTTTAGGACAAAGAATATATAATATGGCTCAAGTTTATTTTGGCCAAAGCGATCTTAGGAGAGCTTTGCTAGCTATCGCGACACCTGCAGCAGGAGTGACACACGTCTCTGAAATGTTGAGCATTAATTTCCAGAAGCTCATTACAAATAAAAACATACCAACTTTTCCAACAAAAATAATTGGCTTAGTGATTCAAGTTTGCGAAGACATTTTTGTTAAAATACCTTTGCAGAAATATTTCGACAACCAGCCACCATTTCAATTAAAAGAAATCCTTCTCACAGGAAGTTGGAGCGAAGGGTTAGTCTTGCATGGCGGTGCGGGTTTAAATTTACCAGATATGGATTTTATGTGCATCCTAAATAACATTTCATTTTCCGAAGAGGACCAAGCGTGTGGTAATTTGACAACAGTAAAAGAAGACACAGCGTTCGTTGACGCGTATATAACCAACCAAGAATCACTCGAAATGTGGGAAGACTTTTTGGAAGATCCAGCCAAAGATACAAGAAAACGTCGACTGTCCTCGAGTAAGCTAAAAGCAAAACTTCATTACAGTTACAAGAAAATGGGAAATTTTTTTACATTTGTAGACCGTGAAAAATGCGAAGATATTGGAGACGGTCCTTCCCTAGAAGTAAGTAAGGAACAAATTGATCTCGATTTTGATTATTCAAATATCTGGTCAATTCATGTGGGAATGATTCGTAAGGTTATATCTTCCAGCGATATAGTTTTGGCCATCGGTTGTGACGGCTGGCCACGCTCTGCCTCAGAATGGCTTGAACGTCATAGACTTTGGCCTGATAAAACCCTAGTTCAAACGATTTGTCAAGAAGGTTTCCATATTGTTCCCAAGAGTTCACCCGAAGGAGACTTTCGTTTGTCTTTTTCAAAAGCAGAGGTGACACTCGTTGGAAATCTCACACCACTACAGCACAAAGTAATCCGTGCTTTCAAAGCCGTCATCAAGTTCAACCAAAGCAGTTGGAGTCCTAAGATCAAGGACATTATTTGTAGCTATCACCTGAAAACGATAGCATTCTGGCATGTCGAGAAATACACACAAGATTCCTGGACTGAAGATAATGTTGTCAGCCATTTACTGTCATTGCTCGATGAATTTGCACAAGCATTAAGGAAAGGAAACCTTCCGATGTACTTTTTACCAAAGTACAATCTGTTGAAAAATGATGGAAATCTTGCCGAGGAAATGAAACATATTTCTCATAAAGCTAGTGAACTGGCGAGAGATATACTTGCGATAACCAAGGCTGTGAAGGAAGAAATTCATTATAAAAATATCTTCGACAAGTTGCAAACACAGTTTCTTCGTATTAACACACGCTATGTGGTCGATGCCGGATATTGACGATAATGAAAAAGGTACGAGATAGCGGGATGGGATGAGACAGGACGGGATGGGATAGATCGATAGATAGATAGTAACTTTATGGGGTTTCTAAAAACATTCTAGCGCTGTACGCGCTAATTGGGGACACAAGAATAAGTTAATAACCTAATTACAAAAAAATATTTTAAAAAAGTTACACTAACTATTACACAAAAATTGCACTAACTATTGTATAAGAGGCAGCTCTGCCAAACGCCAGCCTCTAAAAAACTAAAATCTACATTCCTTATTGCATTCTTTAAAACATTAAAATCACATCCTATTAAAAAGAGGTATTATAAAATCAGAGTTTCTTAAATAATATATGTTTTAGTCTCGCTCCATTTATTCAATAATTATTTTCTAGCAATGCCGAGACTCTCGGCATTCCTAGAAAATAATTATTGAATAAATGGAGGTATACGAGATTATTTTTAACTTTAAACATTAAAGGGGCACTTGCTTAAAGTGACACTAACCCCGAAAATGATAAAGATTTGTGTCAAAGGACACTTAAAAAGATGAAGAATGGCGTTGACAGTTTTTCGATATCTATTTTCGTTCTCGAGGTATTCAGTTATATGTGTTATGCTAATAAGGAACATGATGACGTCAAAGTAGACAAACAGCATTGTGGGAAATCTAAAGGTCGTGTATATCTGCAAAGTTATCCAATAGAATTATAAAATTAAACGAATCTTATCTGTAAGTTGAAGTTTGATTGTAATTCTGACTTGTCACCAGTCCGAATGAGATGCGCAAGTCAGTATTCAACGGAAGTGGCACATGAAAAAAGGAACGAAGGAGACGGGAGGGAGGGCCTGGGCATGTGACTCCTTCGTTCCAGACTGATGACAAGCCAGATTTACAATCAAACTTCAACTTACAGGTAAGTTTCGTTTAATTGTATAATTCTACCTTGTCATCAGTCTACGTCACTTCGGAGCCTTCAACGTGAGATTTCAAAGTCCTGTGCCACAAACTATTAATGAGTAACAAATACGCAATTTTATTTAGATAACAATATAACAGCAATATAAACCAGTACAAAACCAAACTATCTCATGTTCTACAGCATTACTTCTGCAGTATTGTGGCACCTTTTAGCAGTTGTGTCCATAGGATTCTGGTAAAACTTTGCAAAGGTACCAGAGCTTTTCCAGCCTGAAGCTTTCATGATCTCTTGCACGTTTAGTCCTTTGGCATTGCAATAGGATGTTGAAGCAGATCAGCTACTGTGTGCTGAATAGTTCCTAGTATCAATGCCTGCTGAGGCCAAAACTTTCTTGGTCCACCTGGAAATGGTGTCCCATGAAACTTGATTCTATGGTTTTGCATAACTTATCATCAATGTGATTGGCCATTCCTTAATGGTTTCGTTCTGAGGAAGTACTCATTAAGGTGTTCTACAACACAGAGTCTCTTGTCCTATGTGAAAACAAGTAAAAGCATAGGTTCTAAGTGTTTCCCTGGTCTTGTTTGTTTGAGTTTATTCATCACAGTTATCCTATACATGTCCTCCATTTCCTGGATATGTTCAGCGTCTAGCTTGTGCATAGTTTGTCCCCGATGATCAATAGTAAGGCGAGCTGGCAAAGGAATAAGTTTTAAGGTGAGTTCCTTGATAATAACAAGGAATTTCTATGCTCTTAAGGTAGCCTAATACAATGTTAACGTCCAAGATCTCTGAATACTTGGGTATAGGACTGGTCTGAGTTCAAATATCCCTTTCAGACAACGGAAAATTGTCTATTCTCAAATTCCCTCCATTCTCTAAAATAATAATTGAGGACAGTACTGAACGGGCGGTGTTCACTGCACTGTACCCCAAACCAGAATGATATAATGAAACAAGAAAATCAATAGCTCTGTTCAGTTCTGGCTGAAATATGTCAACACCATTATCATGGCAATATTCCAGCCATCTTTGAAGTTTTATGAGGTATCCCCCTCTCTATGCACCACTGGAGTGAATAGTGCCCATATGGATTAAAACCAGTGACTGCAGTCATGTTATGATCACACATTACTCTGATATGGGTGTTATTTTTACCTGTACCAAATGTTTGCAATTCTAGTAAGATTTCATACATTTCTAGATAGTTTATGTGGTGAGTAGACTCTGCATGTGCAGTTTCGTCCAGTAGATGCATCCCCAGATACAGCTCCCCATCCTGAACATGGAGCATATGGACGTATCGTATGTATTCCATATAGGTCATATCGGACAGGACTGGGAAGAGCAAATACGTTGCCCTAACGAGTATATACGTTGCCCTGACGAGAAAATACATTGCCCTACTGAGCGCATACGTATAACAGTCAATTTCTAATCCCACATGCTTAGTCTGTCTCACTAGTCTACTAATCTAACACTCCAAGTAGGGGAATGGATGTGCACGAGGGGGCTACGGACGACATGAAAACACAGCCGCGGGGGTTAGGGTTAGAAAACTCGTTAGGCGGAGACTTAGGTAGGGCCTTTGTAATTGTTTTGTGGTTGGTTGTCAAGAACAGCAGGCTTGTACGAGGGCGATGTATTTGCTCGTCAGGGCAACGTATACAGTATGCTCGTTACGGTAATATATGTGCTCTTCCCAGTCCCGTCCGATATGACCTGATATGGAGCACGTACCATAAGTAAGTTATTTGGTACTGAGGTTGTACATCTGCTAACACATTGAAGGAGCACTCCACATTCTTTACCCATTTGGACCTGTGGTAAAGTGACCATGTAAGCATTGAAATTGCCCTTATTTGTTTTTGCAGCTAGGGGGTCCATACATTACCCTGGGAAGCTGCAAACGACCTTACTGATCACACTAGCCACCTCTCGTCTAGTTGTTCTAGGGAATTTAATCAACTTAGCACAATCCTGTTTTAAACTGGTGGACATCTCCTGTGTGAGGCGGACTGTCATTGTCATTTCGTTAATAAGAAACCCCAATCTATTGGGTTGTTATCAAGACGACTTTGTAGGGTGTACTAAAAATCCTATAATTCATCTAACATAAGAGTGCAGGTATCAATGAAATTAGCAACGCACTAGTTATAGGTCTGACCCTGTAAATCTCAAACTCATTAATAATTCATGAGCCGAAAACAAATGAAATCAGCACCGAGACGGTGGTTTGGATATCGAAGGAAGAAATTACATAAATTAAGCGAACTTTCACCTCGATTTTCTCTTAAAATACTGATTTGTTTGAGATGTAATATGAAACACTCGGAAGAGTGTTTCATCAGGATATCCAAACACCTCGAAGTTCGTTAAAAATCCTCGGCTTCGCCTCGGTTTTCAACAAACGTCCTCGGTGTTTGGATATCCTGATGAAACACTCTTCCTCGTGTTTCATGTTATATATCTCAAATTCATGAGTAATTCATGAGTTAATTAACCAATCAGAGTAGGCGAATTAATCAGGTGATTGCGGTTGGATACCCCGGTGAACCATGCCAACACAATACGCGTGACCTCGATATTAGATGAACAACGTTGTTCATCTAATATCTTAATTACGCATGCAAATAATCTTCAAAATTGTAAACTGCAATTTAAATTATAACTAATTACTATTGTGTTCAATTGAGATGCAAAATGAACAACTCGAGCTCGTGTCCCACCGGGATATCCAAACACTCGAAAACAATTAGCAAAAACACTCGCGCTTCGCGCTCGTGTTTTCATACATTGTTTTCTCGTGTTTGGATATCCCGGTGAAACACTCGCTCTCGTTGTTAACGTTATATATGAACAACGAGAGCGAGTGTTTCACTTTCTTCAAAAATAGTTAATTTATCATTTTAAAAGTTCTTACAAATAAGCCAATAAAAATGTTGAAGTTATGGGCACTTTAACACAACACAGCAGATTCCGGGGTAGGACCTTCTGCAACTATGCTGGTGAATATCAACAGAAATATGGCACACACGACTACTCTACTGGAGAAAATGTGTCAAAACCAACAACAGCCTACCAAAACCGTTCGCCCACCGAGCGTGAAACGGAAGAAGCAACGAGACAGGTCTCAGTCGCTCACCGCGTCTGACTTTGACTCTGGGGAGAAAGTTCCTCTTTCAACAACAAAAGACAACGTCTGTCTCGAGATGATGATAATATCAGCCTTCGTGTGAGTGAGAGCCTAAATGGCGACGATCTCATAATGCTCACCGTGCGAAACATGATCACCGACCCAAAAGGGCGCCAAAGTGAGCCCCAAAGCTCTGTACTTCACAACCTCGCAGAGTCATTTGAAGGGATGATGACCTTGCTAAGATAGCTATGAAACGTTGGGGCCGTTGGGCCAAACAAATCAACCCTGAGAAGGTCAAAGGGCTTGGGGGAAAATACAAACGACCTGGAAATTGCAAGGATCTGAAAGCAATTAAGGTCAATAAGGAGATATGGAGTCAGCTGAGTGCAAAGCAGGGGACGACTGACATACACAAGTGTTAGCATGCAACAGCTAGCTCGGAAGATAGCATTTCAGACCATAAATTGGTTATTAAGCCAGACTCAATCAGTTTGATGCAATAGCTATACTTGACCACCTCAATACACAGCTCTCACATGAGTTTCGTAGAGAGCAGATAAGGCCTGTACTGAAGCCTGAATACAAGGCAATATACTCAACTGAAATACCAGCTGATAGACAACACCTATTTGGTTATGATCTGGCTAAACAACTAAAATATTCCAGTGAGGCCAGTAAAATTAGTCACAATGTGACACACACGACTACCCACAAAATTGATAAGGGAATTACTGTTATCAAGGCCAGCGATATAGTCACCGTAGCAGGCTGGGGAGAAAAGGCCAACATCCCGGACCCTTCAAACGAAGGAAACCACACTCACATGGCCAGAAGACCGGTGAAATCCTAAGAGGATAATTGAGAGACATGTAATTCAGTGAGTATGTGCATATAATTTTTGCCTAATTTGACCAACTTGCACAACTCATCATGCTCCAATTTCTAAACTGGTCGTGTTGCAGACAATTTCCCAGCTTGTACTAAAATCACTAATGATAAGGAGATTCTTTCTCATGTGTTGGGTGTGCACATAGAATGCAATGAAACACCTGTCCAATACAGATGTCCACCTCAGACAACTCTTGAGCATGAATACCCTACTATGAATCAAGAGATAGATAAACTGATTAAAAAGGGGTTATAACAACAGCAGAATATGATCCTAAACAGATCATCTCTAGCATTTTTTGACACCTAAAAAAATGGTGTTCATCTAATATCCAGGTCACGCGTATTGTGTTGGCATGGTTCACCGGGGTATCCAACTGCAATCACCTGATTAATTCGCCTACTCTGATTGGTTAATTAACTCATGAATTATTCATGAATTTGAGATATATTACGTAAAGGTCATCTATAAATAAGCAACTGAGACGTGACCCTTTGTGAGTTGGCTAGCAGTGGTTTCAATATTTTAGTGAATTTCCGCAGAACACAGGATAACCCATTGGGTAAACAAGTAAACAGGTAAAGTATTTTGTCACACTGAAAGCTCATGAACTTTCTATCACTGTGTCTAATGGTGACAGAGTAATATGCATCTTTCATATCTAATGATGACACGAAGCAATTTGGTGCTATTAATTTGGTTATGAGATCCATTTTAAAATGGTGATATGTTGCTGATTCATTAATTTTTCTAAGGTTTAAGATAAGCCTGTATCAGCCATTTTTTTAGGTGTCAAAAAATGCTAGAGATGATCTGTTTAGGATCATATTCTGCTGTTGTTATAACCCCTTTTTAATCAGTTTATCTATCTCTTGATTCATAGTAGGGTATTCATGCTCAAGAGTTGTCTGAGGTGGACATCTGTATTGGACAGGTGTTTCATTGCATTCTATGTGCACACCCAACACATGAGAAAGAATCTCCTTATCATTAGTGATTTTAGTACAAGCTGGGAAATTGTCTGCAACACGACCAGTTTAGAAATTGGAGCATGATGAGTTGTGCAAGTTGGTCAAATTAGGCAAAAAATTATATGCACATACTCACTGAATTACATGTCTCTCAATTATCCTCTTAGGATTTCACCGGTCTTCTGGCCATGTGAGTGTGGTTTCCTTCGTTTGAAGGGTCCGGGATGTTGGCCTTTTCTCCCCAGCCTGCTACGGTGACTATATCGCTGGCCTTGATAACAGTAATTCCCTTATCAATTTTGTGGGTAGTCGTGTGTGTCACATTGTGACTAATTTTACTGGCCTCACTGGAATATTTTAGTTGTTTAGCCAGATCATAACCAAATAGGTGTTGTCTATCAGCTGGTATTTCAGTTGAGTATATTTCCTTGTATTCAGGCTTCAGTGCAGGCCTTATCTGCTCTCTACGAAACTCATGTGAGAGCTGTGTATTGAGGTGGTCAAGTATAGCTATTGCATCAACTGATTGAGTCTGGCTTAATAACCAATTTATGGTCTGAAATGCTATCTTCCGAGCTAGCTGTTGCATGCTAACACTTGTGTATGTCAGTCGTCCCCTGCTTTGCACTCAGCTGACTCCATATCTCCTTATTGACCTTAATTGCTTTCAGATCCTTGCAATTTCCAGGTCGTTTGTATTTCCCCCCAAGCCCTTTGACCTTCTCAGGGTTGATTTGTTTGGCCCAACGGCCCCAACGTTTCATAGCTATCTTAGCAAGGTCATCATCCCTTCAAATGACTCTGCGAGGTTGTGAAGTACAGAGCTTTGGGGCTCACTTTGGCGCCCTTTTTGGTCGGTGATCATGTTTCGCACGGTGAGCATTATGAGATCGTCGCCATTTAGGCTCTCACTCACACGAAGGCTGATATTATCATCATCTCGAGACAGACGTTGTCTTTTGTTGTTGAAAGAGGAACTTTCTCCCCAGAGTCAAAGTCAGACGCGGCGAGCGACTGAGACCTGTCTCGTTGCTTCTTCCGTTTCACGCTCGGTGGGCGAACGGTTTTGGTAGGCTGTTGTTGGTTTTGACACATTTTCTCCAGTAGAGTAGTCATGTGTGCCATATTTCTGTTGATATTCACCAGCATAGTTGCAGAAGGTCCTACCCCGGAATCTGCTGTGTTGTGTTAAAGTGCCCATAACTTCAACATTTTTATTGGCTTATTTGTAAGAACTTTTAAAATGATAAATTAACTTTTTTTGAAGATTTTCGTTTCTTTGCTTTCTTTTTTAGATATATCAGTTTGTTTGATATGCAAATGTACGGAATTTACGTCACACATGCATAATGAGTTATACGAGAATGTTATATATCTTTGCGTTCATCAAATAAAAACACGAAGTGTGATCAATAACACGTGTGCGTGTTTCTCCCGCAACACTAAACTTCTCGATTTTAAAGGATTTCGTTCTAGAATGAAAGAGATACACATATTTCTCCAATAAGTCGTTATGCATGTGTGACGTAAATTCCTGACATTTACATATCAAACAAACTGATATATCTCTAAAAGAAAGTGAAGAAACGAAAATCTTCAAAACAAGTTACTTTATCATTTTAAAAGTTCTTCCAAATAAGACAATACAAAATTTTGAGGTTAGGGGCACTTTAACATTTCTATGTTCATCATCTATTAAAATAAGCCATGAATTAAGCATATATCAATTTTAAAAATAGCGTTGTACAAGTATGGTACTTATATATACTTGCTCGGGAAATGTTTCCCGGTGTATTTTGGTTAGGAATGTACGAGAAACCGTAAATTTTCGCCACTATGGTCGAAAAGGTTGAACGAGCAAACGCTAAGCACTGACTTGCTATGCACATGCGCATCTCATGTGGCTCCGAAGTGACGTAGACTGATGACAACGTAGAATTAATTGCAGAACATTTTGAGGTTGGCAGTTCTCAATAACTTTTTCAATAACTTTTCCAATGTAATACCCAAGTTTGACATCGAAACGTAGCTTGCGATGGCAGAAAACGAGACTTATGTGGAATGGAAATGTTTGGAAGCTAATCTGTTACTATATATGTGGCTATACTAACTTGAGCCATGTTCTTTAGTTTGGTGGTACAGTATGTATGTGGATACATACTGTACCACCAAACTAAAGAACATGACTCAAGTTATGTAGCCTGCACATATAGTAACAGATTAGCTTCCAAACATTTCCATTCCACATAAGTACAGATTTTCAAGTAATTATGTATAACTTCCCTGCAATCCACACAATGTTGCTTGCCTATGACGTCACCCTGTACTCATTAAGATATTACATATAACTGAATACTTCAAGAACGAAAATAGATATAGAAGAACTGTCATGTAACGTCATTCTTCTTCATCATCAAACAAAGCATTATCATTTTTGGGGTTAGTGGCATTTTAAATGAAAATTCTTTGTCGCCTTACATGAGAATCGGTTTTAATTTAGTGAATTGTTTGCTACTCAAACTTAAACGCAAACTCAGAAAGATGATTCTGAGACCCAGACGGGAATCGAACCCGTAACCTTCTGTTCTCAGGTTTGACGCTCTAACCATTGAGCTACCAGGACTCAAATGGAAAGAGCGAAGGCTATACGTTGTGTACTAGTTGGTACGTGCGATTGTTGACGTCATTGAGTGATAGAAACACTATGCAAAGAAATCCTTCAAAATAAACTAAAACCACGCTATTATATCACTCAATGACGTCAAAAACTAATGGGAGCGACCGCATTCGCCCGCAATCAGAAAAATGTCTTCCTTCAATTTACCAAAAATACGATAACACCAAATTTCCTTCAAACAAACAATGAAAACTAATATTTTTAACTCGTTGTGGGGCTGGAGTGTCCCTTTATATATAGTAATAGTGCAGTCAATCTACCTGAAATAAAGGTGCAACTTCAAATAAATTGCAACAGAAGTGTTTTAGCTTTCTCAGTACCTTGATTACATTCAGAAATCATAAACCGAAAATCCATATAGAAACGAACCGTGGAAAGTGGAAAGTTCAGAAAATCCGGTTTCTCTTACAATTTAACTACAAAAGCACCATCCTTTAAAAAATGTGAAATTTCAAGTTCACTTTTACCAAATATCACCTATGTCGTTAGAACGTTCTCAAAAAACCATATGAAGGACATTTATGGGGGTACTACAATTTTCCAGCCTATTTTGAGTTACGTAAGGTTAAACCTGCTAAAACACCAGCATTTTGTGGCATTTTCCACTTTTCTTTAGCGAATAACTCAAAATGGGTTTAGAAAATTGTATTAGCCGCTTTAACGTCCTTTGTATAGCTTTTTGAGCTATGACTTTTTCTAAAGTCATAGGTAATATTCGCTAAAAGTGAACTTGAAATTTCACTTAAATTAAACTTTCCAGTAGGTTTATTTCCAGGGACATTTGGTATGTTATTTCCGAATGTATCAAGGTAATGAAAAAGGTAAAATAATTTCTGTTGCAATTTGTCTGATGTTAAGCCGTATAGATTGACTCCAGTGTCAATGTCTTGGAATCTTCTATAATATAATGAAAGAAGATTTGCTTTAGTCAGTAATTGTTCATACATGTGCACTTTGGCAATAAAACTGCGCGTAAAGCTAGCTCTTGTATACCATTTCCATCTTACGCCTATTCGCGATACTCGACAAAAATGCCATGCTAAATGGCAATACGGTTTAAGTGCGGTAAAACAACAGCATTATAAATTTGAAGTTTGCTTCTTCTAGAATAGTGGTTCTTATAGTCACATCAACACTCCTATTTATTGCTGGTTATTTTACAAAGTTCACTGATATATTTGATAAATATCTAGTTGTACAATTTACATCATGTTCCAATTTCGTTTTTACCTTATCAATAGTTTTTTCCATGAGCTGCAAATATCTGTAGTCGTTAACATATACTTCTCAAATTCATTAATAATTCATGAATTATCATAGCCAATCCATGAACGTATACCGCATCACATGCATGAGTTTTGATACCCAATGAAAACCTGTAGGAAACGTCCTAGTGAACTGGATCACATTTCTTAATCTACATATTAAAATAAAATCGCTATGGGAGCAAATCGCTAAAGGAATACTCGTTTGAGAAGCTAGATACTCCAAACACTCGAAAACAATAAAAACCTCGGCTACGCCCTCGGTTTTCATTTGTTTTCTCGTGTTTGGAACCCCTGATGAAACACTCAAACTCGTGTTTGATCTATTACATGAATATTTCAGAGTTAGTTATGGCATAAATTAGATCGTTTTGGAAAATATCCCATAGCAAAGGGCCAAACGTTGATCCTTGAGAACATCTCCTATCTAGGGTTTTCCATGTGTGGTTTTTGACCGATTCATGCTATTTCGAATTAAAAATAAACCTAGAATTCTCCAAAAAATTATAAGCCTTTATTTTCCTAACGATTAATAGCGGAGAGTATAACGAGTCGAAGGCCTTGCTCATATCTGTCGAAATAACACCCACTATTTTTTATTACCTATTTCAGAAAAGGAACAAAATCACAAAACAGTGGTTCAAGATGATTTAACAGATGATAACTTGGACGTGTTTATGACAACAGAAACCCATGCGGTTAGAAACCTCAGTGATGTCGTGCAAGATGATCTTGAGTTTGCGAAGAATATTTCACATTTTCGAAAAGTGGATGAAGAAAAACAGTCAGAAATGTTCATCAGTCTAGACTGATATGATTTATTAGTGATCCCTTGGACAGATAAGAAATATTGTCGATTATGCAATAAA
The DNA here is from genome assembly GCA_035772405.1 of Chrysogorgia sp. JL179-B06. Lineage (NCBI taxonomy): Eukaryota > Metazoa > Cnidaria > Anthozoa > Scleralcyonacea > Chrysogorgiidae > Chrysogorgia > Chrysogorgia sp. JL179-B06. Next base: position 5,841,826 of record JAYKKM010000149.1, on the reverse strand, counting down.
TATACATTTATATATAATAAGAATAAATATGAAGCTAATAAGTTTACAAAATAATTGAATATAATATGAAAAAGAGTAATAAGAGAACATCGATATGTCGAAAAATACGTAAGTAAGAGTCTCAGGGGGGCGTGGCTCTAAAAGAAGGGCCCGCGGGCAATACTGAATTACAAGGGCAAATTTAAAAATAATAATTTCGTTGAAATCAATTTTATCTCAAGACTAATTCTGGTTTTATGTCTTTCTATGTGGCAAGTAGCCTAAAATTCAAAATATCGGGCATTGGTTTTGATCTATAGTTATTTACAAACTTCACACTCAAAACTTATTTACAAACTCTTGCGTCAAAAGCAAGGTTATCTATTCTTAGCGGGGTCTTACTAATAAGACAGATTAAGACAGTTATTAAGACTAAAAAGACAGTTATTGCTAAATGTTTTAAAGAGAAGTGTAAAATACTTGCAAGTGGAACAATTTGTTATTGTTCTGAAAAACCAAATATTATATACAATGTTTTGGGACATTTTTCTATAATTATTGTGTTCTGAATAGTTTGCTGTCCATTAAACTAGGCACTTTGACTGGTTGAAATTTTCAAATGTAAAGTATATGATACTGGAAAAAGCATTTATTGTATTTATAATATATATTATGTATCTACTATTAGTTTTTGTTTGCCTTAAATTAAGACTCGACATCGCAACATATTATCTGGGTGAATACTACACTGTCCCAGATCAAAGTTGTGAACCAAGTTGCAACCTTTTGGGGGAATTACCCCCAAAAATGGAGGAACTATCATGAACATGGTAACGCTTATACAGGCAACCCTATTAAAGCTTGATCCACAGAAGCTATCTCTTACTTATAGACACAAAATTATTGGCTTCAATACAAGACTAGAATATTGGACCTTGATTATCATATAACTAAAAGGTGTACATAAAGTGAAAGGACGTTTGACAACTGTACCATGTTGGGTAAATCGGTTCAATATTTTTGCTTTCCATTAATTCAAGCACATGTAATTGCATTTTTTCTTTCATCCCATAGCTTCTTTGTTATTACCTTCCTCACTTTATTTGCTTGACTGGTATGAAGATCAACTGTCTTGATTTCATCAAAAGGATGTCACGAATGGTTGCACGATCCCCCTTTTGACTAGTGTTTGGATCAATAGTCAAGTCCAGTTTTGATGAAATTGTGTCACAATTATCTAAGCAGACATTATGAAGCACCATACAAGCTAGTGTTGCCACTTTTGTTTCATGAAGGTTACTCTCTGATTTCCTCAATAAAAACCTCCACCTTCCTTTCAACTGCCCATACGCTCCTTCAATAATCATTCTTGCACGGCTCAACCTGTAGTTGAAATACCTACTACAATAAATAATATAATAAATAAATATTAAATAAATAAACAATAGTAAAAATACATGTAAATAAATAAATTAGAGTAGTTAAATACTTCACTTAAATAAATACAGTGAAGTAATATAAATATATAAAGTGTTTATCATGCATAATGTTTGCTAATAATAATTATAATATCTATGCTCCCTTGATAAGACAGCATTTGTATATGGTTTCATCATCCATGTTTCAAAGGGGAATGCTGAATCAGCAATAATAAGAGGTGGCACATAAGCATTTTGTTCTCGTTGCCTAAAATTTGGTAAGATATCGCCATTGGTTATGTCTGACTAAAGTTTAGTTGATTGTAGTATTACATGGGAGTTGCCTGGAAACCCACAACTTCCCCAGATAGAATGGTACTTGGCATCAACGAGTGACATTAGAACAATAGAATAAAAATTATTAAAGTTATGATATTCTTTCGAGGCTTCTTCTCCACCACGTGAACATTTGATTGGTGATGTGGCAACCATCAGCAGCAGCCCAGGTAAAGGGAAACTGCCACATTACCTCCATATCGAGCATTTTATTTTTGAAATTCTTCTCAGATACTGGCATATGAGCACTCACGCACTCCTTCCACATGCAACTTACAATGACTTCATTGACCTCACTCGCAATCGTGGATACTGTAGACTGGCCTAAACCAGCCATCTCGGAGATGGTATAGAAGAAGTCCCCTCTCCCCAGACGATAAAGGCATAGACCTAGCCGGCATTCAGGTGAAATTGGCTCTTCACAAATAGATTCTCGTTTTAAAATATGGCGAATGCGACTCAGAATGAATTGGAATGTACTCTTCGATACTCTAAAGGTTTTTTTAAAACGTTCGTCTGTATAAGTGCTCCAAACCTTATCTCACCAACCATTATTCCATGGTAGCCTTCTGCAGGATCGGTGACGAACTTTTCCAAAGATTTTCGAGTGCAGTAAAATAGTAATTAATAAACACGCCTTGATAACACGTTGCCTTCTATAAATTGGAGAGGCGACGCTCGCCAGCAACCTCTGACGCCGCCGATTCTTTGATACAATTCTCTTCAAAATAAAAGCTTTGATACTATTGTTGCAATCGATCGGCGCCATCTTGGAAAACAAAACAAATACCCTTTTGGCGCCGAAAAATAAACAAGTTTGCCGCCAAATCTGTTAGGAGCGACGCTGGAGCGACGTTTGATTCCACGTCGCCCCATTTAATTCGGCGCATGAAAGGAGTGACGTTTGACCTGGGCCTTAGATCCCTTTGAAGCTGGTTAGTTTTTTCGTAAACTGCGGTTTTGATTTCCTTTAATATGTTCATAGATGCTTGTTGGCAATGATATTTGCAGTTTAACGCAATGTTTGTATTTTCTTTCACCAAGAGAAAGGTGCGAGGAACATAAAATATACCTCACACGACAAAATTATCCGAGGGTCTAGTGGAAAGGGAATTTCATAGAGCACTTGAAGTTAATAGAGAAGAGCTCCTCAAACCTAGGAGAAGAGGAAATAAAAAGAAAATATATCCCTTGGTAGTAGATTTTAATCCAAAACTACCAGATATTTCCAAATTTATTGAGAAGAATGTTAGTTTGTTGAGTTCTCCTCGCGCACTTTATTTCACAAAGGTCCGTTGTTCCAGCTTTTAGAAGATGCAAGAATCTTAAACAGATTGTTGCTCCTTCTAAGCTTAAAACACGATGAAATCGGTTTTCTTTGTTTGGTAACAGGTAGAACTAATTACAAGTTTAAACAAAATGTAGGTTGTATCGCTGCCAATGTTATTTAGCTGATTTCATGCATGAAGTGCAAATTGCAATATGTAGGATCTACTGTACGTCCACGCTTCCGCAACCACAAATCATCGATATATGGTCACTAATAAAAAAAGTTGTGAAGGCAGTACATTTTAATACATCGCCATACAAACTTGTAGATATTAGATTTGTTGTAATTGAACATTAAGTAATTGTAGATAATGGAGATGATCTATAGATGCCAAATTATTGGCAAGAGAAGATTATTGGACAGCGCTTCTATTACCTTACAACCGCATGGTATCAACAAGAGAAATTAAATTAGATTAAAAAACTGAATAAATTATTATAACAAAGAATTTTAGTTGCCACTGGGAATAAACATTTCCCTTTTAGAATGTTAATTATTCTAGTTTTTATTATGTAAATTTTGCTATATCTATATAAGTGAACACTTCGATAAGACATTTTATAATTTTCCTTTTAACTGATGAAGGCTGAATATGCCGAAACGTTTTAATAAATAAAGGAGCAGTAAAGAAGTTGTTTGCCTCTCTTTTCTGTATTTACATTCCATATTCTGGAGGTAACTGTGAATTCTGGAGGTAGCTGGATCCTGCTACTGGAAATCGTCGTTGGTTGGTAAGCCACAACCTTAATATATATATATATATATATATATATATATATATATATATATATATATATATATATATATATATATATATATATATATATATATATATATATATATATATATATATATATATATATATATATATATATATATATATATATATATATATATATATATATACATATATATATGTTATTTACCGGTTTGGAGGTCCGTTTGGTCACAGGCCGAGGGACGTTTTTGAGACCGAGGGAAATATTTCTCTATACGGACCGACCAAAACGGTAAATTATTTATTTATTTTTTTCCTCGAAGCGCATAGTGCACCACCCACCTCCCCAGCGAATAAAAATACTAACAGAGACGTCATTAAGAAGCCACTCAGCTTGTGACCAAATAAGGAAGTTGACTGAACAGAAGAAGCATGTTTATTTCAAACCAGACAAAGCGAAAAAAGTTCGTTAATATATTGTTGGCATCTAACGTAATGGTTGCACAAAAACAACGACAAGTTCTTTACAAAATGCTCGCATATTGCAAGAAAAGTAAAAAGAGATGCAATTCAGTCCGATTCACTGTCATTACTTATGATTACACGTCGTTTTTTGGCTGGTGTTGAATCTTTGACGTGATCATCGTTCGCCGCAGGATTGAGGAAAAAATTGAATGTACATCCTTCAATTTTTCCTATCGTTGCTCCAGAAAACATGCCCTCAACTGCTTCTTGGAAGCTGGATTGTGATGTTACAGTGGAGGCTTGATGCTTCTGTAAACTTCCAGACTCTGCAGTGACGGTGGAAGTGGCCATGGCTGAGCGACTCAAGACCATTGACATTTTTCGCTGATGGCTAGCTGAAGCTGTCTTATAGGCATCCAGGCTTTTCAAATTCTTATGCCCACTCAGTTGAGCCACGTAGTTCTCTGGAACATCAGCATCCATTAGACGGGAAATACATGTTTTTCTGACCGAGTGATTGCTGATATTACCTGGAAGATTAGCGGCTTTCGCAGCCTTCACAAGAAACTTCCCGATTTCGTTTTTGCCCAGTGGAGCTTTGGTGTACCAGACCTGGCAGTCTGGTTTACGACGGTAGTTAATAGCCAAGTAGAATGGCGAATCAGGCTTTTTCATCTCGTCTGGTCGATGGCTGGCGAACGATTGAAACAATTGAACGGGACAACGCTCGTTGTTGGTTGCTTGGGCTGTTGGATTAAAAGCTCTGTGATGTTGGGCCGTCGCCGTGTCTTGTCTTGGATCCCCGTTCGGCTTTCAATATCAACACCTCGCTGCCGGTTTCCGGGTCCTTTCCAAGAGCTATGTCTCCCCATTTTAATCTTCTGGATTCGTCCACGAGCTCTGAATCCAAAATGAAGGGAAAGAACCCACCAAACTGTCCTTTGGAGAACTTCTGGTTCATGGTTACCAAACAAACCGGTTTCGAAAAGGAGGTCTTCTTCTGCCATCGTCAACTCTCTAGCTGCTTGTGGTCGGTTCCCTTTGGCGTATTGCTGCACCAGCTCTCTTTTCCTTGCTAAAACGACCTCTCTAGCCTTACTGAATTCTTGGTCTTGGAATAAATTTAAACTTGAATTTTTATAATTTAAATATCTCTGTAAGCTTCTCTGAAAGTCACTGAGGGATGAAGGTTCGTAGACTTGACCATTTTTCTTTCGTACATTCATAAAAAATTTGGAAACCAGGATATTTAACTCGTTAGCAGGTATGACTTCAATTTCTCTTGTCTCATTTATCGATATAAAGTACCGTTTTACAACATTAATATCGTATGTTGTCTTCTTTGTTGTGTTTTCTGGTCGCTGTCTTTCAATAAACCTTTGAAGTTCGTCAATATCCTCGCTTGTGTTTTTGTCCTCAACTGCAGTTATATTAAAAGTCGATAAAGAAACGTCTGTACTTTTACCTTCGTTGGAGGGAACAGTGAAGTCAGAAGTTGGATAATAGAATTCACTGTCACTGTGTTCGCTTTCGTTTGAGTACATTTTGTAAATTTTACGAATTTTTTAAATGGCGGCCTTTAAAACATTTAAAAAACTTTTTGCGTGAGGATTTAAAACTCGCGCGGTCCGTACGCTCTCATACGGACCGCTCGTTAACCAATCAGAAAGCGGGATTTAGTAGGATACGGACCGGAAAAAATAAATATATATATATATATATATATATATAAATATATATATATATATATATATATGAAGCCAATAGTTTGCAATCGTCTAAGAGTGCTCAATACCTTGAGTGGTCGAGCGAATTGTATAACTTATGAACTTAAAATATTGTTTGCTACTCCGAGTTTCGCGCAAATGCGATCATCAGGCAATAGTGGGAGTAGCAAACAATAGTGGGCGTAGCAAACAATATTTTAAGTTCATAAGTTATATATATTATATATATATATTATATATATATATATATATATATATATATATATATATATATATATATATATAACTGGAAGGCCTTATAAGTTATATATATATATATATATATATATATATGTAATGTTTAAAACACGAGCAGCAGTGTTTTATCAGATATAAAACACGAGGCGCAGCCGAGTATATATAATAACTGGAAGGCCTTATAAGTTATATATATATATATATGTAATGTTTAAAACACGAGCAGCAGTGTTTTATCAGATATAAAACACGAGGCGCAGCCGAGTGTTTTATATCTGATAAAACACTGCTGCGAGTGTTTCAAACGGCTTAAAAAACGACCAGCATTTGGTAAGTTCGTTGGCGTAGTAATTTTGAAAAATAACGTTGTCTAAGCCGAGAAAATCAAAGCTAAAGTTTATGTAAATTAGGATGAATCTTTATCACATATAAAGATACGACACGGTGGTGATTTTGCTTTGTGTTTTCTTCATGCATTATTAATGAGTTTTTTTAAATATATATATATATAACTGGAAGGCCTATATATATATATATAACTGGAAAGCCGGAAGGCCTTGAAGTTGCATTTTTCGCAACTGGTCCCGGTTTGGTCTTAAAATGTATGTATTCCAACACTCGTAATTTTCCTTCACCATAAATCCTTTCAACGTGTAGCTTGATCGAGTGAAATGCCAAATATTACCTATAATATACCCAGAATCTTATCCCGGCATTACCACCATATATACACAACTCGGCAACGGCTTCCGTAGCTCAGTACTAGCATCGCAGGGTCGCGGGTTCAATTCCAGCCGGAAGGCCTTGAAGTTGCATTTTTCGCAACTGGTCCCGGTTTGGTCTTAAAATGTATGTATTCCAACACTCGTAATTTTCCTTCACCATAAATCCTTTCAATATATATATATATATATATATATATATATATATATATATATATATATATATATATATATATATATATATATATATATATATATATATATATATATATATATATATATATATTAATGTTGCTTCGTAGTGGACAATAGTGCTTAAAAAAGACTAGTTTTTTCTCACTTTGATCTTTAGATATTAAGATTTGTTTGATATGTAAATTAAATGTCCTCACTTTGACATTACGCTGCATAGTGACTTATTGAAGAAGCCTGCATATATTATACAGTTTTGGGATAATGTAACAAAATAATTCCATTCCCATGATACTAAACATACGAAGTTACTTACGTTTTGAGTGCTTTGATTTAATAATCCCAAAGATATATTATATATACATGCTTTTTCAGTAAGTTATTATACAGTGTGACATCACAGTGAGGATCCGGCCTTTACATATCAAACAAATCTTAATCAGTGCAGGTTGATATAATTGCACCCAAAAAGTACACACTTTGAGTTATTTATAGTTTGATGTCTAATTATGAAACAATGAAATTCAGAACAACACAACCTTGATAGTTTAAAGGCTCTCAGAGATAAGTCCATTCGATTGGCAAATCATGGGCTTTATTTTTCAAAACAATCTATTTTTAAGTAAAATAACTAAGGACTAAGCTATTACGGCGGGCGAGGGATTGTTGCGTACACGTATTTCTAGTTTTAAAGAACGAAGCAATTCTATAATGACAATTTTCAACAATTTTACACGGTTTAATGCCCATTTAATAGTAAGGGTTACTGGTATTCTGTTCCTACTGACCTAGAGGCACACAGAAATTTAGCACTGTATAGACCTGCTTCGTTCTTTAAAAAATCCCGTTTATTTTTGTCCTGGAGTTATCCTATTCATGAATTAAACCTATTATAGATAAAATAAACGGGATTTTTTTAAGAACGAGGCAGTTCTATTCAGTGCTAACTAATATTTTACTCATGCAAATTTCTGTGTCCGGTACTCGAAGTTATAAATCTAGTTAATATTATCGAGTACTTCTAGCTTTAATTTCTTCTTAATTTCTGGCTTTCCCTATCTCTTCTTTACAATTTGGTGTGTCTTAGAAGGTTTCTATTCTTATAAGTTTCAAGGATAATTGCTCCCTGATTCTGTTTTACTTCGCTTGACTTGACAACTTTGCGTTTCGATCAACATTTCTAAAATCACCCACTGTTGCTTGCATTTGAAGGACTAACTGTTGTGATCAATTGCTTATGGATTTACAACAATTTCACAAGATTTGAATAGGTTGTATTTGCTTTTATTTGGCATATTAAATCCTCATAAAAGAATTGCAGTACGGTGTTCACAATATGAAGTAACTGGCAAGCTCGGGAACGCTTCTGTCCCCTTCTGTGCCCGCATACTCATATTCTGTGCTCATACTTTACTCGAATTTTCCTTTTTTGTCTTTTGTAATAATTAGTTCCATGCGATATCTCACAGAACAAATGAACATTTTATTTTCCGCCAGTGGAGATTCGACGTAAGGGGCGATTTTCCACTAGGCGAATATTTTCGCGCGAAGCGAATTTCTATATTCAAATATTTCTGATTAGTTCCATCTGAGAGCTCATAAGAGACATTTATAGGACGTAATTGGACAACCATACTGTAGTTGGGACAAGGAGTGAGTTGATAAGGAGTCTTTGGTGTTCATTTGACTATTATAAGATAAGCCAGTGCGTCGGGATAAAACTTATTACAATTCATAATATCAGACTGGGGAATTCAGTATCACGAATTTGCACTGAGTGTAAATAGAAATGCAAATGTCTATTGTGGTTTTAACCTGATGTTATGTATTGAAATAAGTTTTATCCCGACGCAGAACACGTCATTTCGATGCGCAGTCGACATTACGAACTGGCTTATTAGATAAATTTACCAAGAGTATTTGCATAATGTTGTGATGCAATCAGAGGAAGGTCAGAAACAGCAGATACTTAAAATATTTGGTCCCTCATATCAGTAAAAGTTGTATCTAGCTTTACAACCGATAATGGATCATTTCTGGATCATCTGTACACCAATATTCCAGACGAATACGGTTTTCTCCTCTGCGTTTCTTCGTGAAAAACAACTTGATTTATGAATACCAATCTGCTTTTAGAAGTGGTCATTCTATAGCGAGACCGCTCTTATTCGATTAACAGACCAGATATTGTTCAACATGGACAATGACGAACTAACTGCTACTAACTGCTTTATTACTCATCGACTTTCGAAAAGCTTTTGATGTAATAGATCATGAATTACTGTTGAAAAGGCTTTCTATCTATTCCGAGATCGTGGATGTGCTACTATTATTACTTGTTAGTTTTCATCTTGTGTTTATATGAGAGTCGAACCAGCTCCGCTAACCAAGATCTCGCCTTGTGAGACCGAGACCTCGGTTACCTGGGCGGCCATGACCATGACAATGATGTTGATTTAAGATTTTATGCATAAAACAGCTTCGCAATGTGACTTGTAGCTTGATTTCAATATCGTAAAATGCTTGCAACTCAAGCTTTAATGCAAACTTGGAAAAATGTTTCTGAGTCCCAGACAGGAATCAAACCTGCAACCTTCATGATCTCCGGTTTAAAGCTTGAGTAGCAAACAATTTAATGACCATTGAGCTACATCACATGTATTGCATACTAGTTAGCAGGTGCAATATACTGCTGCTAATTCAGCAGTCTTGACACGTCTATATATTTATCAGAATATTAAAGGTATTTTTGCCTTTCTGATAAATTCCAAAACATATTTTCAATTTTTTTTTTAAAAACACTTTTTATATGACTGAGACACATTCTGTTAAATTTGATTTAACACTTTGTGGTCATCTCACTTTATTTTTTTTTATTTTAACACTTTTCAATATAACACATTTTGATTTCATCAAGAAAACACATGAGCGTTACAGAGACATCAATGAGGTCGTACTGTAGTTGTACGATATGTCATCACTGTTACCTATTCACCCATAATCTGTCTACATGATCATAATAAAGAGTGCTCAACCAACTCATATTGATAGCACCGGATATGACGTATCTCTTCTTCCAATCCTGATCCTATTCCTTCACTACAACAATGGTGTGACGTGGTTATATGAGATCATCATCATCTCTACGTATAGTCATATTCTATTCCTACACCTTTACGAGGTCTATGAATAGTTAATGACTTGCACTAATGAGATGCTAATGAGATACTCATTAATTACATACACATTTTTTTTTGAGGACTGGACAGCTTCTGATTGGTTAAGAGCTATACATCTCATTACATGCTGTCTTCTGATTGGTTGAGCGCTCTTTATTATGAATAATAATAATAATAATAATAATAATATTACTACTAATATCAAGACACCGCTCACTGTTGTTCGGAATCCGATACTTCAACAACTCAGATTTGGTTTAGAGGCCATTGAAAAACCCGCAAAGTGCATTTAATAAAAACAATTACAAACGGAGCACCAGATGGTTCATGCTTCAACACTGATTTTACTGACAGTTAAATTGATACTTAAGTTGATAATGGACAGTTAAGTCAATGGTATAGTGTTAAGGTTAGTGTTAAGGTTAGTGTTAAGGTTAGTGTTAAGGTTAGTGTTAATGTTAGTGTTAAGGTTAGTGTTAAGGTTGGTGTTAAGGTTAGTGTTAATTATGTTAGTATTAACATTACATTTGTAATGTGGGCATCTGGTCTGAAGGACAATGACTTAAACCCGTCTTTATGTTTGTGAGTATAATTACCACTCAACTTCTCTCTGTGGTCCATGATATTGGTAAACTATTTGATAGTGGTGGTGAAATTGACGTTATTTATCTTCACTTCTCTCATGCTTTTGATACTGTCTGCCATTTCCATTTTCTATAGCACAAGCCTCAAGCTCTCAGGATTTCAGGTGCTTTGTTCAGTTGGTTGTCCGACTACTAGTCATGTTTCGCCGGCAGAAAGTAGTCATATATCGTATCTGTAGCTCCTGGGAACCTTTTCGTTCTGGTGCCTTTCAGGAATCCGTCTTGGGGTTATCCTTTTTATTCTTTTTATCAATCATCAAATTTCTCATGCTTGCATCCGACGACACCAAATGCTATACCAAAACCTTAAATGACGTCACCTGTCTCCAGCTAAAGCACCCATGCATTCTTACCTCGAAAAACCTCTACTGGTTTCCTATACTTATCATCGTAACAGCACACTACGTACTTTGTACCCATATCCACAGTCTGTGTGTTTCTGATACGCATTAGTATGTGAGTTGTCTGAAGATGATGTCACTGTATCGATCTTCTCTGTGATAGCCTCGAAGTCTGCGTATATCACAAACGGTACCTCTAGTTTCTTGTGAAAGTTTTTGTACTCAAGAATATTGTCTCCCTCAGTTGGCATTTTGATTGCTTGTTTACCATTTACCACCATACAGTTCTCCTTATGTCTTTCAAGCACGTCTTTAGTGCTGAAACATTGAAGTCAATATCTACAGAAGTTCTTCTTCTGTTTATGCTTAGATTGGTTGTACATAAACCTATCGAAGTCTTTTATTTATACGTAATGTCGTTTGTAACCATTTGTGAGAAGTAGAAGGTCCATATGATCCTCATAACTCTCCTCAGATACGTAGATAGGGTATGGTTGTTTGTTCTCATACCCAAATACGTCAATACTTATGTTGTTCTGTTTCTCTATCTTATTATAATGTTTCATAGATACTGGCAACTCAATTTTCTCGTAATTAACAGTATCAACATATCTCCTATATGTTTTGACACTCTCTGTGGATCTTACTCTACAGGACTCTTATGTAACACACGACACCACGTAAAACATTTATCGTCTTTGTTCTTTATATTGATTAGACCCTTTGATGCGTTCCTCAATTCCAATGGTAGTTCATTATAACTTGATCCTCTCAAAGGTTTAAATACCACCACATTAATAATAATGATCATCGAGTAAAATAATTTAGTAAAATAATCATTAAGTAAAATATTGATTAAGTAAAATATAAAAAAAAAAATAATCATTAAGTAAAATATTGCATTTATGCATACACTGCAAATTTCTGTGACGAAATGGCTCTTTTCGGGTGTGATCGACTCCTTGAAATTTGCAGTGTGAGGTGACCTCACTAGATAAGCCTAGTGGTTTCATGAGGTCTCCTCGCCATCTGTATTGACAGCTTGTATATAGAATTACTGTATATTAATGGCAAATAAATCAATTCAAATTCAATTCAGATATTGTCCACAATCCACCCAGACCCTTCTGACAACCATATAGACACGCGATTGAGTATCTCCTCGCTAGCTATAACCTCACATTCTTTCCAATATCAGCATTATTAACAAACGGTCTTAACCACATTACTAAAGAAGGTCGTTTTAAACACAGACCTATCACCACAAACCTGCTTCTCTAGAGTCACTTTTAATGTCTCAACAAACTTTAGACCTTTTAGTCGCTCCAACTCCCCCCTCAAAGTTTGACCTACAGAGACTCTAGTTCTATAATGAGTTGTGTTAGTGGATCTTTATTGTTGACAATATCAACACTGTATGATTTGGTATATCCTTTGAAAGCACATCTCCTCTGTGTAACTGTAGGAAACATACTACTAACACTTCTAACATCTTCCTCTAATGTGTCCTCATGAAGACGTTTACGTTGCTCATTAATGATTTAAAAAGAGCCTCGTTTCAACAAGTCTAATTCGCCTGTCTAGTCTCTCCAACGGGGCAACTCTCTGTCTAATGAATGACGGGATATCTCTAAACCTCTGTCTAACAACACTATCAATAACAGTTTGTCTAGAGTCTTTTCTAACCAGATCCCTCCATGTGTACCCTAACTGTTTAGCTTCAGTGAGATAACTCTCGGACAATCTCCTCATAAAGTTCATATTACTACGTAGTGTCGACAAACCCTTAAGCCTTATCACGCGAGGAAATCACTCAACTTACGATCAAACACCAGTTCCGAACCAGGGCCGTCGCGAAGGGGGGAAAAACCAGTTCTGTCGGCAAATAAAGGATTTGTCGGCAAATGAAACTTTTGTAGGGTTTGCTATAACCCAAGTGATGATAACCTGGGCGATGATCGAGGATGAGCATGAAGGAATCGAGGTATATATATAATCGTCAGAATTTTGTCACTTAACCATGAAATAACCGCTAACCCTAAAACAACTTAGATCCTAACCCTTAACCCCCCACCTAATGAGTTTTCTAACCCTAACCCCCCACCTTAAGTGTCTTCCTAACACTCCCACCTCGATTCCCTTGATGTTATCCAGTTAATGTAACTGCTGACCAACAAGATTTCATGCTCATCCTCTATCAGCAAACCCCAACTCGGCAAGACAGCAAATTACTGTTCGAAAATCGAAATCACGAGATATACAGAAGCCTAGGAACTGAAGTGTGATGTACGCCAGGCCTTTCTATACTATATTCTTTTAGTTGAACCCCACTTTCATTGACCCCCGAGAAGGCAATATACCGATAGTTCCATCTTTCCTGTGAGTCGGAGTTTTTGGTAGTTTGGTCGTTTTCGTAGTTTGGTCGTTCATGTCTGGGTATTGTTTTTGAACGACCACACCCAGTGACCACGCCCATTTGTCGGCAAAATTAATTCTCACCCCCCCCCCCCTGCTCAATCCCCTGCGCAACGGCCCTGTTCCAAACTCACCCACAACAGGGTCATACCTAACGACACCTCTACCCACAACAGGGTCACGTTTAACGATCCTTCTATTTCCCTCACCCAATGTACCACATTTTAGAACATTGTTTTGAACATCCAAACCATGCGACACATCACCATATGTATCACATCACCATCTCGTATATGGGGGTGACAGCGAACTTTTTCCATTTGAGTGTTCCATATATTTACCCGTGTTACGCAGTTACTGTCAGGTAGTCGATCAAGACACTCAATTGGAAAAATGCGCTGGTACCCAATATACTATACTACTAATGAATCGTCATTACCTTCGTTCATGTTTCGATAAACCAGTAAAACCACATGTAAATGCGCCTTGTAGACTGTAGTTTGTGCTGAGTCCGCTGACCAAAAGGCAAAAGACCGCAGGCTCAGCGGTATCGAAACAATCGATATTTCTCGCCAGTATCGATACTTTTCTTGCAGACCTTGATACCAAATATTCGATACCGTCGTTATCGACCAATCCATACTGTGTTGCTGTTGGATTATAATTTAGAGAACGAGACAATCACATGAAATATTGACACAGAAATTCCTTATAAATTTTCTCTATGTAATAATACGTGGTCTTTTTGGAATTTTGAGGAGACAATCACATAAAGTATTGACAGAAATAATGCCATAACTTTGTTTATATGTAGTAATGCGTCGACTTTTTGACAACGAGACAATCACATAAAGTATTGACAGAAATAATGCCTTATAAACTGTCTATATGTAGTAATACGTGGTCTTTTTGAGAACGAGGCAATTATATAAAGTATTGACAGAAATGATGCCTTATAAACTGTCTATATGAATCACATATAAAGAATTGACAGAAATATCCCATAATTTACTCAAAATTCCAAAACGGTAATTTATTCAAAAAGGGTAAAGATTTTATCTTGGGTAAAGCAGAGTAACCCATAACATGCAAGATTAGAATGCGTTCTCCTTCGTCGAACGCAATAAAATATTGAAATATTTTTGTCTAAACACCAAGTTCCTATGTTCTGTGATGGTAACACCGAGGCACGCACGAAGGCAGTATGAGAGTAATGCGTTATAAACATGGTCATGACTATAATTAATGCATGGTCTTTTTATAGCGACGCAATCAATGAAATATTGCCACAATTAAAACGCGATACCTACAAATGTATCAGAAAAGAAACCTGTTTGGAAGCAAGCGTTGTTGTTGAAGATGGATTATGAATAGGTGGAAATGAAGAGCTTATACGCAGTACGCTAGATTTCGCCATTTTTGAAAGATACTGTTGACAACACTATGAGATATGACATTATTTATTCATTGAGTTACTTGAGTGACTATTGAGCATTTTTGAAAGACATTGTTGACAACACTATGATACCTATGACAACATTATTTATTCATTGAGTTACTTGAGTGACTATTGAGCATTGATATAAGATAAACATTGTTCTTGTTGTTATTTTAGAACTAAACCAATTTAAATGAATTTATAATAAAAAAAATAAAAGTAACAATATTTGTGTGTAATGTTGATGGAAACTTCGCAAGTTCCTTAATGCACTGCGACTGCGTGACCTGTTATATAACTACGCAATCACATGAAGTGTAGACACAAGAATAACACGTTATAAATTTGTGTATATATATGTGAGGGTTATTTTCGAAAGCGTTGCCTAACGTAACCCTAACCTTACCGCTAAGCGTATCCGTATAAACTCTATAGACACGAAAAATAATGCGTGATAAATTTGTGTAAATTATTGTGGTTCTTATTTTTAAAATATTCGTGGTTCTTATTTTTGTATATGTAATAATGGTTGGTCTTATAATTTAGAGAACGAGACAATCACATGAAATATTGACACAGAAATTCCTTATAAATTTTCTCTATGTAATAATACGTGGTCTTTTTGGAATTTTGAGGAGACAATCACATAAAGAATTGACAGAAATAATGCCATAACTTTGTTTATATGTAGTAATACGTGGTCTTTTTGAGAACGAGACAATCACATAAAGTATTGACAGAAATGATGCCTTATAAACTGTCTATATGAATCACATATAAAGAATTGACAGAAATAATGCGTTATAAACTGTCTATAATATGTAGTTATGTAATGCGTCGTCTAGTTGAGAACGTCCCAATCACATAAAGTATTGACAGAAATAATGCGTTATAAACTGTCTATTTATAAAGTATTGACAGAAATAATGGCTTATAAAATTGAACGACCGCACGACAAAAACATATAATATTGTTTCATTGAATAGCGATAGGTAATATGTTGCGTAGTTTTGAAATAGAACGAGGCAACATAATATTGTTTCATTCAATAGCGATATGTTGCGTAGTTTTGAAGTAGAACGAGGCAACAACATATAATATTGTTTCATTCAATAGCGATATGTTGCGTAGTTTTGAAGTAGAACGAGGCAACAACATATAATATTGTTTCATTCAATAGCGCGGATATGTTGCGTAGTTTTGAAATAGAACGAGGCAACAACATATAATATTGTTTCATTCAATAGCGATATCACAGAGATAATGCGGTATACCTTTATTTATAATGTAATGCGCGATCGTTTTGAGAACGAGGAAATTATAAGGTATAGATCCAAAAATAATACCATTGTGCATTTAGGGACAATGGGACATATGATACTATACCCATTACCCATGTAGCAGCTTGAAGCCACTATACCACCTGAAGCAGCTGCATGTCAATGGTTATACCTGGGTAGCAACCACCTGAAGCAGCTGCATACCAATGATTATATTGGACATGTATGATTATCTCCGTCCATGCCGTGTCTACAGGAACATGGGATTATTTTCGATGCAATCTTTGGCGTTCAAATGGAGTTTCCTCTTTACAAACAGCGGTGTAATCGTTTTTAACGAGTATATCAATCTTTACATGAAACAACTTGGCCTTAGCCCATTTCAAATTGGTTTTACAGCACTTATGGGCGTCCAGCACCTATCATTACCACTGTTTGGATTTCTTGGGGACAGATTTCGAGCAAGAAAACTCGTTTTAATCGTATCTACAGCGGTCCTTATCATTATCTCTTTTGCTCCTCTTTTACCACTTGTCGTGTCTATGCCAACATGCTTTGTAAGACCAAGACCCAGTGGGTCTATAACGAATCGAACCAGCGATATTTCCAAGAAATACTTCCAGAATGCCCTCGATATCCACACTAACGTGTCTGTCATTAACATATCGTCAAACACTTTCTTACATCCAAGCAACGAAAAATTTCCGAAATTTCCAAAGCCAGTGAAGGAATTCAAGAGAAACAACCATGTTCCTTGGCTGAGCACTCTTTTTCTGTTCATGGCCATCACCAAGGCACTGTCTACATTGCTGGATCGAGCGTTAATGACGCTACAAAATTTGGCTACATTCACCTACCTTAAAGAAGAGCGGGCAAGCTACGGTTCATACTACATGTGGGCGCACATCGGCGGCAGTGTCTCCATCTTCGCCGTCGGTCTAATGGCTGCCAACACGAAGCTCAGTGTTTGCGGAATTATCGGCGATGGCTACCACGTAACATTTCTTTGGGCAACGGTTGGGATAATGTTGTCTTCCTTCGCCATACCTTGGTTTAAGTTCGAATACCATAAGCATCGAGTCATCAATTGGAGTGAAGTGAAAACTATCTTATCCGACTTTCATTACATAATTGTGTTAATTGTCGCCTTCTACATTGGATCCTGCACCACCTATCAAATCTACTGGGAGTTCTGGTACATCAGCGAGTTATCTGGAAGCCCAAGAACCATGGCAGTGGCTGGTTTAATCCGACGCCCCTTGGTAGCATTGTTCTTTTATCTATCAGGATACCTCATAGAAAAAGTCGGTGATCTTAAAACCATATCAGTCTCCTTATTCCTATTTTCTATCTCCTTTTTTGCATTATCTTTCATCAACATTCCCTGGCTTGTTCTCACCATCGACCTTCTCCAGGCGGCCGCTTTCGGTTTGTCCTACACTGGTCTGGCGGTACATTTTTCAAAGGCTGGGTCCAAGGCGAGCTCGGCCGTAATTCTCGGTAAGAAATTATTCTTTAAAGTATACTTTAACTTTTTTCTTTAGATGAAGAGAGGATTTATTAATGGTCAAATATATGTATATGAAAATTTGACTGCCCCAACCGGGAATCAAACCCGAGGTCTCCGAATCAACGCATCGGCGGTCTAACCAGTGAGCTATTGAGACACGGTCAGAACAGTCAAACATCATATACATATTTATACATCGCCCCGACTCTCAAATCTCTACAGGAATATATCTCATCTTCGACGAAGTAGAGCGAAGCCTCTCGCAGGACTTCCTCAAGTAGCGAGCTTATCACGGGCTCTTGTATACAGGAGGCTTTAAAACAATTTTCTTTAGATGAAGAGAGGATTTATTAATGGTCAAATATATGTATATGAAAATTTGACTGCCCTAACCGAATCAACGCATCGGCGCTCTAACCACTGAGCTATTTTATTGAGGGCTTCAAATTTGCGGTATCCCGATATCCACGGGATACCAGATTTTAAATTTGGATACTGGAAATCACAAGCTCAGTATCCAGTGGGATACTGAAAAAAAATTCTCCACGACTGATATTTCTCTACAAAATAGCGTCGCTTGCATGCAGAACAAACAATCTGAAATACGAAGCGTTTCATCTATAATGTTTATCTTCATCTCAGCCGATCAAACTAGCCTTGAAGTGATTGGCTGAGGTAAAATAAGTTGTTTTTATTACAGCCATAGTAACGTAGTTGTCGCGCCACGCTGTTAATGGAAATAGCTCGCCTTCACGCACTCGTATGCAAAATATGTATGCAAAATGTTAAGATATGTTATACGAACTGAGCGGACAAGAGACTCAACTGAAACACAGCAAACTGATGACGAAGTCGAAGAAAGACCAAATATTGAATCATCTGATGAAACAGACCCTGCAACAGAAGCTCTGACAACTGATCAACCACAGACACCGACTGAGACAGCAACCGTACAGCCCATACAAGTTGATGACGAACAAAGTGAAAGGCGACCGAGTTTGATTGAGCAGGAAAGACGCGCTCAAAAAAGTGCCGAAGTCAAACAAAAGTATGAAGAAACGAAGCGTTGTCGGAAATTTAGCATGGCTTGGAAAAAATTACTAAGGCGCGGGATTGCAGAATAGACAGAATATACAAGTATCTGTCTAGTTATACAAGACTGCATTAGGCCAAGTAAAAAAATAAAGTAGTTTATCGTCCCCGCCCGCATCCTTTTTTCCGGCCGCATCAAATTTATTTTTATTTTTTATTTTATTTGTGTCGAAAATCTGTTTTGTTTTTTGGGCCTTTTGCGCAACCTTTCGGCCATTTTTGTGCGTTTCGGTATCTTCCGTTACCTTTTGGCACTTTTCGGTTTATTTCTAGTTTTACACACCACAATTTGTTTTGACGCAATCTTGCATCGAAGCAGTTGTAAAGAAATCCATTCAAAAAATAGGTTTTGGCAGGTGATGGCCAATGTTGAGAAGCCATCTTGAAAAAATAATAAAAAAATAAAAGCGCCCGCATTCTCCTTTTTTTTTGAAGTTAGGACGATAAACTACTATATTTTTTTACTTGGCCTTATATTTAAATAAATAGACACAATATATCAGATTAGACACTATAATTATACACTATATATACGTCTAGTAGACGTATAGTGTATATTTATTTAATTTATTTAATTTTTTTCGAGTCGTTTTTATTTAATTGATTTTTACACTTATACATAAACTGTCATTGTCTATTGTGTATATTGTGTATATTAGCGTCTAATTATACACTATATGTAATCTCAAGGACAGAATAAAACAAAATACTACAGAGTCCCATAAGACGACATTTGGGTCGGGTGGTGCGTAGATAACTCGAACTCGACAGAATAGATTAGCATAAAATGCGAACACACAGACGGTTTATAATAAAATGATGACTTTAATACAGTACAAAATTGCAATAACGATGACGGATCGGATAGGTAGATATAGCAGATACAAACAGCCTGTGCAGTAGTCGCAGTAGTAGCAGAAGTAGTGGCAGTGAAGTCGGCTGTAGTGGGTTCGAACTAAATAACATGACAATAATAGCTACTTCAACTACGGTAATATAACGCGTGATTACATTTATGACACGCAACTACAATAACCAGCAATTCTTACAAATAGATAAGATTATAACATGCACAGTCACGCTAAAACAGTTCGGCATTGTTCTAAATAGACTATACTAAAAACTATTAAAACTAGAACGATTAAATTATACGTACTCACTTTGGTTTACACATGCACGCACCAAAAGCTTCAGAATAGAATATAGGATTACTCGTATACCACGATTCTCGATAAAGCGTTGAATTACTTGAATTACCAGTGTAGATAGAATAAAATGGCTAAACGCCCAACAGTTGCTAACACAACAGCGTCTACACTATAACTAAGGTGTACTTGAGTTAACGCGCGCACTATATATTTACCATGCTTGCTGTCACGCAATCGCCAGAAGCCCACAGGCGTGCTACATAATTGAGAAGTTATAGGTGTTGACATTTGCGCTATAGTTTCAAAACTAACATTCGGGCCCCTTATAAAAGGTATAAATGTTTTGAAACGAAACCTTATAAACAAAACCTCACATAAAATAGTACTAATATTGCTAAACTACTTAGATAATGTTCACCCTGCATAATAGTTCTACTTATCGGTTTTTGTGGCATCAGTTCCTTTCAACAACACGATCTTATAAATCTTTAGACAATAACGTACTGAAAGAAAATTCGTCTTGATAAGTTGATTGTCCTTTTATAACGGTGGTTACGTTGTGGCAATGGAATGTGGCGACGTCATTGCGGTCCGTTTCAAACACAACGCTCGTATCTTTTCGAAACTAAACAACATCAACGCCATCTCCGACAAACCCAAATGCAATTGCCGAACGAAGGATAGCTGTCCCCTACAAAGAAGCTGCCTTACCGCAAATTTGATTGATCAATATCAAGCCGAAGTGACACAAGGCGTTATTAGTAGGAATCCCTCCGGCTTCTGATTGGCTAATAAATTTAGCACTTTCGACGCAGTGGCATAAATTACCGCCGGCGGTATTTGAAATCGGGAATTTGAAATGAACCTGTATTTCAACTTTCAAGGTTTAGCTGTTTTATTAGACAACGAACACAGTATTTAAAACTCTCAAATCATGTTATACTGCATGTTATTGGATCGTTGTACATGAAAATGAAAGAGTTTGCTTCACAAATTTGACGCTATCCTGAATCACGCCCTGAATCACAGCGTGATCGTCTTCAGTTCTGTGTTTTATAAATATATGACGTTAAACGAGATTATATTTCTTCCCGAAATCAGAAAGAACATGTCAATATTGCCAAGCCTTTGTGTCAAACATCGAATGACTCCCAATTCCGAATGAGCTCCGATAAATTGGTAAATATATGTCGCGTGCATATAACAACGTAGAACAGAAGAGTCGCGGATTCGAAAAGATAGATAGATAGATAGATAGACAACTTTATTTCAAGAGGGTTACACTCAACAGTTTGCACTGATAAACGCGTGGCCCTCAATTAAGTATACAAAATATAAATTACATATAAAAACTATAAAAACTAAGATAAGATGGTAAAAATAGATATATAACAATAACATATATATCTATATAAAAAAGAACTAATATACGACCGCGTGATTGCGACTTGGTCAAGCCAGTTCTGTTTGACTGAACAGGCAACAGTGGCTTGGCGAATTTGCATGAGACGCAACATTCTTATAAATAGTTGAATTGAACTTTGAAAATATTCATAATTTTGCCAGCGATAATTTATGTCACTAACACGCGTACGTCATGTGGAAGTGCTAAATTTATCGGCCAATTAGAAGCCGGGACCACAGCCGATGACATGACGACCAAAAAATACATTGGCATGACTGCAACCTCTTTGAAGACCCGTTACAACAACCATACGAAATCAATCCGTGATGCTGTATATTCAAAGGAAACGGCCCTATCAAGTTACATTTGGAAATTGAAGATGGAGAAACGCGACTACATGGTGAAATGGTCAATTTTGAAACGCGCGAAATCATACAGCAGTGGGGATAAACGATGTAATTTGTGCCTGGAAGAAAAATTGTGTATTATGAAAGCCGACCCAAACCACCTCCTAAACAAAAGATCCGAAACAAACACAGACTACGCAACTTGAAACGGACCGCAATGACGTCGCCACATTCCATTGCCACAACGTAACCACCGTTATAAAAGGACAATCAAGACGAATTTTCTTTCAGTTGTCTGAAGATCGTCTACGGGCGTGAAACTATGTATGTATTCCAACACTCGAAATTTTCCTTCACCATAAATCCTTTCAACATGTATAGTTTGATCGAGTGAAATGCCAAATATTACCTATAATATACCCAGAATCTTATCCCGGCATTACCACCATATATACAGAACTTGTGACTAGGCTCTCGGCAACGGCTTCCGTAGCTCAGTGGTCAGAGCACTGCACTAGCATCGCAGGGTCGCGGGTTCAATTCCAGCCGGAAGGCCTTGAAGTTGCATTTTTCGCAACTGGTCCCGGTTTGGTCTTAAAATGTATGTATTCCAACACTCGAAATTTTCCTTCACCATAAATCCTTTCAATATATATATATATATATATATATATATATATATATATATATATATATATATATATATATATATATATATATATATTTAAAATGAAAAGTTTCGGTTGCTACTCCGAGTTTCACGCGGTTAAGCGATCGTCAGGCAACTGACAGATCGGATTAAGTTACTCCTATTATACACTGGCTAATTAAGTGTCGTGTTACGTGTCTACACGTGGAAAACAGTTCTGATCGTTTGTTTAGCATGTCTTTTGTTCCTCTTTTCATCACTTGAAGCTTTTCCTCCAAACATAGGTTGCATCTTTTAGCTCCGGGTTTGTACGCAGGGATTGTCTTAATGATGGACCATTTGATGTTGTATTTTTTGTCGTTTTCTTTTAGCCTCCAAACGTATTTTGACAGCTCCGTGTCTTGTGAATACCTTTGGTGGCGAAAGGATTTGGTGTGATTTCTGTGGCGGGTTTTAAATTCACCTGACGTTATACCAATATATGATTTTGTCTGTGCGTTGTCGTCTTGGGTGATTTCGGCCTGGTAAATCACACTCTTTGCCAAACAGTTTCCGTTTAGTGGGCATAGGTCGGTTTGTCGGCAGTTGCATGTGTTGCGAGTATCGTTGTTTGTTGCTGGGTTTTGTTGGTTGGCGTCATTTCTCGTTGCGTTTTGTTGGTTAGCGTGTTTTCTCAGTACTGCGTTATTGTGTTTGCGGATCGCGGTTTGCATGTTTTCCATGCAGCTGTAGCTTACTCGTACAGTGTGGCGGTTAAAAATTTGGTGGAGTTTGTTTGTAGCGGGGAAGTGATTGTCGATGAGTTGTAGGAATTTGCGTCCGACGTTTGTTTTTACGTTTATGCTGTAAGGGGGGTTGTACCATATAGCGTTGCGTTGTCGCGTTCGTCTTTGTGAATGGTTTCTGTTGCCGTTTCCGTTGTCGTTTGCTGTGGCCGGTTCATATGTCAGTTCTGAGTCAAAGTTGCTTTGTTTCAGTGCGTAGTTGTATAATGGTTTCGCAGCGTTGAACGTTTCTTCGTCACATGATAATTTATTAATGCGGTTGTTAATAGATGTTGGTAATTGTCGGATGATTGTTGGTGGGTGGTTAGATAAGCGGTTAATGTACAGTGGGTCGTCGTTAGGTTTTCGGTAGGGTTTGTAGGTGCCGTTCGTGAGGTCAAAAGTAATGTCAAGGAAGTTGATTCGTTCTAGGTTGGCTTGGGCGGTGATTTTTAGGCCGAAAGTGTCGAATATGCGGATGAGTTCCTGCCTTGCTTTCTCTGCTACTCTTCCGGATGTTGATTTGATGACTGCGAGGCCATCGTCACGGTACAATCCGATCTGCTTTCCAAATTTCTCTTCTAGAGACTGGAGGATATAGAGTCCAACCAGCTCACATATCTCGGCCCCGTCAAAACTTCCCATGGACACGTCGAAAGTGTTGTTGCTACATCGTTTCGTCCATGCTCGGCCGTTGTTGAATAGCAGGGACTTGCGCGCGTGTTTGATAATCTTAATGTCACCGTCGCTGATGGTGGTGAACTGCTTGCCCCATTCAATGGCTTGGTCGAGTAGCTCTTCGTTAATAGACGGGTAGAAGTCTACGACGTCGAATGACATGAATCTGTGACACAGATTCTGTGTTTATTCTTATCATTTAAAGATTTGAACCAGGAAATCGTGTCGTCGGAATTTCGCCACTGTGTTGCTTGCGTTTCGTTCCTGATTTCGGTGTTGATCTTGTCTAGAATTGCTTTGCTCACTTTCCCTAGGTTGCTTTTCGCAGGGTTTATCAATCGGCATTTTGGATGTGTTTCGAAATCATCTTTATGGTCTTTCAGGGAAATGAAGGCTTGTGATTCTGCCATGGTTTCGATGCGGTTTCCGATTTTCAGTTTTGTAGCGATGTCTTTCAGTTCGGTATTGATGTCTCGTGCGGTGTCGTTGTGCGCTAGTTTGTAAGTTTTGGTGATATTCTCCGTCAGTAGTTTGTTGTAGGAGGCCGCGTCCATTTCATAGAGGTTTGTGGTTTTGTCGGCGGAGACGAATACGTTCGGTGATGACTTGATATTTCGTTTATCGTTCTCTAGGTTTGTGATGAATTCGTTGGTTGTATTGCGGAACTCTATGTTTTCAAGCATTTTTGCAACGTCTTCTTCAAACTGCTTCATTTCAGGGGCGGAAGGTGGTGCTCGTTGTGATTTCAGTCCGAATGTCGGGTTTCTGTCGTTGCTGGCTTCGTTGTTCTTGTGTAGGAAGAAGTGCGCTTTCCATCGCATTCGTCGAATCACGCTTTCTGTTTTATCGATAAGGTTTCTTCGGTAGTCGTCGTGTCTCGGTAGGCCAATGCCTTGGCCAATGCCAATTGCAAAGCAATTCTAGACAAGATCAACACCGAAATCATGAACGAAACGCAAGCAACACAGTGGCGAAATTCCGACGACACGATTTCCTGGTTCAAATCTTTAAATGATAAGAATAAACACAGATTCATGTCATTCGACGTCGTAGACTTCTACCCGTCTATTAACGAAGAGCTACTCGACCAAGCCATTGAATGGGGCAAGCAGTTCACCACCATCAGCGACGGTGACATTAAGATTATCAAACACGCGCGCAAGTCCCTGCTATTCAACAACGGCCGAGCATGGACGAAACGATGTAGCAACAACACTTTCGACGTGTCCATGGGAAGTTTTGACGGGGCCGAGATATGTGAGCTGGTTGGACTCTATATCCTCCAGTCTCTAGAAGAGAAATTTGGAAAGCAGATCGGATTGTACCGTGACGATGGCCTCGCAGTCATCAAATCAACATCCGGAAGAGTAGCAGAGAAAGCAAGGCAGGAACTCATCCGCATATTCGACACTTTCGACCTAAAAATCACCGCCCAAGCCAACCTAGAACGAATCAACTTCCTTGACATTACTTTTGACCTCACGAACGGCACCTACAAACCCTACCGAAAACCTAACGACGACCCACTGTACATTAACCGCTTATCTAACCACCCACCAACAATCATCCGACAATTACCAACATCTATTAACAACCGCATTAATAAATTATCATGTGACGAAGAAACGTTCAACGCTGCGAAACCATTATACAACTACGCACTGAAACAAAGCAACTTTGACTCAGAACTGACATATGAACCGGCCACAGCAAACGACAACGGAAACGGCAACAGAAACCATTCACAAAGACGAACGCGACAACGCAACGCTATATGGTACAACCCCCCTTACAGCATAAACGTAAAAACAAACGTCGGACGCAAATTCCTACAACTCATCGACAATCACTTCCCCGCTACAAACAAACTCCACCAAATTTTTAACCGACACACTGTACGAGTAAGCTACAGCTGCATGGAAAACATGCAAACCGCGATCCGCAAACACAATAACGCAGTACTGAGAAAACACGCTAACCAACAAAACGCAACGAGAAATGACGCCAACCAACAAAACCCAGCAACAAACAACGATACTCGCAACACATGCAACTGCCGACAAACCGACCTATGCCCACTAAACGGAAACTGTTTGGCAAAGAGTGTGATTTACCAGGCCGAAATCACCCAAGACGACAACGCACAGACAAAATCATATATTGGTATAACGTCAGGTGAATTTAAAACCCGCCACAGAAATCACACCAAATCCTTTCGCCACCAAAGGTATTCACAAGACACGGAGCTGTCAAAATACGTTTGGAGGCTAAAAGAAAACGACAAAAAATACAACATCAAATGGTCCATCATTAAGACAATCCCTGCGTACAAACCCGGAGCTAAAAGATGCAACCTATGTTTGGAGGAAAAGCTTCAAGTGATGAAAAGACGAACAAAAGACATGCTAAACAAACGATCAGAACTGTTTTCCACGTGTAGACACGTAACACGACACTTAATTAGCCAGTGTATAATAGGAGTAACTTAATCCGATCTGTCAGTTGCCTGACGATCGCTTAAAGGGAGTCTACAGTCGCATCTGCGCATGTGCCAAGTGGGGACTCCACCGGAAATAGGTTTTGTTTACATCTCAGTACTGGACTCATGTTACTTAGACGAAGGAGAGCTTCACGCTTGAAGATTTGGAAATCAGTCAAGTAGAACAGTTCGCTGCATTACCTAACATAGATAACATAACTACGTGCAAATGTTGTGATCACTGTCTTCGAGGAAAGGGCAGAAATTTCTGTCCATGTAGAAGTCTGAATAACTTTTGTTCAAGCGCGTGCCATGGCGAAGACTTCGGTCATCATGTATGAACAACAGACGAGCCAGCGACAGTGATATGGCGGTAAGTTTATTATTTTTTATTGTATCCAACTATATGTAATTTATTTCTAAAATCGGGATTGGAATCTTTGTAGCGTGTGACGCTAATTTTCTTACTATTATATGTATTTTATACGTCTTTGAGCATGAAGCCCAAAGACGTATAAAATAACTGCGCAAAGGTGAAATTATTTTCTGCATTTGTTGGTCGATTTTGTCTTTCAATTTCCTTTAAAACATTCTGTAGGCTATATTTAATAGTATATGATTCTGAATGCATCGTTAGTTATTTCTTCAGCAGCTTATAAATCGAGTAGCATAATTTTCCGCAATTTCCTTGTTATTCGTTATACTATTTTCTCCCTTTACCGTAAACTTATACGGTCTAGAAGCATCTGTAGTACTCTTTTCTTTCGACCTGATGGTTCGACTTGAGGGCCAGTACTTGAGGTATTAGGATTCCAAAGTCGAAGGTTGTGTCACAAAGGAAATTGAACGACAAAAAGTACAGAATCTAATTGTGAAGCCCAAAGACGTATAAAATATATATAATAGTAAGAAAATTAATAGCGTCACACGCCACAATGATTCCAGTCCCGATTTTAGTCCGTTGCTCAGAAATATATTACATATAGTTGGATACAATAAAAAATAATAAACTTTATACCGCTATATCAGTCGCTGTCTTAAACTCGTCTGTTGTTCATACATAATGACCGAAGTCTTCGCCATGCCATGATGCCACGCGCTTGAACAAAAGTTATTCAGACTTTACATGGACAAAAATTTCTACCCTTTCCTCGAAGACAGTGATCACGACATTTGCACGTAGTTATGTTATCTATGTTAGGTAATGCAGCGAACTGTTCTACTTGACTGATTTCCAAATCTTCAAGCGTGAAGCTTTCCTTCGTCTAAGTAACATGAGTCCAGTACTGAGATGTAAACAAAACCTATTTCCGGTGGAGTCCCCACTTGGCACATGCGCAGATGCGACTGTAGACTCCCTTTAACCGCGTGAAACTCGGAGTAGCAACCGAAACTTTTCATTTTAAATATATTACCTCGCTCTACCTATAATGGTATTGAGCGCTCTTTTATATTATACCAATGCTATAACTTTTTCGTTATACTCACTACTTGGAATATATATATATATATATATATATATATATATATATATATATATATATATATATATATATATATATATATATATATATATATATATTATTATATATATATATATATATATATATATATATATATATATATATATATATATATATATATATATATATATATATATATATATATATATATATATATATATATATATATATATATATATATATATATATATATATATATATATATATATATATATATATATATATATATATATATATATATATATATATATATATATATATATATATATATATATATATATATATATATATATATATATATATATATATATATATATATATATATATATATATATATATATATATATATATATATATATATATATATATATATATATATATATATATATATATATATATATATATATCGACAACGGCT
Organism: Chrysogorgia sp. JL179-B06; assembly: GCA_035772405.1. Lineage (NCBI taxonomy): Eukaryota > Metazoa > Cnidaria > Anthozoa > Scleralcyonacea > Chrysogorgiidae > Chrysogorgia > Chrysogorgia sp. JL179-B06. The sequence goes on along the minus strand of JAYKKM010000149.1, from coordinate 5,813,392 downwards.
TCCGTATAGCTGGGTCGCGGGTTCAATTCCAGCCGGAAGGCCTTGAACTTGCATTTTTCGCAAACTGGTCCCGGTTTGGTCTTAAAATGAATGTATTCCAACACTCGAAATTTTCCTTCACCATAAATCCGTTCAACATGTACTTTGATCGAGTGAAATGCCAAATATTACCTATAATATACCCAGAATCTTATCCCGGCATTGCCACCCAACCATATATACAGAACTCGTGACTAGGCTCTCGGCAACGGCTTCCGTGTTCAATTCCAGCCGGAAGGCCTTGAAGTTGCATTTTTCGCAACTGGTCCCGGTTTGGTCTTAAAATGTATGTATTCCAACACTCGAAATTTTCCTTCACCATAAATCCGTTCTATATATATATATATATATAAATATTTATATATATATATATAAATATATTGAATGAAACAATATTATATGTTGTTGCCTCGTTCTATCCCAAAACCACGCAACATATCGCTATTGCATGAATCAAACAATATTATAGCCGTAGTCTATTTCAAAACTACGCAACATATCGGCCTCGTTCTATTTCAAAACTACGCCAACTATACTGACTACGCTGCTACATTCGCATAGTGTTAATTTGTGTGTCTGGAAAATGCATTACATACTATTAGCGGGGCGAGTGGCCCGCACCCAAAACCCGAGAGCGCCTGCTTCGCAGGCTACATTACTATTAGTGCGTGTACACACACACAATTTATTGAGGAACTGGTTGGGGAACTACATAACTGCAGTCCGTCGCTTTTTATGTCGAGGTTTTTCCTGGAACAAACTTTTCAGCGGTTTGTTAACTTTACGAATTTACGAGCCAAGCGTATGGTCGGAGAAACGTGTATGACAAAGTCAGCACGTGGCCTGCTTTGGACTTATAGTTTGTGCCAAACGGCGACACTAAACGAAACTGGAGTCAACAAAATTATTTTTTGACAGAATGCATTATGTCTGAATGCTGCCTTTTGTTTCCAGCGCACTGGATCTTCTATAGCATGGCTGCGTAAAATCCCAAGCACGTGAAATATTACATAGATAATCTTTCTCAATTTGTCCAAAAACGTGAACAATGTTAATGAGTTCCGGTAGTTTTATTGCTACATTGCTTTCCGGGAGACTTAATACAAATGATATAATTTTCAAAACAGATGCGACTTGACTGAAAACTCACTGGGAAACTGAATGTTTCAAAAGTCATCGTCGTTGCCATACCTCCGTGAGACTTGACGGGAATATATGTTCGAAATTAACTTCGAATGGACGGATATTTAGAAAGCCCGTGCTTGGATTTTGTTAAGGTATACGACGCTCACTGTGTAACCGTGATGTTCTTTCTAGCCATAACAATAAAAGCCGGTAAAAGCGAATGCAAAAAGTGTTTGATCGGTAACCGGTAACTGATTTTCTGTTTGCGCACAAATGAATAGTATACACAAGTTTTAAAGGGGCATTGTCTCGGAAAGCGCACACGCAAAAACTGTTGATGAGATTTGTCAAGTCAGACAATACTTCATCTATGGATGAATTATTGGTTATGACCCGCACGAGGCTGTTTTTTCCACTGGTTCTACTGAAATTCTAATTAACATACGATGAGGATGGAACAGAAATGTATGGATGACTCGTCTTAACAAATTATTCAAAACAACACAAAAATCTCGCACGATAACTCGGATAATATTTCACAACGAACTCCAAACGCTATTACGTATGAATTGGAGGCGATTTATATATGTATGTGATGTATTAAAAAGATGAAACTCACAAAATGGACGAGTATTGAGCAAACGTCCCTGTAAAGAAAAAGCATGAAAAGAAAGCACATGTTTTCAGCGCATTGTATTGTGCTTGATTGTTCCGCGCACTGCATGTTGGGTCTATCTAAAAGTCCGACCACAATGCAATGCGCTAAAGCAATATTTGAAAAAAGCCCAACTACATTATTTAGGTCTGCTGCCTTGCTCACTCGCTTCAGGCTTGCTCGCTGCGGCAGCAATTAAATATTGTATTGCATCCTCTTGTCATACTTTCACAAGCCACAACCCGACAAGTATCAAAAGTCAAAACACTCACAAGTGTCCAAGTCAGCTGCGTATTCGGGTATAATTATTAGACATTACATATACTATATATTAGTATTATTTTCACCGACGCAACTTCCGATTTAGACTGAATTTGAGTATAAATAGCATTTCAGTATTCCGTTTCAAATTGGCAACTTCTTCGCGATGTTCGTAACTTCATTTCCGGCAAAACAAAGGTAAATATGCAAAAGTCGTTCGGAAATATAAAGCAAACAAGCTTCGAAAGACTTGTAACGCTTTCTTTTATTTCTAAGTCCCACAGTGGGAAGTACTTTGTAATAAATTTTAACCTGTACAAAGTTCGCTGTCCAACTACATTACCCAACTATCTTATAATGTTTCCCCAAATGCCTATTGCCTATGATAAAGTTTAAAAACACACTACTAAATATTATATACAAGTACAACCAAACGTTTCTTCGCAATTTATGCAGCCATAATCAGCCATATGTTCATTGTCAGTACACTGTATATATATATATATATATAGTATCTATTAAATATATAGTTCGCAGATAAACTAACTACAAAGCGTATTTATCCATGTCAACCATAAGCCGCTTCAGCACTTCTTTAATTTTTCATTCTCTTAACTTTCCCCGCCATGTACTCCTCTGAAAAAATTTGACCTGGGTCGACTTTAACCACGTCTTCCATCAGCTGTTCTGCCTCTTCCTTTCTATACTTCTTATCCACCCGCTTCTGTATGTGGCTCTGCGATATTTTGGTCACCGTTACAGGAGAAGGTAGTTCCAAAAGTCGTTTCACACGATACTGATCTATAGCACACAATCACATACAAGATGACCGCTGAATATTAGTGTTTATGCGCGGTAAGGCACGGCTCGATTTTTGACGACAGTGAATTAGTGAAATGATGTTGGAACACAGAGAATATGAACAATAGTAATAACAAGACTTTGATGAAGTAAGTAATTGTTGATTTTTCTGCGATATTCGAAAACCGTTGCCCGTTGCATTTGCAAAGTGCTCGCAAACAACTTATACGTCGCCATGTTTTATCAACTTGAATTTGTCCACGAATTATTTCAAGTTTGCAACCTTTTGCGCATGCTCCCCGATGCGTGATTGTGTGCCTTTAACCACCCCCACGCCTCCGTTGCCTTCATCATTCTCGCTTTCTATGGGTGGCTTTCCAAGCGAGAATTTCTGCCCAATGCAAAAATTCATCAGATAAATCGCCTGAATTAAAACATCTCGTGGAATGACGAATAACCATTCCAGGCGTTCACCTGACTTTACATGCTCCAGTTCTTGGTGCAGCGCGTATAGGAAACTGCGGCTAATCTAAGGACCTGTCCTTTCGCTTTTGAAAGCACACTTTTCCTATCCCTATATCTCGCTTGTGTTGCCGTCTCTTCCGCTCATTCAGTTCGTCATGAAAAGCCACAAATTCTGCGTGAGCTTCCTCAGTCAGACTGTACACGTTGCTTTTGTGACTGCTATGCTCCTTGTCCATGCAGAACTTTGAATATTTCCTCCAAATGGGCAGTTTCTTCTGGCACTTTCTTCATCTCATCGTAGTCCACGTCCATTTCGGGCGGGCAAACAAATAATTGCCTGTCACAGAAACCATCGTAGTCATTCCCTTCAAGAGATTAACCACAACGTCTGGCTGCACGAAACCAGCGATATTGAACCAAGTTTTTGGAACCTGCACGCTTTGCGTGAAAAATTTACGTCTAAAATTTCTTCGCCAGGGACCACCGTTAATCAATGATAGCAGGGTTTTCCTATCCGAGCTTCCATTATTGTATTTATCAAGTTGCTCGTACAACAGTGACACTTCATCATATAACCCCACTGTACTCTTCCAGCATTCCGTTTTAGAATATAATGAAGCTCTTCCATAGAGAAGTGTTCGATGTAAACTTGCTCCACCACAGCTTCATCTTCGTCATCCTCCTCATTTCCACCTAAGCTATTTTCACGCATTTCAGCCTCAATTTCTTGAATGGGTTGCAGGAATCGATTGAGCGCCGGTGATTTCTTCTGACCCTTTTCAGCGAGAACTACGCTCCACAATATTAACGGCTCCTTCCATTGCTCGTTCACCATTACTCGACTATCAGGGCCCATAAAATGAGAACAGATATAGAAAGCAACGGGAAAAGAATAAATTCAGAACGGCTCCCGCGCGATAGCTCAGGATATCCATTTGTGCTGCAGATACTCTACGATCGATACCGCGATACGACAAACCACCACTCACGGAACCCGACATCTTTACAGCAATCACTTTACACAGAGAATAAGAGAAATTAATCAATGATGCCCAATTTCATAACTTAATCCCCCTGTTATTGTCATTACACAACGCCCACAAATTGATAGTATACTGTATCCGCACCGCACCTTATTCACTGTTGTGTCATAATGACACCTGTGACATTCCTCCTACTTTTCATTTTACTTCGCTGATTATACCAACATACCAATCCACGAAACCATTGATATTATCCTTTTTTTTCACTGCACCATTATTTCAGGGTTTGACCCGCGCGCAATCCAATTTCGTGTTTTATACACTGTCGAGTTTCTTTTAACATCCGCGCTACCATTCTGTGCAGTCCTTTATGTTGCGGAAATTAACACCATAACTGACACCACCTATACAAGGGCCCATAAAATGAGAACAGATAGAAAGCAACGGGAAAAAAATAAATTCAGAAGGGCTCCCGATAGCTTCGGCATGTGCTTTTATGACACCTTTCACACTGCTACTTGTCGCCTTTTCAAAGTTCAGGATATCCATTTGTGCTGCAGGATACTCTACGATCGATATCGCGATACGACAAACCACCACTCACGGAACCCGACATCTTTACAGCAATCACTTTACACAGAGAATGAGAGAAATTAATCAATGATGCCCAATTTCATAACTTAATCCCCCTGTTATTGTCATTACACAAATTGATAGTAACTGCATTCGCACCGCACCTTATTGTAGAGTATCTGCAGCACAAATGGATATCCTGAACTTTGAAAAGACGTAAAACTCTGTGTCCAGGACTCTGTAATGATGCATGGAGTTCTGAAGGACAACCAGAGAAAAAAAAAGGCTACCGAAACCGAGACTCTTGCTATACATGCTGTTAGCGCGAGTAATTATATGGTGTGGAATGCGTGTAATTGTATGAATAAAATATGTGAATATACAACTAAGTCTAAGAGCAAGTTAAAATGGGTTAAAAGGTTAGAATATTAAGTCGGTAACTTCACTGCGCTTTTGGTGTACATCAATGATTGATGTTTTCTGTTTGCGAATGTTTTTTTTCAGTCTCAAGTTCACTGTCTCGTTATCCATGCAGTTATGATGTTTATGTTTATGTTCTCGTTTGAATTCTGGCAGGTTTTTCTTATGGTGCTGCCGATGTAGGTTTCTTGACAATTAAGAAGCTAATTTTATAAACGATGCCTTTGAGGAAGCACGTGCCATTTTTATATGTTGGGCACGCTGCTTTACTACAGCCTTCGGGATTGTGATCAACAAATAAGAACTTAGAAATCCCACAGTCATAATCGCACACAAATCATCAACATTACACCAACCTTTCAGAGTTTTCGATTTGTATAATTTTCTATACTTCTATATATCATATATAAGGGAGGAGGGATATGTGGTATAACACGGGAAGTGATGTACTATTTAAAACACGAGTAGCAGTGTTTTATCAGGTATAAAATCCCGAGGCGCAGCCGAGGGATTTTATACCTGATAAAACACGTGCTACGAGTGTTTTTAATAGCTTAAAATACTCATTAATATTCAATAGACGTTTTGACCAATCGAGATCAGATGGAGAAAACATGAAAGTTTAGTTCATCTGGGACTCGAGACAATAAAAGTGAATTACAATGCGTAACTAATTACAATGTGTAACATGAAGAATTTTTGTTGACATGAAATCAGTTTAGTCCTTCAAGTGCTCGACAGTAAATAACAACATGCCTCCAAAGCGGCGGTTCAGGCCACCGAAGTCTGAACTAGAAGAAAAAGAGATATTGGAAGAGTGTATCCCTAAGTCTACACGAAGCTATACAAAGTGGGCTTTCAAACTCTCAAGAAGTGGTGAAGGTTAACGGAGAGAGGTAGGGAGAAGTTTGTACATGATTGCTGCGGGTCTTCAACGGCATTTAAGCGAAAGTAGAAGCGCTATTCGACTGCTAAATCAAGACGAAGCAAGGTTAGTTAAAAGCGAGTATTTTAAAATGTCAGATGAGTTGATACGCAACATCGTTTCACCAGATACTAGTATAGGCGAGCAAACGTTATGATGTCGGAGTCAGTGTTCAACAATTGTACCTTTAATTTTGGCAAATAATTTGTGTGTAAATACTATCGTTGTGTTCCTGAGTTAAAATAAAATATTGGTGTGTTTTCGTTTGATTTGATATGAAATGCAATTGAACATGACAGATTATATAATGCCACATGTTCATTTGCATTCCATTGTTCTTCTATTGTACCCCACTATTTCCCTGTGGGCGATTTCAAATCCCTTCCCGGCCTTTATAAATGTAGAGTGTTTTATTGAGTATAGAAGCTTACTCACGTGTGTAAAGAAGGTCATGCGATTGGTCAAAACATCTATTCAATATTAATGAGTATTTTAAATATAAATAAAGAGACTTAACATCAAACACCAAGGTTTATATAGTTAATACAAATATTAATGCAGCATAAAAATAACTATCTGAGACTAACCCGCCATGCATTTTTCATATTTTCAAAGGACTTTTGGAGATGGTTTATGCAATAGGCATTGATGCCGGATCAGGAGTTATGGGTTTACTTTTTAATGCTATTGGAACAAAAGCAACTCTGTTATGCTACTCCCTTGCCACCAGTAGCATCCTTGTCGGTTTCCTCGGCTACATAATATATTTTGGCAAAGATCTTGACGAATACGAAATACTACCAGAGGACATGCAGCGAGAATGAAGGCGACTATTAAGACTACGACGCTACGTATAGGCGATCACATACCATAATCAATGTATTTACATGAAAAATATTTGATAGGCTAATGTTGAACTTTTTAGAAAAATCCTTTAATAAAAATTACAAGAATTTTTATGAAAGAAACTTTCTTATGTTGACAAATTATAGAGTAAGGTATATATATATATATATATATATATATATATTAGAGTAAGCTATATGTAATGTTTAAAACACGAGCAGCAGTGTTTTATCAGATATAAAGCACGAGGCGAAGCCGAGTGTTTTATATCTGATAAAACACTGCTGCGAGTGAATTAGGATGTATAATAAATTAGGATGTACAGTATCTTTATCACATATATATAAAGATACTCGACACGGTGGTGATTTTGCTTTGTGTTTTCCTCATGAATTATTAATGAGTTTTTTAAGTAATGTTTAAAACACGAGCAGCAGTGTTTTATCAGATATAAAACACGAGGCGAAGCCGAGTGTTTTAGATCTGATAAAACACTGCTGCGAGTGTTTTAAACGGCTTAAAAAACGACCAGCATTTGGTAAGTTCGTTGGCGTAGTAATTTTGAAAAATAACGTTGTCTAAGCCGAGAAAATCAAAGCTAAAGTTTATGTAAATTAGGATGAATCTTTATCACATATAAAGATACGACACGGTGGTGATTTTCCTTTGTGTTTTCTTCATGCATTATTAATGAGTTTTTTAAATATATATATAGGTTGGAGCACGTGTATTCCTCATTAAAGTCTGTCTGACGATCGCGTTAGCGTGAAACTCGGAGTAACAGCAAAGTGATGTCTTCTCTTTAATTTATCTACAATTTATAATTTATATATATATATATATTATGTATTGTTTAATAAACGAGCAGCAGTGTTTTATCAGATATAAAACACGAGGGCGTAGCCCGAGTGTTTTAGATCTGATAAAACACGTGCTGCGAGTTTATTAAACGGCTTCAAACACGACCCATTTGATAAGTTCATTGGCGTAGTAATTTTGAAAATCGATGTTGTCTAAGCCGAGAAAATCAAAGATAAAGTTTATGTAAATCAGGACGAATCTTTATCACATTTAAAACAACGATACGGTCGTGATTTTCTTTTGTCTTTTCCTCATGAATTATTAATGAGTGTTTGAAGTAGTATTTAAAACACGAGAAGGAGCGTGTTATCATATTTAAAATGCGAGCGCGCAGTGCGAGCATTTTAGATATGATAAAATGCGAGTTCGAGTGTTTTAAAAGCTTCAAAAACAATTGATTGTAATCACTAGGGAGTGTACTGGTTTTTATTTTCTATTAGAGGTAAATTGGGTTGATGTGACCTCGTGACCTCGGCGTCAACGCCTGCTCAGGCGTTCACTTGGGCTACTGATTTGGAGGCAAGGCATGCAAGCGAATATGAAGCGAGTTCGGACTTTCGTTTTATTGCCAATGAATCGCTGTTGGAAAAGTTTACCGAGACCTGTAAACCTGCAAACCATTGCAAAGATTCTCTCCAAGATGAGAGAAACACAGATGAGAGATCAATCATGAAGACGGAAAGAACAGCCAATACTGTGTTGACATTTATCCCGTGAAACTCTGTAATATTAATCATGAAATATTGTGTTTTTGTCCGATTTAAATCAATTCTATATCGAAATGATCACTTGAATCTGGCGAATCGAACGCTGTAGGTTTCGTCTACTTAAAATGTGAAGATCAGATGTCATATGAGAAAATGCGTATTAGCGATTAAAGCGAGACTCGTCTCTAAAATCAAAGGACATGGCTTCAAGATCTATTCGTTGTTTACCCGATGATTTAATGCTTTTATGTCCATTAAACCGATGTAATTTCGTAACAGATATGTTTCGTATACCTTGCCGTTGTTTTTTATATAAATTTTGACACACGAAGACCTTCAATCGAACAGATATTAGAAAAAATAACATTGCCGCGTCGGGTAATATCACAACAGCATCAGCATGTTTTATAGTGCCTGTCACTTCATTTATCACTTCATCAATGTTCTTCATTCTTCCATTTACAGCAATTGAGCAACATATTTCAGTACAATTCAGTAGCACATTTAAACAGTTTGATCGATTCAATAAAACATGTAAACATAGATTTGATCGAGTACACATCAGCGTACGATAATAATGGAGACCGCGGAACAACCTGTTTCGAAATCGCTCATCTTTTACTTTTAGTGTAGGTCTACCGCTATCGGTGTCTGCGATTGTAAGTAGTGTGAGCATGTTTATTATTAATATACTTGCCAGCCACATTCCTTATCAATCTTATCACAAATTTGCTAGAGTCTTGAAGTTGATCAATGGCAATGGCGACCAAAGAAGCGTGGATGAATATAAGGTCAGCGTTCGTTTCCATCACTGAAACAGTCAGACGTCATGAGCATAAACACTGAAACAGTAATGACGTCATGAGAATAAAGAACAACGAAATAAGATCACGTCAGTTTGATAGATGGGAATTAGTTGCATTTTGTTGACCAGAAAAATTAAAAAAATACAGAAGTGCAGCCCGTTTTAAGACTTGGTGCTACCCCCCACAGGGGGTAGCCCAAGTAATAACCTTTCTATGAAAAAACACGTCAACGCAATTTGCAAATCAGCGTATGCTGGCATCAGGAACATAGGAAGTTTGAGAAAATATTTTGATGCTCCCACTACTGAGAGACTAGTTCATGCGTTCGTTACATCCCGACTTGACCAATGTAACAGATTGCTTTATGGTCTACCCCAAGCTGAGATTAAGAAGTTACAAAGAGTGCAAAACACTGCTGCAAGAATTGTTACCAGGTCTAAAGGCTATGATCACATCACTCCGGTCCTTCTACATCTACATTGGTTACCAGTGGAATTCAGAATTAAATTTAAATTAATTCTGATGGTTTTTAAAGTACTGAATGGTCTATCGCCACCTTATTTGGTTGAATTGCTTCAACCCCTTCCCTTAAGCACCAGCGCCTTTTGAGATCCTCTGGCAAAAATTTGCTATTCCAGCCAAGATCAACGACCAAGTCGTTTGGAGATCGGGCTTTTTGCATCGCGGGTGCAGCACTGTGGAATAGTCTTCCTGTGGAGCTGCGAATGTAAACACTTAACTGTTATTTATTTAGCTCCTTCCTTTGTACTTTCATGTAATTATGTAAATAAGCATTGAGACAGCTGTAAAATGCGTATTATTCTTAAGAAATAAATTATTATTATTATTATTGTGTATGAAATGCAAATTAGCAGGAATTTTATATAAAGTTCGTAAAGACTTTATATAATTTTCATGATGATTAGTATTCATGGTTTTATCAGGTATAAAAGCCTTGCGCGTGACTAAATACGGAAATGTGATTGGACAATTTAGTTAATGAATATTAATGAGTTTTTGAAATATATATATATATATATATATACAAATATAGACAATTTTGCTCTTGAGGAATCTAGAGTGCTCAATACAGAGTTGTAGAGCTGAATTTATTTATTAATAGGTTGTCTAACTAAAATTACACATATGTCATAACACGGTGTTTCACGCTTTATGCGATCATCAGACGACTATAATTGACATCAACATTCTCAGTCAGTTTATGTATTCTTCGCGCGGCGCTGATCAAACGTTCTATTATTGACCACTCAATTTCGTAGTCGTCGATGTTTTTGTTGCGTAGATTCCAGATATGCTTTGATAGTTCTGTTGCATTTGTTATAGTTTGTGTTGCTATTGTCTTTGTTGTTTTTCACGTTTGCTCGGTAGACTACGTTTTCTGTTAAGCATTTTCCTTCCAATGGACATGCTGCTTTATCTCGGCAGTTACAATTCTTTGTTTGCTGTTCTTCGTAGTGGAGGACCTTTTGGTTGTGAGATCGTACGATGTTGTTCATATTTAGCATACAACTGTAGCTAACTTTCATATTATTTCTGTTAAAAATTTTGTGGAACTTGTGGTTTGGTGCATGGAAATGTTTGTCGGTAAACTGTTAGAATTTCTTTGCTACATTTGTTTGGACGTTCATGCTATAGGGGGGATTAAACCATATGATGTTTCTTTTTCGATTTTTTCTTGTTACTGGGTTCTCTTGGGTCGTTGTAGGGTCGAATTGGATAGTTTCGTGGTATCCACTGGATCTTAAAGCTTCGTTGTAGTAGGGTGCTGCGCTGTCGAAAACCTCTTTGCTGGATGAAATCTCGCTGATACGTTTGCCGATGTTTCTGGGAAGTTGTTTGATGACATTTGGTGGATGGTTTGAATTGGTATTGATGTATATGGGGTGGTCGTTTGGCTTCTTATATGGTTTGTAGGTGCCGGTTGAAAGATTAAAAATAACGTCAAGGAAGTAACGTCATATATATATATATATATATACGAACTATTCGTGAGAAATGGAACGCTGCCACGGCGAGATTATCACCACCAAAACATTAGCCTTATCTAATATGAGGGAGGCAACTTCTTCAGTATAGGATCGTAATCAAATATATCATATACTGTGGAATCATGACAAAGTTGTTGAAAAGCCTCATCCCGATAATCTGATAAATCCAGATAAAACAGCCGACCCGTTATCAGCTTGTTTAATTACAATACCTTACGGATTTTAAGGTCTATACTAAAGCTTTTCTCTCTTGTTCCGATAAATTACTGTAGTTACTGCCTCTCTCGTCTATCGCTAAGATACACTGCACGAAAAATGGATTTACTCAAATTTACAACCACGCAAATATCGAGCAAATTTGTTCAAATGTTGCATTTACTATATAGGAGCAAATATGGCAAATGGCACATTTGCTTCATCTTTACTCAACATTGATTAAATGCGGCATTTACCACGTTTGCTCCTATGGTAAATGTAATATTTCAATAAATTCGCTCCATATTTGCTCACATTGTAAATTTGAGTAAATCCATTTTTTCGTGCAGTGATACAAAGGTCATTTTCATTTGCAAGGTTTATTTCAGGATTCGAGTGGTAATTATGAAAGAAAAATTTACATTTAAGGCTTCTACCAAACTCCATGACATCCTTCTTAACTTGAAAACGGTTAATGCACTTATATAGCTAGGAGTGGGGCAAAAATTTAAACCCTTAGATAAAACGGTTGACGTTTCATATAAATATCCCGAATTTAAAACATAGTCCTATAACCCCAACCTAACCCGAATTCTAACCCTTAACCCTACACCTAATACTAACTTATAACTCTTACGATAATGCTTTATTTTAAAAATAACAGCTGATTTTAATTTGGAATTTTACTAGGAGAAGACAGCTATCTTAAGAGTTTTTATTGAAAAATGCCCAAACGATGTGTCTTTACGATGTTACCTTGTCTACTCGAATTGTAATATATTTTTATAAGTATTGAAACATAACACGTTCCTCGGATCCAGTCTCCCGGCCTGCGCTACTTTTTTTCACAAATTGTGACTTTGAGCCCTTATATCTCCGAAACTAAAAGTTTAACGCAAAAACTAATCTAGAACTTATTAACTAACTTTTTGTGCAATATCTGAATCACCAAAAACCCATTTTGGGTTTATAAGCACTTTAACTCTTTCCAGTCCGGCCCAGTCAAAAGGGGTCATAGAAGACCCCCGAAGTCGTCAATCGAAAAACACGGCACACGGTAACGCAAGATTAAAAATTGAAATTCGACAAGCGCCAGACACATGAGATCCACTCACACGCCAAGTTTTATTTGATTTCATAAACAACTCTGCGATTGGTGGCATTTTGAGTTTTCTACGCGGGCGTGCAAGATGGCCTTTTCTAGAAAAATTTAAATTTTTCAACCTGATTTATGATAATTAATGCTAATTTATATTAACATAATGTGTTTTGTTCGGGAAATTCAAAAGCATTGGTAACAGCCGGTTTATTGGGCTTTCAGAAAAGGTATAGGTTTCGCAACAGTTATGGATATTTCCCGAGATATCAATAGAACAAAGAGGTAGTTTAATTTTGGATGTTTTTCAGCCGGACAGGAAAGAGTTAAGACTAGAATAAAAGAACGCAGAAGAGCCGTATCTAATTTCGATAAATATTCAAAAGTTGCTCAACGTGCGGAACAGTATGATCACCGTCTTGATTTTGACAATGTTGCTGTCATTAATAAAACAAGAAAGAACCATGAACGATTATTTTTGGAGGCATGGTATATTCCCAAAAGAATCCTAATTCAGGAATCGATCACATACAAATATCTAACATCTACAAATCACTTTCTTAGCTAATCTATACACAAATTTGAACCTATAAGTCAGCTTGACTTTTAATCGTTTAACATTTTAACCGACGAAGACCAGAGTTTTTTGGTCGAAACGTAGAATTATTAGATGTAGAATTATTGAAGGTACGTCCCTCCGGGATAAATTTACAGATTTGATATCTGGATTTACCACAAGGGTCCATGTCCGTTTGCGCTGTAGCATTACTGCAGGTATACTATTTGAATGTCCTATATCCACCATTGAAGAAGAGCGCAACAACCTGTTGAGTGAACTGACAACTAGCCTGGGTGAAGACATTGGACAAGAAGTTGTACTCGAAGTCTACGATAAACAACAAGACTTTGAGAATATCCTTTCCAATAGAAGGACCCGAAAATGGAATAATCTCATGCTCCCTATCCCTCCAGTTAGACCTATACTTTCGCTAAATGCTGTGTCTCGAATTCAAACAGAACTCCACGAAGCTGAACATTTTAATTCAGGCCTTACAAGATCGACACGACTTTCCACGCCCTATAACATTAACCCCTCAACATTATTACCACCAACTAACATCAACCTTTCAACGCCAACTGAACGTCCCCGAATTCAAACTGAATGCCATCAAACTGTACATTTTAATTCAGGCCCGGCAGGATTGCCGCGACCATGCCCGACTCCTATTCTTCAGAAATGTCCATTCCACCGAACGTGTGTGATAGCATTTACAATTCCACACCACCTGTCGAAGTGACTCCATGCAGATCTGTGCACCTCCACCCGAAGCGAGGAAGTAAGTGAAGAAGCTGATGAACATATAGTTAACTCTACCCCTAATATATAGATACTACTAAAAGTTCAGTAATTGACAGCATACAAGTTTCGAATAATGTTTTTAGTTTATCTAGCCATACATTTACTTTATCCGAAATAAGTGTTTTATATATCGGGTGAAGTTTCATATAAATCCCGAAATGACGTCACATACACTATCGGTATACAAAAGCCTAGTTGTTGTTGAAGATGGGTTCCTCGGATCCAGGTCCCTGTGTGTTATTTTGGTGGCGCTACTTTTTTCAAAAAAATGGCACAATTTGCATGTTTGAGCCGTTATATCTCCGAAACTAAAAGTTTAACGCAAAAACTAATCCAGAACTTATCAACTAACTTTTTATGCTCTCAGCGAATCACCAAAAACCCATTTTGGGTTTATAAGCACTTTAAGTGCTCTGTCCGTTTGACGATAATATGTAAAACCAGAGTCGGAACGCATATCAACAATTGTCACTGGAAGCTTGTGTATTCGAGTTGTTGTCATTTTTGGGAGAACAAGTTTTTCTTCTTTTCTTTTCGGAGTCACATGTCCTAATGAATTTTAATGGTTATAACCATTGTCTCTCAATACCTTGAAGACATGCATGTTTTCTCTCTCTACGTTTGCCTGTATTTGAAGAAGGTATTTTCTCAGCTCTGTCTAGGAGAGTGTTGACATGCAACCTATCGTTTATGTTGTATAGGATGATGAGAGTCTGCATAGTCCAAATATCTGTCCGTATGTGTTGGTTTTCTATAAATGTCAACATGTAGATGTTCATTTCGTCTCATGCTTACAGTGCATTCTAAAAATGCAAGACGGTTTTGGTCTTCTTTCTCGAAAGTAAACTGAATATGGTGGTCAATCCATTTTAGATGGTTATGAAATTCGTCTACAAAATCCCTCTTTATAGATAACAGTGGCTGTCATCCACGTATCTATACCACCAACGTGGAGGATGTGGTGCCTTGGAGATTGCGAATTCTTCTATGTGCTCCATCACGAGATTAGCGACAGTAGCGCTTATCGGAGAGCCCATAGCACAGCCCGAGATTTGTTGGAAGAACTCATGATTGTACGTGAAATAACTGTTTCGAAGAACAAACTCTAATAATCGTAAGATATTGCGGTAACAAAAATGTCAGTCCGAGACGATAGCGCCTGCTCATCTCGTTGAGGTCTGCATTGGGCCACCTAAAGCAAAATCGATGGATATCGATGTAAACAAGGAAATTACATCAAAGGACACTATAATTTCGTCAGCTGAACTATGTTGATCTTTGATCTGTTGAGCGAAGGCGACGCTACTCAGCTAATCTTTACACTTTCTTAGCTAATCCACATAAATTTGAACCTGTATATAAGTCAGGCTGACTTTTGATCGTTTAATATTTTAACCGACGAAGACCAGAGTTTTTGGGTTTTCTAGAAAATTGAAAGTTTTTCAACATAATTTATGATAATTAATGCTACAATTTATAGTAACACTATTTAACAATTAGTCACCGAAGTCGAGGTGACTATCGGTGAATCTTGAGAGAAATATGATATATACAATGTCTTTATGCTAAGTTTTTAAGCCTTTTCGACGATTTTTTAATTATAATAATATAGTCGCCATTTTGAAAAAAAATTCGTCATGTTAATTGTAGAAACCATACATCAAAATGCTGATTCCGAGAGGGACTGGAACGAATAAATATAGTCTGGCCCACAAAAAAACACTTTTTCAAGTATGATTTCTAGTGAAGTGAAGATTAACTGGTCAGTCAGCCAATCAGAACTCGTTTAAGCTCAGAAATTATACTAATGAGTCATAGTCAATCGAGATATGATCTGGAATCTCAGTTAAAGTCCTTGTTATATCTTTTTGTTCGTCTTTATGCAATTTTGTGCACGGTGCACGGTCACTGAACCTATTGTATTTTAGTATAATGAAGCAATCATCCAATATAATCGTTTGGGTTTAATCGTTCAACCGTGTTGTTTAAATATTAATAAACCTAAAACAAAGGATGTGCACGGTGTAAGGTACGGTTCAACATCAAAACGTAGTTCATTATCCCCTCGCCCGGCGCGAAGCGCCGGCCGAAGGCCGAAGGCCTGAGGGCGAGGGTGATAATATCGACCGGCGTTTAGTTTCATCATCACGGATTCCAGGCGTAATGTAAAGTCACTTTCAGTTTCCTTGTATATTTAACAATTAGACAACGAGGGCGAGTTGTCTATGAGCAGATAGTCAACGAGGGCGAAGCCCGAGTTGACTATCTGCTCATAGACAACGAGGGCGAGTTGTCTAATTGTTTTAGTATCAACCATAAACAACCTTTCTAACATTGTTCCAAATTTTCAGATAGTTTTACCTTTTTGTTTGTAGAAGTCTCCCATTCAAAATGTAGAGTTGCTCGATGGCACATGATAAACAATCGCTCACAAAAAACGAGTTTGTAATTACTTTGCTTCACATTTGGTATAGATATACTCCATAGGCATAAGCGAATTCGTTTTCCTATTCGAAAGTGTCAAACTGAACAATTTTCCATTACTTTCGGGCCAATGTTTTCATGATTTCATCACTCGTATATAAATTTTAGCGGGCGCCATGTTTGGACTAGTTTTCAGGTTTGGCCGTGCAGCGTGAATATGTCGTGGCTTCTGATTGGTCAGGATAGGAATATTCCAGCATAAGAAGGTTTGTGATTGGGTGACGCTACTCACCGTCTATCACCAATAGACAGTGAGTAGCTCAGCCAATCAGAATGCCGAATTTGTAATAGACCACTAGTTGGTTGATACTAAATATATATATTTATTATATACACAAGCTCTGGATATGAGCTATTCTGCAATCTGATTGGTTCCTCTACTACTAGGCTATCAGCTCATATCCTACTAGTAGAGAAATCTAGCAAAATGGCTGCCAGATTTGCAGAATTAAACGAAGAAGAAATTCAAGTTTTACTGGGAAATAGTACACCAAAATGTACACAGAAAGCAACCAAATTCGGAATGAAAGTATTTGACGGTAGATAGAACAACTAGATTTTACGAAAAGCTCTCAAATTTCATATTTTTAGAAAAACAGCGACGTTTAAAGTGGCGTTGCTAGAAATATTTTTGGCCTTCAAAAAATTAAATTTTAGCGTTTCTACTTGGTTTACGAATGAATGGCTTACGAGTTCAAAGAAATTTGACAAGTACATAACAGAGATGTCCAAAACAAAGTTAAATTCTTGCTTAATAAAGCAATTTCACATTTCTGCTAAGGCAGAAAGATGGCTTGTAAATAAAAACAACAATGAAGTTCATTATAGAGCTGCCATTTAGATTTCTCAAAAAACGTCAAACAAAGGTTTTAGCATAATTGGTGACCCTACCTTTGCTGAAGCTAACCATATTCTAGAAGCTTTCGTCAAAGACTTGAGAAAGTCTGGCAAGATAGCTGGAGTAGTCTACAAAAAACCCATTTCAAAAGAGCAAAAGGCGGCCTCGGCAACACCGAAGATGAGTCCTACGGCAAAATCTTCCGTATTCGAGACTCAAGCATCCGACCTGTCGAAACGATCCAAAAATACTTGAAGCATCTAAATCATGCCTGTGAAAGTCTAGTAAAAGTCTCTTTCAGCGTCCAAATGATTCAAAATGCAATAAGTTTGATGTCAACATGAACGGGGTTCAGTATTCAAACATGGCAGTCGGCGAAGCTCCACGACAAAAAGTACAGTGTTCAACTTTCACCATTGCAATGTGAACATTTACAACTGACTTTGCTGAACTGTTTTTTGATCGGTAAAGTGGTTTTGCAGAGCGAAACTTTCTTCGTTCAAACTGTTTATATTATAATATGAATGCCTTCCATGAGTGATTGATCGGCGATTCACTTTCACGTGACATAATTTAATTATTCATATTTTGTCTTCATTACGCATGACGGTGTTGAGAGAAAATTTAAAAATCTATTCAATTACTTGTATAATATAAACTTGAAATTTTATGTTGTTCATATCCAGAGCTTGTGTATATAATAAAACAGTTATTCCACTCACTCTCGTCGTATCTCGGCTAGCGCCTCGTCGGCTATCAGCTCCAGGGGCGGATCTAGAGTAAAATCTGACCGGTGCTCACCAATTTTAGTAGTCCGGTGTGCGCCTTAGGCGCACCCTTTCTAGGGGGGTCCGGGGGCATCCCCCCCCGAAAATTAAGGTCTTAAAATGGCATTTCCTGCTTATTTACGACAGTTTTGGAGTCTTTCCGAATGGTAGATTTGTAGATACTTAAGACGCGTTTTTCCAGTTTACAAACTTCCAAGTGGTGGGAAAACTGCAGCCACAAAATATTGATTGCATCAAGCAGAAACTGAGTAACAATACGCAAGCAAGTAACTAGTGCACATGTGGTTTCCAGCCAAGAAAGATCGACTAGTTTATTAGTAAAATGAATTTCAGCCGCCATTTTGCGTCGAATCCAGCCGCTATTTTGCGTTGAAACCAGCCGCCATTTTTTTTACATGTTTTAAATAGTTTTTTTTGTTCAAAACAAAAAAATCAATTTAATAAGCACCCTCCCAGAAGTAAAATTGTAACGACAACCAAAACCAACATAGTGTACAATACGATGGGGATGCCAATGCAGTTCGAAATGTTTGACCACCAAACCAGCAAAATAGACTGTTAAAAATGTAGATAGATATGGAGGTTGACCAGCAAAATAGACAGTTAAAAATGTTTATAGATGTGTAGGTTGACCACCAAACCAGCAAAATAGACAGTTAAAAATGTTTATAGATGTGTAGGTTGACCACCAAACCAGCAAAATAGACAGTTAAAAATGTTTATAGATGTGTAGGTTGACCACTAAGCCAGCAAAATAGACAGTTAAAAATGTTTATAGATGTGTAGGTTGACCACCAAACCAGCAAAATAGACAGTTAAAAATGTTTATAGATGTGTAGGTTGACCACCAAACCAGCAAAATAGACAGTTAAAAATGTTTATAGATGTGTAGGTTGACCACCAACCCAGCAAAATAGACAGTTAAAAATGTTTATAGATGTGTATGTTGACCACCAAACCAGCAAAATAGACAGTTCAAATGTTATGATAAATAATATAAATAAATCTTAGCTATGCTTACAAATGTAAGCCTATTTTTTAAGTAAACATTAGATTATTTATACTTTTATTTGAGCATATAATATATATAACCACTGTAATCATGCATTACAGAGCTACACGTCAATATAAATACAATGCATACAGGTGTTGCATGTAACACAATAAGATTGAATAATTTGTTACATGGCTACATGTACAGTAATTGACTTACCTAAACTAAAGGATATAATTTAATATGACTTAATCAACTAATTTGACAATATAGATAATAAAATATACTGTAATTATGATTAAAGTATCTGGTTTTGATATTAATCTATCAGAGCATTAAGAATAATAGGTCAATCACTAAAATTGTATAGTTGAGTTCTTACACTTAAATTATGATATCAGCGATAAATTAATTATTTTTCAACTACCGTACAATATCATCATTATCAATATAAAGAAACACATCCCTAACAAAAAAAGTCTATAGGCTTGCCTATAGGCATGTATATAGGCAACCTATAAGATCCTATAGAGAACCTATAGGAAATTGGAACATTTTCTATAGGCGACCTATAATGAAACCCATAGACGCCTATAGACTTTTTCTGTAAGGGATATTTGTATAATATGAGCACATTAATATTGAGATCACAGTAGGTCACATTAGAACATCGATCATTGTATTTACATTTAGAAATATATATCAATTATTTAATACGAGTGCTTTAGCTGAATAGTGTTCAAGCAACTAAGTAAGTATTTTTAGTACTATTATTTAATATTGTATTACATTGTATAAGAATATAATGTGTTACATCTGACTAAGGATATATTATTCAGTTTTATTCGATATTTGTTCAAATTGATAAATGTTTTTGTAAATAAGTATAACGATGAAAAATACCTTATAAGCAACCAAACAGCAGTGCTACTCGACTAGTGTACAATTATAATTAATACTTGTCGAGTCGAATGGTTATGTATATTTAATTCATTCGATTAATAACTTGCACTAGACTAGGCTATTACTCAGCTCTTCGACTTTGTAACAATTGTGTTATCCCTAATGAACATGTTACATAATTTACATTAAAACACTATTAGATATGTATATATTAATATATGCATGGCATTTATAAGTACATACCTTACTGGGCAGCGTTGATCAGACCGCAACTTCTGGCTCTTGGACATTTGCATATAAACAAACAGATAAATCGCGCTTCACTCGATTTTTTCCCTCCAAAACCTTCCTTTTGCACTGCTTCCGCAAAGAAACCAATTCCTGTTCACACGAATCGTCACTTTGACTGAGCAATCGAACTAGCTGACGCAGGACGCCGAGACAGTCGCTGTGACCAGCCATTTTTGTCGATAAAATGAAGAAGTATATTATTAGCCTGCTCGCAGCCTGGGAAGCGAGCAGGCTAGAGGCTAAATGTTAACAATGGCACCGGTGAAATGACTATTGGGACAAGGCCTGATCGGAACCGTGGCACCGGCCATTTCTACCGTGGCTCCGGCCATTTCTACCGTGGCCCCGGCCATTTTTAACAGTGGCACCGGCATTTATGACCGTGGCTCCGGGTTCGCTGAACTGTCGGTATCACACTCGACATCACCTCGGCCTTCGCAGCTGCCCGGAGGCGATTGCGGGCTCATTTAGACCGTAAATATTGCTTTCCGCGGCGCTAGCAATTGGCTAGTGATGCTTATAACTTTCTCGAAATAAATGATTTCGAGAATTCATCAATATGTTTAACATTATTATTATCATTATTATTATTATTATCCCCTCGCCCGGCGCGAAGCGCCGGCCGAAGGCCGAAGGCCTGAGGGCGAGAATATCGACCGGCGTTTAGTCCCTCATCACGGATTCCAGGCGTAATGTAAAGTCACTTTCAGTTTCCTTGTATATATATCTATATTTATAATATAGCCATCCACTGTATATGAGCTGTTCTGCAATCTGATTGGTTCTGCTACTCACCGTATATCAGCTCATATACGGTGAGTAAATGAAAGCAATAAAAATACAAAATGGCTGACCGTTTTGCTCAGCTTGATGAACATGAAATAAAAACCCTTCTTGAGAATGCAATACCACTGATAATACCAAAAAAACAACAAGATATGGAATGAAAATATTTAATGATAAGTAAAGCAAACTAAAAATTAGCCTTTTTCAAAATAAGGGGTGGTTTTGAAATTAAATTTGACATGAAACGACTGAAAAGGAGTGTAAAGTTTTAAAAGAGAAGAGAGAAAGGTAGAAATTAAATTAATTACATTAAATTTTGAATTTGTTTACCTCTTCCAATTTTTCTGGCGGTTTGTACATCACAGGGATGACAAAAGCAGAGATAAACACTTGCTCGTATTACAATAAAAAAGTTGACAAATTCTTGAGAAATCCTCCCAACAACAAGCCATTTTCCATCATTGACGACCCTACTTTTACCGAAGAAAATTCAGTGTTAAATGCGTTCGTGAAAGACCTTAGTAAAACTGGGAAAATCGCCGGTTTGGTCCACAAAAAGCCAATAATCGTCCAGAGGCAAATTAAGTTGTTGTTTGACAGTGGCGAATATGTCCAGCCGACAGCACTGATCCATCACAATTGCTTCGTACCGTTTGGTTTTACCTTGGCCTTTACTTGGGACGACGAGGAAGAGAAAACTAGAGGAAACTTAAGCCAAATATGATGGTTTTAAGATCAACAGAGCAGACGGCAAGTTATATTTTCGAGTTGAACCGGGAGGTCGCAGGTTCCCGTCAACAAAAAACCACTACGGCGGTTTAGCCGACGTCGAAGACGAGTCCGACTGGAAAATCTTTGCCCAGCCAGGTTAAGTTTCACAAAGCTTGTACTTTTTGTCCACAAAGCTTGTACTTTTTGTCCACAAAGCTTGTACTTTTTGTCCACAAAGCTTGTACTTGTTGTCCACACGTTAATACGAATGTACATAAATATAATTTGCACTACGCATGACGGAAGTAGCAGGACGGAAGCGCCATGGCGGAAACGTTATTTGTTTATGTCATTAGTATTTAATTATTGTGGAATTGTTAATAAATTTTTGGCTTATTATACAGTGGATGTCTATATTATAAAACAATTATACCATTCGCTCTCGTCGTATATGGCTGATAGCCGACTCGGCGCTGCGCGCCTCGTCGGCTATCAGCTCATATACGACTCGAGCTCATGGTATAATTGTTATCCCCTCGCCCGGCGCGAAGCGCCGGCCGAAGGCCTAGGGCGAGGGTGATAATATCGACCGGCGTTTAGTCCCTCATCACGGGTTCCAAGGCGTTTGCAAAGTCACATTTAGTCAGTTAGATATTTATATATATATATATATATATATATGGTCAACGGCCACCGGGCGAGCGGAATATATATCCATGAACCTCGCCATGAACCAACTTGGCCTGTTTACGGGGCAGAAAGTAAGGTCAAAAACATAGAGAAAACACCAGCAATCAACGCGAAATACGGCTTGCTAAGAAAACAACAAACACAGCGATACTATTTAATATGTCAAAAGACCGTGAACAATGGCGACAAGTTTGGTGATGCTTACAATATTAAATGTGACTACAGATAAGCTGCTAGGTAAGTGAGTTAAATAATAGCCTATAGGTCTGGATATTTTAATTGGTAGTATATACACAAGCTTTCTCTGCCATTGTTATGCTTATGCTTTCTCTGTCGTAATATGCTTTTGCTTGCCAAACAACACCGGTCGCCTGAATGTAAGATTATTACTGCCGAGTATTTTGTTAGCTTCTCGAGTGCCATTATAACTCGATAATCACACAAGACAAGGTTTTTTATTTCTTTTATAAAATAACACCATTAAAGGAACAATAAAGCCATGAAAAATGTAGATTTAACTGTTATTATATGCGTTGTTATGTGCGTTGCTAGGAAGACTTTGTAGCGATTTTAGCGATGAAAATGTACTCAACGTTGCAGTTAAAACATTCTGTTGTGTTAGTACCTTGATTAGCGTTGTATCCAGGTGTTCTTTGAGTTCCGTTTGTAATTTCAACTACTTCAAATACGTCGAAACGACAAAATTTACGGAGGAACACGTTAGCTTAGCCTTATGCTTTTAATACTGAGTTATAATGACACAGTTTTTGAGCTCAATCAGAATTTTATAATACTAGATGTGTCAGCTCAGCCACCAAGCAGGTGAAATGCACCTTGATCATCCTGATTATGTTTATGTGGTGATATAATTTACTCTAATACATGCATAAATGTTGTGCTTTTAATTGTTGTATGGGCATTTGTACATTTGAGTAGTGTTTCATTGTAAACATGCATTGTACAGGTTTATAGACCTACACATGTTAGGCCTAGCCTGGCCTCCGCTTAGTGTTTCTGTGTAAACACTTTTGTCCTTGGAATGGAACTGCACATGCAATGCCGGTCCCATATATATTTAAGATTGATTGTTGAAGTGCTTCCTGAAGGACATTATTTAGTAGATTTTATTACATTTCTTACAAACAATCAAATGTAAAATTAATATAATATGTGCGATCACTCGAACTAAAATGTTTCAAAATGCATAACAGGCAAATGGTTGGCACTTTTTTACTCAAATTTTTGCTTTAATGGTCAATTAAGGAAAATGTAAGTACACTGAGTAACACATATTAACTAGAATTTATAATGTCAAAAATTATGGCCAATAACTCAACCTCGTACCCAGGCTTTTCACACGCTCGGCGGACTAAGCCTTGGTAGCCGGATTGTACAGTATTTTATGATTGGGTAGGTTGATGCAGTCTCGCTGTATTAGGGGAAATGTTAGGGATTGAATGTGTGTCAGCTCACTATTGCGACAACGCATTAAGCAGGCAAATGGCATGTCAACCATTATGGGTTAAACAAGTACTGATATAATTTAGAAAATAATACATAATGTTGCATGCTCTGCTGTTGCATAGGCTATTGGGTTAATTACCATTGGAATAAATATGGCATGTGTTATTAATATTATGATAGCAATAGAGGTCTTCCAGTGGAGTAAAATATTTATCAATAATAATCAGTGTATATGCATGCATTGGACCATTGGTCATTCACAACCTATAGGGATATGGTGAATTATTGCAGATATTTTAACATTTTTGGATATTGTGAGAGTCATTATGAACCATAGCTGACATAATACTGACTATAAGTTAATTATTTAAATCATAAACAATTGACGCAGCTATATGTGACAAGTTAATTAGAGGTCAACCGAAATGGATTTTGCTTGCCGATCCGATGGCCGATGTTTCTTTTACAACATCGGCCGATGTCCGATCCGATGTTTTTAGAGATTACTGCATGGGGCCGTTTGTCCCAGATTAATCGCTATATCCGGTTATGGTTATGTAAACAAACTAAATAAAAAATACGCTGTTTTGGTCGTTTGTAATTTTGCGTGTTTTTTGTTGACTTGTTATTTGGCAACTGATAAAAGGAGAATGCCTAGTTTTATCAGTCCATGTTTTACAACATGCCGTATTTGCCCAACTATTCGCGTACTATTCGTCGACTATTCGCCGACTATTCGCACTATTCGTCGACTATTCGCACTATTCGCACTATTCTCCTTTTATCAATTGCCGCCAAAAATGTTGCATTTTCACAAGTCGCTCTCTGAAATTTACGGTCTGACTTTCGTCAATCGCACCTTATCTTTCTAAATAAACAGGTTCATACAATTCCCAGCAGGAGATGGAAATTAAGTCATGCAGTCTTTTAGCTTTTGTCTTTTTATAAATGACAAAATTTAGAATCTTAACATCGGCAAAAACATCGGCCACGGAGTGATATTTTACCGATCCGATGATTTGCCGATGTTGCAAAATATCGGCAAAATCCGATGTCCGATCCGATGATCGGTTGACCTCTAAAGTTAATTCTTTCTTAGTGACCGATGGTAGTAATATAACACCAGAAGACATAGGCCCGGTTTAGACGTCGAACTTCACATGTGCCAAACTCAATGCAAATTAGCTCAAATAATAGATTACGCTCATTTGCATTGAGTTCGGCACATGTGAAGTTCGACGTCTAAAACGGGCCTTAAAGGTTTATATATATATATATATATATATATATATATATACAATGAAAAATTCAGTTTCAAATAAACTCTCCTACTTGAAAGAACAAAATAATTAATTATAAATATATTTGGCATTTACAACTCTTCCATAATTATAATCTCAGTTACATATTAAGATTTGTTTGATATATAAATCAGAGGTGTAGCCAGATGGGGAGCCGTAGGGCCTGGCAAAATTCCTGCCCTCCCCCGCCCTGGCAAAATAAGTGGGCCCCTGAGAAAATTTGTACTCTTGGCTCTTCATTTTCCTCAGTTAGGCTGCCCCCCCTAGGTTTTTCCTGGCCGGCCGCCTTGACAGAAAATCCTGGCTATTCCCTGATGTAAATGTCCTCATTTGGACATCACGGTGCATAATGACTTATTGAAGAAGCCTGTAAATAGACCTTATTCAAAAATGGCCGCTGATTTAATATTCTTTTTTATGCATATAAATTGGCCCTTAATTTTCACTCTAAAACGAGGTCATAACGGCCAATTTATATGCATATAAAAGAATATTAAATCAACGGCCATTTTTGAATAAGGTCTATATCTTTGGGAAAATGTAACAAAATTATGAAAGTATGCCTACGTTTTGAGTGCCTTAATTTAATAATCCCAAAGAGCTTTTTCAGTAAGTTACTATATATATATATATATATATATATATATATATATACAGTGTGACATCACAGTGAGGATCCGGCCTTTACATATCAAACAAATCTTAATCAGTGCAGGTACTGTATATTAATGTACCCAAAAATTAAACACTTTGAGTTATTTAGTTATTTAGTTTGATGTCTAATTATGAAACAATGAAATTCAGAACAACACCAAGCTTGATAGTTTAAAGGCTCTCAGAGATACATGTACATGTAGTGTCTACTATAAGTCCATTCGATTGGCAAATTAATGGGTTATACATGTATCAGGCGCGGATTTAGAAGTTAGTCGCATAAATTAGATTTAGAATTTGCAATTCAAAATACCTGTGAATAACAATCCTATTGGATAGGTTTTTTGTTCTGAATTATTCTTAAGAAAAGCATAACCAATAGGGTTGTTCATGAAGTGTCTAATTTATGCGACTAACTTCTAAATCCGCGCCTGTGTATATATTTTTAAGTAAAATAACTAATTATAGCACTACGCTATGACGGCGGGCGAGGGGTTGTTGCGTATACGTATTTCTAGTATATATATATATTTAACAAATAGATTCCATTTTGCCGTTGTCTGTTCAGTTATAGATGCACAGATGACGTCAGAACGTGGTAAGAACAAAAAAGTGGCCCACGAGACGCAGTCGAGTGGGTCACTGATGTTCTTACCACGTTCTGACGTCCTCTGTGCATCTATAACTGAACAGACAACGGCAAAATGGAATCTATTTGTTTTATACAATAAAAATTGAAAACAAACCATTCAAAAGGCTTATTAGCTCTTTGCCACTTTCTGGGGCATGAAAAAAGATAAAAGCAGTCGGCTGACGTGATATGGCCTAATATGGCGTGATATGGCGTGAGCTGACGTGATCCGTGCATCTGTCCTTTAATAGATCATGGGCAACAACCAATGAGAACGCGCGTAGTAAACAGGTTATTGTATAAATATATATATATAATAATAATAATATATAATATGTGTGCATCAAGGGTGACTGTATATAGCAGTCATCTTCATCCTGCTCATCAGCACTACACTGATGAGGCCCAAAAGGCCGAAACGGTACCGTCTGTAGGTATATATATATATATATATATATATATATATATATATATATATATATATTGAAAGGTTTAATGGTGAAGGAAAATTTCGAGTGTTGGAATACATACATTTTAAGACCAAACCGGGACCAGTTGCGAAAAATGCAACTTAGCGGCCTTCCGGTAGGAATTGAACCCGCGACCCTGCGATTGCTAGTGCAGCGCTCTGCCACTGAGCTACGGAAGCCGTTGCCGAGAGCCTAGTCACGAGTTCTGTATATATGGTGGTAATGCTGGGATAAGATTCTCGGTATATTATAGGTAATATTTGGCATTTCACTCGATCAAACTACATGTTGAAAGGTTTAATGGTGAAGGAAAATTTCGAGTGTTGGAATACATACATTTTAAGACCAAACCGGGACCAGTTGCGAAAAATGCAACTTAGCGGCCTTCCAGTAGGAATTGAACCCGCGACCCTCATGCGATTGCTAGTGCAGCGCTCTGACCACTGAGCTACGGAAGCCGTTGCCGAGAGCCTAGTCATGAGTTCTGTATATATGGTGGTAATGCTGGGATAAGATTCTCGGTATATTATAGGTAATATTTGGCATTTCACTCGATCAAACTACATGTTGAAAGGTTTAATGGTGAAGGAAAATTTCGAGTGTTGGAATACATACATTTTAAGACCAAACCGGGACCAGTTGCGAAAAATGCAACTTAGCGGCCTTCCGGTAGGAATTGAACCCGCGACCCTGCGATTGCTAGTGCAGCGCTCTGACCACTGAGCTACGGAAGCCGTTGCCGAGAGCCTAGTCACGAGTTCTGTATATATGGTGGTAATGCTGGGATAAGATTCTCGGTATATTATAGGTAATATTTGGCATTTCACTCGATCAAACTACATGTTGAAAGGTTTAATGGTGAAGGAAAATTTCGAGTGTTGGAATACATACATTTTAAGACCAAACCGGGACCAGTTGCGAAAAATGCAACTTAGCGGCCTTCCGGTAGGAATTGAACCCGCGACCCTGCGATTGCTAGTGCAGCGCTCTGACCACTGAGCTACGGAAGCCGTTGCCGAGAGCCTAGTCACGAGTTCTGTATATATGGTGGTAATGCTGGGATAAGATTCTCGGTATATTATAGGTAATATTTGGCATTTCACTCGATCAAACTACATGTTGAAACGTTTAATGGTGAAGGAAAATTTCGAGTGTTGGAATACATACATTTTAAGACCAAACCGGGACCAGTTGCGAAAAATGCAACTTAGCGGCCTTCCGGTAGGAATTGAACCCGCGACCCTGCGATTGCTAGTGCAGCGCTCTGACCACTGAGCTACGGAAGCTGTTGCCGAGAGCCTAGTCACGAGTTCCGTATATATGGTGGTAATGCTGGGATAAGATTCTCGGTATATTATAGGTAATATTTGGCATTTCACTCGATCAAACTACATGTTGAAAGGTTTAATGGTGAAGGAAAATTTCGAGTGTTGGAATACATACATTTTAAGACCAAACCGGGACCAGTTGCGAAAAATGCAACTTAGCGGCCTTCCGGTAGGAATTGAACCCGCGACCCTGCGATTGCTAGTGCAGCGCTCTGACCACTGAGCTACGGAAGCCGTTGCCGAGAGCCTAGTCACGAGTTCTGTATATATGGTGGTAATGCTGGGATAAGATTCTCGGTATATTATAGGTAATATTTGGCATTTCACTCGATCAAACTACATGTTGAAAGGTTTAATGGTGAAGGAAAATTTCCAGTGTTGGAATACATACATTTTAAGACCAAACCGGGACCAGTTGCGAAAAATGCAACTTAGCGGCCTTCCGGTAGGAATTGAACCCGCGACCCTGCGATTGCTAGTGCAGCGCTCTGACCACTGAGCTACGGAAGCCGTTGCCGAGAGCCTAGTCACGAGTTCTGTATATATGGTGGTAATGCTGGGATAAGATTCTCGGTATATTATAGGTAATATTTGGCATTTCACTCGATCAAACTACATGTTGAAAGGTTTAATGGTGAAGGAAAATTTCGAGTGTTGGAATACATACATTTTAAGACCAAACCGGGACCAGTTGCGAAAAATGCAACTTAGCGGCCTTCCGGTAGGAATTGAACCCGCGACCCTGCGATTGCTAGTGCAGCGCTCTGACCACTGAGCTACGGAAGCCGTTGCCGAGAGCCTAGTCACGAGTTCTGTATATATGGTGGTAATGCTGGGATAAGATTCTCGGTATATTATAGGTAATATTTGGCATTTCACTCGATCAAACTACATGTTGAAAGGTTTAATGGTGAAGGAAAATTTCGAGTGTTGGAATACATACATTTTAAGACCAAACCGGGACCAGTTGCGAAAAATGCAACTTAGCGGCCTTCCGGTAGGAATTGAACCCGCGACCCTGCGATTGCTAGTGCAGCACTCTGACCACTGAGCTACGGAAGCCGTTGCCGAGAGCCTAGTCACGAGTTCTGTATATATGGTGGTAATGCTGGGATAAGATTCTCGGTATATTATAGGTAATATTTGGCATTTCACTCGATCAAACTACATGTTGAAAGGTTTAATGGTGAAGGAAAATTTCCAGTGTTGGAATACATACATTTTAAGACCAAACCGGGACCAGTTGCGAAAAATGCAACTTAGCGGCCTTCCGGTAGGAATTGAACCCGCGACCCTGCGATTGCTAGTGCAGCGCTCTGACCACTGAGCTACGGAAGCCGTTGCCGAGAGCCTAGTCACGAGTTCTGTATATATGGTGGTAATGCTGGGATAAGATTCTCGGTATATTATAGGTAATATTTGGCATTTCACTCGATCAAACTACATGTTGAAAGGTTTAATGGTGAAGGAAAATTTCGAGTGTTGGAATACATACATTTTAAGACCAAACCGGGACCAGTTGCGAAAAATGCAACTTAGCGGCCTTCCGGTAGGAATTGAACCCGCGACCCTGCGATTGCTAGTGCAGCGCTCTGACCACTGAGCTACGGAAGCCGTTGCCGAGAGCCTAGTCACGAGTTCTGTATATATGGTGGTAATGCTGGGATAAGATTCTCGGTATATTATAGGTAATATTTGGCATTTCACTCGATCAAACTACATGTTGAAAGGTTTAATGGTGAAGGAAAATTTCGAGTGTTGGAATACATACATTTTAAGACCAAACCGGGACCAGTTGCGAAAAATGCAACTTAGCGGCCTTCCGGTAGGAATTGAACCCGCGACCCTGCGATTGCTAGTGCAGCGCTCTGACCACTGAGCTACGGAAGCCGTTGCCGAGAGCCTAGTCACGAGTTCTGTATATATGGTGGTAATGCTGGGATAAGATTCTCGGTATATTATAGGTAATATTTGGCATTTCACTCGATCAAACTACATGTTGAAAGGTTTAATGGTGAAGGAAAATTTCCAGTGTTGGAATACATACATTTTAAGACCAAACCGGGACCAGTTGCGAAAAATGCAACTTAGCGGCCTTCCGGTAGGAATTGAACCCGCGACCCTGCGATTGCTAGTGCAGCGCTCTGACCACTGAGCTACGGAAGCCGTTGCCGAGAGCCTAGTCACGAGTTCTGTATATATGGTGGTAATGCTGGGATAAGATTCTCGGTATATTATAGGTAATATTTGGCATTTCACTCGATCAAACTACATGTTGAAAGGTTTAATGGTGAAGGAAAATTTCGAGTGTTGGAATACATACATTTTAAGACCAAACCGGGACCAGTTGCGAAAAATGCAACTTAGCGGCCTTCCGGTAGGAATTGAACCCGCGACCCTGCGATTGCTAGTGCAGCGCTCTGACCACTGAGCTACGGAAGCCGTTGCCGAGAGCCTAGTCACGAGTTCTGTATATTATATGGTGGTAATGCTGGGATAAGATTCTCGGTATATTATAGGTAATATTTGGCATTTCACTCGATCAAACTACATGTTGAAAGGTTTAATGGTGAAGGAAAATTTCGAGTGTTGGAATACATACATTTTAAGACCAAACCGGGACCATTTGCGAAAAATGCAACTTAGCGGCCTTCCGGTAGGAATTGAACCCGCGACCCTGCGATTGCTAGTGCAGCGCTCTGACCACTGAGCTACGGAAGCCGTTGCCGAGAGCCTAGTCACGAGTTCTGTATATATGGTGGTAATGGGATAAGATTCTCGGTATATTATAGGTAATATTTGGCATTTCACTCGATCAAACTACATGTTGAAAGGTTTAATGGTGAAGGAAAATTTCGAGTGTTGGAATACATACATTTTAAGACCAAACCGGGACCAGTTGCGAAAAATGCAACTTAGCGGCCTTCCGGTAGGAATTCAAGAACAGTCGATGGCGCGGTACCAGTTTTTCCAAAAGTCAGATACATTTCAAGTCAAGTTTCAAGGTCAAGTTCTTGGAATTATTTTTGAGATAATTCCAAGAATTCCTTTAAAAAGGGGGTGGGTCAAAGTGCGGCATGGTCGAAGTGCCTTAAAAAGGGCATGGTCGAAGTGCCTTAAAAAGGGCATGGTCGAAGTGCCTTAAAAAAAGGGCATGGTCGAAAGTGTAGATCCATTTTGCGGTACCAGGACAGTTTTTCAAAAGTCAGATCTATTTTTAAAATCTATATGATTTTGAAAAGTCAGATCCATTTGGAATCTACATGATTTGGAGAAGTGCGTTGGTACCCCCATGTTCTATCGTTTTGTGTCGATCGTTTGAGCTATTTGAGACGACTGAGAAGCTGTGTGTACGATTTTGTAGACCTGTCTGTTATGCAAATTAGTCAATGTTATGCAAATTAGTCAATGTTGTTAACCAATCAAAAGAGCGCCATTTTGCTATCCATTTGGGTACTTGTTTGGGTAAAACATTTGCAATGGACACTGTGTGGATTGACCAATCAAAAGAGCGCCATTTCGCTATCCATTTGGATACTCAGTTGGATAGCACATTCGCCGTGCGACGACTTGCTAGAGGAAGTCCTTGAGGAAATCCCGTTTTGTACGTACGACGATTTACTAGTGAGAGTCACCGTCGCGTGACGTTAGTGATCACATTAGTTATTCATTAACGATTCGCAGACGAGATAGGTTAGTGATGGAGCTTGTATGTCTGATACGAAATGGTGCTGGTTTATGTAAACTTTTCGTTCGATTTTCTCGGCCGAGATCGCTTGATGTTTTTAGAATTTTCGACGAATGTGAGCACTTACGTGTTGTGTCGGATATACGATATCTCACCTTCGATTCGCTTCCGCTCGTATTGTAATTATATAGCGCTGTCTCCTTCTTCATTTGGGGGTTCCCCCTCGGGGATTTCCCCTCTAGCCATGTGGCTAAATACGTGTTTACTAGTTGTCAGTCCACCTGATAACAACCCTAAACAAGGGAGGTAGGGGGATATGTATGATATAAGCTTCTCTACATCTCTTTTTAGTAACTGGTCAGTAATGAACTCGTTTTCGAGCTTTTCAGGTGACTCAATAGCGTTGAACCCTCCTAACGTGTGGGCGAACTTGCTTATTAAAAGATCACAGAGGAACACGTTCGCTTTCTCCATTCTTTTTACCTCCCATTCTTCATAGATTTTATTGATATCCTTAGCTGAGGCCTTTTTAAGGTAAGAGATAGATTGATCTATCTCGCCGTCCTCTGAGAGTCTTCGTAGTTCGTTTCGTTTCT
The DNA here is from genome assembly GCA_035772405.1 of Chrysogorgia sp. JL179-B06. Lineage (NCBI taxonomy): Eukaryota > Metazoa > Cnidaria > Anthozoa > Scleralcyonacea > Chrysogorgiidae > Chrysogorgia > Chrysogorgia sp. JL179-B06. The sequence continues at coordinate 5,780,648 of JAYKKM010000149.1, read as the reverse complement.
TGTCTACGTCAGTTTGAGGAGTGTCGTCAACTTGTGGTGTGTCGATTTGTGGTTCGTCGATCACTTCCTGTTCTGCTTCTTGAATATCTTCAATGAGTTCGTCAATTGTCTGAAGATTTTTTGTCTTACGTTTTGGCATGCCCTATACTATACGATATGTTTTGTTTTTGCGGAATAACTATTTCGTATGAGTATGGATGCCTTATAAGTATCTCATGCAATCTTACGTGTTCGTTGTCTATCAACTGTTTTATTTTTGCGGAATAACTAATTCGTACGAGTATGGATGCCTTATAAGTATCTCCAATCTTGCGTATATTCATTGTCTCTCAACTGTTTTATTATTTTCTCAATTTCCGCTTTATCGACTCCGTTAAGATAATCGTCTGCAATAGTTTTCATATCGCTTCTATTAGGGTTGTAGAATGTCACTAACTTCGAGACGTTCTCACGATATGGTTTACTAATTGAGGTTAGTTGTTGTGTTATGACTATTATGGATAGGTTGTAGTGTCTAGCGCTAAAGGCTAGTTTGACTAGTTCGCTTGTTCTGTTTTTAACGTCCTGCCCACTAGCACAATCGTCTAATATTATTAATGAGTTGGTGCCTTTATAAATATCAGTCACATATTTAAGAACTACGTCGACCTTATCTTGCTCACACTGAATAGCGATAAAGTTTGGGTCTTTTAAGTATTTCCACTCTGTGTACGTTTTGTTCCATTCGAATGTTGGACATATAAGAATGATATACTCGAAGTGATTCATATATTCTTTCTCTATCATATCCAATAGGTAGTGTGTTTTACCACAGGCTGTCATACCAACAATTAGCATGTTAAAAGGCGTTTTCATATAGAATACTATATGTTTTAGTATTGGATTGATTGTAGATCGTTGTTGATAAGGTTTACGAGTCCGTCGGAGAGTACGAATATTCTACACATGACGTTCGCTGTTGTGACTTTTTTAATGATTTCCATCAGTATTCCTGAATGAGTATTCACGATCTTTTTTCCAGTGGCGACTTTCGCGTTATCTTCGATAGACCTAAGGTCAACAACCAAAGCGAAACCGTCTTTGTAAAACTTTTGGACAGTCATGTGCTGGTCATAGTCTAGTTTTCGTCCAAATAGTCGTTTCGCTTCTACCCATAGTCTTGATTTTGGTATTCCTTATTATGTTTGGCACACCTTCAATAGTGAGTTTGACTGACTCTATGTTTGGGTAGACGAACTCCTCGCTGTCAGTTCTTGTTTTATTTGTGAAGAGTAGAACGATAGCTTTCATTGATTTTCTTGGTAGGTTAATGTTTTCGTTCACAAGTGTAGTAGTATAGAAACTAGCGGTACCAGCGCACTTTTCCATTTTTCATGTCTCAACTTTTTTCTCTGATGAACGCAGCACTTTTTTCGTTTTTAGATTCCACATATAATTTTCGAGCAAATATGTGGAACCAAAAAACGGAAAAAGTGCTGCGTTCTCCAGAGAAGTTGAGACATTCAAATGGAAAAGGTTCGCTGTTACCGCTAGTTTCGAGACTACTAATAGACGATGTGTCACATGGTTTGGGGCCTTTGAGACATGTCTCAGCTAGTAGACTACAGAGTGAGGTGTCTGGACGTGACGCTGATATGGGATTTGTTATAAGTAGTGAGTCTAGTGGATTCCTTAATTCGAAAAGGTCTAAAGAATTAGCTATATTAAATAATAAAACGACTCTTATGAAAAGGAGTGAACGTAAACGTAACCCTATTGTGGGTGGTAATGTAGCTCGTAGTGGTACACTATCGAGTGGTGGTGCACGTGATCCTGATATAGGTTCTGATAATTTATTTATACCGAATATTAAGATGAGTTTTTTAAAGAGGATGTCTGGCTACCTAGATGATGCTAAAGCATTAGGGTATGAGTGGATGGACCTTATTAGAAGGGGATCTAGAGAGAACGTCATTAATAGAGTCACCAGAGTTAGGGAGGTCAGGGAAATTCGAAAGGCTAGACGTGATCTTAGACGATATGTGAGGAGGTCGCAGTTAAGTCAGGAGGTCTCAGACAAAAAGTACGATAGAATAACTAGTCTTATTGCTAAGACGAAACGTCCTACTGTCGTGCAAAGGAGAGTTGCTCTTAAAGGGTATACCAAATCGTATAGTGTTGATGTGGTCTACAATAAGGATCCATTAAAACAACTAGTCAAGACTAGAGGAGTAGTGGGCTCGACTTTACAGAAAGAGTTAGAGAGACTGAAAGGTTTAAAGTTTTCTGAGATATTGAAAGTGACTCTAGAGAAACAAATTAGTGATGGAGAGTCTGTGTTTAAGACAGCCTTCTTCCATAGCGTAATCAAAACAGTGATTAGTAGTGTTGATATTAGTGGGACTACAAAGCAATCTAGTGAGGAGATAGTAAATCGTATTGCTGTGTGGTTGTCAGAAGGGTCTGGGTGGGTTGTGGATAATATTGATGATCACTTTATTAATGTAGTGGTGTATGAACCTCTTAAAGGATCGAGTTATATTGAACTACCGTTAGAGTTGAGGAACGCGTCGAAAGGTCTAATTAACATAAAGAACAACGATGACAAGTGTTTTATGTGGTGTCACGTGTTACACAAGTGTCCTGTAGGAAAGGATCCGCAGAGAGTGTCGAAGCATAAGAAGAACGTAGGTTCTGTAAACTATGAAGGAGTGAGATTTCCAGTTAATACAAAACAGTACAACAAGATAGAGAGGCAGAACGGTATTAGTATCAACGTGTTTGGGTACGAGGACAAGCAGCCATTCCCTATCTACGTTTCTGAGGAGAAGTACAAGGATCATATGGACCTGCTGCTAATAACGAGTGGTGTTAAACGACACTACGTGTACATCAAAGACTTTAATAAGTTTATGTTCAACCAATCTAAATACGAGCATAAGAAGAATTTCTGTAGGTACTGTCTTCAATGTTTTACTACCAGTGAGATTCTAGAGAAACATAAGGAGGTTTGTATGGTGGTAAATGGCAAGCAAGCGATTAAGATGCCAGAAGAAGGAGACAACACTCTTGAGTACAAAAATTACCACAAACAATTAGAAGTGCCATTCGTGATATACGCAGACTTCGAGGCTATCACAGAGAAGGTCGATAACGTGACACCACTCACAGGATCGTACACTAGCGAGTACCAAAGACACACAGACTGTGGGTATGGGTACAAAGTAGTGTGCTGTTATGATGATAAATATAGTAAACCATTAGAGATGTTTCGAGGTAAGAACGCTGTTAGGAAGTTCATGAAAAAGATGTTAGAGGAGGTTAAGTATTGCAAGAAAGTTAGAAAGGAGCACTTTAATGAGGACATGGTGTTGACCAGAGCTGATAAGGTTAACTTCAAGGAATCGACTAAGTGTCACATTTGTGATGGGAAATATAAAAGTGGAGACATGAGAGTTAGAGATCATTGTCATATCACTGGTAAATATAGAGGTTCAGCACATCAGTTATGTAATAGAAACTATAGATTGACTGATAAGATACCTGTCATATTTCACAATCTAAGAGGATACGATAGCCACTTCATAATGCAAGAGATAGGCAAGCTAGGTCAGAAAATCAAGGTCATACCAAATAATATGGAGAAATATATGGCATTCATGTTAGGTAAACATCTAGTGTTTCTAGATAGTTTCCAATTCATGAGCTCTAGTCTAGTCAACCTAGTAAACAACCTACCAAGAGATTGTCTTAAGTACACGTCCGAAGTATTTAAAGGTAAGGAGTTAGAGTTGGTGTCACGAAAAGGTGTGTACCCATATGACTATATGGATAGTTTCGATAAGTTCGAAGAGTTGAAGCTACCCTCAAAGGAGAGCTTCTACAGTGCACTGAACGACGAACATATATCAGACGCTGATTATGAACACGCACAAGAAGTGTGGAAGACGTTCGACTTGAATAATATGGGTGAGTACCACGATGTGTACCTCAAGACTGATGTGCTACTATTGTCTGACGTGTTTGAGAACTTCAGAAAGACTTGCAAGCAGTACTACCAACTAGATCCTTGTCACTACTTCACATCACCAGGACTATCATGGGACGCTGCTCTAAAGATGACAGGAGTGAAACTAGAGTTGATGACTGATATTGACATGTTTCAGTTTATCGAGAAAGGAATGCGAGGTGGCGTCTCTTGTATCACGCATAGATATGGTAAGGCCAATAATAAATATATGAAGGACTATGATAGTCGCAAGCCATCGAAACACATCGTGTACCTAGATGCGAATAACCTTTATGGTTGGGCTATGTGTCAGTATCTACCGACTGGTGGGTTTGAGTGGGTCGAGGGTTTTGACAATCTAGATAAATATAGTGACAACTCAGACAAAGGGTTGATACTTGAGGTTGATTTAGAGTACCCAGAGGAGTTGCACGATCTTCACAACGACTATCCTTTAGCCCCTGAGAGGATGAAAGTAAGTAGTGATATGTTGTCAAACTATTGTAAGACGATCCAAAACAAGTTTAGAATATCTGTAGGAGAGGAGAGAGAAAACTTGTACCTAACCTAAACGGTAAGAGTAAGTACGTCGTTCACTATAGAAACCTACAATTATATAAGAGTTTGAGAATGAAGGTTAAGAAGATACATAGAGTACTTCAATTCAATCAGTCACCATGGCTCAAACAATATATCGACTTTAATACGGACAAGAGAACCCAAGCAAAGAATGACTTTGAGAAAGACTTTTTCAAGCTTATGAATAATAGTGTGTTTGGAAAGACTATGGAGAATCTACGAAAGCGTGTGAACGTGGAGTTAGTAACAGACGAGGAAAAACTGAAGAAACTAACGTCGAAACCAACCTTTGTAAGCAGTAAAATATTTGACAATAACTTGGTAGCAGTTCACAAGATCAAAGAGACACTAACTCTAAATAGACCAGCATATGTAGGTATGTGTATTCTAGACCTATCGAAGACATTGATGTACGACTTCCACTACAATAACATCAAAAAGGAGTATGGCAACAAAGCCAAACTACTATTCACAGACACGGATAGTCTAATGTATGAGATTGAGACGGAGGACGTGTACAAAGACATGCATGCTAACAAAGAAGTGTTTGACTTTAGTGGATATGATAAGTCATCTCCCTACTTCGACCTAACTAACAAGAAGGTTATTGGTAAAATGAAGGATGAGACATTAGGAGTCCCCATCGTTGAGTTCGTTGGTTTAAGGTCGAAAATGTATAGCTACATAAAAGAGGATGGAAAAGGTGGGAAGACTGCTAAAGGTATCAAGAAGAGTACCATTAGAAACAACATAAGACATGACAACTATAAAAGTGTCCTAACAAATGGTGAGCAAATGTCTCACATAATTAAAACTATTCGCAGCAAGAGCCACCAACTAGGAAGCTACGAAATAAATAAAGTATCCTTAAGCTGCTTTGACGACAAGCGACATATACTACCAGACGGTGTGTCTAGCTATGCGTATGGACATTACAAAATAGTTCAAAATTAGATGCTCAAATTTCTCAAATGCTTTTTGGTCTCCAGGTGTCTATATTTAGAGGTCACATGGTATGACCTATTATCACATGTCTCACACACCCATTTATGAGTTCTCATCCACTCTTTAGTTTGAGCTCTGGCTGCTCTTAAAGCTTCTTCTTTTGTTTTATAAATTTTTGGTCTTGCCATTATATATTACTAAATGTTTTATTTATCCACTTGTTGTAGTATGGGTCTCCTCTCCCATCCCAACCTAGATCCTTGTATACTACACTATACAGGTTATACTCGAATCGCGCCCCCCTTTCAAACACCTCTCGCTTGACCTTTTTGGGGATGTTAGCGAGCTCCCTTATGTCTTACCCTAATTTAGAGTGTTGGTCTCGTCATATACTTTATTGTACCTTTTCACCATTCCATTGATTGGTGGGCATAAGTCAGTCACATTATCGTCCAACACTTTAACGTCTGAGAGAAACATTGACTCGTTGTAAGGAAGACCTCTAAGATACGATCTTAGTTGTGTCAGTATCTTTTTGTAGCTAGTGTGCGCGAACTTGCAATGCTCCACTCTACTCGTCAGATTGGATTTAGCCAAGTAGCCTTGGATGATCGCACCAGGACCACTAATACAAGCAATGATTAGAGGGTTAGCGGTTATCGATCCAGCTATAATCCCTACTGTCGTTAACCCTATGCTAGTCATGTTTAACGATAGTTTAACTTTCTTCAACCTCTTGTATTTCCATTTGTAACAGGCTTCTAGTTTGTGGTAGTACGCGTACAAACGTTTGAGCTCTAGCACCTCTTCCTCTGACATATCCTTTGATATGTGGTTGAAATCAGCAACTGACTTCTTCCTCATTAACTTACCTTGTATTTACTCATCATGTCTTTACCAACTAATATTATATCTTGGTTTGTCATATAACCAGAGATGATTTTCATACCGTAAAACTCTATCAAAGACGGGTAATTATAGGGTGTGAGTGACAATTTTGGCCGATGTGTTCCAAAGATAGTTCCATAAGGAGATCCTATCTCTTTATAGTTAGCTGTGAAGTCTGAGTCTGTTGATCTTATGTTGTTTACCCTAACATGGGAGTTATCCATCTGCCAATGTATTGATATCATATGTGTCTTAGTGGTGTCGACGTTATTTGGTATTGTGCATGTGTACCCCTTTACTGCATCGCCACCACCATATGATAATTTGTCAGTTTTACCTCCTTTGTACTCTATGTACTTGTCATGCGATCCATCGTCGTTTGACACAATAGTCTCCCAATCTGGCGTAGATACCCTCTTGGCTAACCTCACTACCACAAAAATGGATATATCACAGTATTGCATGCGTGGACAGTTAAAGTGCATCCCAACTTCAAGTGGGAAAGTAGTCCAGAGTATAGGGGACAGGAATCTACGACCATTGTTAGTACCAATAGTAGGACCATACGTTGGGTCATTTTGTACTAACATGTCTCCAATGGCTTTCACTTTATTTGTCCTTCTGTGGAGTACCGCGCTTGTGGCGTATCTCGTGGTGTCAAAATCAAATAGGACGTTATAAGACTGTGTCTTAAAGTATTGTGGTAAATATACGAACTCTAATACTTTTTTACTGATAGCGTCCAAGTCATCGACTGGATCTGCTATGTTTTTGAGTGTTGAGAGCGCCATATATATATCTCCAGACATCCTCCCACCGCTCACGCTTAATTTAGGGTCACCATGGCCAGAAATTCAAGACATTTGCACTGCGCATGTGCGAACTTTAAAAAACAAAATGGCCGAAACGCTGTACTATATAGAATAGTATAGGGGAGCGCTACTTTTGTAAATTTAAGCCAGTTCAATAGCAGTTACAAAATTTGCCTCACTACTTTTTAACATAACAAAACATTTGTAGTCAAATAAGATAAATTTCATGTCATATTATTACCTAGTTCGTCCATTTCTTTACCCGTATTGTACAGATCTGCCTCCTATGATTTGTATACAATTTCCTTGAAAACGGCCAGTCTGGTTCCAAATTTTACGACCCGTTTCATATCTTCTCATATTTGCCTCACTTTCCTCGTAAACTTCACATCATCAAGTATTCCTTCTGTTATTTCCAAAGTGATCTGATATATTTTAGACCGTCCATTTTTGCCGAGAAATGCAGTAATCGGCTCATGACTGGATACGGCTCATGACTGGATATGCAAACGAAATATTCGTATTTTAAAATCGTCATTACTCTGCAAGACCTTTCAGTATCACAACTCATGTCGCATCGAATTGAAGCTTGTTGTCTGCTTGTATTAGTTAGCATGGTTTGAAGAGCGATGCGCGCATTATTTTAGATATATTTGCCGCTGAGTTATAGGTTTCGAACAACTTTTGGACAATCCTAAGAAGGCTGAAAGCCAGACGAAACCAGCGGGATATTGAGAATCCGCCGGATCGTATATCACGAAATGTTCTGACTACTCATGCGCTGTACTTAAGCGCTGACAAAACGTGCAGGCTCAAATGTCGCGAATTTCTGGCCATGTGTCTAGATGTCTCTTCGCTCTTCTTAATATTTTGTCGCTCTCGTAGTCTCTGTCCTCAAATCCATAACTTAGACTCATTATGTTATAACATATATTTGCTTACTAAATATCCGGACACAGCCGAAACCACTAGAACTAGCCCCAACTCTGTCGTGTTGTCACCTGGTGTCACCTTTGGTGGTTTGTCAAGTGTCTCCAGGTGCTCTCCACCTTCCTGGTGTGCCACGTTTGGTGTCACCAGACGATTCGTCACCTTTGGTTTATTAAGTGTCTCCAGATGCTCTCCACCTTCTTGGTGTACTTTCTTAACCTCCGTCGTTTTTGTGTAGTTTAACCCACTATTTACCCCAAACTTCATACTCTGTGTAGCAGTCTTCAATAGGTTGTTGTACCCAACGATTTTGTTCTTGAGGATTACAACATTACTTGGCATTAGCCACGTAGATGGTGACAGCGCAAGATTTTGGACAACGTTAGTGTCTCTAATCGACTTGTTCATGTTGATAATCCACGTTGACACGTCGTAGTTTATAACACTGTCCTCCACCAACTTTCGGAACTCTTGTTGAGTCTCTAGACTGCCTGCGGAACCACCAACGTTGACACACGTGTTCTCGCTTGTGCACCAAGTGTGGAGTAAACAAAGGCTTCTATAGACTGATTTAGGTATTGTCTCCCAATGTTGGTAAAACCATTCGACACCAGAGGAACGTATCGTTTGTAGTCGTTCTTAACGTCGTTAATCGTGAAGACTCTCTCCTCACCTGTTGTACCATCAGCAAGGACTTTACCCTGGTAGTAATGTTTTCTCGGAATCTTGTCTGTCTTACCATACAATTCTCCAGCGTCAAACTCTCTACTTATCGATCTCATACTCTCACCACCTTCCATCCTTCTGAGAAGTCTTCTAACAGTGAAGTATAGATGAAACCTCATTACACTCGTGATAACAGGGTGGACTTCTTGTGAGGGTGATAAGTGTTGTAACGACACTCCACAACAGAAACTTGCACAATACGTTGCAAACACAACCCTATAGTAGCTCTCATTATCGTCCCACTTTGACTTTGTCTTTGACGTGGTGATTTGTAATATTGGTAACTTTGAGAGAAAGTAGTTATTTTGATTAACGAAGACTCTAAAGTTATTCACTGAGTAGTTCAACACGTTTTCTGTTGGATAACCATCCCAAAGTCCCCAGTGGTTCTTACGACCTTTCGGTAATGGTTGGATAGTTCCACCAGATAACCATATTATTGGGAACTTGTTGTTGTGTAACCAAATCCACATACTCTTGTCGTTTTTGAAGGTATCACTAGTTATGTTCGTGATTATGATGTCGTTGTTTCTAAAATATATATCAACGCCATTAACCTCACCATCTTGTGAGACAGTTGGATCGAACTCAAACTTGCTCAAAGTGATGTGAGGGTACTTTTTCACTAGATTCAGCTTAGCCACGCGTATGGCATTAGCTATCTCTTTTTGGTTAGCTATCATTGGTTTGTTTATCGTTAGATACTTAGTATACTCCGGGTTACTCTTAAACCTACTTGAGTCTACCGAAACGTCACCAATATTAGTTTTCGTCACGAAGAATATATGTATATGCATATTGTCGTCAACGTCAAGAAAAAACCTATTCTTGTCAGCATAAGGGTACTTTCTTCTGAATGCATCCATCATAACATACCGTACGTTATATGAGAGTGGTAGTATTGATTAGTGGTTCAACGAAAACTGTAGACCTACCAGAGTCAATTCTAGCAACTAACTCAGACCCTCACTTACTAGTAAAGAAGGCAACCATCTTTTGGGACTACGTTAACGTAACCACAGCTAACAACAAGATAACTTATAACAGTAATAATCACGCCTTTAACACTGGGTACCACACCTTTAAAATGATCGCCGACGACTTGAAAGAGCTAGGAGACGTCAAGCTAGTAGCTAATAGATATGACTCGACGTGTACGATAACAACTGATCAACAAATAGAACTGTTTAAATTTGGACAACTTTTGGGATTTGACGAAAACACTACAATATCCACCACAAAAATCAGTCCTAACGTTGTGAACGTTAACAGAGGACTGAAATACATACAAGTAACATCTAGTATTGTGGACAGATCTAAGAACATAGTTAACGGCAACAGAAGCGATTGTATCGCAGTGCTGCCAATAACTAGCACACAAACATTAAAGGGCTCCGCACAACATTTCTTTGGTATTGAGTCAAAAATACTGATAAACAAAGGAGTCATCAACCAACTAGAGTTCAAGATAACAGATCAGGACGATAACAGTATTAACGTTGGCGAGGTGCTGTTAGATTTACACATCATGTAGTGTATATGGACATAGAGCAAGAACTAAGAGACATTTACTATAATCCATCAACTGGTTACCAATCTGCTGAGAGGCTGTACCAAAGAGCATTGGAAGACGGCCTAAACGTTAGTAGAGCAAAGATAAAGGACTGGCTAAAATCCCAAGACACATACACTAGGTATAAACCAGTTGTTAAGAAACACAAGTTTAGACAAACGTTTGTTGACTATCTGGGTGAGCAGATACAGATGGACTTGGTTGATATGGGTAAGTACAAGCACAAGAACAATGGGTACTACTGGATACTAACAGCCACTGAGATCCTTAGTAGGTATGCTTTCGCAATACCCGTATATAGGAAAGATACGAAAAACATGACTAAGGCTGTCGCAAAGTTACTAGAGAAGGTTAAGGTTAGATTTGGTGAGTATCCAAAGCTGGTTCAGTTTGACGATGGTAAGGAATTCTACAACGTTGGTGTGAAGGATCTATTGGAGAAACACGACGTGAAATACTTCAGCACGAACTCTGATAAAAAGGCAGCAGTCGTGGAACAGTTTAACAGAACACTCAAGACGTCTATGTGGAAGTACTTCTACAGTAAAGGAACGTACAAGTGGATTGACATTTTAGACCAACTCGTTGAAAATTACAATAATACCAAACACAGTACTATTCTAATGAAACCTAAAGACGTTAATAAGAAAAACGAAAACAAAGTATGGACGACATTGTTTGGACACCATTTCGGTGACTACCCACTACCAAAGTTTAAAGTAGGTGAGACTGTCAGGATATCAAAGTACAAGAGCATATTTGCAAAAGGGTACGAGGCTAACTTCACTGAGGAGCTATTCAAAGTGACAAAGGTCATACGTGGTGATCCTACTGTGTATGAGATAGAGGACCATGAAGGGGAACCTATCATTGGTAAGTTCTACGAGGAAGAGTTGTCAGCTGTTGATTAAAAAGACGATGTATATAAAGTTGACAAGATACTAAAGAGAAAGAAGGTAGGAGGTAAAAAGATGGTTTTAGTTAAGTGGCTCGGTTATGACAGTAAACACAATTCGTGGATACCAGAAAGCGATATTCAAAATATCGAGTAGTATATAATGGCTGAAGGACTTGATGAAATCGAAATGCAAGATCTTGACGAGCTTAAGAATTATACAGATGATCAGTTAGAAAAAGAGCTTGAGACACTTAACAACACTACACCTGTAGAAGGTGAAACAGACCAAGAACATAGTGATAGACTCGTCGCAATCACCAGGGTTAAAACAGAGATAGAGACTAGAGTCATAAAACGCAGATTACAAAACAGATTTATGGAGACATTATTCACAAGTGAAAAAGACGGAAAAACAGTGTTAATCACTAGTAAAGGCAGCGATGTCACCACTGAGGCTCCAGCAGTAGTGTTTGCTGAACCGGCGACATATGGTGACGTCCACGATGAGAGCTTCAATTTGGCTTTTGAAGAGGTGGACGAAATAGAAAGAAGGTTGGGTAAACTAAACGAACTCAACAAAGAGTTAGTAGTAAATGGTATAAAAAGAACCAATCTAATAGATAGAAAAATACGTAAATTGTACAAAAAAAGACTCAGTAATGACGATGTGTCAAGGAATATAGTCAACAGGTCGTACGTGACACCCTCAGATTCTATTCTTTTCAAACCGATAAACAAAGACGGTGAATATTTGAAACCTAAACTAATACTAAAACCTGGAAGAAATGGTTTAATCTACAGTAAAGACAGTAAAAGTAAAAGTGCGATTGAGCAGTTTAAAGAGCTAGTCAGTCAAATCCCCGACACAACAACTGACGTTAAAACAGTAGACACCCCAACAACTGACGATAGAACAGAAGACACCATAGTTTCAAGTGAAGACTTCCCAGTAATTGGAACAGAAGCGAACTACGATAACTTATTTGGGCTAACAGAAGAAGAAAATCGTGAGTTAAGAGGTGTCCTAAACCCAAGTCATACAATCAACCCAGGCACTAGACCACAATTTCTAAGAGCGCAAGCCGACTATTTTCAGGACGCTATTAATGAGACTAGAGACCTTCTTAACAGAGTAGAGGCCAACTCCATAGAGGAGTCCGAGTTGATCAAACGATTGATAGGTCTCAAGAGAGCTAAGGACAGAACCTTAGATCAATTGGAACGTGAGACTGTTAGGGAGCGACAAGAAGAGGACATCACTCGGTTACAAAAAATAAAGGAGTGGTTTAAAGAAAATTGGTTAGGTGCCTCGGCTTTAGGAATAACCATAGCCTCTTTTATCACCACAATTATAATATCTGCTAGAAGTGTTGTCTTCAAGGGTGGCCAAGCACTTGGGAAATTAGGAAAAGCTATAGCTAATCTAGCCACAAAAGCTGGCCCTCTACTGTCTGGACTGTTAAATATGGTAGCGACTGTGCTAAAGTGGGGAGCTGCAGGCATATCTTGGTTAGCGTCTAATTTGTGGATCCTAGCGATAGCACTAGCTTGGTTCGTATACGATCAGTACAAACAGAGGAAATAAAACATGTGTTATAATATATAGTATGAATACTAATGAAAAAGAGTTGCTTCCTGGATATAGACGTCGCGAAATTTCTACTATCAAAGGCACAAGAACCCGTCACGTTGTAACGCTAAACCCCAACAAAGCCAATCCAGGGGAGGAGTTGTATATCGATATCCCGAAAACGAAAGGTAACACTTGCTTGGTACCTTCCAGTCTCCATCTTCTATTCGACTTTAAAAGTTCGAACGTGAAATCATGGTTTCTTAACAACCTTTCGAGACTACTACTTGAGAGACTGGTGATAAAATTAGCTGGTGAGTCCGTGTACGACAATAGTGGTGAAAGCGTCATCGGCACGTACAAAGACCTTTGGAAATCTAACAGTGAGCGAGACCAGATGGTCGAATACGGTATAGCAAACGAGAACCTTCGAAAGTTAATCTCAAAGGACGACAGTGGCGCGGCCAGTGGAAACGTACAAAAAGTTAGCGATGGTTTGATGTTCTCTATTCATAGCACCAAACAAAAGGTTCAAATCGATAAGATTCTAGAAGATCACGGTCTATACGCACCATACAACATGAACAACAATTTCAGGTATATAATCACACTACCTAAAGCGTCTGATATTATGGTGGCTCAAGCTAACGAGGCTGTGGCTGGCTATACGTTAGAGAACCTTGAGTTGGAGTACGAAACTATCGAGAGTCAAGAGATTGCTAGTGAAGTATCATCTCTATACGCATCAGGTAGATCTCTATCATATGAACACATCACACTAATGAAGACTGTGGAGTGGGATAAAGGAATCACACTAGTGAATGAAAATATTAACCTACCAAGAAAATCGATGAAAGCTATCGTTCTACTCTTCACAAATAAGACAAGAACTGACAGCGAGGAGTTCGTCTACCCAAACATAGAGTCAGTCAAACTCACTATCGAAGGTGTGCCAAATATGGTATACAGTCAAGGAATACCAAAATCAAGACTCTGGGGAGAAGCGAAAAGACTATTCGGACAAAAACTAGCCGACTGTGACCAGCATATGACTGTCCAAAAGTTTTACAAAGACGGTTTCGCTTTGGTTGTTGACCTTAGATCTATCGAAGATAACGTGAAAGTTGCCACTGGAAAAAAGATCGTGAACACTCAGTCAGGAATATTGATGGAAATCAACAAAGAAGTTACAACAGCGAACGTCATGTGTAGAATATTCGTACTCTCTGACGGACTCGTAAACCTTATCAACAACGACCTACAATCAATCCAGTGCTAATACGTGTAGTATAGTATATGAAAACGCCTTTTAACATGCTAATTGTTGGTATGACAGCCTGTGGTAAAACACACTACCTATTGGACATGATAAAGAAAGAATACATGAATCACTTCGAGTATATCATTCTTATATGTCCAACATTTGAATGGAACAAAACGTACATAGAGTGGAAATACTTGAGAGACCCAGACTTTATCGCTATTCAGTGTGAGCAAGATAAGGTCAACGTATTTCTTAAATACGCGTGACTGGTATTTATAAAGGCACCAATTCATTGATAATACTAGACGATTGTGCTGGTGGGCAGGATGTTAAAAACAGGACAAGCGAACTAGTTAAACTAGCCTTTAGCGCTAGACACTACAACCTATCCACAATAGTCATAACACAACAACTAACCTCAATTAGTAAACCATATCGTGAGAACATCTCAAAGTTAGTGACATTCTACAACCCTAACAGAAACGATATGAAAACTATTGCAGACGATTATCTTAACGGAGTCGATAAAGTGGAAATTCAGAAAATAATAAAACAGTTGAAAGACAACGAGTACGCAAGATTGGAGATACTTCTAAGACATCCATACTCGTACGAACTAGTTATTCCGCGAAAACAAAACAGTTTAGAGACAACTAATACGTAAGATTGGAGACACTCACAAGGCATCCATACTCATACGAAACAGTTATTCCGCAAAAACAAAACATGTTGTACAATATAGAACATGCCAAGACGCAAGACAAAAAATCCTGAGACAATTGACGAACTAATTGAAGACATACAAGAAGCAGAACAGGAAGTGATTGATGAACCACAAATCGACACACCACAAGTTGACGACACCCTGCAAACTGATGTAGACAAGAAACGAAACGAACTAAGAAGACTCTCAGAGGACGGTGAGATAGATCAATCCGTCGCTTACCTTAAAAAGGCCTCAGCTAAAGTTATCAACAAGATCTATGAAGGATGGGAGATAAGAAGAATGGAGAAAGCGAACGCGTTCCTCTGTGATCTTTTAATAAGCAAGTTCGCCCACGCGTTAGGAGGGTTCAACGCTATTGAGTCACCTGAAAAGCTCGAAAACGAGTTGATTACTGACCAGTTATTAAAAAGAGATGTAGAGAAGTTCATATCACACGTATCCCCCTACCTCCCTTGTTTAGGGTTGCTATCAGGTGGACTGACAACTAGTAAACATGTATTTAGCCATATGGCTAGAGAGGAAATCCCTGAGGAGGAACCCCAAAATGAAGGAGACAGTGCTATCTAATTTACAAAACGACCTAAAGACACGAGTATATACTAACTTAATGAGTGTAGAACGTCAGGAGTCAGTGGAGGAAAAGACAGCGAGACTCAACAAAGAGTTGTTATTTATCTACCAGGTTAGAGAGATCAAACGACAACTCTTCACTAAGACTAGCTTAGAACGTGAGGAACTAGACGAGAGGTTTAAACATACTGTACTCGGGAAAAAGATGACCAGTCACGACAGAGAGTTGCAGCTTCTACGTACTAATACTCGAAAAACTATTTTGGGAAACGTGTGTGGTAGTTTTCGAGTCTAATTTATCTTGTCTCGTTTTAGTAGTCTAGAAACTAGCGGTAACAGCGAACTTTTAAATTTTTGATTGCGAAGCATGAAAAAATGGGAAAATGCGCTGGTACCGCTAGTTTCTACACTACTAAGTGTGCATGCTTCCTTTATCCCACTCCACAGTCTTCATTAGTGTGATGTGCTCATAAGATAGAGATCTACCGGATGTGTATAGAGACGATACTTCATCAGCGATCTCTTGACTCTCAATAGTTTCGTACTCCAACTCAAGGTTCTCTAACGTATAACCAGTCACAGCTGATCCAGATTGAGCCACCATAATATCGGTTGCTTTGGGGAGTGTGATTATGTACCTGAGATTATTGTTCATATTATACGGTGCATATAAACCGTGATCTTCTAGAATCTTGTCAAGTTGAACCTTTTGTTTGGTGCTATGAATAGAGAACATCAGACCATCACTAACTTTTTGCGCGTTTCCACTGGCCGCGCCGCTGTCATCCTTCGAGATTAACTTTCGAAGGTTCTCGTTTGCTAGGCCATATTCGATCATAGCCGTTCGTTCTGTTTTAGATCTCCATAAATCTCTGTACGTACCGATAACACTTTCACCACAGTTGTCGTACACAGTCTCACCTGCTAATTTTATCACCAGTTTTTCAGAGAGTAGTCTCGAGAGGTTATTAAGAAACCATGATTTCGCGTTCGCACTTTTGAAGTCGAATAGGAGATGGAAACTGGAGGGTACCAAACAAGTGTTACCCTTTGTTCTTGGGATATCAATGTGTCTCCTCCTCTGGATTGGCTTTGTTAGGGTTTAGCGTCACAACATGACGGGTTCTTGTGCCTTTGATAGCAGATATTTCACGACGTCTATATCCAGGAAGCAACTCTTTTTCATTAGTATTCATACTATATATTATAACACATGTTTTATTTCCTCTGTTTGTACTGATCGTAGACGAACCAAGCTAGTGCTATTGCTAGGATCCACAAATTAGACGCTAACCAAGATACGCCTGCAGCTCCCCACTTTAGCACAGTCGCCACCATGTTTAGCAGCCCAGCCAGTAGAGGACCAGCCTTTGTGGCTAGATTAGCTATAGCTTTTCCTAGTCTCCCAAGTGCTTGGCCACCTTTGACGACAGCACCTCTAGCACCTAACACTATGGTAGTTATTATCCCAGCTATAGAGATTGATATAGCGCTTATTCCAACTAAGTTTTCCTTTGCCCATTTTTTGAACCTTTCGAGTCTGTTTAGATCGTTACCCTCAACCTCGTCTTTTAGTATGCCTATCGCCTCGTCGTGTTCTGGCCTTATGTTGTTTTCGATACGGATACTATCTGCCTTCAAGTAAGCTGTCTTACTAACACTCTTATATAATTGTTCTTTTAGAGGGTCTGACTCGACGATATACATGAGTCTATATTGATAGCCTAGTGTGTCTAGCGACTCTATCTTTACCTCAGTTGTGCCTTTTGGGTCGAGAGAGCCAGCGAACTCCGTAATCTCTTGTTCACTAACGAAGATACCTTGCGATGTTTTTATGAGTTGCTCTTCTCTTTCTTCGACTCTGTTCGCTTGTGTTAGATACTATGTCTTCTGACATGTTATCTGGGATTGTGTTGTCGCCGTTAATTTCCTCAACCATCGCAGGTAAAGTGACTTTGTGCTCCTCAACAGCCTCATTTAATAGACTCTTAAATTTGTTGACATCTGTTTGTGAATTTTTAGCTTCGCTGTACACTATAGACTTCCCTTTTAATACCATAACTCTCTTATTTTCAAATTCTAACCCTATAGGACCTACAACACCAAATATTATTTTTATTTTTTCTATTACACTCTGGGAGGCTTTTCCATCCCCAACATTAATTTTGACACCAAGATGTTCCAATAGAAACAGTTTTCGATCTCTTGTTATTGACGCATTGATTGTCATTCCATCGTACTTTGGGTTTGGGATACCACCAGATATATCACTCCCTTGACCCTTTCTAATTATTTCTACTGTCTTACCACCACTATCTATAAAAGATGTCTCTGCTTCTATTTTAGTACGTAAACGATCAATATACTCCATCTTAATCCTCACAACTTTCAACCTATTGGAGTCTTCGTTAAGACTCAATCTCCCATTGTCGAGTATTTTATATTCATTGTCCAAGGCGGTTTTATCCATATTATTGTATTTCGGATACTTATCACGTTCTTTCATTTCGATGTCATCGAACCCTCCTTCAGCCATTATATACTACTCAATGTTTTGAATATCACTCTCTAAGATCCATGAGTTATGTCTACTGTCATAACCAAGCCACTTAATCAAAGCCATATTTTTACCTCCCACCTTCTTTCTCTTTAGTATCTTCTCAACCTTATAAACGTCGTCTTTTTTATCAACGGCCGACAACTCTTCCTCATAAAACTTACCAACGATAGGTTCCCCTTCATGGTCCTCTATCTCGTACACGGTAGGGTCACCACGTATGACCTTTGTCACTTTGAATAGCTCCTCAGTGAAGTTAGCCTCATACCCTTTTGCAAATATGCTCTTGTATTTTGATATCCTGACAGTCTCGCCTACTTTGAACTTTGGTAGTGGGCACCCACCGAAATGGTGTCCAAACAATGTCGTCCATACTTTGTTTTCGTTTTTCTTGTTAACGTCTTTAGGTTTCATTAGAATAGTACTGTGTTTGGTATTATTGTAGTTTTCAACGAGTTGGTCTAAAATGTCAATCCACTTGTACGTTCCTTTACTGTAGAAGTACTTCCACATAGACGTCTTGAGTGTTCTGTTAAACCGTTCTACGACTGCTGCCTTTTTATCAGAGTTCGTGCTAAAGTATTTCACGTCGTGTTTCTCCAATAGATCCTTCACGCCAACGTTGTAGAATTCCTTACCATCGTCAAACTGAACCAGCTTTGGATACTCGCCAAATCTAACCTTAGCCTTCTCTAGTAACTCTGTTACAGCCTTAGTCATGTTTTCTGTGTCTTTCCTGTAGACAGGTATGGTAAACGCATACCTACTAAGGATCTCAGTGGCTGTTAGTATCCAGTAGTACCCGTTGTTCTTGTGCTTGTACTTACCCATATCGACCAAGTCCATCTGTATCTGCTCACCCAGATAGTCAACAAACGTTTGTCTAAACTTGTGTTTCTTAACAACTGGTTTGTACCTAGTGTATGTGTCTTGGGATTTTAGCCAGTCCTTTACCATTGTCCTACTAACGTTTAGGCCGTCTTCCAACGCTCTTTGGTACAGTCTTTCAGCAGATTGGTAACCAGTTGATGGATTATAGTAAATATCTCTTAGTTCTTGCTCTATGTCCATATACACTACATGATGTGTAAATCTAACAGCACCTCGCCAACGTTAATACTGTTATCGTCCTGATCTGTTATCTTGAACTCTAGTTGGTTGGTGACTCCTTTGTTTATCAGGATTTTTGACCCAACACCAAAGAAATGTTGTACAGAACCCTTTAATGTCTGCGTGCTAGTTATTGGTAGTACTGCGATACAATCGCTTTTGTTACCATTAACTATGTTCTTAGATCTGTCCACAATATTAGATGTTACTTGTATGTATTTCAGTCCTCTGTTAACGTTCACAACGTTAGGACTGATTTTTGTGGTGGCTATTGTAGTGTTTTCGTCAAATCCCAAAAGTTGTCCAAATTTAAACAGTTCTATTTGTTGATCAGTTGTTATCGTACACGTCGAGTCATATCTGTTAGCTACTAGCTTGACGTCTCCTAGCTCTTTCAAGTCATCGGCAATCATTTTAAAGTGCCTATAACGTCTGTGGGGATTTTGCACATTTGTAATCTATGGATTATCCTGAGATAAATTGTAATATATCTTGTCAGCTTAAAATGTCATCTTCATAGACTTTTTTGCTGTTAAAGTTGACGGAAGTGATGTCATAGCGGGCATTTGTCTACATGAAAACCACTTTACAGATGCCCGCTATGACGTCATTTCCGTCAACTTTAACAGCAAAAAGTCTATGAAGATGAAATTTTCAGCTGACAAGATATATTACAATTTATCTCAGGAGTATCCATAGATTACAAATATGTTAAATTCTCCGCAGACGTTATATGCACTTTAAAGGTGTGATACCCAGTGTTAAAGGCGTGATTGTTACTATTATAAGTTATCTTGTTGTTAGCTGTGGTTACGTTAACGTAGTCCCAAAAGATGGTTGCCTTCCTCACCAATACGTAAGGGTCTGAGTTTGTTACTAAAATTGACTCTTGTAGGTCTATAGTTTTCGTTGAACCACTAATCAATACTACCACTCTCATATAACGTACGGTATGTTATGATGGATGCGTTCAAAAGAAAGTATCCTTATGCTGACAAGAATAGGTTTTTTCTTGATGTTGACGACAATATGCATATACATATATTCTTCGTGACGAAAACTAATATTGGTGACATTAGTATAGATTCAAGTAGGTTTAAGAGTAACCCGGAGTATACTAAGTACCTAACGACAAACAAACCAGTGGAGACGTTAAACAAACCAGTAGACTTCGAGACGTTGATCAGACGTTATTATGGTGAGAACTATGACAAGGCAATTAGGAACTCTAAAGACGCAATTCAGAAGGCCAAGTCAGACCTCATCAAAAAATATCCTTATATCACAATGTCCAAGTTCGATTTCGAACCAGTCCAAACACAACAGGGTGATGTGACAAGAGTTGACATATTCTTCATCAACAACGACATACTCTCGACTGACATTACCAGCACCACGTTCAAGAACGACAAGAGTATGTGGAAGAGGCTCCATAATAACACACCTTTCCCAAAGGTATGGTCGAGTGGTGGGACAGTTCAAAAGTTGATACTAATAGAGAACAATAAAACTAGAGACTCTGCGAAAGTCACAACATTTCCTCCATATGTGCTCAACTATCAAGTTAACAACTTCGATGTCTATGTTGACGACAAAAACTCCTTCAAGTCTAGTCTCCCAAGAATAATTATCGACACGAAGTTATTCTACCAGGATGGACCAGATGGGAGTATGATCAACACAGTGTGGACTCTAACAAAGAGTTACTACCAAGCAATTGCTGCAATGTACATAGCCACGTATAGATCTGGAGTCTCTTTACAAAACATAGCCCCAACATCTGATATACCAAGACAGATCACAAGTCTCATGAGGTTCCACGTGTACTTTACTATTAGAAGAGTGATGTTTCGTCTTAGCAAGAGTCAAGCTGATATTGCCAACGTCCTCAGACTATACATACCAGATTGGCGACTTTTGAGAAACTATCTCCCCTTAGGTGGTGATTGGAACCTTCTAATCAAAGACGTAAAAGGAGACTACAAGCGTTATTGCTCAAGAACATCTGATGGATTAACCAAGTTGGGGCAGGAGTTACTGAATCAATCGATAGAGGTGTACATGTACGCTCTACTTGGTGCACAGGCACAGGCAAAGACTAGACAAAGTATTGTGGGAGATCGCGCTAGCAGTCGGGAGGTTCAACAAGTTTTTAGAAATATCATCGAGGATGCCGTAGTTCAATATTCACCTAGTGTTTGGATCAATCTTATGAACAAAGCAATAAGGGACACAAACGTCAAGCTGGACATGGCAGTGACACCAAACACTTGGCTGATCCCTAGAAGCATGGTTATACTAAAGACACCAATCCTAGGCTACAACAATCTAGTGTACTTAGAGAGTCATCTGAGAGTGGGATGACATTTGGTTATAACAATGGGTTAAACTACCAAGCCCCAAGTATACCTAAAAAAGTCCACGCAAATGGAGGAGAACACTTGGATACACTTGACAAAGTAATACATAAGGAACATCACCTGGACAAACCAAAGGTGACACCTAATAAACCAGATAACCATACGACAGAGTTAGGGCTAGTTCTAGGGGTTTCGGCTGTGTCTGGCTATTTATTAAGCAAATATATGTTATAACATAATGAGTCTAAGTTATGGATTTGAGGACAGATACTACGAGAGCGACAAAATATTAAGGAGAGCTAAGAGACATCTAGACAGTGACCCTAAATTAAGCGTGAGCGGTGGGAGGATGTCTGGAGATATAGATATGGCGCTCAGGGCACTCAAAAACATAGCAGATCCAGTCGATGGTTTGGATGCTATCAGTAAAAAAGTGTTGGAGTCCGTATACTTATCGCAATACTTTAGAACGCAGTGCTATAACGTTATATTTGATTTTAACGTCACAAAGCATGCTGTGAGTATGGTGGAATACCACAATGGAACAAATAAAGTGAAAACCATTAGAGATAAAGCAAACATGTTAGTACAATATGATCCAACGTATGGTCCTATTATTGGTGTTAACAATGGTCATAGCTTCCTATCCCCAGAACTAACTCCAATTCCACTTGAAGCTGGAGTACACTTTAACTGTCCACGTATGCAATACTGTGACATATCCGTTTTTGTGGTATAGTGAGGTTAGTCACGAGGGTTTCTACGAAAGATTGGGAGGCGATTATCTCAAACGATGATGGATCGTGGGACAAATACATAGGATACAAAGGAGGTGAAAATGATAAATTATCATATGGTGGTGGCGCTCCAGCAAGGGAGTACACGTGTACAATCCCAAATAACATCGACACCACCAAGAGACATATGATATCAATACATTGGCGGATATGGGTAACTCCTACGTTAAGGTGAACAACATAAGATCAACAGACTCAGACTTCACAGCTAATTACAAAGAGATAGGGTCTCCTTACGTAACGATCTTTGGAGTGCATCGACCAAAAATGCCACTCGCACCCTATAAGTACCCGTCTTTGATAGAGTTCTACGGTTACGAAAATTCCACATGATTTCACATGTGAAAATTTCACATGTGATTTTGGAACATGTGAAACAATCACATGTGAAAATTTCACATGTGAAAATTCCACATGTGAACATTTCACATGTGATCACATGTAATTTTGGAACATGTGAAACAATCACATGTGAAAATTTCACATGTGAAACAATCACATGTGAAACAATCACATGTGAAACAATCACATGTGAAACATAAACATGTTTCAAAATCATATTCTATTTGAATATATTTAATAAATATAATAATAAAATTTTTATTATAAAGCCAAAATGATTGAATAATTGTTGTTAAACATAAGCTTTATTTATCCATTTTACAATTATTTTGCAATTGCAGTTATTACTTAGTAATAAATAAAGACAAAATATCCAGAAATATTGTAAATTGTGAAATGCAGAAAATGTCTCTGAGCCCCAGACGGGAATTGAACCTGCAGCCTTCTGATCTCCGGTTTATGGTTAGACACTCTAATCATTGAGCTACAAGATGGCAGGCGAAGGCAATGTTGTGTACTAGCTAGTTGGTATGTGCAGCATACATACTGCTAATTCAGCAGTCTCAATATATCTGTATATTTTTATCAGAATTTATTAAATGTGACTTGCAGCTTTGTTATTTCAATATCGTAAATTTAATGTTTACTACAAAAGCTTTAAACCGGAGATCGAGAAGGTTGCAGGTTTGATTCCTGTCTGGGGCTCAGTCATCAGAAACATTTTTCTGAGTTTGCGTTAGTAGTCATGTATATATATATATATATACATGTGTAAGGGATTGGCACTAGCTCTTAACCAATGAGAATACAGTATTGATTTGAATTGACCAATCACAGAAAAGGGTATCGCATTATTTCCAGGGTGGTGCCCCAGAATGAGTCAAGCTGTGAGGCTGTTAATAACTAATAGTTCAGGAGGGAATGGTCAATTCAAATCAATACTTAGTTGCATCATTGGTAAAGAAGCCAGTGCCAATCCCTTACACATGAATGTGGTTGTTTGAAATAGTTGTTCTTTGTTCATCGGGAAGGAAACATGGCCGCCACACGTAGTGAAGGTAAAAAAATGTATTTTGGAAAAAAAAGTGTGAATGGTGGAAGAAAAATATATATTTGAAAAAATATATAATAAGGTTTATGTGAATTAGTCGTAATAGTATTTTAAAAAAAAAATAGGAAAAAACATGAATTTAGAAAAAAAAAAGTTAAAATATAAAAAAATAAAAATATATAAAAATGGTTGAAATATTTTTATAAATAGAACATTGAATTGTATTTTATAAAAATAAAGGAATTGTAAAAAAGTATTTTTAAAAAAAAAAATAAGAAAAAATGAGTGAGCGCGCGGCGGAGATGTTACCTCAACGACGACCAGAGCTTCAATGAGGTGTAAACTGATATACCGGAAGTAAATAGGGTATTATTTTTTTGGAAAAGGTTTTGGGAAAAGACGTTTTCCGGAAGTAGATACGTTAGCTGTATATAAGAACATCAACAAATGATTTTTTTAGAGAAGAAATGGACGCCGCAATGCTAACAATAATGGAGAATCTATATGTGATAAAAGCTGAACATGTTAACGTGTTATTCAAAGCGCTTTCTTTGATTAATTTTACAGAAAATAATGCTGATGAGATTTATTGTGAAGTAATTCGATTTAAAAAATCGAATAAACAAATTGGTCGTTTGGTTGTATGTACAACTGAAAAACAAAGGAATATGTTACAGGTTGTGTACCAACATCGAGATGACCCTGATGATACAGCTCTTAATAAAGATTGGTTACCGTGGATTAATGATGGAATAATTTTTCAAATTAAAAAATAAATGTGATCTCAGATTTCACCAAATAGTACTTAAAGAAGAGACTATATCGTGTTTTACCATAATCATGGCTGAATCAAATGTTAGAGTAATAGATCTTTTACAACTTAAAATGTTTAAGGATGCTCATTTAATACGTGATTGCCAAGATTCTAAGTTTTTATGCTGTGAATTATATGGAAGAGCATCCTATTCATTTTGGTATTTATCTTCGAGGGTTAATATTACAAGATCTCAATCCAGATTCATATCTCAATACGGAGCTGGAAGTATATTCAAATTATTTTCTTGCAATAATTAATCGAGAAACCGAGATCAATTTGGAAGAAGAAGTATATTTTGATTCAAACGGTACACTACGAAATATAACTGGGGGAGATATGTTCAGCATTATATAAGAAGAGCAACTATATCGTTTAGCATTAGAATCATGGCTGAATCAAAGGATGAAGTAATAAATCTTTTCCATCTTAAAATATTTAATGTTGCTTGTTTAGCTCGTGAGTGCAAGAATTCTATGTTTTATGCTGTGATGTATATGCCCGAGGAATGTCCTTTTCATTTTGGTTCTGATCTTCGAGCGTTAATAGTAAAAGATCTCAATCCAGAATCATATCTCAATACGGAGCTGAAAGTATTTTCAGATTATTTTCTTGCAATAATCGATAGAAATACCGAGATTGATTTGCAAGAACAAGTATATTTTGATTCAACGGGTACATTACGAAATGTAATAGTGGATTTAGTTATGATGCGAGTGCAGCCTTGAGAGTGTTAAATATTTTGGATTGTGTAGTACTTCAGGATGTACAATGATGAAGGACTTATTCGTTTATTTCTCGTAGTGAAGAAATCGGTAACAAATTGTTTGAGAAAACGAAATTAATTGGTACTCGTGCATGTAAATTTAAATTGGATAATATCTCGTTTTTTGATTACAGTTGTGAAACTGGAAATGTTGAAAATTGTGTGGTTAAATTTAAAGAAGTCTTTGCTATGATATAATACCCTACTGTAGTTATATTATTCGATCCTATCCTGAAGATTTACCAGTACTTGGTCGCCTATGTATCCCTTTACACTTATTCGATATGGAAAACGTCGTGGAAAATTGGGGAAAATGTGGGGTCGCGAAAGATCTTTTTTATTGGCAAAATATAAAAGAGTGTGGTAGACGTATAAACAAACTTAAAAAAACCGTTATATGATAATATTTTTTTTTAGATGTGACAATGATATAATATTTTTTGATATGGAATTGGAAAAAAAATAAATGTATTTTTTTTTATGAAATCAGAGCATTAAAAAAGGATCAACTGAGTGTGTGAAACCATTTTGGACTGTGTATTAGTACAGGATGTACATGCCCCGACGAAAGACTTGGTCGTTTCTTTGTCGTAGTGAAGAAAGGAGTAATAAATTGTTTGAGGAAGCGCAATTAATTGGCACTCCTTCTTGTAAAATTAAATTGGATAAAATTTCGTTTTTTGAATGCAGTCGTGAAACTGGAGATTAGTAAAGGTAATGGATATATTCAAGGTGTAGTCATACTTAAAGAAGCAGACCATACTCTTTTTTGGGATAAGATAGTACCCCACTGTGGTGAGATTGTACGATCCTATGCTGAAGATTTCTACCATCGTAAGGGTAGAACCTATGAACCCTCTACATTTATTCGATATGGAAAACGTCGTGGAAAATTGGGGAAAATGTGGAGTCGCGAAAGATCTTTGAAATTGGCAAAATATAAAAGAGAGTGGAGACAAAAAAACAAACTTAAAAAAACCGTTTTGGGACTTGTGAAAGAAGAAGTAACAAAAAATTGACTACAAAAACAATCTTAAAAAAACATTAAATAATACTTAAAACAAGATGTTTTGTTCGTACTGTTGTATGGGTGTTAAACACTGGGAACATTTTGCAATGTATTATACATGTAGAAAATGCTATGTCAACAGACAATATTGTCACTTTTGTAAAAGATATTACTCAAGATTACTTACTACTAAATTGATGTATAGTTGTAAATGTAGCGATAGAATAAAAAGATGGAAACAAAGATATAATATTGAATAAAAAATTAATACTTAAAACAAGATGTTTTGTTCGTACTGTGGTATGCATGTTCAATACTGGGAACATTTTGTAATGCATTATACATGTAGAAAATGTAATGTCAACAAACATTATTGTGAATATTGTAAAAGAATTTACTCGAGAAGAATTACTACTAAATTGATGTATAACTGTAAATGTAGCGATAGAATAAAAAGATGGAAACAAAGATATAATATTGAATAAAAAATGTTTATTACAACAAAAATTCGTTTTTTATTTTTTTACAAAAATAGAGGGTTAAGAAGCGATTGTATTGTTTTTTCCTACAAAAAGAAAATAAAAAATGTTTTTTTTAAAAAAAAAATTTATTTTCCTATATAAACATTGTTAGAGAAACAAAAAATGAAAACCGATCGTTGTTGTGTATGAATTATTTTTCACCTATAAAAAATTTTAATGGGTAGACAAAAAGGTGGTTTGTATTTACCCATTTCTAGGAATAGGTTTCAAATAGGGGGTGGACGTAGAAAAAGAAAACAAATACGAAGGAGGGGTAGGAAAATAAAAACAAAACAAAAAGGAGGATTCTTTAATTGGATCATAAAACCGGGGATAGCAATGGGAAAAGCAATGGTGGGTGGGTGGAGTAAAAAGAAAACAAAAAGGAGGGTTTTTTTTATTCGGCAAGAATACTTGATGATATTAAAAAAAGGACCATTAACCCTTTTTATTAAGGATATTTATAAATAGAAGCTGTTTTTATTGTTTGAAATCAGTTCTACTTCTGGTTGTCTAGTGAAGAATGTCTTCTAACTCACCCTTGCTCTGCCCCCCACAATATCTTGTAAAAAAAATGAAAAATGTTAAAGTGGTTTTACTAGAGTGTACAAAAGTTCCACTTCTACATCATGAGGAGGGTAAAGCTGTCTTTTATAAAATATTATTAAAAGCTGATATGAAGGATGGTGAAAAGTATATATATTCTTATGTGCAAGACGATCATTCAGATAAAATTGGAGAGCTCATTGATTTTACGTGCGAAGTTTTTAAGATAAATGAATAAACAAGACAATCATATGTTGTTCTGTACCCCTAAAGATGTAGTAAAAAGTTTGGGAAATGTAAGGTTAATAAGATGTGATAAAGTTACTATATTCCAACCTGAAGATAGTGTTCAATTTTATAAAGTAGTACTTCATTGTGAGAGTGAAAAGGAGTATGAAAAGTTACTATATACCTACACACGTTTTGATCAAACGTTGAATATTGGAAAGTTGGTGAAATTTAAAGAGAACAACATAAATACTGCGACATTTGATACTGCGACATTTGTATAAAAAAGACATTCAGCTGTTATGAGAGATGGAGAATCCCTCATTCATACGCCCCCAAGATTTTATAAAAGTTCTAGCTGGCGATGGAGATGGAGATTTAATTTTATTAAAATGTGAAAAAATAAATACCGTAGGGGTGTTTGATGATTATTTTCTATACAAAATAATATTACAAAATGATAAAATCGACGGGGTTCCAAAATATATATATACCTATTCATCAAATGATCAGACAAATCTGATTGGAACTGCAGTTAGATTTTAAACAGACATTTAAAGAATCAAAGAGAAAAATGAATCAGTACCAAGAAATGGATATATTTCAGTTTAAAAAAGAAGTATGTACTCCACAAGCAAAATTACGTTTATTAGACTCTATACCCCTTCCAAAAACAGAACCCAGACGTATAATTACAGAATTGCAATTGTATCGTTTATATTTTAAAGATGAAAGTAATGGGTGTTATTATACGATAAGATTTGATTTACCCATGCTACGTTTATTGGGTAAATATGCACGTCTTACCGAACAATATTTATTTGTTACCATTTAATTTCTTATCTATAACCCTGTAAAATTAAGAAAAATAAAAAACTGTTTTGTTTGCTATAAAAAAGAGTGTGTTTTGATTTTTTGAAAAATGAATGATGGATAATCCGATTTATGTCCCTCCAGAACATCTTGCAGAGGTTTATAAAAAATCTAATATGATGTTATTATCATGTGTAAAAGAAGATTATTTTAAAGATATTTTTAAAAAACCGCGTTATAAGTTATTAGTATACTTATGTGAAATGGGTAGCGATGAACAATATATATATACCCATGTAACAAATGACTGTATACATTTGAAAGACCGATATATACAATTTAAAGAAATAGAATAATGGAAAAAACGATTGAAAAGAATGATTGTTGGGTTTTTAATGGAAATTTTTCTCCACTCAAATATATTGGAATTAAAAAAAAAGAATTTGTTGCTAACGTTTGGGTGTTTAGCGGAACTTCACCATCACTTCTATATAAAGGTGAAAAAATAAAGGAAACTATTTTCCATGTAACGGCTCTGTGAAAAGAGCTGGGAAAAAAAAATGGCTGAAATTGATGAGGATGATTGTTTTTATGTATCTTTGAAACTCTTGGTAGATGATTATCAAGATTCTAATTTTAGGTTGATGCATTGGCGTGAACATACACTTTATAAATTTGGATGTTATTATACTGCCTATGATTGCTATTTTAAAGATGAAAATAAAGAATCCCAACTTAATCATTTGGTAAAAACAGCTACAAGATTCAGATTATCTCCAGAAAAAGATATATGGCTTTTTAAAACAACGATATTGCATCAATACAATCCTTACCACCAACCCCTTCAAAAGGACGATGATCTTATCGGGGAAAATGTAGTGTTTATAAAAATTTTTTATGAACATCTAGAAATGTATAAGTTGGTGAAAAAAAATAAATGATCTTTCACACAAACTCTTAGAAGATGAACGTGTTAAGAAAAATATTTTTGTAAATATTTTTTTATAAGAAATAAAAAACTGTTTTGTATACTATAAAAACAGCGTGTGTGTTGTGATTTTTTATTAGTTTTTGAAAAATGACTGCTCGTGAATTAATAACGACTCTATCTAATCATTTTAACGATGATGATATATATAAATTTATGAGCTATAAGCAAATAATACGTGTTACAGGTGAACCAGAATATACCGGGAAAATACAATTATCGATGTGTAAGAAAATTGAATCATCAATACCTGTTTGTCAATCATTTCAAATGTTTGAAATATATTTATTCTTGGAAAGAAAAAACGGATCTAAAGAATATGTAAAAAGTTTTTCAACCACGGATTTATCATTCTTCAAATATAAAGACGCTCAAATTAACAATTCAACATATAAAATTGAAATGTGGTGTGAAAAATGAGCAGACACGATGAACATGGTGCAATTTGGTTTCGTCGTGCAAAGAATGAGCGAAAAGACACGAAATATTTGGAAGATCAGGAACATCTTTCAGCATTATCTATAACTGGTTCAAGACCCATATATCAATTAAAATTACTTGAATGTAATAAAAATAAACATCGAATAATGAGGGATTATTCTAAATATAATGTAAAAGTTGAGGTTATGAATTATGACGAAACAATATTTGGTGGAAAAACTATAATAACCGATATTGATAACGATGCAAGCTCATTAGTCGGGAAAGCTGTGCGAATAATAGAGAAGGACAAGGGTTTTATTGTAGTTAAACAAAATATAAAAAAGAAAGAATTGAAAAAAAACTTTAAAAAGCGTTATTAAAAAAAATGGCTTTTACATTCCAAAAAATGTGTATATTATTTGTCTTTTGTATGTTGGCTTCATTTACAAGAATTTATGAAGATTCAATTAATATCAAAAGTTGTAACGTAAAATGCTTGATGCGATATACGTTGGAATTGCTGAATTATACATATATCAACAGCACTTAATGTTATATGATTTTAGTTTTATGAACAATAAAACAACAGTTAAAATAATCGTGTTCAATTTATTTAAATCGCAATTTTATACTACAGATATCGCTTATAATGAAGATATCGATTATATGAATTTTTTAGGAAAAATTATTGAAATTGATGATTTACTATATGTAAAAATTAAGTTTAATGAATATGATATACCCCTGTTAAATAAAAAATAAAATTAAAAAAAGTTATAAAAAGAATTGGATCTTGTTTTTTTGCTTACTTCATAATGGCTACTAACCAACAACAAGTGTTTGATTATAGTTCTTCAAAATGTTCACATTATGC
Source organism: Chrysogorgia sp. JL179-B06 (assembly GCA_035772405.1). Taxonomy (NCBI): domain Eukaryota; kingdom Metazoa; phylum Cnidaria; class Anthozoa; order Scleralcyonacea; family Chrysogorgiidae; genus Chrysogorgia; species Chrysogorgia sp. JL179-B06. Next base: position 5,749,979 of record JAYKKM010000149.1, on the reverse strand, counting down.
ACCGGGGGATAAAATATCTACACTTTCAAGGTTAAGGTTAACAAATTTTTGTGCAGACGGTTCTTATTCACTTCATACAGAAATACTACCGATATATTATCAGCAGGATAAAAAAAGAAAAAATGGAAACCTTACAGAATAAAACAATGGAATTAAGTGAATTTATAAAATTTAAAATTTTTGCTTATGATGTTATACGAATGGAAGAAGACGAAAATGAAAAAGATTTTTACATGAAATGTGCGAGATTTTGCTTTATCTTTCGGAAAATGTGTATGGAAAAAACAGTTAAATCCTTAACAATAAGTCAATTTTGTAAAAATATTCATGAAAAATGTATGTATCATTTAATGGATGCTGGCAATTTCAGTGAAAAAAATCGATATGTCGGTACACACGAAGGAGTTGATCCTCTTTATATTGATTTATATATGAAACATTTAAATGAATTTTACATAGAAAATTATTTACAAAAAAATATTTCTGTATTAATCTATTTTATTTTTGAAAGCATTCATCCTTTTTCTGATGGTAATGGACGAATAGGGAAAGCTTTACATGCTTTTTTAGAAAGAAAAATAGATTGTAAAGTAAAAACCAAAAAAAAACATAAAAAGTTGTGTAAAGTTTTAGGTATTATGCAAAAAAAACAGATTAGTTTATTTGATGTAAAGCGTGATACGTTGTTATTAGACGAATTATTATAATAAAATGTATAATAAATTGAGAAAAGCGTTTTTTTTATTTAAAAAGAATTTATATACACTTCTTGATCTATGAAATTATGTATACTACAATCTCCTGCCACATATGTTGTTATATATTGTTTATAATTAAGCTTTTTTATTTTTTACATACTCCATAACTTCCAAATTTATAGATAATCGATTCATAGGAAAGCATGGATTTAGGATTTGTTCACATTTACGTACAATAAATTTTTTGATTTCGACAATTTTCTTTAAGATAGTGAAGATCATACTGCTTGGGTTTTGACATATTGCTTGCATGAGATTCAACTGAAGAATGAATCCGAAAATAAAAGGGTTTTTATTTTATTTAGATTAATGTTTTTATTTAGGTACCCTGTTAAATAAAATATATATTTTTAAAAAAATGTGTTTTATTGTTTTTCAAAAAAGTATAAATACAACATCCTTTTAGCTTTTTACCATCACATTCGAAAAGAGACTATCATGGCTGCAACAACTTCAATGAAACTTTATTCACAGGAATATATACATCATACGTTTGTGTTACAAACGTATAATGATCTTTCACGAAAAATTATAACAAATGTAAAAAAAAATGGAAACGCATATCTTGTGAAAGTATGGCCTACGAGTCAGGAGTGTTTGAATTTTCTAATGAATAGTAAATTAGAAATAAAAAAAGAAGATGTAAGTAAATTGACAACTCAATTGGGTAAAATTTCATTGAAAGTTGGCGATCAAGTATTTCTTGAAGTTGCAAAAAGTAAAAATTGGAAACAAGGAGAAGAACGTCTAGTTATTCGTTCTAACGCTTGGGATGGATTGGAGATTCTCTACCAATTAAAAGAAAATCTTTTACCTGAAAAAGATCTGGTGTTCAAGGATGATGATGGTTGGTGATGAGAACCAACCCATGAACGAGGAAATGCGGATTGAAAACCATGACAATTGGGTCGATAAATTTGGATCATTTCATATTAAAAAAAATGACGACATGACACTTATTATTGAAGGATTACGCAAATATAATCATGCTGTAAACGGGGATGTAGTTGACAAAAAGAAAACGTTTAAGAAAAAGAAAAACAATGATTTTGATTTACCTCGTGAAAAAAAAATGAAAAAAATGGCCAATGATAAAATCATTGATGATGATGATGATGAAGAGGTTTGTTTTCTTTTTTCTAAACCCACTGAAAAAGCTGTTTGTAAACTTTTTTATTACCGATTTATACATCAATTACCAATGCGTGATACAATATGTATGTATAACGAGGTTATAAATGAAGAATTAGATACTGCAGATCAGTATGATTTTGTTCAAAATTGTGATAGTTTACTTTGTGAACTTGAGGAAATATACACGACAATAGAAAAAAAAGAATAATATTTTTTTTTTTGGGTATAGAAATGAAAAAAACAAGAAAAGAAAAGTTCTCTAAAGAATTTATAGAAAAAGCTGCAAGATTACTTAAAGGAGAAACATTAACAAAAGAACAATTATCAAACTATAAACTTCATAATCTTAATAGAAAAAAATATAGACGTTTAAATATACATGTTACAGATATTAATGAACAATGGGAAATTGATTTAGCTGAAAATAAAGATTTAGCACGTTATAATAATCAATTTCGTTATTGGTTGGTGTGTATTGATGTGTTTTCTCGTTATTGTTGGGTAAAATTATTAAAAAAGAAATCAAGTAATAATGTTAAAAACAAGTTTGAATCTATTTTAATTGAAGAAGGACAATCACCCCGTAAAATTCAATGTGATGAAGGAACAGAATTTCAAGATATTCGAAAAAGTTTGAGTAAAAAATATAATTTTACAGTTTTCCACACCTATAATCGCGAGATAAAAGCATCGCATGTTGAACGTGTTATTGGGACGTTAAAAACTATGGTTCGTAGAGTTTTAACAATGACTGATAATTTTGATTATTATACTTATTTACCCGTGATTATTGAACGTTATAATAATTCTCCACATAAATCTTTGGGTGGTTCAACACCGTTTGAAATTTATAAGGGAACAAAGAAATTAAAAAAATTAAAATATAAAATATTACGTGATGAATTGAAATACCCCATTCCTACAAAAAGTATTGTCACTGAAGGTACTCGTGTACGCATAGCAAGGGTAAAAAACAATATTTTTGAAAAAAGCAGTCTTAGACGGTGGACAAACGAAATATTTAAAGTTGAAAAAGTTTTTATAACCGATCCTGTCACATATCAATTAAAAGATTTAAAAGGTGAAAAAATTGAAGGAATTTTTTATCGTGAAGAATTACAATTATTAAAATAAAAATGAGTTTATATATCGCAAGTAATACAATATCAAAAACTGGAATTTCTAATTTAACAAATAAATTTACAATGCATCTCGTTCAACCTATTGACGCTCTAAATAAAGATGCATATATAGATGTACAAAAAATTTGTTACCCATTGACTACAAAAAATGTTGATGAAAAAATATGTTATTTCACTTTTACATTCGATTTTCAGAAATTTATGAAGAATAAATTGGGTGTTAAAAAGTACAACGAACAGATTATTCTTACGAGTGTGAAATATAATATTCCTACAGGAATTTATGATTTAAACCGTTTACTTGATTATATGAATAATATTTTAAAAGAATATGATGTCGATTTGAGTTTAGAAAAGAATGGAAAAGTATATTTAAATGTTAATTTTGGAATAGAATATTGGCTTATACAATATAATAGTAAAACTGCTCATGATGGGGGTATAGGTTCTAAATTGCGGCAATCCGAAAAAGTTGAAAAAATAAATTTTGAATTAAATATGAGTGATACTTTATCGTTTATGTTGGGTTTTAAAAATTCATTAATCAAATTAAATAATGAAAAAGAAAATTTTATTGAAAAAGAAGCCGATTATTTACCCGATGTATCAGATGGTTTAAATAAAATGTTTATATATTGTGATGAATTAGAAGCAACATTAGTTGGTGATTCATATTCTGAATTGTTAACAACAGTTCCTATTCAGTGGTCGGGTCAAGGAAAAGGAAATGGTGAATTAGTTTGTTTCACACCTTCAAATATATTAAAAAAATTTAAAAAGAGTGTTATTAATGCATTAAATATTACAATTAAAGACAGTGCAGATAATTTGATTCCTTTTGATTCTGGAACTGTTTCGTTAGATTGTTTAATTCATTATGCTTAAAATTCATCTTAAAACTGTAAGGAACGTTCTACAGGTTGAAAAATATGATTTTAGTTATCCCTTTAACACATATGCTGAAAGTAAAAATGAAAAACAAATTTATTGGATTTTAGACAGTGTTGAGCACACGGGAATTAATAAATCTTTTCATATTTATTATTTCAAAAAAATTAATTTTACAATCGATCCTGTAATAAATCAAAATCCAATAACTCGTAAAAGAAAAGATGGTAGTGTACTAATGTTAAAAAACACAAAATTAAAAGATAAACAATTTGATGGACAACAAATGTTATTGTTTGAAAAAAGAATTTTATTTAAATATGATATAGACGAGGCGAAACAAATATTACACCACTTAAAAATGGAAAGAGAAATATTTCCTAATGTTTTGCTTAAAAGAAACACCGCAGAAGCTCAAGAATACATTCAATTTCATCTTTCATATGGTAGTGACGAAGACGTCGTTTTGATTGCAGAAAATATAATAATTAATATAAAATTATTTGAAGAAAAATAATGAATAACAATTTAACATCTGACGATTATTTTAAATTACTTACAGGAAAATGTAAAGGAAAAAAATTATTCTTCTAACTATTTTTATGTAAAACGTGAAAAAAAAACAAAAAAACCCTACTCAAGAGGATATTTTATTAACTTCTAATATTGGTCTACCGCATACTTTAAACCCTGATTATCAAAAAAAAATGGTACCAAATAAAGAAGCAAAAAAAAGAAAAATTGATCCAGATGTATTACGTTCAATTTTACAAAATAGAAATTAATTGTTGTTTTTTTTGTTTTAAAAAAGGAAAAATACTGTAAACTATAAATTAAGTTAAAAAGTAAAATAAATGTATTATTTTTTCTTAAAAAAACGTGGCGTATTGGGTTATTTTTTAAAATAAAAATGAGACGCAGAAATAGTATTATTAAAAAAAAAATAAAAAGAAAGTCTAGATTACATGGTAAAAGAAAAAAAATACAAAAAGGTGGTGCTTTTGGTGCAGGAATGGCATTAGGAATGTTTTTACCCCAGGTGTTGGGTACAGTCGGAAAGATATTAAAGATTAATATTTAAAAAAAATGAATTCAAAAACTGTGGAAGAGGTTGAACAACATGATGTATTATTTTCTGCTCCTTTACAATTATTTACTTCTAAACCCTACAATAATACATTTATTGAATTTTCTGAATGCGAGATTGTACCAACACCTAAAGACCCGACTGCAAATGTGGTTACGTTTACAAGACACGGAAACGCTGTCGGGGTCTTAAAAACAAGCGAGGCCCAAATTTTTGCTAAATTGTCATTAGTAAATAAAACAACAGGGGGTATTGCGGGTACTGTTGCTGCTGGAGGGAAATCAATTTTACCGTTACCTCTTCGAACAATGTGGAAAACAAAAGAATTAAAAATAAACGATACTTTAATTACTACTTCGGGAAATATGGCTCATATGGTTTCAATTATTAAATATTTAACACGTGAATATAACCCGAAACGCGATGGATGTAAAGATATTAATTATTCGCATCTTGATACAGCGGGGAATATGGATAGTATAGTAGGGTTTGAGAATGGAGCCCACGTAGTGAATACTGGCGGGTATGCAAGAGTGTTGAAAACTGACGTCAAAACAGTAATTGATACAATTGATACCTCATTATTTAGTGATGGTGGTGGGGAAATTATTATTCCCTCAGCATTTAAAATAGAATTACGTTTAACCCGCGTATTAAAAACTATTTTATTATCTGGTGCAGATGATGCTGGTTTAAGTTTAGCCAATACAGAACTATCTTTAGAGGATTTAAAGATTAAAATACCTGTTTTTAAACCCAATGATCAACTACGGGAAGCATTAAATACAGGATTTGTTGGGAAACATATGGAAGCTAAATATTATACTAGTAATTATCGATGTATTAGTGAAAATATATTAGTAGGTCGAAGATCGCATCAAGTTGTCGATGCTTTTAATGGTTCGTGTCCTACAAGATTATTTATAGTTTTTATACCTCTCGCTAATTGGAATGGATCATATGCGCATAATATTTTTAACTTTACATGGCCTAACTACTCGAATATTAGTGTTTCGGTAAATAATAACACTGTTATGAAAATTACATCTCCTGAAGAAGCTTATTCAAATCTACAGAATGTGTTGAATCGAAAATATAAAAACATGCCGTTTACATTTAATGATTTTAAAACGGGATATGCGATGCTTGGTTTTGATTTAACAAGCAATAAAGATTCTCATCTTAGTGTATTACCCTCACGACCCTCGGGGAATGTAAACATTGATTTTAATTTTTCAGCAGATACTGTTGCTGGAGTATTTCTTTATATTGGAGAGTTTCGAAATGAAATAAAAATAGGTTTAAAAACACCTGCACGATTATTACATGACATTTAGTAAAAAAAAGTAAAGAACAACAATTAGCTTAAGGAATTATTAAAAAAAAATGAAAGATCAAATGAAAATACCAAAAAAAAAAAATAATCGAAAAAAACCATACATCATAAAAGAAAAGAAAAATGAAATAATTAATCAAATTCCTTTAAAGCGTGAACATATATTTATATATCCTATAATATCAAAGTTTGGGTAAAAATGGAGAAAAATAATAAAAGAAAATATGTTGTGTGTGAAGAAGAAAAAGAAGAATTAAAAAAAAAAAAAGAAGCAGAAGAAGGTGAAAAAGAAAAAGACTTCGTAGAAGAAGAAGAAGAAGAAGAAGAAGAAGAACAAGAAGAACAAGAACAAGAACAAGAACAAGAAGAACAAGAACAAGAAGATAATGATAGCGATAGTGATAATTCTTTGACTTCTTCTGAAGATGATGATGAAGAAACGACAACCAAAATTTTAAATTCGTTGTTGCTTTTAAATAAAATTAAAAAAGAAAAAGAAAATAAAAAGAAAAGAGATTTCTTACCATGTTTAAAAATATATATTAAAGCAAATATGGCTACAAAACAAAAATTAATTAATGATGATTTGATTAGAAAACTTCAAGATTTATCAAAAAATATTTTAGATAATAAAATATTAATACCCGTTTCAAACGATAATAAAACAATTCTTAAAACGTTTTGTACGTGATAAAATTAAAAAAACAGATTTAAAAGTTATATTAAGTGAAGACCATCGTTTGATTCATGTGTTTGAAAAAGCCTACAAACTAATAATAAAAGAAACGAAGAAAAAAATGAGTGGAATTAATAAAGTACAATTAGTTGATCCTAATAAATTAAATGAAATCTTAGAATTAATAAAAAATGAACATGTTAATAAAAATTTATTACAAGGAATTAAAAACAAAGATGAATATCAATTATTAGAAAGTAAAGATAAAATGGAACAAGAATTAAAAAATAAGAATAATAATCAAACTGAAGAAAATATAGTGTCTTTTTTAAAAAGAAAAGAAAAAAGAAAAAGAAAAGCTGAAGCATCTACTAATGATCAACAACAAGAACCACCGGAAGAAGCGAGAGGGGGGAAAACTACATATGGTAACATAAGTGAAGATCGGATTAAAGATTTCTTAAAGAAAAAAAATATTAAAACAATAGGAAATATAATAAAATTAAATAACTATGACGTTAATTACGACGATATGATGTATGATTTAACACACAACGTATCGAAAATTCAAAATTATAATTTGACAGCCAAACAACATTCTAAAGTTTTAAAAGAACTCAAAAAAATGAAAATGCCTGTTGCTTATATTAGAAACCAAAAACTTCGACAACAATATAAAACAAATGAAAGCGATGATGACCGCGATTACGAGGCATTATCTTTTCCGATTACTCAACAACCACAATCACCGGGTTTTAGTTCGCCACGTTCTAAATCGGAGTACGATACTTATTTAACCAATAGAAATAAAAGAAGAAAATGAGGATTCCTGTTTTATGTTTTTTAAATAAATTTTTATATACTGACGATATTAATAAAATAGCGAATACAAATACTTTATTAAACAAATATTTTTTGGGTACATATCCTGCAGATGTATTTCCTGAACAAATTAAATTTCCTTCATGTTATTTATGGAATACAGACGAATCAAAAGATAAGGGACAGCATTGGGTAGCTATTTGGGTTGATAAAAACAAACATATGTATTTTTTTGATAGTTTTGCACAAAAAGTTAGTTTTTATAAACGCCCGTATTGGTTGTCTTATGCTAAACGAAATAATTTGACATTTGTGTATGATCAAAAAACGCCCCTTCAATCCCGAGCAACTGTAGTATGTGGAAATTGGAGTCTTTATTATTTACATAATAAATGTAAAAACGAAATACAACAAACACAAAAATATTTGTTATTAAAAAGCAAAAATAAAAATAAATTACTTAATGATATTAAATTAGCTCGTAAAATAATTATACTAGGAAATGTAATAGTTAATATTTATAAAAAAAAATGTAAAAATAAAATAGATACACAGAAAGCTAATAATCAAAGTTGTTGTTCTTTTAATAAATCAAAATTTTAATTAAACATATTTACAACACAATTCACAATTGTCTGTTTTATTTTAAAATATTGAACTCAATAGTGACAGCGCTAGAGGCGCTAAAGCTAAAGCAGGTAGAAACCCTCCTTTTTGGTTCCTTTTACGCTTCCTCATACCACCCCTCTAACATTTTTCCTTTTTCTTCTTCTTTTACCGCTTATTATACGTTTTACACCCGTATACATTTTCTTAGGAATATCAACATAGGTATGTTTAACGTCTTGAGCAAAAATTTTCCAAATATCTTTCTTCCCTTTTAATTGAATTGATTTTTTTTTCATCCCGATGAAACTACTAGGATCTTTGTTTGTTTCTCCCTTTATTATTTTTTACTTATATAGCAAATAAGATAACAACAACATAAGAAAAGGTATTCTTTATTTATAAATTGGTGAAAATTATTGTACAAATTTATTATTTTTTAACACACATCATATACAAGGGTTTTTTCATTAGGAAATATATTTGTTCTTATTCTACAATTATCATATCCTTTATTACAATTATCGAATAATAAATATCCGTAGGGATATTTATTAATATCAGCTAATATTTTATCAAATTGACTTCTATTTATTTTCTTATTATCACATATTGTATACATATTTCTACAATCACTTAAATTTTTAAACATGATATAATAATGACTGTTGATACGTAAATTTCGCAACTTTCCATTACCGTAAGATAAGTTTTGACATGCAAAAATTACGCTTACATTACGATGATGAACATCTTGAGTTGCAATGTTATCAATTTTATCGAGATTTTCTTTTGACGATGTACCTACTAACATAAGATCGTCTAAAATAATTAATGTGTTATCGGTTGTATTTGGTTGTATATCGGTAATATCGGGTATACCCTTTTTACAATCAATAAATTCGAAAATCATTTTTTTCTCTTCCAAAACCGTATGCATTTTATCGTATAAGGGTTGATATATGGAATAAAGATAAACAATTTTCGTAATTTTTGGTGTTATCATTTCCTCAATATAATTTAGTAATTGTAAAACCCAAAATGTTTTTCCACATTGACTAGGACCGCACATTGTTAACATAAACGGATGATGAAATGGTAGTGAAACAGCATTCATTTTACACGTCTAAAATCAAAAGGAAATATATAGATATTTTATAAGAATTTAAAGTTTATTTTGGTCTTTGATAGATTTCCCTTTCCCTAGTCATTGGACTTTGATATTTACGTGGTGTATATTTTTAGGTACATAATGACCTTGACTATACATAACCATATAAGGTTATGATATGAATTTTGGACTTTGGCTAGAACATCATACCCCCCCTCGAACGACCTTGACATATTTGCGTGGTGTATATTTTTAAATGACCTTGACTATACATAACCATATAAGGTCATGATATGAATTTGGACTTTTGCTAGAATATACCCGAAATTCTTCGAACAGCATAACCCCTCCCTCAAGCGACCTTGACTACCCGTCACTATAGTAACGTCTACACAGGGCGCGATTATATAAACGCTAGCGCGATACAGTAAAAAACTAAAACCGATCAACAGACGAGAAGAAGCACCCTGAAAAGAAACCAAAAGCAAACAGAAGAAGAATGGAACAGATTGTATGGAAAAAGGAGGATGGGGGAGAAATCGTATGGGACTTTGACGAGTTCGACCCAGAACTATTTTTTCACCCCATAACGGATCACGTTGAAGACGTGGCTCTGGTAATGCAGGAAGAACCCCATGAAGACAGTGATGACAGTGACAGCGATAAAGAAGACAGTGACAGCGATAAAGAAGACAGTGACAGCGATAAAGAAGACAGTGACAGCGATAAAGAAGACAATGATGACGATGAAGACACGGATGATGATGATGATAATGATGAAGACGCTAATGGCGAACCCCGTGACAACCAAATGAAAGACGAGGAAGAGAAGTTATGGGAGGGGGTATTTAACCCTCCCGATAATAACAATGGGAATATACATAAAATTATAGACGATTATGGCTTTAGTGAGAGCGAAGATGAAAATGACGAGGCCAAATACAAAATATGGAACTATGTTGATACCGGGGGGGAGGAATTTTTATTTTTTGAGAAAACACAAACATTAATTAAAAAAAAATGTTAAAAAAACGCGTCTATGTGTCCATTTCTTCTTCTTCTAAATATCCGTAAGGGAGTGTAGTAAAATTATCTTTAACAATACGTTTATTAAAAGTAAATGAAAATTTTTTAATTTCAGTATTAATAAAAATATTATTTAATTTATCTTTACATATTTTATTTTCATATCTAATTGTAATGATTTGATCTTTATCTACAACGCATTTATTTAATGTTTTAAAATTTAGGATATCTTTCGCTTTATTTTTTAAAGAAAATCCTTTTACATGCACTACTTCTTCGTTTAAATTCGTAATATAAGAATAACATTTAGGACCTGTTGAACAAAATCGAGTAATCCATTCATTTTCTTTTAATTCGTTGGTTAATTCTCCTAAATAATTACCGGTTTTAATCGAACAAGTATTTTCATCACTCACATAAATAATCGAATCGGTATCAAAATATAAAATATGTTTTCCTAATTTTTCAATTACATCATATAACTGTAGCCGAGCATAAGCTGTAACAAAACATGCGATAACAATATTACCCATTTTTAAAGATACTGTAGCTTTATCTACATTTTCATATGTGCATCGTAAAAGAGTATCATTAATAAAATCTAAACTCGTTAATTTTTAACTCCTATCGTTAGCTAAAACTAATAATTCCTCATAATCATTTAAAAAAGCAACTTGCGTGTTATTTTCATTTTGTGCAAATTTACCCCACAAGGAATTTAATAATGTTTTCGCAATAGTCCTTAAACCGGGATTTTTTTCTATTTTGTCTTTATCTAAACTAATATGTTCATGATTCAAATAATCTTGACAATACTGTTTGATTTTAGTTTTATTTTTACTACCATCACTATTAAAACATTCAGTAGGTAATCCCGAAGCCTCTTGTTTTAGTTTTAAAAAATCGTTTACATAAGCAACAAAGAGTTTTTTTTGCCGATCATAATGATATATTTCATAGATTTGGATTATTATATATCCCTTATCAATAGCTTTATTAATTTCAACACTACACCATGTCCCCTGTAAACAGCGATCGTTTTCATTATGTATACATTTATCACATTTATCATTTAGCACATTGATTACATAAAGGAAATAATAATTTTCCAGCTACTCTAACGGGTAAAACACCAAAAAAAAGATTTTTGGGGGGTGATATACGACATTTAATCAAACCGAAAATATCCTTTATATTTATATTCACACACTCTTCATTAACGAAAATTTTAGGATGCCCCACCGGGAAAACAAATTTTTTTTGAACAAAGGGATATAGCGATGTAAAGTCTACATAATAGATTTGTTCATTTTGTTCTATTTCTCTAAATAAACATATAGAAGAAGTTCGCCCCCCATATAATGCATCATGGGGAGTTAATATTGTATATCCAAAAAATTTTTGTTTCAATTCAATAATATCACTACCACTATATTTTTTTTCATTTAAAAAATCACATTCCCATTTTTCAACAACTTTATATCCTGCATTTAGCAATTCATTTGTAAAACGTTGAGTTTTCGAGTATAATGTTCCAAATTTTTCATTCACTAAAGTATTCATTTCATATTTTTCAAAACAACGAGAACACCCGTGAAAAAAACATCCATGAAATTGATAAACTGTATTATCATAAAATCCGTCAACAAACCGTCCTAATATTTTTTTTTCTCCTTGAGCAGAACCCTTATATTCTAATCGCCCTGATAAATATTTATTAATTTCATACAACCAACAAATCGCAATTAAACTTTGATTTACATTGCAACGATAACCTCCTGCAGGAATTATCCCCACACATTTTTCTTTTAAAAAGTTTTGTCGAAATATTTTTAATGCCAAACTTGCAATAGTCATACCATTTTTTTCATAAAAAGGTGCTACACAAGCAATCGAATTTATCATAGATGAAAATTTTACACACCCTTTTCTTAAAATATTCACATCCTCACAACAATAATAATATATTTCATCGCGAAAAATATATATATTTTTTTCTTTTGCATTATACCATTTTCAAATTTATCTTTATCACTCATATTATCTATATCAAAATATTCCCTATCAACCATATCCCCTCTATACGTTAAATCAGTAAATTTATAGGGGTGAAAACCTTTTTCATCTTCGAGAAGACCCATACATTTAGGAATAGCTGATAAGGGCATCGTTAAAAAAAAATAACTATCTAAAAATAGAATATTCTTTTCGCATATTTCTAAACTCATTATTTTAGTACCATTCATAATAGTTTTTGGAATAATTTTTAATTTTTCTAATAAATATTTAAAAATAAAAATTGTATCAAATCTCGCGCCATTATGTGCAATCCAAACAGAATCTTCTTGTTCCAATATAAAACTACATAAATCTTCAACAACAGAGCTATTATTATTATCAAAAAGAAATTGTCTATATCCGCAACAACTAACAGCTTCAATATTTTCATCAATAAAACACGATTGTGTTATTAACGGAATTTGTTGTTTTTTAAAAGGGATATCTTGACACTGCATGCATACTTTTTGTACTATACAATAAAAAGGAAACTAACATTTTATTGTCATCTACTTTTGTTTCAAAATCGAAAAAAAATAATGTCGGTGGTTGTTTTTTATTTTTGGGAATAGATATTGTTTTCATAAAACAATAATGCGGTTGTTTCTGATAACTATTACAATGATAACAAAATATTTTAGAACAATCATGTTTTACACTTTTATCACGTTGAATAAAAGAAAATCTAGAACATATTTTATAACATGGTTCACAAAAAAACATATATTGACAAGGAGTTAAACGTGAATAATTTTGTTGTGCAGGTTTAAAAATTTTATGAGTTAAATGATTTAAATAACATGTTTGATTATAAAACAATATTTTACAATTTGAACATTGAATCTTTGTTGTATCTTTAGGGCATAAATTATTTTTATAACATTTTTGACAGGTTAAATTAGTTCGACACACGTGTGAATCAATAAATTCCCCTTTTGAAAAATAACTCATACATTTAATACAAAATTTACTGGGTTGTATTTTAGAAAATTCCTTCATATTTAAAACAACATCATAATGCTTATTATTTAACCATAAACATACTATATTATTAGTTAATTTAATAAGATTTCCTTCAGAATCTGTACGTGAATCATAAATGATATTATCTAAATCGAGATCTGAATACACCACCAAATCAACACCTTGGGCATTAAGAAATTTTTCGTACACAATCGAAAATTGTTTATCTTTAACTTCCTCACCCTCGGGTATACCCGATTTTTTATACACATCACGAATTTCTTCAATACTAAATAATTCATCAATACTTTTACTAGGGTGTTTAGTCATTGCCCCATACCTATGATCTTTATACAAATACGATAGACCTACTAAAATAGATAATGCAAAAACAACAATTTTTAATTGCTTGCGTTAACTTAGTACTGATAATATAAAAAACTCCAGTGCGAAATTTACGATCATATTTTGTTATAGATTTATTTACTTTACCCCCACCACTATCATTTTCATTTGCTTTATTTAATCTATTGTAAATTTGTTTTCTTCTAATTAAAGGATTTTTTTTTTGTTACTTGATAAATTATTAGCTGATAATCCCGATGGAAAAGTTTGAATAACTACAGTACTTTTCCACCCGTTCGCTATCATTTCTTGATTACTTTGCATATGTTTTTCAAAAATATTTAAAAAATATTTTACATTAACATCACTTAATTTCATTACAGCTGTAGAGAAAAACCTCTTAGGAGCATGACTAAAGATAAATCGCACATAGTCATCATTATTGGTTACACTTGTACGTGCATAATTAATCAAATAAGTAAAAAGTAACGTCAACGATTGTATAAAAGCTATAAAATTAACACCCGATTTACGAGCAATAGAAATTGAAAAAGTTTGTTCGGTCACTTTAAATTTTTCATTTTCTTTTTCATTAATTTTCTCAACACTAATAATATTATCCTCATTTGTTTGAGGGATTTTTTTTTTCTTTTCACTTTCAAACAAACTTACTAAACGTTCAATTTCTTTGTTATTATATTTAAATTTCTTCTGTTGGTTCTCCATGATTTTGTTCTTTTCTTCTTCTAAAACAAGTAAAACAGGAGGTTTTTTTATTTTTTGGGTTTTCCTCTCCATCAACAAGATCCCCTATATTAATATGATCTGCCTCTTTTACACTAATACAGGTAAACGTCACCAAGGGCTTATCTCCAGCACCCATCCAATTACCCATTTTTTCTAAAAAAAATGTGTGAAACTATACATATAGAAATTTATTTACAAAATAAAAATAACGAACCTTATATAGCCTATGAAGTTTTAGATAATGATGCTTGTGTTTTATTTTCACCTGAAATATTTCGTGAATGTCTATTAAATTTTACAGAAGATAATGAGGAAATCATTTATATTAATTATTTAGTAATACAAGAAAGATTAGAAGATTTAAAAAAAAATATATATCAATTATCATCATCTATTATATATAAAATTGAGTGTATTATAAATTTTATTAAAAAAAATAATACGACCTATCTTGGAATTAAAACAATATTTAATTATGGTTAGAACGAAATTAGCGATAAGAAAACGAAATAATACCTCACGGCGTGTTAATAAATCACAAAGTATACGGGATGTTCTTCAATGTAAAAGTAATACTGTAAAGATAATAAGATGTCGTAAACGTACCGCTCATACCCCAAAATGTTGGATCCATTTAGCTAAAGAAGATAACTTACGTGTGAAAAAATCAAATATTCCAAATGCTGGAAAGGGATTGTTCGCGTGGAAAAATCGATTTAATCCAAAAAAACCAATAATCCAATACACAGGTCGTAAAACAAATCAAACAGAATTAAATCGAAAATACGGTGTAGATGTAAACGCCAACTATAGTATTTGTGATACACCCAACAATTGTTTGGATTCTGATTTAAGTACTTATTCTGCAGCTCGTTTTGCAAATAATGGAAAAAGAGGATCAAAATATAAAAATAATTCCTATTTTACTTATACAAAAAATAATAATAAATACTTTTTAGAAAGTTCAAAACGTATAAAACCCCATGAAGAAATTTTTGCTGATTATGGAGCGAACTATTGGAAAAGAAAAAAACGATAAATCATGGGGTGTAGGAAATGTAGAAGATATGTAAAATTATTAGGTAAAGGATTTAAAGGCAAAAAAAAAACAAAGAGGTGGTGGATTTAGAGGAACTAAAAAACAACGTGGGGGTATTAAAATAACTAATGCGTTAGGTAAAAATATCATCAACGAAATTAATAAAGGTGTTGGAATCTTAAAAACACTAAAAAATAAAACTCAAAAAGGAGGAATAGTACAACCACGACATCGTACATATGGTGGATATTTAGAAAAAATAAGAATGTATTAATATTAAAAACTAAATAAAAATATTCTTTATCTGTTCTTTTTTGGCACCACAAATATTTATTATTCCATTTTTTTATTTTACATCAACCAATTCACAACGTTTAAGGGTGAATTTTTCATTATTAAGAATGTTAAAATTTGTCATTGCTGTCAAATAAAAACTACGTATTGTACAAGCAATTTCTACACAATTAATGGGTCTTTGTCTCCAGTATAAATAATCATTAAATATACAAAAAATAAAATAAGAAGTAAGATTATCATAACAATGAAATTGTTCAGGAAAATTGTCATTTAACCAAACGTTAATTGTTTCTTTAGAATAAGGAAAACAGAAGTTTAGTAAATTATGTTCCATATACGTTGAAAATAAACATTGAAAATGTTTCAATATACAATCAGGAACAATTCTTTTTTCTTTATCTTGAAACAGCTGAATTACAAAAAAACATCCCCCATCGGTTTCTTCTTTCAAATAAAAATATATTTTAATCTTGTAAATAATAGAATCATAGGTATCTGAAATCTTCAATACTACATGGTACGCTTCAAGTCCATCTTCATTCGAACTAAAACTGTCGATAAAATCCCAAATATATCTACATGTAAAATACCCATCAGTATATCTTGTGGGATCCATTTGACCAACCAATACATCCATTCTTAAAACACTACATTAATGTTCAATGTTTCAAACTTTTATAGAGTGGCTAAAAAATATTGTTGTTTCCCTACTCTATTTATTTTTTCCATAATTTGAACACTAAACAAAATTATTTCATACAACGAACAATGATGATTCTGTGATTCATGATATTTACAGCACTTTTCTTTAATATTATACTTTTCAATTAATGTAGAATATTTTTCAATATTAAAATGTTCCAAATTGACACATGATAACTTAAGTTTTGCACATAATATAGATTCCAAAGTTCCACCTTTATATCCCAAAACATAAGAGGGCGATCCATAAATCAATTTCAGACGATCAACCATTTCTTTTTGATCCACAAAGTTGCGTTGTTTTTTATTCACATAATACAATCCATGTAAACGTTTCTGACAAATAATAGTTTTTCTTTCCAAATAATTCAAATCTTTAAAATCAGGTAATGATGAATCGTAGCATTGGAAAGATTCAAAATATCCATTTTCTAAACAAATCACCGATACCTCCCGATAAATCCATCGACGATTTAAATAAAAAGCTTCACAGTCAATCACATGTGTAATTTTTTTCAAATACTGGTTCGCTGATTCTTTTAAAAAAGAATTATCTTTAATA
The DNA here is from genome assembly GCA_035772405.1 of Chrysogorgia sp. JL179-B06. Taxonomy (NCBI): domain Eukaryota; kingdom Metazoa; phylum Cnidaria; class Anthozoa; order Scleralcyonacea; family Chrysogorgiidae; genus Chrysogorgia; species Chrysogorgia sp. JL179-B06. The sequence continues at coordinate 5,732,680 of JAYKKM010000149.1, read as the reverse complement.
GAATTATAGGGACAATCCAAACTCGTTAACTCATCGTATAAACTCATAACTAAATTTTTAAAATGTTTTTATCCGAATATTTATACTATTTTTCCCTCTAATAAAACTATATCATTTATTCAAAATTTGTCGATTGGTTAATAGTATTAAGTTGTAATTGGTGTTCAACAACCCGTCAATCAAACAATTTCAACAAATATGATTGGTTAGATTTTAAGCTATTGAAAGCTGATTGGTTAAATAATTCAACAACTGTCAATCAAACAATTTCAACAAATATAATTGGGTAGATTTTAAACTCGTGAAAGCTCATTGGTTAAAATAATTATACCCACCCTATAAACAAATATAAAAACCCAACCCAAGGACTACACCTCTCAAAAGCAATCATATCCCATAGAGGAAGGTTATACCCGTAACACCAAGAAAGAAATACCAAGATGGATCGGGAAATACAGCTAAAAGATGTGCGGGGATATTACGATGGAGGCAACTTTTGTGTGTTCCTCATGAAAGACCGACCAAGAGACGACACCGAACCGCAAGCACCACCGCTAACAAGGGCCGACAAACGAAAGAGAGCCAAAGAAATAGATGCATGGGGTGCGTTGATGCACCAATGTCTGGACGATGTCGTTGAAGAAAAAAAAAGAAAAACACTTGGACAATAAAAAACATTTTTTAATAAAAAACCCTTTGTACAAAAAATATCCTATCATTTTAAATACTATTTGTCTTTTTATTCTATCAATTGTTGTTTGAGTCTTTTTTTCGGGAATAATAACGCAGATGCTTATACTCTGCTAATTTACAGCATCTATCCTCATCCCAACATTTCCCTGTTAAAGCACGTCGCCGTCCATATTGAATTAGCGTTGAAGGATCATAAGTGCGACCCTCGTAGTGATATATATCGCCGATAAATGATCTACAAATTTCTGCGGGTGTTAAAAGCCATTTCCACACATTATCTTCATAACACGGATCTTTAAAAATAACCTTCCCTTGAAGATATCCACGACTATTTTCAGTGGGGCAACTACGTTCAAAGGTCGATATTTCTTCCAGGTTGAAGACACACAACGATGTACCAATAGTTCGCGCTGCAATAAGCATTTGAACACCGTGTTGTTTAGTATGACAACCAAAAGTCCAAGTCTTTCGCTTTGGCGAATACATATTTTCAAAAATACTGATGTTTAACGTTTAGTATCTCTCTTTTATACCCAAAAAATTTATATAACAACACAAATTCACACAGACAAATAAATATATTTTATGAAATGATATTACACATCTACGTATTTTAGTCTAAAAATAAAAATCCAACATTTAACCTTGACCGTGAATGTTAATAACAAAATACTTCACATTCCATTAATGACCTTGACCGAATCGGGATTTTCTAAAAATAAAATATGACCCTCTCTCAAAAACCTTGAAAGCCCTTAACCCTTTAAACCAATGAAACACGGTGAAAATAAACCAATGAAATCACTTTACTATTTTATAAAATATATATAAGAACCACGGTTTTTCAAACATTTTTAAAATCAAATGGCTAGGATCAGACATGGTAGACCCAAACACATCCCGTACAAAGACGAAGCAAAGAATATGTGTGAAACAACATCGAGATATGGTAAAGGGAAAAGTTTTTCCCAAATGGCGCAACTACGCAACGACATTTTACAAAAACAGTGGGGACTTTACATCTCAGATATATCATCGGAGTCAGAGTCTGACGATGAAGAAAAAGAGGTAAAATTAATCGCCGATGTTTGTAAAATCATTGAGACTACAACGCCCTCCCCACAACCATTATCACCCTATCCGTTTACCCCACTAGAGGAAATACCAATACCCGATCTGCCTCCTCCTTCTCCTCCTCCTCCTCCTCCTCCTCCTCATGTCGTCGATGTCTTACAAGTACCGGCGATAAATATTCCCGAAACGTTCCTCGACGAAGACTTACCAGCAATAAATATCATCGAAGAAAACGTGCTCCCATTACAAGCACCAAGCGAAAACTTCACAATACAAGAAGAAGTGTCAACATTATTTGATTTATCAAACACCATTGACTTTGATAATTTAATTCCAGGCAATCTATTGATGGAACAGTTAATCTCATCTTTTCCTCCCTCATTACCAACAATTGCTATGTCTGAGGAAATGGGTATTGAAGATGAAGAAGAACCAGATAGGATCAAACAATTTAAAAAACAATTAATATATAAAAAAAACACAAGTTAACGGGTGTTGAAACAGTATTGTATATAAATATTAATAGTGATGAGGATAATGATATCATTGTTAGAGATTTAGATTCGTATAGACAATTAAAATTTATATTTAGAGAAAAAGAAAGAATAATAAGAAAATTTAATGTATATAAAAATAATAGAGTTGGTATTAGATTATTAGAAAGAAACTATCGGAAAACATTTAAGAAAATCGAAAAAACCCGCAATGAAAGTATTTTTAAAAAAAAGAATTTTAAAAAAAATGTATAGAAAATAAACGGTTTGTATATATATATATATATATATGTGTGTGGGGAAAATTTGTTTGTTACTACCGATAAAAAATGGATATCATTCTCGAAGAACTTGCAAGAAATAATATTAAATACAAAAAATTGAAACCCATACTACAAAAATGTATTACAAGTCAAGAGAAATTGTTGAAAAACATTATTTTACAAATCGATAGTCAACAAATGGAATTGGTTTATAAACAAATGGAACGTTATGAAACAGAACATATCATTGCGTTTTATTGTTTAATTCATTTTTTTTTCGATGGAAAATATGTTGGAGAAAAAGAAATTGAACTAATTCAATATTGGACAAGATTAACAATTACAGATTTTAACACTTCAAAAAAACAATTTTATTAGAACATCCGTTTATATTTACATTTCCTTTTTATTTTTACATTTTTATTACAATATTATTTACTATAATGTCACAACATCATGTAATTTTATTTTAAAATGTCTAAAATCAAAAATATAATTATGTGATTGTAAATAGGTCAACAGATAATCTACTAGATAATCTTGTATATTAGTTTGATCAAAATATATTTTAAAATATGGTGTTAATAAATTATAATCTAATAATACTAACCCATAGTTGTCATAATATATTCCCGCGTTATCGGCTGTATTATCTATAGTTACAGAGAATGAATGAATTATTTGCGTTTTAGAAGATAGTATCTCGAAAAAATTTTCGTATCTCAATATTTGGGTATCAAAAATATAATCATTTACAGGGTTAGACTTAAAAAAAGTGGATTTGTGCTTACAATTTTTATACTTACAACGCTGATTAAATAAATAACCCGTAGATGTAACATCAAAATTATATAAAATGCGATTAAGATCAATATCTGTTAAATTATTATTTTCAATTCTACCCTGGGGATTATGTTTTGGACAAAAAAAAATAAAACATGCTGCTATGCAAAATAAATTATATCTATACGAATGGGGACTATTAGCAAGACACGCTAATAAAAAATAAGGTGCAACAGTTAATAAATAAAGCGAAAGATCAATTAAAAGAGGGTACTCATGGTCTCTACCTATTTTATAAAGCATGTGAAATATAAATTTTCGACCCACCCCAAAGGGAATCGGTAAACGCTTCACTTCCTGTGAAGGTGAAACAATAGGGGACATAAAATGATAATTATCATCATAAAAATATTGCGGTCTTGTAACAGTAATATATAATCTATCTAAGTAGGTGTTATCTAAACTAAATAATGATGATAGTAAACATGGGTTCTTTGATAATATGAACCCGTGAGAAGTACATCTATGTAACACATATTTGTCACTACTGTCAATATATGGAACAATGTATTTTGATTTTCCTCCTTGTTCAAGGGTCCAACATTTATAAAGTTTCATGTCTTTTACAGCTGGATCGTTTAATCGTAACAAACAAAATCCCGTGTAAAATTTTGCAAAAACATCTGTTTCAATCTGTAAACAACCGATTATTTCACCACAATAGTAATTCAAAAGGCCAAACATCCAATAGATAAAACCCATCTGTGGATTTCTAAAGCGTTGAAAATAGTGTACAACTTTTAAAATATATATAAAAGAAATGTTGTTTTCCACCACTTTTCTTTTTTTCACACGTCTTTCCAAAATGGGGCGTGTGGTAAAATTAAAATTGCTTTTTCTCTTAGCTTGATTATTCATCTAAAAAATCAAATAAAAAATACGATCATTACAACTATTCATAATACTTCACAAAAACTTGAAAAAATAACCCTATAAAAGTATAAATAAAATACTAAAAATCATACAAATTCATGCTCTTACCCTTAAATCTTTACAGATGTTCTTTCACAAGTTTGATATTCACAATCCTTAAAACATGATACTCTTTAAAGCCTTTAAAACCCTCTCTTATATACGTATCTCACCCCGCTAATTGGTTTCCGGTTTTTATTTTATTTATAAAATAAAAAACAAAAAATCTATATAACGCATTGAATTCTGAGTTGAATAAGTGCTGTCGCAGATGCTAGATGGGGTTAGAGAGCAGTGATGGAACAGGAACAGAAAATTTAGTCGCAGAATTTTCGTGTTTCAAATAATTGATAATCAGACATAATCTGTCTGATTATCATTTATTTGAAACACTAAAAATCTGTTACTAAATATTCTGTTTCCTGTTCTATCACAGCTCTTTAACTCCATCTAGCAAAAAAGGTCAGTACTTGCTTTGCATTAGTCACCTTGAATGACCTTCACCTTTGTCTGATAGTGAAAACGTTTTTTGGGGAAAAAGATACGCATAAGATTTTTGGGTGGTTGTTTTTTTTTAAAATGATATATTTTTTTATAGGTATGGGGAGGAATTGTCTTAGTGTGTGGAAATGGGAAGAATAACCATTCTTCCCAAATTTATTACTAGAGGGTGATACAAAATATACACTTTAATATAGAGGTAGATATATTGTGTGTGCTTTTGTATATATTTTTGTTTTAAAAAAGTAAAAATAAAAAAAAATACAAATACTCCCGTGAAACTAGGTGTTATACTTTAGCTAGCTCTTTCACCACATGCTAACATCCAAAAACCCATAACGTACAACAAGCAATCGATCGATCTGGCGGTGAGCTAAATGTCGCTATGGACTAGCCCCACCTGACATCAACCTCTTTTTTCAGAGAGGAAGACCAGACAATAAAGTCTAAACCAGTCGCGAATTACAAGAGTACTGCGGGTTGAATGCGCACCAATGCTGGTTAGTAATAAATACTACAGCACATTGGAGGGTTCAAGCGCTTCGCACTTTTTGAGAGTACGACTTTCAAGCGAGCATACACACAACAGTAGTAGGAGCAAAACAAAAAAGTAATTATTTTTTTAAAAATATAAAAAGTAAAAAAGTTATTTGTAAAAGTATTTTATAAACAAAAATACAAACACAGAGAGAGCAAGAGAGAGATGTGTCCTCGATGAACACCAGAAGTGAAGTGAAGTGGGTGTGGTTATTTCACCTTTTATACTGGCACTTTTCCCAAAACCTTTTCCAAAAAAATAATACCCTATTTACTTCCGGTATATCAGTTTACACCTCATTGAAGCTCTGGTCGTCGTTGAGGTAACATCTCCGCCGCACGCTCACTCATTTTTTCTTATTTTTTTTTTTAAAAATACTTTTTTACAATTCCTTCATTTTTATAAAATACAATTCAATGTTCTATTTATAAAAATATTTCAACCATTTTTATATATTTTTATTTTTTTATATTTTAACTTTTTTTTTTCTAAATTCATGTTTTTTCCTATTTTTTTTTTAAAATACTATTACGACTAATTCACATATATCTTATTATATATTTTTTCAAATATATATTTTTCTTCCACCATTAACTTTTTTTTCCATGTTTCCTTCCCGATGAACAAAGAACAACTATTTCAAACAACCACATTCATGTGTAAGGGATTGGCACTGGCTTCTTTACCAATGATGCAACTAAGTATTGATTTGAATTGACCATTCCCTCCTGAACTATTAGTTATTAACAGCCTCACAGCTTGACTCATTCTGGGACACCACCCTGGAAATAATGCGATACCCTTTTCTGTGATTGGTCAATTCAAATCAATACTGTATTCTCATTGGTTAAGAGCTAGTGCCAATCCCTTACACATGTATATATATATATATATACATGACTACTGCAGCCCCACGTCTAGACACCTCACTCTGTAGCCTACTAGCTGACACACGTCTCATAGGCTCCAAACCATGTGACACATCGTCTATTAGTAGTCTCGAAAGTGGGGTTAACAGCGAACTTTTCCCATTTGAATGTCTCAACTTCTCTGGAGAACGCAGCACTTTTTCCGTTTTTGGATTCCACATATTTGCTCGAGAGATATATGTGGAATCTAAAAACAGAAAAAGTGCTGCGTTCATCAGAGAAAAAAGTTGAGACATGAAAAATGGAAAAAGTGCGCCGATAGCCCCACTTTCTATACTACTTCTCTCATCTTCCTCTCTTTGGCTGCTTTAGATATGGCAGCCAAGCGTTTGCCTGCCTCTACTCTCTTAGGGTCTTTGACCTTTGTTGTCGACGTTATAATAGGTACGGACTCGTTGTCAGTCATCTATACCATACGTGATATCTCGTCACAGACCATCTCACAGTCATCTCGCAGATCATCTAACAGATCGTCTAACAGGTCGTCTCACAGATAGAGTATTCGGTGAAAGTATCTTTGGTGATTAGACAGTGTGGTTTCACTCTTAAATCTTCTATTGCAGTACTCACACAGAACTCTGGAGTCTCTCATATATGTCTCTATGAAATGTATTATCTCATGTTGGTCTGAGGATAGTAATGTGTTGTACCCTTGTGATCTTAGTCTCCTTAATACCCTCATCTGGTTATTCCTAATAACCCCATTACCTTTCGGTGTTTTGAACTCTATAGCAAAACCATTGTATCTCTTATGTAGTTGTGGAACTATCAAATCTGGTTGTCCACCACTGTAACCTTTCTTCCATCCATCTATTCTTTTCGTGGGTGTGTCTTGGTACTCTCCCAACCCTGGGATGACTATTGTTGGGTGGTACTCTCTAATGTACTTCACAATGTCGTAGTGTAAATCTGTCTCATTCATGATTGATAACTGGTTGTATTGTGTGTAAACACCTGTTTTTCTTATAGATGGTAGAACTTCTGAGAATACCCATTTTCTAAAGTTTTCTGCCGACTCTAGTTTAGACGAGAATATTAGTCTATATAGACCACTCTCATTTATTTGCCAAACTTGTCTATTCTGAATTTGTCTATTTTGACACTCGAAATCTCGGGTCCCAATTTGGGACCTGAGATTTTGAACCTTTCTTTTCTCATCATCTTTCACACGCTGTTGTATCGCTTTGGAAGGTCTTTTATATCCCAAGATTTCAGCTACCTCTTTTCCATAGAACCAAATATTATCTCCATCTTTTGTAGTAGTGACTGACATGTTGTTATTTCTAAATATTTTAGTGATACTCATCACCTATACTATACCACATGTTTTATTTTTGTGTTTAAATAGCAGTCATCTTAAGAAAGTAACCACTTAATAGCACAAACGCGTGATCTGACCAAGGTCCCATTCTGGGACCTTGGTCAAAGTGACCCTTCTATCGATCACAAACATACTATCAGTAGGGGGTCACATGTAGTGTCTTAATATTTTACTACTATTTGCACGCTATTAGGACATCTTAATTGTAGTCTTCAAAGTAGCAGTTATTTTTAAGAAGAGCTGACACGTCTTAGGGTGTTAGCTCTCGTCGTCTTTCATGTGGAACACACTCCTGGTTCTGATATGTAGACCGACCGTGTGTGCTCGTGTGGGGTGAATCACCCTTTGTATCTCACCCTAATTTGGAACGTTGGTCTCGTCATATATTTTATTGTACCTTTTCACCATTCCATTGATTGGTGGGCATAAGTCAGTCACATTATCGTCCAACACTTTAACGTCTGAGAGAAACGTTGACTCATTGTAAGGAAGACCTCTAAGATACGATCTTAGTTGTGTCAGTATCTTTTTGTAGCTAGTGTGTGCGAACTCACAATGCTCCACTCTACTCGTCAGATTGGATTTAGCCAAGTAGCCTTGGATGATCACACCAGGACCACTAATACAAGCAATGATTAGAGGGTTAGCGGTTATCGATCCAGCTACAATCCCTATGGTCGTTAACCCTATGCTAGTCATGTTTAACGATAGTTTAATTTTCTTCAACCTCTTGTATTTCCATTTGTAACAGGCTTCTAGTTTGTGGTAGTACGCGTACAAGCGTTTGAGCTCTAGCGCCTCTTCCTCTGACATATCCTTTGATATGTGATTGAAATCAACAACTGACTTCTTCCACATTAACTTACCTTGTGTTTACTCATCATGTCTTTACCAACTAATATTATATCTCGGTTTGTCATATAACCAGAGATGATTTTCATACCGTAAAACTCTATCAAAGACGGGTACTTATAGGGTGCGAGTGGCAATTTTGGTCGATGTGTTCCAAAGATAGATCCATAAGGAGATCCTATCTCTTTGTAGTTAGCTGTGAAGTCTGAGTCTGTTGATCTTATGTTGTTGACCCTAACATGGGAGTTATCCATCTGCCAATGTATTGATATCATATGTGTCTTAGTGGTGTCGATGTTATTTGGGATTGTGCATGTGTACCCCTTTACTGGATCGCCACCACCATACGATAATTTGTCAGTTTTACCTCCTTTGTACCCTACGTATTTGTCATGCGATCCGTCGTCGTTTGACACAATCGTCTCCCAATCTGTCGTAGATACCCTCTTGGCTAACCTCACTACCACAAAACGGATATATCACAGTATCGCATACGTGGACAGTTAAAGTGCATCCCAACTTCAAGTGGGAAAGTAGTCCAGAGTATAGGGGACAGGAATCTACGACCATGGTTAGTACCAATAGTAGGACCATACGTTGAATCATTTTGTACTAACATGTCTCCAATGGCTTTCACTTTATTTGTCCTTCTGTGGAGTACCGCGCTTGTGGCGTATCTCGTGGTGTCAAAATCAAATAGGACGTTATAGGACTGTGTCTTAAAGTATTGCGATAAGTATACGGACTCCAACACTTTTTTACTGATAGCATCCAAATCATCTTCTGGATCTGCTATGTTTTTGAGTGCCCTGAACGCCATATCTATATCTCCAGACATCCTCCCACCGCTAACGCTTAACTTAGGGTCACTGTCTAGATGTCTCTTCGCTCTTCTTAATATTTTGTCGCTCTCGTAGTCTCTGTCCTCAAATCCATAACTTAGACTCATTATGTTATAACATATATTTGCTTACTAAATAGCCAGACACAGCCGAAACCACTAGAACTAGCCCCAACTCTGTCGTGTTGTCACCTGGTGTCGCCTTTGGTGGTTTGTCAAGTGTCTCCAGGTGCTCTCCACCTTCCTGGTGTACTTTCCTAACCTCCGTCGTTTCTGTGTAGTTTAACCCACTATTTACTCCAAACTTCATACTCTGTGTAGCAGTCTTCAATAGGTTGTTGTACCCAGTGATTTTGTTCTTGAGGATTACCACGTTACTTGGCATTAACCACGTAGACGGTGATAGCGCACGATTTTGGACAACGTTAGTGTCTCTAATCGACTTGTTCATGTTGAGAATCCACGTTGACACGTCGTAGTTTATAACGCTATCCTCTACCAACTTTCGGAACTCTTGTTGAGTCTCTAGACTGCCTGCGGAATCACCAACGACTGACACACGTGTTCTCGCTTGTGCACCAAGTGTGGAGTAAACAAAGGCTTCTATAGACTGATTTAGGTATTGTCGCCCAATGTTGGTAAAACCATTCGACACCAGAGGAACGTATCGTTTGTAGTCGTTCTTAACGTCGTTAATCGTGAAGACTCTCTCCTCACCTGTTGTACCATCAGCAAGGACTTTACCCTGGTAGTAATGTTTTCTAGGAATCTTGTCTGTCTTACCATACAATTCTTCAGCACCAAACTCTCTACTTATCGATCTCATACTCTCACCACCTTCCATCCTTCTGAGAAGTCTTCTAATGGTAAAGTACAGATGAAACCTCATTACACTCGTGATAACAGGGTGGACTTCTTGCGAGGGTGATAAGTGTTGTAACGACACTCCACAACAGAAACTTGCACAATACGTTGCAAACACGACCCTATAGTAGCTCTCGTTGTCGTCCCACTTTGACTTTGTCTTTAACGTGGTGATTTGTAAGATTGGTAACTTTGAGAGAAAGTAGCTCTTTTGATCAACGAAGACTCTAAAGTTATTCACTGGGTAGTTCAACACGTTTTCCGTTGGATAGCCATCCCAAAGTCCCCAGTGGTTCTTACGACCTTTCGGTAGTGGTTGGATAGTTCCACCAGATAGCCATATTTTTGGAAACTTGTCGTCGTGACCTTTTGGAGACTTCTTGTTGTGTAACCAAACCCACATACTCTTGTCATTTTTGAAGGTATCACTAGTTATGTTAGTGCTTATGATGTCGTTGTTTCTAAAATATATGTCAACGCCATTAACCTCACCATCTTGTGAGACAGTTGGATCGAACTCAAACTTGCTCAAAGTGATGTGAGGATACTTTTTCACTAGATTCAGCTTAGCCACGCGTACGGCGTTAGCTATCTCTTTTTGGTTAACTATCATTGGTTTGTTTATCGTTAGATATTTAGTGTACTCCAGGTTACTCTTAAACCTACTCGAGTCTATCGAAACGTCACCAATATTAGTTTTCGTCACGAAGAATATATGTATATGCATATTGTCGTCAACATCAAGAAAAAACCTATTCTTGTCAGCATAAGGATACTTTCTTTTGAACGCGTCCATAATAACATACCGTACGTTATATGAGAGTGGTAGTATTGATTAGTGGTTCAACGGAAACTATAGACCTACAAGAGTCAGTTTTAGTGACAAACTCAGACCCTTACGTATTGGTGAATAACGCAACTATCTTTTGGGACTACGTTAACGTAACCACAGCTAACAACAAGATAACTTATAACAGTAACAATCACGTTTTTAGTCCTGGGTACCACACCTTTAAAATGATCGCCGACGACTTGAGAGAGTTAGGAGACGTCAAGCTAGTGGCTAACAGACATGACTCGACGTGTACGATAACAACTGATCAACAAATAGAACTGTTTAAATTTGGACAACTTTTAGGGTTTGACGAAAACACTACAATAGCCACCACAAAAACCAGTCCTAACGTTGTGAACGTTAACAGAGGACTGAGATACGTACAAGTAACATCTAATATTGTGGACAGATCTAAGAACATATTTAATGGTAACAGAAGCGATTGTATCGCAGTACTGCCAATAACTAGCACACAGACATTAAAGGGTTCTGTACAACATTTTGGTGTTGGGTCGAAAATCCCAATAAACAAAGGAGTCATCAACCAACTAGAGTTCAAGATAACAAATCAGGACGATAGCAGTGTTAACGTTGGCGAGGTGCTGTTAGATTTACACATCACGTAGTGTATATGGACGTAGAGCAAGAACTAAGAGGTATTTACTACAACCCATCAACTGGTTACCAGTCTGCTGAGAGACTGTACCGAAGAGCATTGGAAGACGGCCTAAACGTTAGTAGGACAATGATAAAGGACTGGCTAAAATCTCAAGACACATACACTAGGTACAAACCAGTTGTTAAGAAACATAAGTTTAGACAAACGTTTGTTGACTATCTGGGTGAGCAGATACAGATGGACTTGGTCGATATGGGTAAGTACAAGCACAAGAACAACGGGTACTACTGGATACTAACAGCCACTGAGATCCTTAGTAGGTATGCTTTCGCAATACCCATCCATAGGAAAGATACGAAAAACATGACTAAGGCTGTCACAGAGTTGCTAAAGAAGGCTAAGGTTAGATTTGGCGAGTATCCAAAGTTGGCTCAGTTTGACGACGGTAAGGAATTCTATAACGTTGGCGTGAGAGATCTATTGGATAAACACAATGTGAAGTACTTCAGCACGAACTCTGATAAAAAGGCAGCAGTCGTGGAACGGTTTAACAGAACACTCAAGACGTCTATGTGGAAGTACTTCTACAGTAAAGGAACGTACAAGTGGATTGACATTTTAGACCAACTCGTTGAAAATTACAATAATACCAAACACAGTACTATTCTAATGAAACCTAAAGACGTTAACAAGAAAAACGAAAACAAAGTATGGACGACATTGTTTGGACACCATTTCGGTGGGTGCCCACTACCAAAGTTTAAAGTAGGTGAAACTGTCAGGATATCAAAGTACAAGAGCATATTCACAAAAGGGTATGAGGCTAACTTCACTGAGGAGCTATTCAAAGTGTTGAAAGTTATACGTGGCGACCCTAACACGTACGAGATAGAGGACCATGAAGGGGAACCTATCATTGGTAAGTTTTATGAGGAAGAGTTGTCGGCCGTTGATAAAAAAGACGATGTATATAAAGTTGAGAAGATACTAAAGAGAAAGAAGGTGGGAGGTAAAAAGATGGTTTTAGTCAAGTGGCTTGGCTATGATAGCAAACACAACTCATGGATACCAGAAAGCGATATTCAAAATATTGAGTAGTATATAATGGCTGAAGGAGGATTTGATGACATTGAAATGCAAGATCGTAAAAAGATTGAGGAGCATAAATACGAGGAGTTAGAAGAAGAGCTCAACATGCTCAATAATATAATCGCAGAAGACGAAACAGGACAAGAATATAGTAGTATACGTAGCAGAATCGTTAGGGTGAAACAAGAGCTAGAGAGTAGAAACATACTACTCAGAGCGCAACACAGATATGTGGAGACATCATTCACAGGTGAAAAAGATGGGAAAACAGTGTTAATCACTAGTAAGGGCAGCGGTGTCACCATTGAGGCCCCGGCAGCAACGTTTGCTGAACCAGAGTCATATGGTGACGTCCACGACACGAGCTTCGATTTAGCTTTTGAAGAGACAAACGAAATCGAAAGAAGGTTGGGTGAACTAAACACACTCAACAAAGAGTTAATAGCAAACGGCATAAAAAGAACCAATCTAATAGATACAAAAGTACATAGATCGTATGGTAAGAGACTCAGTAATGATGACGTGTCAAGGAGTATAGTCAATAGGTCATACGTGACAAAATCAGGGTCTATTCTTTTCAAACCGGTAAACAAAGATGGTGAATATCTGAAACCTAAAATAATACTAAAACCTGGAAAAAATGGCTTAGTCTACAGTAAAGACAGTAAAAGTAAGAGTGCGATTGAACAGTTTAAGCAGTTAGTCGAACAAATCCCTGATACCACAACAACAACAACAACTGACGCTAGAACAGAAAACACCACAGTTTCAAGCGACTTCCCAGTAATTGAAACAGAGGTGGACCACGACAACGTATTCGGGCTAACAGAAGAAGAGAATCGTGACCTACGAGGTGCCCTAAACCCAAGTGACACAATCGACTCAAGCACTAGACCACAATTTCTAAGAATACAAGCCGATCACTTTCAGGACACTATTAACAAGACTAGAGACCTTCTTAACAGAGAGGAAGTCGATTCCACAAAGGAGTTCGAGTTGAACGAACGATTGACAGGTCTCAAGACAGCTAAGGACAGAACCTTAGAGCAATTGGAACGTGAGACTGTTAGGGAGCGACAAGAAGAGGACATCACTCGGTTACAAAAAATAAAGGAGTGGTTTAGAGAAAATTGGTTAGGCGCTTCGGCTTTAGGAATAACCATAGCCTCTTTCATCACCACGATTATAATATCCGCTAGAAGCGTTGTTTTCAAAGGTGGCCAAGCACTTGGAAAATTAGGAAAAGCTATAGCTAACCTAGCCACAAAGGCTGGTCCTCTACTGTCTGGACTGCTAAATATGGTGGCGACTGTGCTAAAGTGGGGAGCTGCAGGTGTATCTTGGTTAGCGTCTAATTTGTGGATCCTAGCGATAGCACTAGCTTGGTTCGTCTACGATCAGTACAAACAGAGGAAATAAAACATGTGTTATAATATATAGTATGAATACTAGTGAAAAAGAGTTGCTTCCTGGATATAGACGTCGTGAAATATCTGCTATCAAAGGCACAAGAACCCGTCACGTTGTGACACTGAACCCTGAAACAGAGGTGGACCACGACAACGTATTCGGGCTAACAGAAGAAGAGAATCGTGACCTACGAGGTGCCCTAAACCCAAGTGACACAATCGACTCAAGCACTAGACCACAATTTCTAAGAATACAAGCCGATCACTTTCAGGACACTATTAACAAGACTAGAGACCTTCTTAACAGAGAGGAAGTCGATTCCACAAAGGAGTTCGAGTTGAACGAACGATTGACAGGTCTCAAGACAGCTAAGGACAGAACCTTAGAGCAATTGGAACGTGAGACTGTTAGGGAGCGACAAGAAGAGGACATCACTCGGTTACAAAAAATAAAGGAGTGGTTTAGAGAAAATTGGTTAGGCGCTTCGGCTTTAGGAATAACCATAGCCTCTTTCATCACCACGATTATAATATCCGCTAGAAGCGTTGTTTTCAAAGGTGGCCAAGCACTTGGAAAATTAGGAAAAGCTATAGCTAACCTAGCCACAAAGGCTGGTCCTCTACTGTCTGGACTGCTAAATATGGTGGCGACTGTGCTAAAGTGGGGAGCTGCAGGTGTATCTTGGTTAGCGTCTAATTTGTGGATCCTAGCGATAGCACTAGCTTGGTTCGTCTACGATCAGTACAAACAGAGGAAATAAAACATGTGTTATAATATATAGTATGAATACTAGTGAAAAAGAGTTGCTTCCTGGATATAGACGTCGTGAAATATCTGCTATCAAAGGCACAAGAACCCGTCACGTTGTGACACTGAACCCTAACAAAGCCAATCCAGAGGAGGAGCTATACATTGATATCCCAAGAACAAAGGGTAACACTTGTTTGGTACCCTCCAGTTTCATCTCCTATTCGACTTTAAGAGTTCGAATGCGAAGTCGTGGTTTCTTAACAACCTTTCGAGCCTACTCTCTGAAAAACTGGTGGTAAAATTAGCAGGTGAGACTGTGTACGACAACTGTGGTGAGAGTGTTATCGGTACGTACAAAGACTTATGGAGATCTAACAATGATCGAGACCAGATGGTTGAATACGGTATAGCAAACGAGAACCTTCGAAAGTTAATCTCGAAGGACGACAGCGGCGCTGCCAGTGGAGACGTACAAAAAGTTAGCGATGGTCTGATGTTCTCTATTCATGGAACCAAGCAAAAGATTCAACTTGACAAGATTCTAGAAGATCACGGTCTATACGCACCATACAACATGAACAACAATTTCAGGTACATAATCACACTCCCCAAAGCAACCGATATTATGGTGGCTCAATCTAACGAGGCTGTGACTGGTTATACGTTAGAGAACCTTGAATTGGAGTACGAAACTATCGAGAGTCAAGAGATCGCTAATGAAGTATCGTCTCTATACGCATCCGGTAGATCTCTATCATATGAGCACATCACACTAATGAAGACTGTGGAGTGGGATAAAGGAATCACACTTGTGAACGAAAATATTAACCTACCAAGAAAATCAATGAAAGCTATCGTTATACTCTTCACAAATAAGACAAGAACTGACAGCGAGGAGTTCGTCTACCCAAACATAGAGTCAGTCAAACTCACTATTGAAGGTGTGCCAAACATGGTATACAGTCAAGGAATACCGAAATCAAGACTCTGGGGAGAAGCGAAAAGACTATTCGGGCAAGGACTAGACTCCGACCAGCATATGACTATCCAAAAGTTTTACAAAGACGGTTTCGCTTTGGTTGTTGACCTTAGATCTATCGAAGATAATGTGGAAGTTGCAACTGGAAAAAAGATTGTGAACACTCAGTCAGGAATATTGATGGAAATCAATAAAGAAGTCACAACAGCGAACGTTATGTGTAGAATATTCGTGCTCTCCGATGGTCTCGTAAACCTCATCAACAATGATCTACAATCAATCCAGTACTAAACATATAGTATTCTATATGAAAACACCTTTTAACATGCTGATTGTCGGTATGACAGCCTGCGGTAAAACGCACTACCTTTTGGATATGATAGAGAAAGACTACGTGAATCACTTCGATTACATCATTCTTATATGTCCAACATTTGAATGGAACAAAACGTACACAGAGTGGAAATACTTGAGAGACCCAGACTTTATCGCTATTCAGTGTGAGCAAGATAAGGTCAACGTAGTTCTTAAATACGTGACTGATACTTATAAAGGCACAAACTCATTAGTAATATTAGACGATTGCGCTAGTGGGCAGGACGTTAAAAACAGAACAAGCGAACTAGTTAAACTAGCCTTTAGCGCTAGACACTACAACCTGTCCGTAATAGTCATAACACAACAACTAACCTCAATTAGTAAACCATACCGTGAGAACATCTCAAAGTTAGTGACATTCTACAACCCTAATAGAAGCGATATGAAAACTATTGCAGACGATTATCGTAACGGAGTCGATAAAGCGGAAATCGAGAAAATAATAAAACAGTTGAGAGACAATGAATACGCAAGATTGAGATACTTATAAGGCATCCATACTCGTATGAATTAGTTATTCCGCGAAAACAAAACAGTTGAGAGACAACAAACACGTGAGATTGGAGATACTTATAAGGCATCCATACTCATACGAAATAGTTATTCCGCAAAAACAAAACATATCGTATAGTATAGGACATGCCAAAACGCAAGACAAAAAATCTTGAGACAATTGACGAACTCATTGAAGATATTCAAGAAGCAGAACAGGAAGTGATCGACGAACCACAAATCGATACACCACAAGTTGACGACACTCCACAAACTGACGTAGACAAGAAACGAAACGAACTACGAAGACTCTCAGAGGACGGCGAGATAGACCAATCCATCTCTTACCTTAAAAAGGCTTCAGCTAAGGTTATCAATAAAATCTACGAAGAGTGGGAGGTAAAAAGAATGGAGAAAGCGAACGCGTTCCTCTGTGATCTTTTAATAAGCAAGTTCGCCCACGCGTTAGGAGGATTCGACACAGTTCTATCTAATTACAATAATTTACAAAACGACCTAAAGACATGAGTATACACTAACTTAACGAGTACTGTAGCCATGAAGAGTAGTGTAGAACATCGGGAGTCAGTGGAGGAAAAGACAGCGAGACTCAACAAAGAGTTGTTATTTATCTACCAGACTAGAGAGATCAAACGACAACTCTTCGCTAAGACTAGCTTAGAACGTGATGAACTAGACGAGAGGTTTAAACATACTGTACTCGGGAAAAGGATGACCAGTCACGACAGAGAGTTGCAGCTTCTACGTACTAATACTCGAAAAAATATTTTGGGAAACGTGTGTGATGGTTTTCGAGTCTAATTTATTTTGTCTCGTTTTAGTAGTCTCGAAAGTGGTGGTAACAGCGCAAATTTTCCAATTTTAGTTGCGAAGCACGAAAAATTGAAAAATGCGCTGGTAGCCCCACTTTCTATACTACTAACAGTTTATAGTTTGTATATTTAGTATAACTGTCCATGCACAGTCACAAGTTTTGCCTAATAAATCATCAAACAACTCTGTTTCAGTATTTCACAATGCAAAAAGTTCCCAGTTATCTTTAGAAGTTTATATTGATGATAAATGACTCAAAGTCAGATACTCTTGTTTTCATTATAATTTCATCAAATCTTAATCTATATAATATGTGTAAGTTATTTAATATATTGGCTTGGTAAATGAATGTATATTATATATACATTTTATTAGTTGTCTATTCACACATTTTGTAAATATTTAGACACATAGCTTTGGTTTTGATTGAACTGTCGTCATTGTTGAGTTGGCAAAATGAATTAAATACACAGTTGACCTATAGCTATGTATCGACTGTTCATATCGAATGCAGATGCTTAATACAAATGAACATCTCGTATCTGACACCCAGACCAAATCCAATCCAGATCAATTCCGGCCAATCGATGAAGTGTTTGTTATTGTTCGCTGGTTTTTCAGTGACATGTTGTTTTGAAAGTTGCATGACTGGTGCATTTCCACACTGATGAGACCTTTTCAGAACTTTTAAAATGCTGTTTCACACATGAACATAAAGAATGTAAGAAGAAAATTTATGGTTTTGTTTTTTCTGTCTCACTAAAAACACAAACACTTTGTTTTTATGTGTGCTTGTGCTCATCTTATTGTGTTTTACACTTTTTTATTATACACTTTTTAATGTATATTGTGTGTTACACTTGATGAACAAAAAAATGTCATAGCCCGTAGAAATGAGGGCAAAATATTTCATGACCCAGGGTGAATTTTACCAAACCCAGTATATCGATCCATAAATAATGACCGGTCCCTAAATGAGGTGAGCATGCTCAAATTATAAATGCACTAAAATTATAAATATGTTTCTGGTTCAAAATGTTGGTTTTGGGAAGAAATAATGTTTCTTCAAGCTGTTTAGCTTGTTACACCATAGTCTTCAATATGCCAAAGAGTTAAAGTATAGCCTGCCCTAGCTTGCACAGGCGAGCCTAAAGTAGCCCGAGTTAACGCCTAGCGGGCGTCTTGTTAGTGTAAAATTATACACGATGTATTAGACCTACGGTAAACGATCACTATATGTAATGTTGATGTTTTAAGTTTTGTTATATTTGTGGATAATATAACATTGTCCCATTTGAAAGGCACATGTTGCGTAGTTTTGAAATAGAAGGAGGCAACAACATATATAATAATATACTTGCATTGAATAGGTATATGTTGCGTGGTTTTTGAAATAGAACGAGGCAACAACATATAATATTGTTCCGTTCAATAGCGATATGTTGCGCAGTTTTGAAATAGAACGAGGCGACAACATATAATATTCTTTCATTCAATAGTGATATGTTGCGCAGTTTTGAAATAGAACGAGGCAACAACATATAATACTGTTCCGCTCCATAGCGTTGCGTAGTTTTGAAATAGAACGAGGCAACAACATATAATATTGTTCCGTTCAATAGCGATATGTTGCGCAGTTTTGAAATAGAAGGAGGCAACAACATATAATACTCTTCCGTTCCATAGTGATATGTTGCGCAATTTTGAAATAGAACGAGGCAACAACATATAATACTGTTCCGCTCCATAGCGTTGCGTAGTTTTGAAATAGAACGAGGCAACAACATATAATATTGTTCCGTTCAATAGCGATATGTTGCGCAGTTTTGAAATAGAAGGAGGCAACAACATATAATACTCTTCCGTTCCATAGTGATATGTTGCGTGGTTTTGAAATAGAACGAGGCAACAACATATAATACTGTTCCGCTCCATAGCGTTGCGTAGTTTTGAAATAGAACGAGGCAACGACATATAATACTGTTCCGTTCCATAGCGTTGCGTAGTTTTGAAATTGAAGGAGGCAACAACATGTAATACTCTTCCGTTCCATAGTGATATGTTGCGTGGTTTTGAAATAGAACGAGGCAACAACATATAATACTGTTCCGTTCCATAGCGTTGCGTAGTTTTGAAATTGAAGGAGGCAACAACATATAATACTCTTCCGTTCCATAGTGATATGTTGCGTGGTTTTGAAATAGAACGAGGCAACAACATGTAATATAGTTTCATTCAATTGAGAGATGTTGCGTAGTTTTGAAATAGAACGAGGCAACAACATATAATATTAGAAAAAATATACGACCCGATATCAGATTTATATTTCATTATCAGGTTTATATATTTCATTCAATTTCAATAGCTATGGTTTTCAATTACGGTCTTTCGTCAATTTTCCGCTCGTAACGAGTGGACCAATTGGACAAATTGAACGACCGGACGAATATATATTTACATGGAAGTGTAGGGTGAACCCCACTGGTGAACCCCCGCGAACTCAAGACGTTTACTAGACGCAATTACTGGTTTCAAATGACGAATTTGACGACTCGTTCCACCCGTATGATCTGTTCGACAGTATTGGACATGTATGGAAGACACATAACCAGACGAACAGTAGCAATGTTCGCACAAGTTCGTGTGTAGTGTAAAACGTTAAACGGCAATTGATACTCGATATGTTGTGGTCATTCAGCGCTTCGAAGCGATACAGTGATTGGATTTTTTTTAAAACGATAGCAACACTGAACATTTGCATAGATATTAAGTGGATTTAATCGCATTTAACTTAATTGTGGTCATTCAGCGATTTCAAGTAATACAGTGATTGGGGTTTTTAAAGAACGAGGAAACACTGCATATATTTGCTTTCAGACATACAGTATATTGAGTGGATTTAATGGCATTTAAATTAATTGTGCCGTGGTCATTCAGCGCTTTCAAGCGATACAGTGATATATAAGTTGACATAATAAGTTATTTGTGATCTTTATAGAACCAGGCAATTACTGTTACTTGTATATAACGATCGAAGCAATACAGGTTTATTACAGTTGCTAACTTATACTGCCAACTTGGTAAATTGGGAACTATAAAAATCCACAAATTTGTCAAAGATATACTTAAAAGTGCTTGTAAATAGCTGCTTCTGTTCACATGATTTTGTCAATTGAACTTGTGATCTGTTATAATTTATTGCTTCTGGTTTAATGAGAAAAATAAAAATTTGGAAGTTCTATATGTTTTTTAAATTGTTTGTCATGACTTGAACAACAACACGACAAATTGTAAAGATATTTTATTTTATGTCAATTACAATTTTTCCCCTTTTGGGTGGGAATGGACCAAAATGTATTATAAATAGTTGAGCTGTCAACATAGGGTTTCAGGAGCCCTTGTTTTGGAATCTTTATTTTTATATTTCTAGTTTGAAATTTAGTACACCGAATTCTCTTAAAATGGAATGCTATTATGTCATACTATTTCTTACCAAATTTAGTCTATTCACTGAGGCCTGGGGGGCCATGACCCCTTTCCCACATCAAATATAGGTCTGCATTACATAAAGTATTATTTTCTATTTTCAGGGTGTTCAAAATCAGAGATTGCAATCTCCAACCACAACCAATTATGACCACTCCTCCTCCTTCATCACTGTTTAGTATTTGAATGGACAGTTTTAACAAAAACACATATGTTTTTGTATAAAGCTTAAAGGTGGTAAACTGTCAAGGTTTTAGATAATCAAATACTGACATTTCAAGGCAAAGCCTTTACTCTGATGAAGGGCTTTGACTTGAAATATCAGTATTTTATTATGTAAAATATCAGCAGTTCACCAGATTTAAGCCTTTTTATGCGTAATAACACTGCCTACAGTATGTTACACACTGCTTTGGACACTATATTGGGGTTTATTTCTGGTGTTGGTTCCTAGCACTTTAATTTTCTTATAATACAATATTGTTATTATTTTTTTGTTTTTATTGCTACCAAATGCATGTAAATAAAAAAAACAAAATAAATATATATTTTATACAGGATTATCACTTCAGATAGCTGTTATGTAATATACAAAAGGAATCTATTGGTAAAAGTTCATAAGTAATAGTGTATAAAATTTGGACAGTAATACTGTAACACTGAATTTTTAATGTGATTATTATCACCATAACACTAAGATGACAAATTAGATCTCAAATGATGTAAATTTACAATGTAAATTTGCTCTCAATTTGAGAAATGTAAATATTGTTACTATGATTGCAAATATATACTGTATGTACATTGTACAGGTATACTATAAATGTTGTTGTGGAAAACAGTACATTTTAACATATGTATTGAAGTAAATATTGTAATTAAGGGCAATTACACCAGTCTGACAAAGAATTTTTCAAAACAAGCAATCTCATAAGAGGTATATTACACTGCAAATTATGTTTGTTTCTTAAAATGGCAACGTAATTGCTCCTAGTTACTATACATACAAACCAAGATTTGTATCTTCTTACAATGTCATGTGATAGTGAAGTAAATGGCTTTCATAATTTTATTTTAATAAGGCCAAGAAAAAAAATACCTGGGTTTCCTATTTCATGCTGAAAAAAATTAGGTAGGGTAGGTCAGTTTTTCTTCTTTTGTTCCCCTTTTTTCCCAAACATTGCATGGACGAACATAGGTTTTACCAAACCATGCTGATCTTGAGGATGCTGCCTGGATAGACAGCCATGTTTACTATCCCAGGATGCAAATTAAGCTGCAACTCGTACCAAGGCTTTTCAAAATTTCAATAGATTAGGGTCGGTATTTTACTGGCCAAAAACTAGGTAGGGTCGGGAAATCGGAAACCAAGGTATTTTTTATTTTGGCCTAAGATAAAACTTAAAATATATGGTATCAGAAAAATGTTGACAATCTTCTTAATTCTGAAACAACGTGCCCAGCAAACAAGCTGCAAATTAAAATATATATAATATGTGAGCATGCTTTCATGAATAAATTGCACAAGTATTGTACAATTAATACACATATACCATAAAACAGTAGTCACACATGTAGCCCAAAATCTACACTTTAATCAGTAGTTAACATTATATTAATTTTGTTGGTATTCATAGTTTTGCTTAGTTAATTACTGCATTTCTGTGGTTGTATTTTGCAAATGTACCTACTAAATTTGTTTCCAGATCTTAGTATTAAATGATTTGGTATTTTTCTGTGAATACAGCATATACTGTATAATATACATGTACTGGTATTCTATTTTCACCTTTTTCCTGCTAACTTATCAAACTATTACAATGTACAATATCCAAACAGGGCAACTAGTACAAATTGGTTACTGTAATCCAAAAATAGGAAGTATAAATACTCACAAAGCCACCTTAATCAAAATGCAATATACAAAACAGATAAGACCACATAAATGCTCAAATTCTGCGAGGACCATTCACCTAATTTTTTCTTAAACCACTTTTAATGTGAAGAATAATAACTAAGCTTCAAGATTATATATACCTTGCAGTGTGCCAATCAAAATTTTAGCGATATTTTGCATTTTAGTAAAGCCCACAATCATTCATGGGCCCAAGTCACAAAAACTTACAACTTTTCATGATTAAAAACCTCATATATTTTTTTCTGAATTCTCTACTAGATTTTGGCTGGCATCCTATTAATACATGCTTTTAAAACTACATAGTAAAATAATCTTTTACAGTTTAGTCGTTAATTGACATATTTTATAACCAAAATTCAAACAGCTACCATTTTAGCATAAGATGACGAAAATGAGAAACAAAAATATTTTCTATCAAAAAAACTGCGAGGACCATTCACTCAATTTTTCTTTAAATAACGCTTATTGTAAACTTCACTGATTGAATGCAATGCACCGTAAGTCTCCACGGTGTACCAATTAGTTTAAAGGTAAAAATATTGCATATTTCGTAAACAACTCCACTTGGTTAGTTGCTACGAATTACGACATACAATAAAAAAGTTCGACTACGAGAAATGGACAATAATCATCATAACATTCCTTACTAGCTCGATAAATTCTGCTTTATTCGGCTGTGTGACAACATGTCTTCATAAATAATATAGCATTGTTGAGATCAGCATCAATTTTAAGGGTGATCTGGAGAAAACATTGTTGAAACCAATAACATAAGGGGGTCAAAAAAGCCTCTCACTTGAACGGCCAAAAAATAATTATCTGCGACTGATATCAAACTGATGCAAATAAGACACAAAGTTTACTCGTATATGTTCCTATCCACACAATTTTTTTTTAAATATTAACAATCTAATTACAGAAATAAATAAATGAAATGAACGTACCTGTGTCCTTCTTGCCGTCGAACATTAAACCCCAAGTCTACTCAAGCATGTTGTTGGTGTTAAAAGCGCCGTGAAGACGTTGCACCAACTTCCAGCAGAAAAAATGTATCGAAGGACTATTTCAGGTATCACATTTAATAATGAGCGATTTTCCGTAAGATTATTAAGCCAAAAATGAACAAAATAAATGGTTCACAACTTTTCACCGCCATGTTCCAAAAGCAGCAGAATATTGCTGTTTATTCGCAAAGCATCACGGTATTTTTGAGCGCCAGTTTCTCGATAATCTAAAAAATCTCCTCTTAACAACATGCTAACCATTCGTGACGACCTGTAAAGCAGTTTATAACGAGTTGCTAAGTGGCATAACCATTCGTGACGACCTGTAAAGCCGTACGATTATAACGAGTTGCTAACCATTCGTGACGGCGACCTGTAAAGCCGTATGACTTTACGACTTGTTAAGCATTCGTGTCCATTCGTAAAATGCGGTAGTATTGGGGGACATGCATGTATGGTGTTAACATTTCAGCTGCATGGTCACGAATGTTAAGAAAATTTCAATATAAATAACATCACTATATTTTTTCAATTATTTCATCAAAGACCGAAGACCATCGATCAGTTTAGTCTTCCAGCAATCAAAATGTTAAGTCACTAAGGAGGTATATGTAAGCAAATTAAGAAAGCTGCCACATCAAGCCTTTGACAATAAGCTTGATTTTCCGGAGACAGGGTTTAATCACCACCGTTGAAATTTAAACTTGTATTTATAACACAATTAGTTGAGTACACAAATTGATGTATAAACGCAATGATTTCCTATATTCTCTGTCATTTTCATTTTCTGGTATATATTTAACAATTATTCACCTCAGTGTCGGTGAATAGTGGTTGGTAACTTGGTGTTTACCAGTCGCGAAGCGGTGAAGTAAAATATCCACACTATATTCACCGACACTAAGGTAAATAATTGTTTTAGTATAAATACTACGGTGGCCCACAAGTGCAACACGTAAAATTAAAAGAAAACCGAATTCCAATTCGCGACACCACAACACTTAATTCCAATTCAAGACACTTATTTCCAATTCAAGACACTTAATTCCAATTCACGACACTTAATTCCAATTCACGACACTTATTTCCAATTCACGACGGTCAGCGGTAGCATATTAAGTACAATTGACTACTTCGTTTCAGATATATATATATATATATATATATATATATATATATATATATATATATATATATATATATATATATATATATATATATATATATATATTTATAACTACAGACGGTACCGTTTCGGCCTTTTGGGCCTCATCAGTGTAGTGCTGATGAGCAGGATGAAGGTAACTGCTATTTACAGTCACCCTTGATGCCACACAAATATATATATATATACATATATATATATATATTCATATATATATATATATATATATATATATATATATATATATATATATATATATATATATATATATATATATATATATATATATATATATATATACATAATATATATATATATATATATATATATATATATATATATATATATATATATATATATATATATATATATATATATATATATATATATATATATATATATATATATATATATATATATATATATTTTCGCTTACCTCAAAACTGGTCTGCTACAACTTGTTTCATCTGTAAAAGAATCTTCAGGCTGCCTGAAGATTCTTTTACAGATGAAACAAGTTGTAGCAGACCAGTTTTGAGGTAAGCGAAAATCTATTATTTGCTCTAACTATATGTTGTTGAGCACTCTTTGCATTTCGTAGACCAAAACCTACACGTATATATATATATATATATATATATATATATATATATATATATATATATATATATATATATATATATATATATATATATATATATAATGCACTAGATAACCGCTATGCAAGGCAGATATCAGATATGCGCAATTTATTGTGATTTTTTGAGTTGTGGGAACATAATTTGACACGCTGATTCGTGGTTTGGGTCGTTTTAAGCATGTTTTGTCGAACATGTGGAGGAAAAACGCCAGAGGACGCCAAATTTTGCTCGAAATGTGGAATTGGTGAGTGGCATATTTTCATTGTCAAATCATCCAGGTGAGGTGTGTGTGGCTGGCATTTTATACTTTGTCTCTTCCAAAGGGGTATTTTGAAAGCAAATTTTAGCCAGGGAAAGTGTCATTAGATTATAATTTTATATTCTCAATCTTAATACTTTTGACAAGCACCAAGAAACCATAGACAAGGGTAATAGTGTTTACCCAACAGTATGACTGTTGATTTACTAGGTGGTTCAAGTGATTTACAACCTAGGTGTTGATGTTAGATTAGGGACTGTTCATTATTAATACAGAAGGGGGCGTGTAAGGAATAGAAAAAGGAATAAAACATATACATACATGGAAAAACATATAGCCCCCTCGATTACGGTTTAAAAAGTTTACACACACACACCTCTTTCCATACTTTTTCAACAAATTCATATTTTACTTTTTCCATTTATAACAATGATTTTAATTACAATCCTGTCTGAGGGTAGATTATAATAATAACATACTGTTTGTACAATGTTCATCAAGTGTCTGCTGAAACAGTTATATAAATAATAGTTGATGTTTGTTTATGATTTAAAAAGGGCCCACTTTGATAGTATTATTTTAATACAAAATCAGCAATTGTTCTCTTAAAAAAAGTGTGGAATGGGCTATTTTTCTTACTGTTAATAGTAACATAATTATGTAAAATATATGCAACCTCCCCTCTCAAACATCAAAAAATTGTTACATCCCCTAAAATATTTGTTCAGAAATGTGTGACACCCAATTTCTTACCAGACCTCCCCTCCTGTATTAATAATAATCAAAATAGTTTTTAAGCTATTTCTTTTGTTATTATTATTATGAAAATATATATAAACGAATGTATTTAACAAGCAATTCACTCTACTCTGAAGTCATTATATCTTGCTAATTTATACAAGGAAACTGAAAAGGAAGAAAATATAATGAAAATATACCACTCACCAATTCCACATTTCAAGCAAAAATTGGCGTCTTCTGGCGTTTTCCTCCACATGTTCGACAAAACATGCTTAAAACGAGCCAAACCACGAATCAGCGTGTCAAATTATTTTCCCATAACTCACAATAAATTGCGCATAATTATCTGCCTTGCATAGCACATTTCAATCCTAGTTTATTGCATTTAATATGCTACCGCTGACCGTCGCAAATTGGAATTAAGTATCGTGAATTGGAATTAAGTGTCGTGAATTGGAAATAAGTGTCTTGAATTGGAATTAAGTGTCGTGAATTGGAATTAAGTGTCGTGAATTGGAAATAAGTGTCTTGAATTGGAATTAAGTGTTGTGAATTGGAATTAAGTGTCGCGAATTGGAATTCGGTGTTAGTAATTGTATTAAGGTTTTCTTTTAATTTTACGTGTTGCACTTGTGGGCCACCGTAAAATACACAATTAGGTGATCTATCATGGAATAGCATTTTCTTTTCTTAAAAGTGGTTGTAAAAATTATAATATTGCGATAAAAAGATCTATAGTGTAGATGGCAACAAAGATTTTTCTCATCGGAACAAAGCTTTTTCCTGCAAGAAAAATATTGAGAGCGTAAAACTTTGGGGTATAATTAAAACCAATATTGAAGTTATGCAATGAACCTGAAATAAGGCGAATAGATCTTTGGTATCTAACATGTCTTATTCTTCGTTACATATATGTATTATTACGTAACTTTCTTGTTTGGATATTTTTATACTAAAATATGTTCGATCTATTACCTTGCACATCAATGTACCTGCTATTACTTTCATCATACTCAAGCATTCTATGATCTATACACGTTCGTTCTGGGAACGAGGTTGTACACTGAGGATGCCAATATACCAATACTAACAATGCTAATTTCCCCGCGGTTAGCTTTACTTTGGGTATTATTCATAAAATATCATTGATTTTAAATTCTGAAAATTCTAAAAATTCTTCTTCTTCTTTACGATCCAAAGTAAAGCTAACCGGGGAAATTAGCATTGTTAACATAGTATTCTTTCAGAAGAAAAAGGTAATTTGTTCTGATGAGAGAAATCTTTGTTGCCATCAATATTTTTCTTTGGAACTGAAAGAAAGATAATTCCGGAAGAAAAACATTTGAGAACCTAAAATAGGGCGAAGATCTTGCTTTAAAACGTTTTTATAACGTAACTTTAAAAGTTGCTGTCCATCGACCACGTTCCCAGGGCCTTTTTCCTTTTTGAAATTGGGAGGCCTTTTCCCGCCCTCCCAAATTCCAAAAGGGAAAAGGCCCTGGGGGAACGAGGTTGGCTGTCTATGATCCAACGTTTCGACACTCCAATCTAGTGTCTTCATCAGAGGTGATCGTTTTAAAGATATAGGACCCCCATTGATGCCCTCATAGAATCGATGACGTTATCGTGGATCATGGACAGTAAATTTTAAAGTTACGTTCAAAAAACGTTTTAAACTAATGCCAGAGTAGTGTCAAACTATGTCTGATTTATCACCTGGTTGCGAAATTATTTGTTGTACACTATAGATCTTTCATCGCAACATAATTTTTACACGCAATCAGACATATCGAGCCATATTAATAGGAAATGAAACAAAATAAACAGTGATGAGCTTGCATGCATGCTGCAGTTGCACGAGGGTGTATCAGAAACTTTAATTTACTTCATCCCAATCTCGAAATGAGATTGATAAGGAAATGCAGATTGATTTTCGTACGAATAAAACAGATATCCATCGTATCTACATCGCAGAGCAAGCCATGGATAAGGTCAGTTCATATAAGCTCTTGGGGCTATGGGTTGATGATGACCTAAAATGGAACACCAACGACACTGCCTATATAACAAAAAAGGCAGCTAAGCGCCTATACTTTTTAAAGGTCCTGAAAAGCTATGGTGCTCCTACGAATGATTTGAAAACATTTTTTAATGCGGTAATAAGATCAACCCTCGAATATGCATGCCAAGTTTGGAATGGGAACTTGACGAAAGAACAAAGTGGGGATATAGAGAGAATTCAAAAGCGTGCCCTTAGAATGATCTACGCTGAGTATGATTACGAGAAATTATTACAAAAGGCCGGCCTAAAGTCCCTTAGAGAACGCCCGGATGATTTGTGTGTTGACCTAATTAAAAATATTTCCAAATCAAGTCATAAGCTGCATAGTCTTCTTCCAAAAAAATGACACATGAGAGAGATACCAGAATAAATTAACAAAGCTATTATAATTATATGTATAAAACTGAAAGATTTAAACATAGTCCAATAGTTTACGCTATTGAACAGTATAACTTGAAGCTTAAAAACATTTACTCCAGGCAACTGATATTTATATTTATTGATACAGAAATTTTTAGTATATTGTATTCATTTATATAGTTATACTGATTAGTAAATTATCATGTTATTAACAGTGCATGCAGTAACATTAGAATATTGACTGTATTTTTTAATGTTATTGAAATTTAGATCTTGTAAACATATTGTAATTTAGCTTTATTAGCTATTGAATATGAAATAAACCATTATTATATTATTATTATAATCCATCGCCAGGAGACTATAGTATTGTGATTGGTCAGTTGTAATTAGTTAATTAATTCTATGCCATCCGTCATGAAATACGCAAAACATTTATATGTTTTTGTAAAACTCTAATTGGCAATATCTGAGAAAACTAAAAAAAACGTTTCGTTAATGCAGACTATTATGTTTGCGACGGTCGATCCACCGTTTATCGTGTTTATCTCTTTGGTGATAAAGCAAAAGGAGAACGACTTTATTCAGTTGCAGCAAAGACGCGTTTTCCAAGTTTATTATGTCGATTAAGCGCAAGGAGAATTTCTTCATTAGTGGCAAAACGCGGCTGAATTTCTGATTTCTTGACTTAGCGTCAGCTAATAGAAATCACACTAAAACCCGAGACCAAACTCGTCAACTGCCAAGCATAACAAGAACTGCGTGGAGTATTAGTCTTAAAAGAAGCCGAAGTGCTAGATTTTTATCCCCTGCACGCGGCCTTACAAATGCAAATACAAAAGGTAACTTAAAGGTAACTTAAAGGTAACTTAAAGGAACTAGTATCCATCAAAGAAACTAGAGACATATGTTTTGTCTTAAATTAAAAAATGACGAAACCGACTCATGTGCGTTATTTAAACCACGCTAGAACTATCGGTTCTTCGTGTTTCCAGGGAATTAGAACAAATATATTTACCGCAACTGATTTAAATTCTACAAGAAATGAAAGAACAAGCACCTGGTGTACTAGACTTATAGTAACAGTAATCTTAGTAACAATTGCTATCCCTCTCTAGATGCGCTTTAATTTGTGTTACGTGCGTTTGGAATTCTGGGTGAACGTATTACCGTTGACGCCGGTAGCTCAACTAAAATCTTACTGATTTTTGTTCTTTTTGCCATGTATAACCGAATTAATATTTTACGATGCATTTGGGTACAAGAAACCCCCCACCCCCCAAATGGCGAAATTTGGCATTACAGAAGGTTATCTTTTACCACAGTCGCGCCACGCGTAGAATATTGAGATAGATGGCGATGTCTCGACCCAAGATGGCCTCCCCTTTTCTGTTGACACAAGAAAGTTTACAATGCGATGCTGCCCAAACGCGTGAACGGCGATGTCATCTGACCCTGCAATCGGCAGAGGACGTGTGCAGTCGTAGGGATACACATCTGTGGACGAAGGCTGGGGAGTAGAACCAGGACGCCTCACCTGATCGTAGATATGATTGGTGACTAGGACATTGACACTGGCCCTGAAATCAACTAGTATCATGGTGGCCACTCCATTGAGTGAAACAGACATGCGTGCGTCATTGTTGTTCGAAGTGAGGGAATAAAGAGAAAACATTTCCTCATCACCGCTGCTCAGGGTGGTGTACTCAGTGGGAGGGGTGCTATGGGACTGTTCTCCTTGAAGCTTGTTCACGCTGTGACTTTGCAGACCAGGCGATGGAGCACTTTTGCACACCTTGGCGAAATGATTATTTTTACCACAGTTTGTGCATTTCTCGTGCATAGTCTGTGCATTTGAGCTTTCTCGCATCGCCAGTACCGGTCAGCGGTACCTTTGTAAGGACATGCGCCGTAAACTCTCTCTCTCGCGTCGGCCATCTTGTTTTTCCTAGTCTAGTTACTTGTTGCATGCTGTTCCAAGACTTCATTAAAGAATGAATTTATCATTCACCGAAACGTGTGTTGGATCGTTCCGTTCATTCTCTGGCGTGGTGGCAGCTACTTTATCGAACCTACGAAAGAGCCTGCAATCAAAATCCAGTCGAAAGGTCGACCCAAACAGTGAAGAACCGTTCACTGCTCAAGCACGTCTCATTATAACCCCGATAATGGCATCTACTCATCGAGCACCAAAGCAATGGTGCTTATCAAAGGTAGAAACTGTGAATAGTTTTGAGAACTGGCGACAGAATTTACTCTACATTTTATCGCTAGACAATAACTTCGCCCCCTTCCTAGTTGAAGGGTCCACATGGGGGGAAAAAGACTAAGGCACAGCCTTTACGAGCTTCAAAGCGCCTAACAGCCCAACAGAAATCAAACTTCCTCGAACTTATGCTAGGCCAAATAGCTAACTATTGTCCATTATCTCGAGGAATACCCTGGTAAAGAACTCAACTTCGGTTGAGTATATCTGGCAAACAATCAGACAGCACTTCGGCTTCCAAGTCACTGGTGCTCACTTCATCGACTTTGCTAACATCCACCCGGAAGATTTGTATCAGAGATTGATGGCATTTGTGGAAGATGTGTTACTACGTACTAATACCATATCCCATCATGGTGAGCTGATGACTGAGGATGAAGAGCTGACACCAAGGCTAGACAAATTGTTGGCATTCTTGATGACAATGAGTCTGATGATGACGATATGGATGGTGTGAATGTACCCACTAGTGTTACGAATGCCGATGAACCTATCTCCAACTTCACAGCCTTCCGCGTCCAAACCCGCCAGTCACCATACGTAGACGCGTTCTATACCCATCACCCTGTCCGTATAACAATAGACATGAAGTGGCGCCACCGGAAACATGATACGCCATTCCACCACGAAGCGTCTCGGTTCCCGTATGACATCCAGTGCCCAGTCCGTCCACCAGTACATGTCGTTGGAGAAACACGCATATCGTTCGTACGCGACAATAAAGAGTTTAGATTCGAGGGCCTTGTTGTAGAGGATCTTGATGTGGAAGTTTTAGCTGAAACTCCTTTTATGGAATCCAACGACATTGCTGTTCGCCCAGCTAAACGTCAAGTGATCCTCATGCGTCTACAGGAGCGGCAAGCACGGCCGCACGCCGCACGTTGGTCATTCGTGCGCCGGCTGCCTCAACCACCATCTGGCCCGGCGAGTTTGTAGAAGTTCAGTTACCAGATGACGCACAACCGGACTCCGAGTACGCCCTTCAACCACGCACAGATGCCCCAAGCGTGCGTAGACTCAAAGCGTCCCAGATGGCCTCCACCAAGTATCGTTTCCAGCGTGGCGGGAAATATACGCATTCCAAACCTCTCATCCGAGCCACTCACATTACAGCGCAACGAACATTTCTGTCAAGTTAGCCCACTTTTTACACCTCCAGACTGTACAGCAACCACCAAGAAGACCACGGTACGTTCGTCCCCTGACCCACCATCAAGCCCATCGGTCAAGCAACGTGCGGAGACTTGACCAAGACAACTTTCTACCCCAAGATATCAAGGCCAAATTTCGCTCTATTCTTGACGAATACGACAGTGTTTTTAACCCAGATATCAAAGGGTATAATGGCGCAGCCGGAGCCTTCGAGGCCAAGGTCAACATGGGCCCTGTCGAGCCACCGCAGCGCAAAGGTCGCCTCCCACAATATGCACGAGGCAAGCTCCTAGAGCTTCAAGAGAAATTCGACCAACTAGAAGATTTAGGCGTCTTCAAGCGCCCTGAAGAGGTGGACATCTCCGTAATATCTAAATCCATCCTTCCTAGTGAAGAAAGCCAGTGGTGGTTCACGTTTCGTAACGGCGTTCACCGACGTTGGACGCTATAGAAAGCCCCAACCCTCCCTGATGCCTGACGTCGACTCCACGTTACGCCACATCGTACAATGGAAACACGTCATCCGCGACCGACCTGACAAGTGCATTCTACCAGATTAGAGGTCATCTGCGATCTTGGCTACTATGCCCTCTTGCAACAGATCGGATGACCTAGGACGCGACACATAATCTCTTCCAAGGCTGTTTCCGAGCCTGGCATTTCCATTGCAGATCGAACGTAAACTCGTACACCTCGGAATGGCGTGGCAACTCCGCAATAGAGTCACGAGAGAGGGACTGTGGAGTAAACACCACACAAGAGCTCCTGCATAACTGGAAGAGAGTTTTACAGGCTCTTAACAAGTGTGGCTTTCGTCTCTCTGCTTCGAAGACGACAATCAATCCCAAATCCACAACCATACTAGGTTGGATCTGGAGCTCCGGCACTATTAAGGCCAGCACGCACCGTATCGCCACCCTCGCCTCGTGCACCGAGCCCGACTAGAGTGATTGTGCGAGCGGTGGAGAGAGCAGCCTGAGCATTGTGGTAGGCGATTCGGAGGTCGTCTGTCCATTTGACTGGTTCTTGGGACTGGTACCCTGCAATTGCGTCATCGAGCTGGGTAACGAGTGATGAGCATCCTAGGATGACACGGGATAGCACTTAAAGGCACCAATGAATGATCGCATTCGGCGTACGGACCAAAGACCAACGATCAGTTGTGGATAGTCAGCGACGGAGCAGTTAGAAAACCAGGGATCGGCGCTACCCTTTACGTGACCCGAGAAGGCAAACTCCATCTTGCCGGGTTTTTCAGTGCTAAGCTCCGAGGCCCTCAAGCTACGTGGCTACCATGTAATCAGGTGGAGGCATTATCAATTGCCGTCGCAACCAAGCACTTTAGCCCATACATGTACATCGTGCAATCCAATTAAGAACAAAGCCTGTATCCTCACGGACAGTAAGCCATGTGTCAGCAAGCGTTCGAAAATCTGTGCCGGGGAGAGTTTTCAGCCAGCCCTCGTGTCACCACATTCTTGTCAACTGTCAGCCGATATCAGGCCTCCGTCAGACATGTGTCAGGTTCCGCGATCTTGCGGCCATCTGACTTTTGCTGCCGCAATGCTCCAGTATGCGAGCATGAAGCTTGCCAAGTGTGCTCATTTGTAAACAGCATGGAAGATTCCGTAGTTCTACACATATCCATCCAAGACATATTGAAGGGTGATGCAAGACTCCCCATTACAAGCCGAGCTGCCTGGTTAGCCACCCGGTCTGAGTGTCCTGACCTACGACGAACACATGCCCACCGGGTGGGAGAGTGGTCTCTTGGCTCTCGTTGTCTTCAATGGCGGTAGCCTCATGGAGGTGAGCAGTCTCGAGTGAACGTGTCTTCGAGAGAGATATTTGACACTTGTAAAAGTTTACGTCTCAGCTTATTTGAGTGACAAGAAGCTACGATTTGGTCCCGTATAATACTGTCAGTTTGTGTCCCAAATTCGCACGTACTAACCTTCATTCGTAGTCGGGTGTACCATGAGTCGATTCCCTCTCCTGCATGGTTCTTGAGCACAACGGCGGAATTCGTATCGCTCGAAAACAACGTTGTTTCGGGATGAAAAATATCGCTTGAACTTGTCCAGGGTCACGAAATCTAAGCCCGTATCCATAAGATTGTTCGCGGTGATGTCTTGAATATCGTTGCCAGCAATACACAGGATAGCTCGTTGTCGAGTGGCGTTTGTGATGCCTTTTGCCGCCAAGTATATTTCTACGGTTTTCACTCCGAGAGACGCCTTTTGGCTTCGAATAGACGTCGAAGGGTGGAGGAGCCATTAGGTCCATGTTGGATACGGGCTCTGTCGACTACGCCAAATGTAGTGAACTTTAATAACTTTAAAGGTGGGTTACAGTCCATTCTGCGCATGTGCGGGGTTTGTTTATGTTTGCTCATGTTTTGTTTATGTTGGAGACTCCACCCCGCTATACAAGTGCGTTGTTTTTATAGCAAGCGTGTAGAACAATATGGTGATTTAAATCCTTTGATTTCGAATTCCAATCTACTTTGCTAAACGATCTAGCTGAGTTAAGAAGTAAGAAACAATACTACGCTGGCAGAAATGTCTCTAAACTGTATTTATTTCACACGCACGAGATGGATGCCGTGAAATACGAGTGAAATTCTCGGTGGTACCAAAGAATTAATTTATTCTGGTAAGCATTTTATAAAATACAACAAATCTTTGACCCTTTAAAGGCCTTCCACTTAACATGCTCTGATGTTGATTTTTTAGCCGTGTGTAAACGGTAAACTCTAAGTCGCTAACAACACCGGAGGCGTCGAGTCAATGTCAAGCATATAAAAATATGCTTGAAATGCAAATTACAAACGCTCTCTTTCAGCAGTAAAAGTCTCAAGCAAGAAAAAAGAACTTTATATATATATTACGATATATATTGACGATCGTATAAGTGTATAATAGTCCAGCCAGACTCATCCAGATTGTTCCGAGCTACACTGATGAGCTGTGGTACAGCGAAACACGTGTCTGTAGATTGAACTATGTACGCTCCTTCACTTCGGTGTTGTTGAGCGCTCTGTGAACGGTAGCGTGGGTGTCCTTTAGCAATAATGCGGCGCTCGCTGCCAATTGTGGCAGTTTGAGCGCTCTGGCCGATCGCCGGTGCTGTCCCACAAGCGGTTGTCAATGACGATCGTAAGTGTATAATAGTCCAGCCAGACTCATCCAGATAGTCCAGCCAGAGCTACACCGATGAGGTGTGGTAATATATATATATATATATATGTATATATACACTGTTATTTTCAGGGAGTTATTTTAACTCCAAAATTCGGGTCCAAAAAAAAGGTTCAAAATAATCCGTTTTGTGGAGTTAAATTAACTCCCGTTTTTGGAGTTAAAAACCAACCCGTGTTTCGGAGTTAAAAATTAACTCGCGTCATTGGGGGTCTGAGGATTAATTTTCACTTTCGGAAGACCAACGTGTGATTTGCACGCGACCGCTCGGGCTTGCTTAACTTAAACTTAAGTTAATTAACCTAGGTTCCGCGAATAATCCGCTGCGCCACCCGATCACTCTATAACTTATAGTAATATTTATCTTATATAATGAATTATTAAAAGCACTTACGAATCTTATTTTCGTTTCAAATTTTTGACCTTAATAACTTGTATAAATTTTAAACAATCTATTAAATTTCGAAGATTTTGTTGAGCATGCAGACTGCAGTATTACAAGTTAAGAACAGAACAAAACTTTTCTCAACTAGACATAAAATATATGTTTAATAACTGGACAGTACTCGACGATTCACAAAGAAAGTAAAAAAGCCAATAAGTACGGCATTCAGACTTAAAAGCGGCGGCTGTAGTCGACAGCAGCATGAACGTAAACCTTAGGCCAAACATTCTTGTTGACAGGAAGACAGGTTTCTTCAAAAACAAATGGGTTCTTGAAGCATAGTCCTTGTCCCTGATCGCCGACAAAGTCTTCGAACCGAAGGACACTTCAAATCCAACTACAGTTACAGTATAGTCTACAGATAACCTGAATATCTTTCCGTGTTTACTGGCTTTTCCCTGTCGCTGCATCGTATGTCCGAGTTGATATAATGTAAGAAACTATAGCATTTTGACTCGTCTGGGACTATTTTTTAACAAATCTTCTCAGACAACGATATCCCAATGAGGCATCTGCAAATGTGCCAGGGGCCTCCACACATGCTTCATCTGCCCATGGCTGTGCGTAATGAATGTCTTACCGCCAGATAGATGTTTAACTCCAGAGTACCTTGGGTCCAGCAAGCTCATTGTCAGCTTCATATATACGTAGAGCTTGCTGCTCTGGTCTTAACTAAACCATAACCGCATGGGTACAAGACTGTATTACCTCCGCTGCCACTTTGACTTAGCCCACCACTTATTTTTGCAATTTTGCACAATCTCATGACTGCCTTGGACCATTGATTTCAAGGCAGCACTTTCCTTGCGATAGTAACTTCTAGTTTAAGTGTTATTTGCAAGGAGTTAAATAAAAAATAACTCCACTATTGGGAGTTTTTAACTCCCAATAGTGGAGTTATTTTTTAACTCCACCTAAATGGGGTAACAGGAGAGTTATTTTAACTCTCAAAAAAAAATAACTCCACTATTGGGAGTTATTTGAACTCCCAATAGTGGAGTTATTTTTTAACTCCACCTAAATGGGGTAACAGGGGTGTTATTTTAACTCCTTGAGGGTATATATATATTAATTTTTTTGCGGTCCGGTATCCATCTGATTCGCGCGCTCTGATTGGCTAGCGAGCGGTCCGGTATCCTACGATACGGACCCCGATACCGGACCGCTGTGGATTTAAAAACAAAAACAAAATAGCTTTTTTAATATTTCGTATACTCGTCGCTTTTTACTACCTTTTGAGACAATATACTGCCAGTAAAAACAAAATAAGATGGATATAGTGACAATGAAAGCTATCACAGCGAAAGCGAATTTTATTTTCCCGAAGTTGAAGATTTTATATACGAAAAAGAAAAAGTCCAGCGAAGTGGCAACATTGTCCAAGATAACTTGGACGAAATTCAAAATTTTATTTAAGAACAACGGCCTGAAAATACAGTTAAGTGTACCTACGAGATGAATGTGTGGAACCGCTTCTGTGCTACAGTAAACGAACATGAGAAATGTTCTCTTGTGTCGGTTTTTCATGACCATAACAGAGAAAGACGGCAGTGTCGGAAAGGCTTGATGCTTTAATACAAAGCAGCTTCAGTTGTCCACAACCGCAAGATTTCAAACGTCCTGAATTGCTTAACAGTACCGCAATAACGTCAACAACCACAGCAATTACAGACTTGTTTTCCGGAGCAAAAATTGGCAAGTTTGAATGATATATACTTTCAATTTCAACTTCGCTTCAACTTTAGTTCTGGCGACACATCTTTAGTTTAGTTCAGCCGACAAAGACAAGGCGGCAAGATTCCGATTACATGTATCATCATACGAGACAAACAATGTTTTCAATTTTGCTTTTGCATGATCAATGATGAATATTAGTCCTGGTTAAGTCCTGGTTTGCTCTGTTCAACTGTACCTGTCGAATTTCCAATCTTGTTTATTAAAAAGATGACTTGAATGAGTTTGTCCTTTGTCAGGTGATTTTCTATATATGGTTCGCCTCTTTCCAAATATGGACAGCGGAATTGACCACTAGCGTTTTAGCTTCCTGTGTTTTTTACACGGCGGCAGATTTTCTTGTCTTACAATTATTTATAACAAAAAAATAAATATGTTATTTACCGTTTTGGTCGGTCCGTATAGAAAAATATTTGCCCTCGGTCTCAAAAATGTCCCTCGGCCTGCGGCCTCGGGCCATTTTTGAGACCTCGGGCAAATATTTTTCTATACGGACCTCCCAGCCGGTAAATAACATATATATATTACTTTATATATGTACCTTATACTGTGGTGTATTTATAGTATGTTTAAAGTTATAATGGAAGTCGGTCGTCCGTCGTCGGATTATGTATATGTCATGTCAGTAAAACAAACTCGAAAGCCGTGCGAGTTTACTGTATCTTAAAGAACATGGAAGGCCTTTAAAAGGCCAAAGGTTTGTTGTATTTTACGAAATGCTTATCAAAATAAACTGATTCTTCGATTCTGCGATTCCCCAGTGGTTTTTGAAGCATCGTAGCCGTAGAAATTGACCAGAATTTTCGCCACTTCATTGTTCGTATTTAATA
Organism: Chrysogorgia sp. JL179-B06; assembly: GCA_035772405.1. NCBI lineage: Eukaryota > Metazoa > Cnidaria > Anthozoa > Scleralcyonacea > Chrysogorgiidae > Chrysogorgia > Chrysogorgia sp. JL179-B06. Next base: position 5,693,906 of record JAYKKM010000149.1, on the reverse strand, counting down.
TATATATTTTTATTTAAACTTCTTCCACCTCGTGCGTGTGAAATAAATACAGTTTAGTCTTTAGAGGCATCTCTACCAGACTAGTATTGTATCTTAATTCTTAACTTAGATTAGGATTACCATCGACTACAACACATTGTTGGCAACTATCGAGGAAGCAGCATATCCAGTAAAATATATATAATTTCGTACACCATAGAAATCCAGTTTTGCCAAGAGCTTCTTATGACTGACCTTGTCAAAGGCCTTTAAGAAGTCCATGATTACAAGGTCTGTCTGTGCTCTTCTCATGAATTGTCGGGTGGAGGAGTGAATACTGAGTAGAAGGTGTCATTCAATAACTTGGCTTTATGGACAGAATCAGCCAAAGTGAGTATCTGATTTGGAGTGCTTAATAAGTGACCAAAAACGCTTACTGACCTTATAAGATTCAGTGCTGTCTGTAGGTGTAATTACATCTTCAATGTATTGCCAATATGCAGCTCTCACTTTTTTCTGCACCAGATGTTTTAACTTTTTATACCTTAGATCTTTCTTAGCATGCAGCTTATCTCTCTTTTTCATCAGCCGTTTGATCTCTGAAGTTATATAGGGGAGACCATTTCTCTGCCTAGCAAATTTGCAAGGGATGTATTTGCTGATATACTTTTGTCAAGTTCAAGCTTGAAGGAATCCCAGAGCTGGTTTACAGGTATTTCTGAGTCCATTAGGTTTGCACTCATAAAAGACTCACTAAAATCCTGCATGTGTTTGTGTAGCCCATCCCATGCTTTGTTGTATAGGAATAGCTTACGGGGTTTTTGTTCATTCACGATGGGACTGATGTCTCCTTCGACATACACAATGTCATGGTCGCTCAAGCCTGGGATGACTTTAACTTTGTTGATCAGTGAGTCATTGTTGGTAATAAAAAGATCCAGGATATTTGCTCCCCTTGTAGGTGCTGTGACTATTCTGTATGAGGCTACAGTCATCTAACAAATCCACCAACCGTGTTGTCAAGCTAGGATATGAGCAATTTGGCTTTAGGAAATTATTGTTCCAATCATAGCCTGGAAAATTCATATCGCCAGCAATCCAGATGTGCGAGCTCAGGTTGTTGACGCTCTGTATACAGACTGTTCAAAATTGGCCAAGCTGGTATCGTTGCCTTCATGCGGGTTGTAGTAAGCACATATGTATAAGCTTTTATAGGCAGCATTACCCATAGTATTTCACAGTCTGTTTCCAACTCGCATGCATTCTCTAGAGCACACAAAATCACTGGTGACAGCAATAAAAACACCACCCCCTGTAGAGTGCTCCCTGTCTCGTCTGGATACATTGAACAGTTTTGTCATGTCCTGGGGAAATATTTCACCAGTTGCAATGTCACTGTTAAGCCATGATTCTGTGTAGACAATAACATCTGGCTCATGGGTGCTTTCAACAAGATTTCAAAACTCAGCCTTTTTATTCTTAATTGACTGAGAGTTCATGTTCAAAAAGCGAATTGGATCGACGAGATTTCTTCCGCTGTAAATAATTAAGCTCTTGTTATTACACGGAGAAGATGTAGCAAGTGGGATGGGACTATGTGTAGTTTGACTCTGATCAGTGTTGAAATTTGAGGTTGACAGGACTTCAAACATATTTGACAAATATATGCTGTGGTATAAGAGAACACCTTGAACCACCTTTGGAACAAGTTTCAAACAACAAAATTACTTTAGTTCTAACATTACAAAATGATCCTGAGAAGTCAGTCATTTTCACCGATAACCCTTTGGTATCTTTTCGCCGTAATAAAAACATTCGCGACTCCTTAGTACACAAGTGCCCTTAAACAAAATACCTCGGCCCCAGCTGGAACATTTTCTTGTGGCCGTTCCCGCTGCAACACATGCCCTTTTCTCAACCCCACTACAGTTATTACTGCCCCCAAATTAAACCACACAATCCGTCACACTTTTTCATGCACGTCCACCCAACATCATTTATTGCATTTCTTGCGATAAATGCCCTAATCTACATCGGTGAAACTGGGCGACGCCTTTCAGACAGGTTTGCTGAACATTTTCGTTACGTGAGGAACAATGATGTTGACAAACCTGTAGCCTGCCATTTCAACAACTCTAACTATTTGGTTTCAGACATGAAAGTCTGTGCCATCCTTCCATCTCAGTTGGTAACGATAACCGCAAACGGCAAGAGAAGCGTCTCATCCTCTTGGTCTTAACGAACGTTTTTCTTTTATTTAATTTCCTACAAGTTTTGTTATTTTAGGTTGCTTGGAACTTTTTTATTATTAGCTTATGCACTTTATTCCTTTTCAAGTTTTTGTTTCTTACTGCTAATATATTATCGCCTAATCCCCTTGGATATTGGACCTGTCATTTCTCCCTCCCCTCAGTCTGTTTGCTGATCGACTGTAAAAATAGCAAATGATTTAACTTTTCGCATCTCATTAATTATTAGTTTCATTGTTTATCTCCCGTGCATTTGATTGGCTACTTTCTACCTGTGACACCCTTTTGGCATATATATAAGCCCTATTTATTTTATTTCATCTCGTCTTACTCTGATGAAGGGAAATAGAAATTCGATCGTTCTCTCAAACGAATCGTACAAACCCTACGAATGGAACGAATCGCACGAATTTCATGAATTCGTAGTTGCCTACCTTATAATGTGCATGTACAGAGTCTAAGACGTTCACCATTCGTTCGTTCTCTCAAAAGAATCGTATAAAAACCGTACGAATCGTACGAAATTCGTGCGTCCCTATACCTTGGTGCACAGAGTCTAAGACACATTCACCATTCGTTCGTTCTCTCAAACGAATCGTAAAAACCGTGCGAATCGTAGGAATCGTACGAAATTCGTGCGTCCCTACCTTGGTGCACAGAGTCTAAGATGTTCACCATTCGTTCGTTCTCAGCTCAAAGTGAACGAATCGTAAAAACCGTATACGAATGGTACGAATCGTACGAAATTCGTACGTCCCTACCCGTTGGACAGAGTCTAAGATGTTCACCATTCGTTCGTTCTCTCGTATACGAATCGTAAAAACCATACGAATCGTAATAACCGTACGAGATTCGTGCAGGGTGGGTGTGTGTGGGGGGGGGGGGGGGGGGGGTGGGGGGGGCGGGGGGGGGGGGGGGGGGGGTGGGGGGGGGGGGGGGGGGGGGGGGGGGGGGGGGGGGGGGGGGGGGGGGGGGGGGGAGGGGGGGGGGGGGGGGGGGGGGGGGGGGTTGTGGTAGAAAAGGCGGGCCAGGGGATTATTGCGAATTCGTATTTCTAGTGTATTTTGCAATGGTAACGACTTGTACGATTCGTACGGTATTAACGATTCGTTGAAGAGAACGAACGAATGGTGAGCGACTTAGATTCTGTGCACCTGACACGTCTGTCGATAACAAATCCTTAAAAGCCGGTTCGTCGTATGTAGATTTTGAACGCTTTTTTGAACAGTTTCGGAATTACGGAGTCTAAATACATAACGTACGTGTCTCTTATATTACGAGAACATGCACACCATTCGTAAAAACGGTTTATGTATACTTATTCGGCAATCAGCCAGCCCGGTCCAACCGCCTCGTCGCGTATATATCCTCCCTCGGCGTCCGTGCCTGCATCTGGGCAAATGATAAGCTCAGCGTTAAGATAAGGTCAATTTTCAATGTGTTTAGCGCATTGAACCAGACGTTGGAGCAACTGGCAAGCTCGGGCTGTGCGCTCACGAATGCTTCTGTCCCCTTCTGTGCCCGCATACTCATATTCTGTGCTCATACTGTGCTCGACTTTTCCTCGTTTTGTCTTTTCTAAAAATTAGTTCCACGCGATATCTCACATAACAAAGGAACATTTTATTTTCCGCCTAGTGGAGATTCGACGCTTATAGGGCGGGTTTCCACTAGGCGAATATTTTTGCGCGAAGCGAATTTCTATATTCATATTTCTGATTAGTTCCAGCTGAGAGTTCATAAGAGAAATGTATAGGACTTAATTGGACAACCATACTGTAGTTGGGACAAAGAGTGTTCATTTGACTATGCTAAAGCCTGGTTTCCATATGATCGCTACGATCGCTGCGATCGCTCAATTTTAAAACCGGCGATCGTAGCGATCGCGGCGATCGTCATGTTTCCATATAATCGCTACGATCGCTCAATTTTAAAACCGGCGATCGTAGCGATCGTGGCGATTGAAGCGATCGTTATGGACGAAGTAAACAAAGACAACTTTCGTTTACTATCGCAAGCACAGCTTTTTATTCTAGTTGCTCTTATTAGTAAGGCCTATTTCAAACGTCGAATTTATCATGTGTCGAATCTAATACACATTAGGTTCGACAAAATTCGACGTCGGTTTCAAACATCGAATTTATCATGTGTCTAACGTATAATCGGCCTCCCGTAAAAAGAACTCGTTCGGATTGCATTTTAAAAGTATACTGCCTTAGTTAATCTCGTCCAAGTTTGTTTGGACGAACTTGCGCCAAGGAAACATCGTTTTGGGGTTCGATAGATATTTCGAATGAGAGAAGAGCTTGGGGTGCGGGCACCGAAGTCATACAGTCATACTCTAGAAATACCACCATTCGCGACAAACATATTTTTGTTTGAATATGTGAAGCTTGTGCCGCGGATAAATTATATTACTAGATGGTGATACAAACGCCGTGACTCCGTCTGTGGGTCCGTTCATGCGAAGCATTCCAAGCTCTGTTTGACAATCATTCTCAGGGAAACATGAAGAGAAATGGCACTGTTGACATGCTTCTGCCATCATGCATTTGGCCTGCTTTGCCGGCACTGTTGACACGTGGCCTGGTTTGCCACGCTTGAAACAAAACTGAAGCACTTTGAGTGACCGCGCGCTTCGATTGCTCAATATCAATTTTCAGGTAAAGTGATAAAGTTGGGCTATATGTCGACGCAGAATGCAAAAGTGGTTAATGAAGTTGTTAATGGTTACCATCTTCTAGCAGTACTATAGCAGTTTAGCCTGACAAAATAAATCGGACGCTCGTTGATTTGTTTACTTGTCCGGTCACTCACGGGTCACTCCGGTGGTACTCTCTTTGAAAAGTTGTACTCCCTCATGATTTTATAGTATATATTGCATGGAGGTATTAGTTATTAGAGAATTACTCACAGTTTTAAGCAGGGGCGGATCTAGGAATTTTTCAGTGTACGTCAAAACACGGAAATTGCGCAATCTAGGGGGGTGCGGGGGCATGCCCCCCGGAATTTTTTTAAAATTTGGCTCTCTGAAATGGCATTTCCTGCATTCTGACAAGATTTTTTTAGAAAAATCTTACAGTGCTAATTTGCATTTTTATGGCCACATTTTGCGATTTATTTTTAAAAAAAATGCTTGCACTTGTTTCAATCGTTATTGGAGAGCTTGTTTTGGACTGTTTCGCTCTGTCAGAGCTCATCAGCATGCCTAGACATGGACAGCCAAGACATAGCCTTAGCTGCCAAATTCCTTCTCTGATTAGAAGAAATAAAGTAAATAGACCATAAGACATTTCATGGGTACCGACTGAGAGGAGCTCACACTCACTGTGGCCTCACATCATCTTGGTCATATTAATTCTGAGTTTGCAAAAGCTTGAGTAACTAATTTGTTTTCCTTTAACTTATCAAGCTGAAAGACACTTGATGTATGTATATAACTACCAAATAGTTTACCCCTTATCTACCCTGAGCTGTCTGGTTTTGAGGCGCCAGATACTCACCTAAAGAGAAAGAGTTATGAGAAGAGAAAAATGGACCATGTAGGACATTTCATGGACATAGAGAGAGCTCACTCTCTACATCATCCTGGTCATATTAACTATCTATTACTTTATTCTACCCCTTATCTACCCCGAGCTGTCTGGTTTTGAGGTGCCAGTTACTTGCCTAAAGAGAAAGAGTTTTGAGAAGAGAATAATAGACCATGTAGGATGTTTTATAATTGAACACATTTTTTATTAGAATTTAGAACATCAATTTCCAAATCGGTCGTACCTTTGGCTTTCTCTCTATAAGTAGCAATATCATACTCATGAATAAAATTTATTTGGGAAGTGCTGGTAGTGATAGTTGAACTTGTGGATGGTGAAGTGGTTGCAGAAGGAGCAGGTGAGTTGGTTGCAGCTGTTTTGCAGCTGTTTTGCCACTTAATTCTGACGATGGAACAAAAGCAATTGGTGTGTTTGATAGTATGGCAAGGTTTGGGGTCTGGTGTAGTTATAAAAGGAAAATAAATTTTAGATTGAACCAAATTTCCACTGGAATTTTATTTAGACTTTACAGGTTGGAGGAGATTTTTTGTGAAACATCCTTTTTTCTCCTCCTGTTGGCTCAGCATAAAACATGAGAGGGACAAAATGATATGGTTGAAATACGTTACCTGATTCAACAATGCCTTGAAAACAAAATAGGATATGTACATCTCACATACCTCTTAAAGGTGGACATGGTTCTACTTTACAATTAAAAAGTAATTTAAATTTCTGTTCCCCACAGTCAGGGTAATAACAAAAAATATTTCTGTTTGTAACAGAAGCCAAACCAAGAATACATAAGAAACTAGATCATGTGTTATCACAACAGTTTAAAATAGCTTCTTTTTTAACAAGCTGATTCGCAGAACATCCAGAATCTATACTAGGAGATCTATATTTAAAAGCCAGATACAAAGTCAAAACACAATCCAAACCAATCGAATATTAAAGAAAAAATAAACAGTAGACTGTTCGAGAAGAGGTATTGGAATTCAATATTTAACGCTGTTGATCAGATTATTGAAGTAAAAATTGGCGATGGTTGGCTAAACACATCTCATTATCTCAATAATTAATATATGATGTATTATTCATAAATACTCTATAGTCGAACATAATATACGTCACCTATCTTATCTAATTTAAATAATTTACGCTTTTAAAGGTTACACAAGTTTTAGGAACTAAACTACTAAAGCTAAGATAGTTTCCACTCACTTTATTAAAAGCAATACAACTTTCTTTCCATTAACAGCTCTTGCACACTGAGGATTGAGGAATATGACTCTGGGTCAAAATCCCGGTACAATGTCTTGCAGCGTTCTCTACAAGTTCGGCCGTAACATCCGTAGACCATAATCGAAACTCAGTCTCATTCGAGTCAATTTACTGCTGACCATGTGCTGACTAAGACAGCCGAGTTATACTTTTTCTCACTTCCGACGTACACTGCATTTACTTCCGACGTACACTGGCCATTTTTTACTGCTTTTGACCAATCAGTGCTCGTGTTTGCGGCCATTTTGCCGTACATCGGCCATTTTGCCGTACTCGAATTATCCTCAATTGTAAATGGAAGAAAGGAGGTCCCTCAATAACCCTATCATATGAACAGTTTCGTTCAGACTACATGAAGTAGGCAAAGTCTTCTCAGCCGAAAATATTTTTTTTAGCGCGCTAATTACGGGCAAAATGAAAATTTCGAAAATTTCAAAATTTAAATAAAATTTTTAAAAGTTTGAATATTTATTTTTCAAATTTTTAAAACATTTTTAGAAGTTTTTTTGAAAATTCAAACTAATTAATTCATGAATAAATTAGTCTCGAAGTTTAGTGTACGTCGCTTGCCGTGTTTGACGTACCCTAAATCCGCCCCTGGTTTTAAGTCTTTACAATGAGAGCGCCTGCCAGTCTCCAGGCATGCTCTTCTCACCGTGGCGAAAGCGCCACGTGCCGAATTAAACGGAAATTGACAATACACATGTCAAAAGCTCTGGCTTAACTTGAGGTTTTTTACGTTATCTTATAGTTCACATAAGAGCAATCAGTTACATACATGAGAAGCATGTCGGATAGCAATGCCAATGATATACAGTAGTTCATCGTACGTAGTACGGATTTGGAGTTTTGAAACTTGTCAATGGACCGTATTATATGCACGTGATAAGATCGACCGCAATATTATTAAGTTCGACCGCTTTGGTCGGATATATGCTTATTCAAACGTCGAATTTGTCACTTATCTAGGTTCGACACATGATAAGTTCGACACATGATAAGTTCGACGTTTGAAACGGGATGAGTATAATATAATATACCCGATGAGTTTAAGAAACATGCGACAGCAAAACATGCCGTTGGGTCAATAAACGGCTCGAAACACAACAGTTATAACATAATCGTAAATCGTATCAAGATGCCCGTTAAATTTTCTTGTCCTAAAATGCTTTCACGCAATAATAGTTATTTGGTAAGACTATTTCGGGAGATATTATTGTTAACGTTATTTGATAAATTCCAACATAACAGGCTTTCAGTTTGTGCATTTGTACCAACGTCGTCGTCGTTGTTAGGAGTTCAACCACGAAATCGTTATACATTGTATGCAGAATACAGAGACTAATATAAGAATGACTTCAAAACTGCTCCAATGATTACCAGTTAATAATTCCCTTTGTTTTGAACTTGATACGGCAAGTTATTTGACGTCCGCGTCATGTCTTTCTGCTGCCGGCTTTTGGTCGGATGAACTCGGAACCCGAAGCGTTTAGTCGACCGTTGCGGTTAGATGTGTAGACCGCAACCTAACCGCTACCTCACCGCTTCCTCACCGCTACCTCACCGCAACCTCACCGCAACCTCACCGCATCTCCACCGCTACCTCACCGCAACCTCACCGCAACCGCAGTGTTAGGTTACTTCTGAGCGGTACTGTACGTCATCAAGACAGATAATTATTTTACAGATATTTACATAAACTAGAAGTTACTATCGCAAGGAAAGTGCTGCCTCAAAATTCAAGGCAGTTGTGATATTGTGCCAAATAGCACAAATAAGTGGCGGACTTATTGAAGTCAACAGATGTAAGTCAACAGAATCAGATGTAAGTTGAACAGTTAATATTGAAGCCAATAGATGTAAGTTGAACAGTTTCAAAAAAATGCAGTTGAACATAAAGATAAAATAGTTGTATAACGTAATTCTCTGTGCAAGGCTTGCAAAAAAATGCAGTTAAATATGAACACAAAAAGTTGACATTATAGAAGTCGATAAACTAACAACTGCCAGAAGTTCAGCACTAAAGCAGAACACGTTATATGACGATTGACGAACGAGGCTCTTCACAAAATATCGTGGCTTGATCTTGTAGCTAAAGAGATTTTATTTTGTTTGCATGCAAGCCGTTGGCAAGTTCTATCCGAACATTTGATTCAGATAGTTTCCGCATCCGGCGATTATACGAACATCTACGAGTTACGACATAAAACGTCATAAATCTGTGGACATCCATGAAAAATCGAGCGTGATTTGAATGTAGATTGACTATACATAGTTCCGCGAAGAGGTCTGGGTACGAGACACAGCAACCCAAGTCAAGATTAGTGTGCTGCCTGTGGCAGCAAATATTTACATAAAATGCTTTAGTTTCACTGATTCATCTAAATTTGCGTGATGTATACAATGAAGGAATCGTTTAATCTTATCACAGTAATGTGTTTTATAGATATATAGCCGAATATCGCTGGGGTACCGTACCGATCGCTGAGATCGTAAGGATCGCTGAACCAGTGTTTCCATATAATCGCCCTAGAACATTTTCTATCTCGGCGATAGCGATCGCTACGATCGTGTGGTTTCGTGTGGTTTCCGCTACGATCGCCGGGTTTTAAATTGAGCGATTGCAGCGATCGTAGCGATCATATGGAAACCAGGCTTAAGACAATAAGCCAGTGCGTCGGATAAATCTTATTTCAATTCATAATATCAGGCTGGGAATTCAGTATAACGAATTTGCAAGTGTAAATAGAAATGCAAATGTCTATTGTGGTTTTAGCCTGATGTTATGAATTAAAATAAGTTTTATCCCGACGCAGAACTCGTCATTTTGACGCGCAGTGGACATTACGAACTGGCTTATTAGATAAATTTACCCAAGAGTATTCGGCATAATATGTGGTGATTTCAAGATTGACTTTCATGGCTATCACATGAAAGTCAGAAGCAGCAGATAGTTAAAATATTTGGTCCCTCATATCAGCAAAAGTTGCATCTACCTTCCTATACAACCGATAATGGATCACTTCTGGTTACAAGTGGAATATATATGAATCATATTTTTCAGACCACAAACCGATGTGGCTGCATGTGCCTTAAAATAGATGAGACATGCAAATACATATAATACATACATCATAATGTTCGCTTCATAATATGTCTTACACACAGGTTAAAAGTTTAAAAGTTTAAAAACTACCAAACGTAATTTTCAACTACAAGGTCATCTTCAGGGTTTAAATTAACCATTAACTAACCTTCGCGACAGCTGCAAAGCTGAGTGAATAATCAAACTAAACCTTCATTGGTTAAACAACCTGTTAACAAACATCTTTTGTATACTATAATAAAATTGTCGTATATTATGTAATAAAAGATTGCTGGTAGCATATAGGAATAACGAGACCATTGGCTGCGTTATAAAACAACCCATGGTCATAAGCAAGCTTTATAAGCAAGCTTATAAGCGACCTTTAGGACTTTGTCACCTATCCCTCGTTTTGAACGTTATCTCGATCAATTTAACCGTTTTTATGAAAACAGATTTGGAATTAGCGAGTGTAAATACATAACACAGTACGTACCTATTATAATATATATGTATATATACACATATATCGTTAAATCGTAGAATACCCGTCCACTTTATACACAAATATCCAGCATATATCAATAGTGTATACATATACGCAAATTACACACAATAAACTGTATACGTTATCTCGATCAATATTTAACCAATTTCAATTCTGAAAACAGATTTGGAATTAGCGAGACTAAATACTTAACACACGTACCTGTTATCTTACGCAAACGTGTATACCCTTCGTAAAAACCTCTTTATGTAGTTCTTCTGATCACAAATCGATAATGGCCAATCGGATCACCCAAAACGACCTTTTACTTCCTTATAAGGATCGAGTTGGTCCTACCATGTGTGGCTTATATATATACAGTATATATATATATATATATATATATATATATATATATATATATATATATATATATATATATATATATATATATATATATATATATATATATCTATATCTATATATATATATATCTATATATATATATATCTATATATCTATATATCTATATCTATATCTATATATATATATCTATATCTATATATCTATATCTAGTATATACTGTATCTATATCTATATATATATATATATATCTATATATCTATATCTATATATCTATATCTATATATCTATATCTATATCTATATATATCTATATATATATATATATATACACTGTAAATGAAAATGGGCTGAAACGACCCAAAAAAGGGGGCCGAAACGGTGACCCCAGAATAGATCTTTTTTTGGGGTCAAAATGGCACCTATAATAAGATGGCCCCTAAGGGGTGATTTGGCCCCTCCAGGGTATGGGCTGTTTCAGCTTTAAGTAAGGGCTGTTTTAGAAGAAGCAGGGGCTGTTTCAACTTTTGACCAGGGCCATTTCAGAAAATCGCGGGGCCATTTTGGAAAATCAAGGGGTCGATTTGGCTCCTATTCGGTGGCATTATGGCCCCAAAAAAGTGTCGATTCAGCTTGCGGAGCGGAGCTATTTTGGCTCCAACAATAGAGAGCAGTTTCAGCCCCCAATGAAGGGCTGTTCTGGAAGAAGCAGGGGCTGTTTCAACTTTTGACCAGGGCCATTTCAGAAAATTGTGGGGCCATTTTGGAAAATCTAGTAGTCAATTTGGCTCCTATTCGGTGGCATTATGGCCCCAAAAAAGTGTCGATTCAGCTTGCGGAGCAGAGCCATTTTGGCTCCAACAATAGAGAGCAGTTTCTGCCCCCAATGAAGGGCTGTTCTGGAAGAAGCAGGGGCTGTTTCAACTTTTGACCAAGGCCATTTCAGAAAATCGCGGGGCCATTTTGGAAAACCAATGAGTCACTTTGGCTCATATTCGGTGGCATTATGGCCCCCAAAAAGTGTCGATTTAGCTTGCGGAGCGGAGCTATTTTGGCTCTATATTTTAGTCATTATACGGACCCAAAACAAGCCAATATACAGCAGATTGAAAGTTAGCAAAATTTTTGAACCGTTTGGACCAGTATGCGGCTTGGACCTGCACCCAGATTCGAACAAAAGATTAAAATACAGCAACTGTACAATATTTAGAATGAATAATAATTGTAATAATTTTCATTTGCGAAGTTAACAAAATAAATAATATACGGAACCATAACTAGCAATATTAATAACCTGAAGGCATTGTCTAATATCACATTGATTACTGTACTTGCTGAAACCTATTTTGTGAATAACTTGCGTAAGAGTTCGACTGTCTGAACAAATAAAGTTTTTCAATTCATTGATAACAATAACCTAAAAATAATAGCCAAAATATAAACATGGTTCTCATGAAATACTTATGAAAATGCATTGAAAAATTGCAACCCTTTTGCTTAGTGTTGCCAAGAACTACAGTTTCCAAAAAGGATAACACACCCTTAGCGTTACCATAATCTATATTAAAACATAGAAACTTGTCAACAAGGAAAGAACAGCCTCAAAACAGCACTTGTTTGTTATTATACTCCAATGCAGTTCCAAGGACCACAATACGAGGTTGTTCCAAGTTTGACACAACAAGTTTCACTTTTTCATGCTCCTAAAAATAACCAATCAGATAAAAAATTAATCTGTTGCCTTTCAATATTTTTCGACCTACAGTTCTAGTACAAACTTAATAAAATCTTGAATAATTCTCTATGAAGAAAAAATTCCAACTTTCTTCATGACGAGAAATGAAAGACATTTAGGGGGCGGGGCGGAGGAGGTGTTGGGCACTATACTATTACCCAGACTACCAACAATAAATTTTCACGGTTATTTTCAGGAATAGAATTGTCCAGTAATTTAACATAGTTTAATTCATTGGATTTCTGACTCTGCACTCCCCATCCAATCAATAATTTATTTTTTATGGAAATGAGAAATAAATTGGTTTCCATCACCTGTTTGCTTGTTTAATATACTGCATAACACTGTTTTATACATAATACTGCTGTTATGAATGTGGGAGAACTTGGAGTAGACAGACGATACATGGACGATCGTCAAGCTCGTATCCTCAGAAAAATTATGTCCCAGACAGGAATCGAACCTGTAATATAACACTGTTTGTTAAGTGTTAAGTTATTTATTAAAATAGAGGCCTCGTCTTCACCTCATCCATATTCATATATTTAAAAATACCACCATTTGTCGCGTAGTTTTCAAAGCCGAGTGTTTATTTACAGTTTACGAGACTGGTAGCTAAACAAATGGCGGACAATATATCGAACCACGATACATGCAAGACAAGAAATGGAAATATACCGTCTAGTATGCAATGAATTGCACTCAAAATTATGCGCAGATTCCGGAGAAAGGACTAATAATACAAGATTCGACACTGAGAAAACGCAGAGATCACAAATACACGCAAAAAATCATATATGCAACCGAAGGAACTGTCTCTTGGGCAACTCGAATCAGATTGAAACCAGCTTGTAAACTGACTGAAATGGATGTATTTGAATGGCATGGGAAGCTAGGTCAGTGGTAATTATGATTTCTCCATATTTGTTCTTGTTGAGCATTTGGTCAAAATTTGTTCGCGATAAACGCATCGTTCAGAACGTAAAAACAGGTTTGCCAATGACATTTCAGTGACTGATACTTCACTTTGCTTGTATCAGATTGAAATGATAGGTTTTCTCAAACATCTAGAGACATATTAAGACATTTCTTTATTCTCCCTATGTAATTACTATTCGGGTGAGAATTGTGTTGTATACAGTACATTCCCAACGCGCGTGCGTGGCCTTCATTTCTCGCCATGCAAACAAATGCCCAGAATAACAACTGATGTCACTAGTAGCAGAGCTAGCCATATTGCAGTATTTGCAATACAATACAACAAATAGCACAATTATGTTAGACTGTTAGTTATAGTGACGCTTAGGAGTTTCGTAACACCTGGCTTTGTGCGTGTAGTCTCAGTGTACATGCAGAGAAACTACACTCACATGTTGTGTAAGACAATTCTGATATATAGCAAAATTATAAGTAGTGTAGTTGTGTATTGCCGAGGTTTTAATGCATGTATGTGTGTATTGTATGCATTGTATGTATGTAGAGTATGTGTATATGTGTGTATGTATGTCAAAATGTCAGTAGTGCATTCCTGCAGTTTACAAGTTTACAACACACATTATATATATATAATATATAATATATATATATATATTTATTTATTTCAAAGAAACAAAACACACATTTTTTAATTAACAAAACTATACAGGACAGATACATACCATGATGGGCAGTTTGAATTTTTCTATCCAGTTAGTCTTAGCCTTGAATAATTATAAAGAGCATGGTTGTGATATACTGTATGTTCAATTTTACAATCTACAGTGTACAGTGCAGTGGTAAATATACATGTATTCCAACACTAATCAAATATACATAACCAGTACTGCAAGCCTGCCTTTGGCATCAGCAAATAATTTGTCTGTTTGCAACTTGCAAATCATGATACATACCGTAGATGTGTGAAACTAGCATTAATGTCACTAAATACCTCAACTTATTTGTTGGGTGTTGATCCAAACACTGAATTAATACACAAACAGGACACTTTCTTGAGGTGTTCCAGTGCTGGTAATTTTGAAACCTAATTCAGCAGTATGCCAAAGCTATATACATCTGTTGCAGCACATGGATGATACAACCCGTCATATAATGCACAGGGTTAATGACAATGTGTTGATAGTTACCTTTGTAAAGTTTCTTTTATTACTTGGAATTTTCTTTACTACACAATTTCTTATATAATTTGCCTTATTTAAAATTTAAATATACTATTTTAGGTTCTAATTGCATAGCAGAACCGTGGATAACCATAATATTATCTGACTTAATGTCACAATGGAGAATACCCATTGTGTGTAAATAAAAACATCCATCACAACACTTGCCCAGGCTATCCAACTAATTATTTTGCACAAGAGAAATAGGAGCAATACCTTTCAACAATGAAAATACTGTTCAGCATTTTGAATCACAGACCACAAAATTCCTGCAGCCCTGCAGGTTCCCAAAGAGTGTGCAGCCCATGTATATCATAGTACAGACCGTAGAAATGTGATTAAATAATATATTTATAAATCAAACATATAACATTGATAGATTTTTTATATACAAGTGTAAATTAAGCTAATTAAGAAACATTATTTTGCTTCAAGGGCAGCATAACCAGGTAATTGTATATGTTGTGCAGTTCTACAAACTCTTGAAATCTAAAAGTGATCTTACACTCTGGGGAAAAAGGGCCGCCAAATTATAAGAATGATAATAGGATAATACATTTCCCTGTCCATTGAATTTCTATCCAATAAGCTGAAATAAACCACTAATGTGAATGTCCATAATATTTGCCAGTTCAGGCATTCAGAAACTGTCCGTCTATTTATTTATTAATCCTAAGCTTCCTATAACTTGTTGAATAATTTTCTCGATAGAACTGTCAAAGATTCAATGATAAAAGATATTTAAATCGTAGGCATTAGACAAAATTGCAATAATTAAGTCTTAACTAGCTTAAATAGGAGAACATTAAACATACACATCAAAATTACTAACTACTAAGGTTAAATATATTGGAATGTAAAATATGGCAAATTTAAGACTTACATGCACAGATGAAGCCAGCCGATACACCTACTCGGGAGAACTAGCTTGGTTGGGAGAACTAGCTTGGTTGGGAGAACTATCGGCAGACGATGGCGATTGTCATTGTGACTGGATACGCATTTGGCCTCGGCTAGAAGTGTTTGGTACATGTACACCACCATAACACCATCATCTTCATTCTCGCCGTCACTCGCACACGCACACTACAAATATAACAAACAGAGAAGCTGGAATTTAATACTACAAGGCTCGTATTCGTTTTGTAGCTTATATACGCAACAATTTGAATAAGCTTAGTAGCGAAATCGACAGTCCAGTGATCAGGTCGACATGGAGATCAGCCATGTTGAAAATTCTTCCACAGCGGACAATCCAACTACGAGGCGTTTCTTGAACGTATTTCCTGAGAAAAGTAACATCTTTATAACACTAAATATTAAGTGAACAAAATACTGTATCGAACGCGAGTTTAGCGCTAGATTTTATCCCATTTTCCTTCTTCGAATGCAAATATAAATCCCAACGGTCACTTGTAGAATAGGCGCCAAATTCGCAAATAGTTTCTACGCATGTTCGGAACCTCTGAATGAATATATCGCGGGCGCATACATTCTCGTTCCCAGAGCCCGGGTCGTCTGCGCCGGGTTTTCGAATAGAACATTATTTTGTTAGATAGAAATTGTTAAAAAGTTACAATGTATAAAATTTGCGAAATCGAAAATTTTAACGTGAATTCTTACCTTCTCTTCAATTACGTCGCTAAGAAATCCCTTGAATTTCTGGCGAAATTTGAATGAAGGAAAAAAGTGTCATTTCTGCGTCAACTTCGTACAAGGTTGTCATGTCCTCGCCATTTAATTATTCACTTTCTATAACAATATATAGCAATATATAGTGCAATATATAGTGTCATTGCAGTAAAAGTATATAATATCGCGAAACTTACCGATACGTTCCACGACCTTCTGGGAAATCATGGGACAGCAACCAATCTTTTACTTCTGAACATAAAAATGTTGTCTGGAAGCATCCTATCCATATTGATGTAGCACGATGTAGCTGGTTAAGTCTAACTCGCAAAACGGTTCAAATGTATGATGTATCTACTAACCAGAATGGCCCATATTTATAATATTGTCTTACTGGCCAAACATGCCACTTGAAATTAGATAGATGATATTCTCGACCAATAAAAACTATCGAGAAGATAATATCAATGCTTTCACGCGCGTCGCTTTAACACGCGCGAACCGATTACACAGAGAGAACTATTTGGCAGGAGAGTCGATTTGAGACACGGTCGAGTCGACTTGAAACGCGCGAGTCGATTTGACACGCCCTAGTCTATTTGACAGCCGGGAGTCGATTTAACACACACGGGTCGATTTGACACGTGCGAGTCGATTTGACACGCGCGAGTCGATTTGACACGCGTTAGTCGATTTGACAATTGACATGAGTCGATTTGAAACTTGGGGGTCGATATGACACGCGGGCGTCGATTTGAAGTACGGGAGCTAAATTGGCACGAGGGAGTCGATTTGACAACGGAGTCGATTTGCCACCAGGAGTCGATTTGACAAATGGGTCGATTTGACATGTGTAAGAGCCAATTCGGAAAAAGAGAGCCAAAATGAATTCGTTGGGGGCTGATATGGACATCATAAGTAGCGCTGCAAGTGGAGCCGTAACAGCCCCGGGAATGAGAGTCGTTTTGATCTGTGGGGCTGAATTGGAAAACGGTGGGGCTGAATTGAAAAATGGCAGGGCTGTTTTGGAAACGGGTAGGGCCAAATTGGCTTTTTAGTGTACCTAAAATGGCCCTGTTAGTGTCGATCTAGCTCGAATCCCAAAATGGCTTTCACGTAGGGCCAAAACAGCTTCGGCTCCAATAGGGCTAAAACGAAATTTGGGGTCGTTTCAACCCTTTTTCATTTACAGTGTATATATATATATATATATATATATATATATATATATATATATATATATGTAATATATATGTGAAGATATGCATCAAGCCTATATACCTCAGAAAAACTTTTCTGAGTCCCTGACGGGAATCGAACCCGTAACCTTCTGATTGCCGGTGAGACGCTCTAACACGAACTGATGTGATATGTGTGATATGCCTATACTCTATCGAGTCTCAACGTATCGTGTTCAGTTAATATTAACTGCAAGTTATATGTGAATATATTAGAACTGGTGAAGTGACGGCTTGTGAAATAATATGTAATATATATGTGAAGATATGCATCAAGCCTATATACCTCAGAAAAATTTTCTGAGTCCCTGACGGGAATCGAACCCGTAACCTTCTGATTGCCGGTGAGACGCTCTAACCATTGAACCACACGAACTCAGATGGAGAGCGAAGGTTAATTAATATATATATATATATATATATATATATATATATATATATATATATATATATATATATATATATATATATATCTTATAGGTAATATTTGGCATTTCACTCGATCAAACTACATGTTGAAAGGATTTATGGTGAAGGAAAATTTCGAGTGTTGGAATACATACATTTTAAGACCAAACCGGGACCAGTTGCGAAAAATGCAACTTAGCGGCCTTCCGGTAGGAATTGAACCCGCGACTCTGCGATTGCTAGTGCAGTGCTCTGACCACTGAGCTACGGAAGCCGTTGCCGAGAGCCTAATCCCGGCATTACCACCACCATATATACAGAACTCGTGACTAGGCTCTCGGCAACGGCTTCCGTAGCTCAGTGGTCAGAGCACTGCACTAGCATCGCAGAGTCGCGGGTTCAATTCCTAGCCGGAAGGCCTTAAAGTTGCATTTTTCGCAACTGGTCCCGGTTTGGTCTTAAAATGTATGTATTCCAACACTCGAAATTTTCCTTCACCATAAATCCTTTCAACATGTATAGTTTGATCGAGTGAAATGCCAAATATTACCGATAATATACCCAGAATCTTATCCCGGCATTACCACCACCATATATACAGAACTCGTGACTATAGGCTCTCGGCAACGGCTTCCGTAGCTCAGTGGTCAGAGCACTGCACTAGCATCGCAGAGTCGCGGGTTCAATTCCTAGCCGGAAGGCCTTAAAGTTGCATTTTTCGCAACTGGTCCCGGTTTGGTCTTAAAATGTATGTATTCCAACACTCGAAATTTTCCTTCACCATAAATCCTTTCAACATGTAGTTTGATCGAGTGAAATGCCAAATATTACCTATAATATACCCAGAATCTTATCCCGGCATTACCACCACCATATATACAGAACTCGTGACTAGGCTCTCGGCAACGGCTTCCGTAGCTCAGTGGTCAGAGCACTGCACTAGCATCGCAGAGTCGCGGGTTCAATTCCTAGCCGGAAGGCCTTAAAGTTGCATTTTTCGCAACTGGTCCCGGTTTGGTCTTAAAATGTATGTATTCCAACACTCGAAATTTTCCTTCACCATAAATCCTTTCAACATGTATAGTTTGATCGAGTGAAATGCCAAATATTACCGATAATATACCCAGAATCTTATCCCGGCATTACCACCACCATATATACAGAACTCGTGACTATAGGCTCTCGGCAACGGCTTCCGTAGCTCAGTGGTCAGAGCACTGCACTAGCATCGCAGAGTCGCGGGTTCAATTCCTAGCCGGAAGGCCTTAAAGTTGCATTTTTCGCAACTGGTCCCGGTTTGGTCTTAAAATGTATGTATTCCAACACTCGAAATTTTCCTTCACCATAAATCCTTTCAACATGTAGTTTGATCGAGTGAAATGCCAAATATTACCTATAATATACCCAGAATCTTATCCCGGCATTACCACCACCATATATACAGAACTCGTGACTAGGCTCTCGGCAACGGCTTCCGTAGCTCAGTGGTCAGAGCACTGCACTAGCATCGCAGAGTCGCGGGTTCAATTCCTAGTCGGAAGGCCTTAAAGTTGCATTTTTCGCAACTGGTCCCGGTTTGGTCTTAAAATGTATGTATTCCAACACTCGAAATTTTCCTTCACCATAAATCCTTTCAACATGTAGTTTGATCGAGTGAAATGCCAAATATTACCGATAATATACCCAGAATCTTATCCCGGCATTACCACCACCATATATACAGAACTCGTGACTAGGCTCTCGGCAACGGCTTCCGTAGCTCAGTGGTCAGAGCACTGCACTAGCATCGCAGAGTCGCGGGTTCAATTCCTAGCCGGAAGGCCTTAAAGTTGCATTTTTCGCAACTGGTCCGGTTTGGTCTTAAAATGTATGTATTCCAACACTCGAAATTTTCCTTCACCATAAATCCTTTCAACATGTAGTTTGATCGAGTGAAATGCCAAATATTACCTATATATATATATATATATATATATATATATATATATATATATATATATATATATATATATATATATATATATATATATATATATATATATATATATATATATATATATATATATATATATATACGTGTAGGTTTTGGTCTACGAAATGCAAAGAGTGCTCAACAACATATAGTTAGAGCAAATAATAGATTTTCGCTTACCTCAAAACTGGTCTGCTACAACTTGTTTCATCTGTAAAAGAATCTTCAGGCAGTGACAATATCGAAAGGGATGACCGCTTATTTATAGGCTTTCTGCCGGAAAGTGGGGGCGTATGTGGGGGACAAAGCATGAGGTCATGGCTTTGTTTGCGTTGATTACGCGAAATTTATTACGATGACGACACTGTGAAATTATTTCCGCTCTTTTGTTGAGTAAACTATTCTTATTTTTTTCTTTTAAAATACAAAATTTTTCTTCTAAACATAAATTGCATCGTTTTGATCCTCCTGTGTACGAAATAGAATGTTTTAGAATTTGCCAATTAATACTGAAATCTTTATTGTTTTCTTTCAATGTCCAAATATATTTCGAAAGTTCGGTGTCATTTTCATGCTTTTTATGTTGAAAAGATTTAGTGTGGTTGGCCAATCGCTCTTTGAATGTGGTTGCAGTCATACCAATGTAGTGTTTTATTTCGTTTGTGATGTTTACTGTCACTGTTGCTTTGTATACTATGTCTCTAGTCATGCATTGTTCTTGAAGCGGGCAAATGGTGTTCTCTCTACAACTGCAATTAGTAGCGTCCCTATCCTGCGGTTTGATGTTCCTAGCTATGCGTGCATTGTGCTTAGTGATTATTGACTTAACATTGTTCATGCAGCTGTAACTTACTTTAACTGTATTTCTGTTAAAAATCTTATGGAGCTTGTGGTGCGGAGGGAAATGTTTGTCAATTAGGCTAAGGAAATTACGTCCTATGTTAGTGCTGACACTCTTGCTAAATGGTGGGTTGAACCAAATGATATTGCGTTGCCTATTCCTACGTGGTCGTTGCGGTGTATCATGAGTGTAGCTAAGTTCATGATTAAAGTTGCTGTGCCTAAGCGCGTTCTGATATAAGGGTGCAGATTCCTGAAAAGTTTGCTCATCTGACGAAAGGAGTTTAATGCGTTTGTTAATTGATGCAGGTAGTTGCCTTGTTATGCTTGGTGGATGGTTAGAGTGCATATTTATGTATAGCGGATCGTCATTGGGCTTCCTATAGGGCCTATAGTTTCCATTGTTAAGGTCGAAAGTTACATCTAAAAAGTTTACTATACGTAAATTTGATTCGGCGGTGATTTTTAGGTCAAATTGCTCGAAAATTTTGTGGAGATCTTTTCTTGTTTTGTCTGCTAAACGTGCTGATTTACTTTTTATGATAGCCAAACCGTCATCTCTATATAGGCCGATGCTTTCTTTGCCAAATTTCTTACTTAGGTGGTTTAAAATGAAAAGGCCTACGAGCTCACAAATTTCCGCGCCGTCGAAACTGCCCATGGTAACGTCGAACAAATTCTTGCTATCTTTTTTTATCCATGAAATTCCGCTATTGAAAAGGAGGGATTTTCTAGCGTGTTTTATTATTGAAATGTTGTTTTGAGGTATAGTAGCCAAATTTGAAGCCCAGGACAGAGCTTGGTCCAATAGTTTTTGAGAAATAGATGGATAGAAATCGACAATGTCAAATGAAATGAAACTGTGTCTGTCCTTATCTTTTATATTGCCAAACCACTCAATAGCTTGTTTTGTATTTCTCCATTGATTTAAATTCAGTTTTTGTCTCAAATTAGAATTAATTTTGTCCAAAATAGCTTTGCTTAGTTTTCCGGATTCGCTTTTGGCGGGGTTAATTAATCGACATTTTGGGTTGTTTTCGAAATTTTCTTTGTGGTCTTTTAAAGATATAAATGCTTCGCGTTTTTTCATTTTTTCAATTCTGTCGCCGATTCCTAAATTGTTCGAAATGTCTTTTAGTTCTGAGTCAATTTCATCTATAGAGTCCTCGGATCCATGCTTATATGTTTTTGTGATGTTGTCATGTAAGAGATTGTTGTATATGTCAGTGTCGTCATCGTAATAAATTTCGCGTAATCAACGCAAACAAAGCCATGACCTCATGCTTTGTCCCCCACATACGCCCCCACTTTCCGGCAGAAAGCCTATAAATAAGCGGTCATCCCTTTCGATATTGTCACTGCCTGAAGATTCTTTTACAGATGAAACAAGTTGTAGCAGACCAGTTTTGAGGTAAGCGAAAATCTATATATATATATATATATATATATATATATGATCGCCTTGAGCGTGAAACTCGAGTAACCGAATTTTTAAAACTGTATTTTTATTCTTCTTAACCAAGTATTATTGCTCCACAGCATTAACTGCTGTGTAGAGCTCTCTCTTGACCAAGTGATCACAGTATTTGCCTTATCTTATCCTATATATATATATATATATATATATATATATATATAATATATATATAATATATATATATATATATATATATATATATATATATATATATATATATATATATATATATATACACGAACTAGGGGACTATTACACCATAACAATTCATGTAAATATACGGCTCGTTAAACACAACTCACGAAATGATACGACTCGTATATAATACATGCGACAGTATTGGACAACCATCGTTAACACAGAACATAAAGAATGAACGTATGACTATAGACTACAGATGTTTTTGATAAGTTTTCGTAGAGAAATCGATCTCTTCTTCACCTCTTATAATAGAGAAACCTTGAGTTAATGCAGTGAAACAATTTGAAAAGCAATTTGTGACGAAAACATTCTGGCTTTATAAAAGCAGTCGGGACATTCCTTAAAGTAGTCGCGTCCCCTTTTCGAGAGAATAAATTGTTGGCAATAAACGAATCATGAACGAGTCGACATGCGCTGCAGCCAATTATACGTCATATGCTAGAAATACGTGTACGCAACAATCCCTCGTCCGCCCACTGTTTGAAGCTTTAATAGTGCAGTGCTCAGTTATTACATAAAAATAAGTCAATAATTCATTTGCCAGATTTTCAAACTGCTTATTTTTTGGGTGCAGTTTGTGGGTAGTGCACTGAACAGAACATGAGTGGGAAAGTCTGCCAACACTAATTTGTCTCGCAGTAATCAACATAATCAACATACATGTTTAACAGTGGTTACTCATGATTTTAGTCAAAGTATATACAGTTGTATTCATGAGACTGGATAACCTATATGAATGATATTACAATATAGTACTGGCATTGCACATACAGCTAGTATGTACATATCATATGTACATGTACCATACTGTAATATGCATTGTAACCTGCATGTTCCTTATTGTCTAATTGTCAGTATAAGCAGATACCAAAAGATTCAATACCCAAATTTATCCAAGGCCAAGAGTGTTGTCTGAGTATTGATAAGCTTGATAATCTTTTATTCTGTTAGAAGACTTGTGTTGATTTTATTAATATTAATTATGCACATACATGTACCAGTATTTCAATGGTATTCAAGTACCGCGGTAACACATATTTAAAAAAGATGAAATTACAAAAGCCCATATATGCAACAAAGAATGACATTGCTTAATCTAATTATTTCACCAATATATCATTAATTCAGAATGAGATTCCCTTCAGCTGCTTGTTGTCAGTGAGGTTATATACCACTTGTTTAATCCCTAACATTGTTCCCCTGACACAGAGCATGCCATATATCAGATGAGCATAAATGCTGATTAGTATGGTGCATGTTCAGTAAAATGTAAGACAGGCCTAGATTTTTATAAGTTATACAGTACTAGTTTTAAATCTTCTAAGTTTTTTACTACTTTTCGATTTTAAATATTCTATAATTTAGGTAATATAGTTCTAGCAAATTTTTGTAATTTTTCACTTCAATTTTTGTAAACACATTGTAATTCGTTTTTTTGGATCGCGATTATGTGTAAATAAACACCAATTATTATTATTATTATTATTAGTCTGTACTTTTTTACATCGTTACTACCAGTACTTTCTAAATAGACAAATTATTGTAATACTTCTTGTGTTTGTATTTGAATAGAACGTTTTATTTAGACCTTAAACATTTAATATGAACTGGACTACTACTAAAGAGTAAAGATATAAGACAGAGTAAATCAATGGCCACGAGTTCGACTGTTCATGACGTCAGTGTCACGTGATATTACATCCCCTTCTGTTTGTTACTTTTTAGTGTTCTTTTGCAGACACCACATTATATATAGTTTTATTTTAAATAACTTATAAGTTGAGTTTGTTTGGATTTTTTACAGTTCGTACACTTTTTGTAGTGTAGTTGCTTGTTGTGTTTTCTTCTGTATGTAGGCGAGTAGGTCCAGTTAGTCGGGGCCTAAGGTGGTCTCTTGTTCGCCGGTAGATGGCACCAGTGTCATCAGATCTGACTAGATATGATCTTGGTTCTTTTGTTGCTTCGATGACGGTTCCTGGTTGCCATGTCTGGTTGGCCTTGTTGTGGATATGGATGGGTTGTTTCTTTTGTAGTGGTTCTTGGAATGATCTTGCGTTGAGGTTATAGTAGTGGGCTTGTCTTTCTTTCTGCTTTTTCTGTATGTTCTTCATCACATCCCTGTTGCCATCTGCTAGAAGGGCTCTTTGTGCCATTGGTAGGGTAGTCTTGAATTTTCTACCAGTGAGTAGTTCTGCAGGTGATTTCAGGTTGTGGTCTAACGGTGTTGCTCTGTAGCACAGAATTCCAAGGTATGGGTCTTCATCCTCTTCTTTACATTTCTGTAGTATGTGTTTGACAGTCTGGACCATTCGTTCGGCAAATCCATTCGACTGTGGATAGTGTGGTGAGCTGGTGATATGCTCAATGGTATAAAGTCTGGTGAATTCTTGGAAAACCTCAGAGTCGTATTGTGGTCCATTGTCTGTGAACAGCTTCGTTGGAATACCATGTTCAGCGAAGATACTTTTCATGTGATTGATAATAGCTTGTGATGAGGTGCTAGTTAACTTGCGAATGATGGGGAATCTGCTATTTTGGTCTGCAATCAGGAGGTAGTGTTGCCCTTTGTGTTTAAATAGGTCTGAACTGAATCTCTCCCAAGGTCGGCTTGGTGGATCTGGTTGGAGCAGCGGCTGTCTTTGTGTGTTGTTTTGGTGTCTCTGACAGGATTCGCAATTTGTTACCAGGTGGATGATATCTTTGGTGATTCCTGGCCAGTATATACATGTTCGGGCTCTTAGTAGGCACTTTTCTTGCCCTTGGTGGCCTTGATGGATGGTGGTCAGGATTTCTGGTATTAATGGCTTGGGTATGATCAGGCGTTCACATTTCAAGATGAGGCCATCTTCGATGGTTAGTTCCTCTCTAAAGTTCCAATAATCTTGGATGGATTTAATGGCACATTACTTCTGTATTAATAATAATAATATGCTTTATTAACCATCTTTTTTAAAAACATACAATGGATTTACAGTTTTGTTAAAAATATTCAATAAATTTATAAATATATATGTATAAAACTGCGTACTAATAATAATAACGCAAATAAATAATTATTATTTCTTTGCTATAAGACGAGTGGCTCGAGGTAAGAAAGAACTAGAGTGCCTACTCGTTCGAGACAGTGGCACAGACAGTTTATCTGAAGAGGCAGATCTAAGATTCATATTAAGTATTTTGCGCGGTTTGATAAACTTAAAGTTCGGGTGGTTTGGATCATTTAGGACACGCCGCAGTTCTGCTTCTGCTGCCTTGTCTCTGCGATTTACAAGTGCTGGTAATGTATTTCTTGGGACACCAATGATATCAAAACTTCGATTCTGCACTCGCTGCAATTCATTCACTAGATAATCCGGAATCCCTCCCCAAACTGGCGAGGCGTACTCGAGTAGTGGGCGATTCTTTGTACGATATACTGTAATGCCCACCAGGCCATCCTTGATATATGGTTTCCCTGAGAAGGGAAAGGGTTGCATCTTTGGCTGTTTCTTCTCTGATCTGTTGTAATCTTGCTGGTGTTGCTGGGAGGGTGTTGGTTATTTGGTGGACTTCTAGTTGTGGTAGTTCACCAACTGTTGGTGCATGTTGAGGGTTGATTCTCGATAAGGCATCTGCAATGGGTACATTGATTCCTCTTACATACTTGAGAGTAACATCACATTTGAGTGCTCTCAGCAGCAGACGTTGTAGTCTTGGTGGGCAGCTGACTAGTTTCTTCTTAAAAATGGATTACAATGGTTTATGGTCGGTATTTATGATGCAGTGCTTGCCATAAATGAAATAGTGGAATCGTTCTAACCCCCATACGACAGCTAGGGTTTCTCTTTCAATGTTAGTATAGTTCCGTTCTGTGTCTGTCAGTGCTTGGTCTATAGCTCTCGTAATGGTGCTGTGATGGTTGCCAAGCTGCTGGAAAATCGTGTCAGATAGTTCACAAGACCAAGGAAGCTCTGAAGATCTTTAGCATTTTCAGGTGGTTTCATAGCCAATATGGCAGATATCTTCCTGTTATCAGGTTGTATTCCTTCTGGGGTCCATGTGTGTCCAAAGAAGCTGACTTTCGAGCACTTGAACTGTAGCTTGGCTTGGTTAAACTTGATTCCCTATTCTCTTGCTCTCTTCATGAGGTTGACCAAATTCCTGTCGTGCTCTTCTTCGGTGGCACCATGGACGAATGTGTCATCAGCAATTCCAGTGATACCTTGAAGGCCTTGTAGGGGTGTGTCGAGTTGCTTTTGGAAGATGTCTTGGGAGACAACTGTCCCGAAAGGGAGCCTTGTGAATCGGTACTGTCCAAATGGGGTATTAAACGTTGTCAGCAACGAGCTCTGTGTGTCTAGTGGAACATGCCAGTAGCCCTTGGATGTGTCGATTATTGTAAAGAATTTGGCGTTGTGGACTTGGATCACTACTTCATCCACAGTCTTTGTGTAGTAGTGTTCTCTCTTTATGGATTTGTTAAGATCTCGTGGGTCTAGGCATACTCTGACTTTGGTTACTTCACCTTTCCAGGGACCGCGGAACAATTTTTGGATTGGGGGGGGGGGGGGGGGGGGCTAGCGAACGCTATAATTAGGGCTATATAAAAATCGCTATATAAAAATCACATGTTTGGAAAATTATTGGGGAGCTAAGACCCCCCCCCCCCCCCCCCCCCCCCCCCCCCCCCCCCCCCCCCCCCCCCCCCCCCCCCCCCCCCCCCCCCCTCAGCCCCCCTGCTCCGCGGTCCCTGCTTTCTCATTCTTTGTTTCAGATAAGACGATACTATTTACCCAGTCTGTGGGTTCATTCACTGGCACAATGACACCAAGTTGTATCGTGTTGTTTATTTCTTCTTCGTACAGCTCCTGAAGGTGGATAGGTACTGTTCGTGGTGCATGGATGACTGGTTCAGCAGTTGGGTCCAGAGTAATGTGGTACGGTTTCATGTTGAAAGTTCCAAGTCCTTGGAAACAATCTTCAAACTCTTCCAGGTTGCTTGACATGCTCATCTGTTTCAAGGCTGCAGTTGAATTGTACTAGTCCTAGATCTTCACATGTTTCACAGCTGAACATGGCTGGGCCAAGTATTTCAGTGACGTTGAAATTTGCTTCTCTGATCGCTCCGTCGTGGTGGATGTATAGCTTGCAAATACCCAAGCTTTTTATTTCTTGGCCTCCATATGCTGTGATTCTACATTCTGTTGGCTTCAGGCGTTTACATTCGGGTCTAGCGAGGATTCGGTCGAAATCTTTTTTGGATATGACATTATCAACTTTACAGATAAGTTGTGTGGTGCGTTTGTGATATGACTCTGTTGTAACTTGAATACTTGGCAGGACTTTCGTGCGCCGTTGTTTCTGGTTAACGCTGTTAACTTTAGACGTACTTTGCTGCGAGTTGAGGAATTGTTTTCGGTTTCGAGTGTTCCGAGGAAAACACTTCCGGTGTTATCTGACACCGAACTTGTAAGTGTGTTGTTTTCGCGAACTTGACCTTGTATTTCATTAAGATTTGTCTTGCTTCTACACATCTTGCTAAAGTGACCAATTTTATGGCAGTGGAAACATTCTACATCAGTTGCTGGACATTGCTTTGAGTTTTTTGTTTTTAGGGTGGCCACATCTTTGGCACTGTTTCGTCGACTGTTTGTGAAAGGCATTTCTATTGTGTTCACCTCGAGGTGTTTTATACTGTACGGGCAGTATCATGTTTTATAGTAAGATGGTTTATAATTGTTTCTCTTACCATGTTGGTTGTGATCTTTAATAGAGTCGACTTCACAGGATCCTTGCGGTTTATCTTTCATTGCTTGAAGCTGAAAGCGAGTGGCTTCCTCTGTACGGGCTATTTCTTGAGCTCTGGCAAATGTGAGCCGGGTTGTTGCCTTCGGCTTCGGTGATGCATTTCTTTCTCACGATTTCAGATTTTGTTCCGAATACGAGGGTGTCTCGTATGAGTTGATCGTGTAGATCTACTGGATAATTACAGTTCTGGATGAGTAGTCTGGCTTCGGTGAGGAAATCGGCGAGTGTTTGATCATTTTGCTGTAAACTCCGGAGATAATATCGGTTTAGGATATAATTCGCTTGCGGTTCAATGTGGCTTTCGAAGCGCCTCCAATATTCGTTGATGTCTTTCTTCTGTTCATCGTTGAGTTCATTGTAAAGATCTATGCCGTGGTCTCCAGACCACAAAAGTAAGTAGTTGCATTTCTGCTCAATCGTGCGTTTATTTAGCGGTCCGTCGAACAGCAGGTTACATCAGGCGCGGATTTAGAAGTTAGTCGCATAAATTAGACACTCCATGAACAACCCTATTGGTTATGCTTTTCTTAAGAATAATTCAGAACAACAACCTATCCAATAGGATTGTTATTCACAGGTATTTTGAATTGCAAATTCTAAATCTAATTTATGCGACTAACTTCTAAATCCGCGCCTGGGTTACATCTCTGGCGAAATCTCTTGAAGCGTGTTGGCAGGTCAGGTCTGTATCCAGTTTCCAATTCATTTTTGGCGGCTCAAAGCCTGTTAGCGCTGGATCACTCATCTTGTCTTGTTTTTTTCTATTCAAAATCCCACTTCTGACAACCATGTAATACTTCTTGTGTTTGTATTTGAATAGAACTTTTTATTTAGACCTTAAACATTTAATATGAACTGGACTACTACTAAAGAGTAAAGATATAAGACAGAGTAAATCAATGGCCACGAGTTCGACTGTTCAGACGGGTGAAGGCTAAAAGGGATGACTCAAAAGGACCTTTACATTTTTTAGAACTACTAATCCTAACCCTAA
Source organism: Chrysogorgia sp. JL179-B06 (assembly GCA_035772405.1). Classification (NCBI taxonomy): domain Eukaryota; kingdom Metazoa; phylum Cnidaria; class Anthozoa; order Scleralcyonacea; family Chrysogorgiidae; genus Chrysogorgia; species Chrysogorgia sp. JL179-B06. The sequence goes on along the minus strand of JAYKKM010000149.1, from coordinate 5,664,490 downwards.
TCTCAATCTTAATCCTAATCCCAACCATACCCTTGATCCTAACCTTGACCCTAACCTTAAACCTAGCCCTAACCGTAGCTATCCATAACCTAACGAAAAATAAAAACCAGGAAAAAACAGAAAGGTCCTTTTGAGTCATCCCTTTTAGCCTTTCCCGTTCAGACGTCAGTGTCACGTGATATTACAATTATCATGACAGATCGAGTGAAGCAAGGCCGGTGATGAATAATTTAAATTAAATTATAAAATCTGCCATTCAAAGTGTGTATTAACATTTGTTATTCTATATACAGTATAGATGAGAGTGTTTTAGTAAGAAATATGCATGAGTGACATATTTTCCATATCCTCACTCGTGAAGATATCGATCACATGATTAAACATTTTCCCACCTTTTGCATTGAATCTATATGATAAAAAGAAAATTATAAGGTACGTGGCATGACGATATGAATTTTATCTTCTCGTGGTTAAAACAATATTTTATTCCTTCGCTTTTCGCTCGTTCATAAAATATTGTTTTCACCACTCAAAGATAAAGTGTAATATCCTCTATTTATCAATCTGCAATATTACCGTATATAAAGCACATGATTTAGCCTGAAAAGCCGTCCGTCTAATTCGGTCTCTCTTAGAGTGGAACGAATGAGATGGATGGCTAGTTTTCAGGATAATAATTTAAATGGTGTATACATTCTTGTCTTCACTCTAAATACTAAATTCATTGATTCTTTATAAACAGCACTAATTCTTTAATCGTGCATTATTTACTTTCACATTTAAAAGTCTTTCACTCGACATGAGGATTGACTTGTGATTACCATGCATCTACTGTATCAAATCAATCAATAATATTTTACTAACTGTACCTGTACTGTAATGTGCTCGTAATACTCCTCGTTCTGCTTACAACTTCTCTTTACGTTACTGATCTCTCCAAGTGACCAAGCCTGACTATTAAAGATAGCGAAGTCCGGTCGCTTACCTGCAGTGTCTGTTCACTTTTAATAGCGCTCCGTCGAGATGACGTCAGCATCGATGTTTAATGTCCGCTTTTACCCATAATTCTTGCGGCCATAACAAAATAAAATAGCTCATTTGCAATAATTTGTGAGTCAAATTTGGTTTGTTTGTCCGCTTTTTGAGCTATTAATAGCAGGCAGACTCTACGCTATTTAAAATTTGTAAGCATCACCAAACTTGTTACCCTGGGTCGCAGGCAGGAGGGTTGGCCCCAGGGTACAAACTTGTCGCCTTTGTTTACGGTCTTTTGACCTTATAGTATCGCTGTGTTTTTCTCTTAGCAAGCCGTATGTCGCGTTGATGGCTGGTGTTTTCCCTGTGCTTTTGGTCATACTTTTTGCTCCGTAACCAGCCAACCAATGTCCGCGGTCCGGTAGTCCGGATGATGGATATACTGTACATATATTTATATTTTCCACAAACATTATGCAGAAATTTAATCGCCCAAACACAAGCGACAGGACATTGTACCCCGTCGAGATTATCACCCTCGCCCCCAGCACCTTCGCCCCCCGCGCCTTCGGGCGATACACAGTTCTGATAGCCAGAAACCTCGAAATGGATTGCGGATTAAGGTTAACGAGGTTCCTGATGTCGGAAGTTGCTGTGCCGAGTACCTAGCTTTCTATAACTCATCAAATTAAGCTGTTCCATTATATGCAATATATATAATAACACACATGCGTAAATAAAGACCATCAATGTACTATAAATACGTATACGCAACAACCCCTCGCCCTCTTGCTGTTTGAAATGTTTATAGCGTAGTTGCTTACAGGTTACTTCTTTTACTTGAATTAGATAATAGCCCATTCATTTAATAAATACACTGAATAAATAATTTCCAGTAGACAATATTGCTGAAATCTTTGTATTGTCTGAATTTAATTGTTTCATAAAACATCAAACTAAATACATGAAGCCCAATCTTTTTTAATTCTTGGGTGCAGCAACAGAATAGTGGGTAAGTGCTGTTTCTACCATCAATAACTAAGAAATAAATTACTTTTTTCACACTGTTGATGATTCATGAAACAGACACCAAAGGCTGCTGAAACTTGAAGGAAGAATGTGCATCTTTATCATACAATGGCCGTGCCCTTTAAACAAATCAAATAGGTGGTACATATAGTGCAAATCTATAGGGTTCATTCAAATTGGATCCACAATTTGGTCTACTGTGATGTCGAGCTGGCATGGATGTGGATATAACTTAATATTTTATATTCTTGAGAGGTCTCAATGCAGCGCAGGGAAACTGATCATTCCTAACTCAGGACTTGAAACTGATCGGTTAATAGAAATACTAGGATTTGTACCTTTTGTAATTGGAACTAAAGATACATTGTGTAATGATAGATAAGAAATTCTGAGAAGGTATTTTAACATCATATCTAAAGAACTATTTTTCATATCTCAATGAGTCTGTTCATCATACATGTTGTAGCACCATTATCAATTGCCTTAATTGACAATATATGTGCAGGATATATAACTTTTGAGTTTTTTTGTAACATATTGTACTGTACATATATGAATATGTGTTTATATTTGTAATAACTTTAGTTTGTTAGGAAACAATTAAGACCACCATATATTGATACCAGTGTTAGCTGAAGGGGCGATCCAGTATAAATATTATAATTTGTTAATAATAATAATAATAATAATAATAATAATAATAATAATAATAATAACAACAATAATGCCTAGCTAATGCAGATTGTAGATACCATATTTTGATGGTTATTAATACAAAAGCCATGTAACAAAGCACATGGCATTGTACTTGTACTATAGTATCTAAATTATATATCACCATGCTTGCACAGATATAACAACATATATTCAGGATGACATGCCAATTTGATACTTGTTGACAATGATCTAGCTGACACAGCACTTGTTCAATCCCTAACAATTTCTGCTCACATATTTAGTGTCAACACACCCAATGTCAAATAATCCTATATAAGCTGTATTTTACATTACAAGCCTAACGACCAGCATTGTCCAAGCTTATTAACAGACACAATAAGTTGTGGCGCAGTAGGCCATCTACTATAGTCCTAACATGTTCCGTAATGGATGGAGTAAACAAAGATTATTTCCGGAATACATACCAGTTAGTATACAACACATGGACGTCAATTAAGCTATTAACTATGATTAAGCTCATATCCTCAGAAAAAAACTATTCCCGGGTGAAAAAATTATAACCTTCTGATTGCCTGCGGTGACTGCTTCTAACCATTGAGGCATCAAGAGTCAGATGGAGAGAGAAGGTCACAATGATATACTGATTTGAATGATATATATACTGCCTATGCGGCAGTCACTATATATCAGTAATGCACATAGGAAGTATACATATTTCAATTGAATCAGTACATCATTGTAACCTTCACTCTTCATTTGAGTCTCGGGTGGCTCAATGGTTAGAGGGTCTCACCAGCAATCAGAAAGTTACAGGTTCAATTCCTGTCTGGGACTAAGAATAATTTTTCTGAGAATATGAGCTTGCATAACAATCATCCATGTATCGTCTGTCTCATACTCCGAGCTCTCCTTTATTCACTGCAGCAGTGTATATATTAACACTGACAAGTATAGTACAGTACTGTAATGCTTGTTTATGCTACAAAATTGTAGGCCAGGCCAAGGTTGTATAAACCCCAGTATAGTCTGCATGTTTTTGCACCCTAAACTACCAGTACTGTATAAGCTAATTCAATTTTTTAAATTGTTCCATGATAGTTACAAACTTTAAACTTGCACTACGATTGTGATTTTTCGTTGGCTTTCTAATGGTATATAGCATAATCTCTCTGTTAAGTATTTCAAAATGTATATACTATACAGTACAACACTTACAACGAACAATAACAAATTGTTAACATAACTAACATGTATATGAAAGTAGTAAAAAAGTAGAGTGCTGCATAGACAGTGTTTTGAATATATAGCAAAGTGAAAAGGTGGTAAACTGCCAAGAATTTAATGAATGGCTCCGCTCGAAACGTCAGTATCTCGTCACTAAATTATTGGCAGTTTACCACCTTTTCACTTTGCTAACATGTATATGGCTGTTTTATTGAAGAGTACGATAAAAATGTTGTTCTGGGTACTGTGTAGGCACTATAGGTAGTGTTAGAAATACATGTAAAAAATCGTGTGTAAGAGGACTATTCAATTTCGAGCGAAAGCCCTTCAAAGAGTGATTTCGTGATGTCTGATTGACAGGCTCACGTTTTTGTTTTGTTTTTAGTCGCCATGACGCCATGCCAAAAGTGAAATGTTCCGACCTCGATATATTTTGAAGTACTAACTCTAAGAACTCATTCTATATATATAATGAAAACTTGATTAACAGCCTCTGACATACCTACACAAATATTTTTGTAACTGATAGCTAACAGCTTGAAAAAATCGGCAGTCTGGGACTGCATGTATCTACGGGGTGTAGAATAGGAGTGCTGTAAAAGATAGACATTTCATATAGATTTTGAGTTGAGAATAATCATTAAAGAGCAAAAGTTAATAGACCTCTTTACCTTCGTATGCAAATTGCTCATTTCAGACCACATGACATTCCGTTGAAAATTGTTCTTTTATGATGAACATCTAAAATATTTAGATATAAAAGAATCAACTCACAAGTGTGGAATCACGTGGTATGAAGTGGGTCAACAAACAACCAAGGTAAAGAGGTCTATTACAGTTAATCACTGTAAAAATGGAGTCAAAATTATGAGCAATTAACTCTAATCATTTTGAGTTAATTAGGACTGTATAAATTAACGTCCTTTGTTGGAGGTATTTGATTTCGAAAACCATGCCATTTTGTTATAAACTTTTAATGCAGTTGACTTGAATCTAAACTTACAAATATTAATAATAAATAACTCAATGTCTAATGCAAAATACAATCTGGAGCATTTTATGTTTGATATAGGGGAAGGTGTGTGGCAAAAATTGACTTATGATTGTCTTTGAACTTTTGATTTAATAACATTTGAATATATTAGTATATACTGTACGTAATTGCACTAACATTGACTGTTTCAAAATCAATGAACCTAGAAGCTGTGACCGAAATGGCCGGCGCATGGGTACATTAGCAAAATTTTATTTTCATATGCTTTTTTATGTTTTATCTGATATGAATGGATAGGGTACACGATCTCCACTAGAATATGAAAATGTATCTCAGTTGATTGTAGCATGTTTTACAAACCCACTCAATATTATTGACACTTGTCTTGTTACAAAGATACTTGTCTATATCAGGGTTGGACTGTCTAAGTCTATCGGCAGTATGTACACTATGTTTATACCATAACTGATCGCATCAGCTACAAATGTATAGAGGACCTTGTGATACAATTTCATGAAACTTTGAAATACAGAATTGAATATTTTTATTAGACTTTTGTCTATAACTTTTCACATAAGCATTGTTTTTGGCATTTTGTTCAACAGAAGCCTTAGATGCTCTGTAGTTTTTCTTGTATACACTATGTTTAGCCTTTTGTTCAACAGAAGCCTTAGATGCTCTATAGTTTTTCTTGTATTCACTATGTTTAGCCTTTTGTTCAACAGAAGCCTTAGATGCTCTATAGTTTTTCTTGTATTCATTATGTTGAGCCTTTTGTTCAACAGAAGCCTTAGATGTTCAATAGGTTTTCTTGTATTCACTATGTTTAGCCTTTTGTTCTGTAGAAGCCTTAGATGCTCTATAATTATTTTGGTATTCATTATGTTTAGCCTTTTGTTCAACAGACGCCTTAGATGCTCTATAGTTGTTCTTGTATTCACTATGTTTAGCCTTTTGTTCAACAGAGGCCTTAGATGCTCTATAGTTTTTCTTGTATTCACTAAGTTTAGCCTTTTGTTCAACAGAAGCCTTAGATGCTCTATAATTATTTTTGTATTCATTATGTTTAGCCTTTTGTTCAACAGAAGCCTTAGATGCTCTATAGTTTTTCTTGTATTCACTATGTTTAGCCTTTTGTTCAACAGAAGCCTTAGATGCTCTATAGGTTTTCTTGTATTCACTATGTTTAGCCTTTTGTTCTGTAGAAGCCTTAGATGCTCTATAATTATTTTGGTATTCATTATGTTTAGCCTTTTGTTCAACAGAAGCCTTAGATGCTCTATATTTTTTCTTGTATTCACTATGTTTAGCCTTTTGTTCAACAGAGGCCTTAGATGCTCTATAGTTTTTCTTGTATTCACTAAGTTTAGCCTTTTGTTCAACAGAAGCCTTAGATGCTCTATAATTATTTTTGTATTCATTATGTTTAGCCTTTTGTTCAACAGAAGCCTTAGATGCTCTATAGTTTTTCTTGTATTCACTATGTTTAGCCTTTTGTTCAACAGAAGCCTTAGATGCTCTATAGTTTTTCTTGTATTCACTATGTTTAGCCTTTTGTTCAACAGAAGCCTTAGATGCTCTATAATTCTTTTTGTATTCACTATGTTTAGCCTTTTGTTGAACATAAGCCTTAGATACTCTATAGTTTTTCTTGTATTCACTATGTTTAGCCTTTTGTTCAACAGAAGCCTTAGATGCTCTATATTTTTTCTTGTATTCACTATGTTTAGCCTTTTGTTCAACAGAAGCCTTAGATGCTCTATAATTCTTTTTGTATTCACTATGTTTAGCCTTTTGTTCAACACTAAGAAGCCTTAGATGCTCTATAATTATTTTTGTATTCACTATGTTTAGCCTTTTGTTCAACAGAAGCCTTAGACGCTCTATAGGTTTTCTTGTATTGACTATGTTTAGCATTTAGTTCTGTAGAAGCCTTAGATGCTCTATAGTTTTTCTTGTATTCACTATGTTTAGCCTTTTGTTCAACAGAAGCCTTAGATGATCTATAATTCTTTTTGTATTCACTATGTTTAGCCTTTTGTTCAACAGAAGCCTTAGATGCTCTATAGTTTTTCTTGTATTCACTATGTTTAGCATTTTGTTCTGTAGAAGCCTTAGATGTTCTATAATTCTTTTTGTATTCACTATGTTTAGCCTTTTGTTCAACAGAAGCCTTAGATGCTCTATATAGTTTTTCTTGTATTCACTATGTTTAGCCTTTTGTTCAACAGAAGCCTTAGATGCTCTATAGGTTTTCTTGTATTCACTATGTTTAGCATTTTGTTCTGTAGAAGCCTTAGATGCTCTATAGTTTTTCTTGTATTCACTATGTTTAGCCTTTTGTTCAACAGAAGCCTTAGATGCTCTATAGTTTTTCTTGTATTCACTATGTTTAGCATTTTGTTCTGTAGAAGCCTTAGATGTTCTATAATTCTTTTTGTATTCACTATGTTTAGCCTTTTGTTCAACAGAAGCCTTAGATGCTCTATAATTCTTTTTGTATTCACTATGTTTAGCCTTTTGTTGAACAGAAGCCTTAGATGCTCTATAGTTTTTCTTGTATTCACTATGTTTAGCCTTTTGTTCAACAGAAGCCTTATAAATGCTCTATATTTTTTCTTGTATTCACTATGTTTAGCCTTTTGTTCAACAGAAGCCTTAGATGCTCTATAATTATTTTTGTATTCACTATGTTTAGCCTTTTGTTCAACAGAAGCCTTAGATGCTCTATAGGTTTTCTTGTATTCACTATGTTTAGCATTTTGTTCTGTAGAAGCCTTAGATGCTCTATAGTTTTTCTTGTATTCACTATGTTTAGCCTTTTGTTCAACAGAATTAGCCTTAGATGCTCTATAGTTTTTCTTGTATTCACTATGTTTAGCATTTTGTTCTGTAGAAGCCTTAGATGTTCTATAATTATTTTTGTATTCACTATGTTTAGCATTTTGTTCAACAGAAGCCTTAGATGCTCTATATAGTTTTTCTTGTATTCACTATGTTTAGCCTTTTGTTCAACAGAAGCCTTAGATGCTCTATAGGTTTTCTTGTATTCACTACGTTTAGCATTTTGTTCTGTAGAAGCCTTAGATGCTCTATAATTCTTTTTGTATTCATTATGTTTAGCCTTTTGTTCAACAGAAGCCTTAGATGCTCTATAATTCTTTTTGTATTCATTATGTTAAGCCTTTTGTTCTGTAGAAGCCTTAGATGTTCTATAATTCTTTTTGTATTCACTATGTTTACCCTTTTGTTCAACAGAAGCATTAGATGCTCTATATATAAGAAATATATAATATATATAATAAATATATATATATAATAAATATATATAATAAATATATAATTATTTTTGTATTCATTATGTTGTGCCTTCTTTTCTGGTGAGTTCTTAAATGCTCTATATTGTCTCATATACGAACTTCTATCTTAGTTTTTTATTGTCACTATTGCTTGATATTTCTTTTTGGTTTGTACATTCATTATGATTAGAAGACTTTTCAAATATGACATCATTTTTGGGGATTTTGTTCTTTTGGTAATTTGAAATGTTATCTGTAGGATCAGACTTTCGTAGTTTCGTAGTTGCTTGATTTGAATTTGTTTGACTTAGAGTTGATACAGTTGAAATATAATGCATCTCACCTATGTGTCATATACAGTATATATACAGACCTAGGATTCTGTATCATATTTGATGTTTGAACTCAAGTTACATCTGAAAAAGTTTCAACGGATTCTATCACATGAATTATCAAATTCATTGCATCAGCCACTGCCCGTATTATAATATGATCAGCCCATGTACCTTGCATAGACACATTAGTAAAATACTCTAACGATGATATCTCTATACATTGCTCTCGATAAATCGATCTGGATTAATACTGAACACCAGCAGCTCTTATTTCTAAATGATGACTAGAATCGCCATATATAGCTGATGTGAAAAAGACATCCCATTCTCCACCTACGTCAAGTGGTCTTAAGCCATATCTAAGCAGTCTATAGTTAAACACCGCTTTCCGATGCCGCGCATGAGCATCGGAGTCGTTGATCCTGAACAAATAAACTCGATTCTATTTAGCCCTTATTTAGCCCACCCTGCCAAGCATCCCCGTGATAAGGGACAACAGTAAATGCCGGTCGATATTAGCACCCTCGCCCTCGGGCGAGGGGATTATCATAAGACCCTACCTTAGTGGCACGAATAACAGCTTGTAATTGATACTGGATATAAAAGAGATTCTCAACTTGGAGCCAATGTTTCATGGGCATAAAATGTATTGAAAATCTGATTCATGCGCGTATATATAACAAGTATAGTCAACATTTGGAAATTAAAATTCAACAAAGAACCACGCAGACTGGCCCTTTGATGAAATAATTGCAAAAATATAGTGATGTTATTTATATTTTCTTGACATTCGTGACCAGCTGAAATGTCGACACAGAACATAAAGAATGAACGTATGAAGACCACAGATGTTTTTGATAAGTTTTCGTACATAAATCGATCTCTTCTTCACCTCTTATAGAGAAACCGTGGGAATACAGTGAAACAATTCGTTGACAACAAACGAATTATGCATGCATATATACTGTAAACGACATACGCTGCAGCCCATTATGCTGTACGTCATATATATTACTGCAGTTCTGATAGCCAGAAACCTTGAAACGAATCGGGGATTAATGCAACTTTCAAGTTCAACAATCAAGTTCGATTCGATCATTCGCGGTATCGAAGTTCGCAATTCAACATCCAACTTTGTAACGCAATGTCGAACATTGTCATTCAATAGTGTAATTTCAGTTGCCATATCGAACATCGCAATTCCCGGCAAAATGAATGTCGAAATGAACATTACAATTCAACATTGACTCAACATATGCGTCGGAAGCTAAACGACAAAGTTCAATGTTGTGTCGACACGAACGAACTGCGCCAAAAATCCTTATTGGTTACGTACCAGCGTGCAATGATGGCTGATAATTTCCATTTAACGAGTACGACTCGGCTAGTGATATATAGGATTTATTAAATGCTGGTAATTTATTAATTATTAGATATTTTTATCAAATGCAAGTAATCCTTTACGTTGACCAACCTGGTCGGTTCCAACTTTACGATGTTTTTCGTTCGATTTTGAAATAGACGCCAATAGGTTTACCAGCATTTTATTAAGAATATCTAACCTCATCGCTAAGAATAGACATCGCATCCAATCAGTTAACACGAAATAATTTACTATGTAATGTTCTGTAGTGTTTATTAAATTGAAACAGATGAAATAGATGAAATATGATGATAACTTTACATGTGAAGATAAAAATGATATCTTTACTGCCCATGATATATAATTTTTAGCTTCACATGTGAAGATATCGTTTTTTCGGAATAGGAGAAATATATGTTATTTACCGGCTGGGAGGTCCTGATAGAGAAATATTTGCCCGAGGTCTCAAAAACGGCCCGAGGCCGCAGGCCGAGTGACCGACCAAAAACGGTAAATAACATATTTATTTGTTTATTATACAAGGTAAAAGTCTTGAGTTACTTTGGTTCGGTAAAACTGCAGAAAAACAAACCAAAATACTTTAGTTTTTGTATAATATTGTTATTTGCAACTTATAATTGAATCAAATTCTGTATTGGTTTTCCATTTTTAGAAGCATGCATATCAATTGTATTCAAATTTGGAATTAATCAAGTGTATCAAACAAACTTGAGACAGGTATTTGAAACGGTAAATCTTATAGCCAATGTGTCGGCAAAAAGCAACGATATATTAACGTGTGAGTAAGTGAGTTTCTACTGTTATGTCTATCAAGTAAACATCCCAGCTAAATCTTGGTATAATTGGTCAATTACCGTAATTTTGATTCTTATATGGTTCAATGCATAGACTTCGATGCTTTCAAAGTCAAGTGTTCGTTGCTTAAAGTGCCTATGACCCCAAATACGGTATTACTGATATAGATGCTACATGAAGTGAAAAGTTGAATGCCAAGATGTTTTATGATTTGAGCTTTGCGTTGATGTGCTATAAAGGTTTGTTTGTCCGAAATGGTAATGAGTGTGACGTCATTTACGGCATTTGGCTTTCTTTTCTGCTTTCCGTGTGATAGACTGGTTGAGGATTTGAGTGAAAAAGTTGATAAAATCTTTACTATAGTGGTCAAGTACATCATCAACGTTTGAGTTAGATTAATTTGCTTTAACAGTAGAATATTGTATCCGAAATGATGCCGTAAATGACGTCACACTCATTAGCATTTCGGACAAATAAATCTTTATAGCACATCAACGCAAAGCTTAAATCATAAAATATTTTGGCATTCAACTATTTACTTCATGTAGAATCTATATCAGTAATATCGTATTTGGGGTCATGGGCACTTTAAGCTTATAGGATATAACCTCATACTATCCTGCATTTACTATAATTATTCAGAAAAGCTTTCTCAGATAATTTTGTTTATCGGATAAACTTGTTCATTGTTTGTTAACTCTACAAATGGTCGCCTTCCATATTCATAATTTTCCCAACCATGTATTTGTGGTGTTTGTAAAATGAACTTTGCATTACCAATGCGATATCACAATATTATCATATTGATCCAATTATCCGAGTTTGCATAATAATTAACGATGAGGTATCAGCTATTTTATTTTGGTCAATGATTTTATAGTTGAAGAAACTTTCGTATGTTCATAAATGCTCTGTAGTGCTCACAGGGCCGCCGAGAGCCAAGATAGGCTCAGGGGAAGGTAGGGTTATAGTCGTTCACAGGCCCCATAAATACCCTAACAGCAGGATTTGGACATCGTTTCGGGCCCCTTGTTTGGCGAAGAAAAGACTCGAAAGAGTGATAAATTATACATAATATTCTCTTCCTTAAGTGTCATAGCCCGAATTATTGCCTTAGTTATTCTTCATTTTAAATTTCTAATCTCTCTTTAGCTATGTATGTGATCTGGTGAGTGGGCACGGTCATTGAATCGTTTTGAATGCTATTCTAAGATAAAGGTACAAACCTAAGTTCATATTCTTGGCAGTTTATCTTGGTTTAAAATTCAATTGATTTTGATTTAATTTATTGGCGTGCGCTTCATAATTTTGTAAAGCCGATTTCCCAGTAGGCGAAATTTTCAGCGCGGAGCGGCGACATTTTCAGTTTGTCTTGCGAACACTCAGGCGGAACTACTGTAATGATATGATACGAAGAAAAAATGTCGCTTCGTAGATCAGTCTACCAAATAATAGTGATATAGAATTAGTTGAGAAAATAGATGCTTCAATGTCAATGTTACAGTGTTCGTTTACATCTAACATTTCATGCCGTTATTCGCCAGGTCAGTTGAAGCAAAATCTGGAAGGAACGCAACACATTTAAAGTTTAGATGTACTTAATTTTAATGGAAGGTTTGTTAAATAATCTGAAATATGCCAATAATATATCTCCATTCTAGTTAGATATGCATATATAAAACAAAGGAGAGAATCCAAAGCGCCACCAACATATTATATAATTTTAATCCTACAGGCTACAGCGTTTATAGGCTAAATGGCGTGAAATCAATGTGACAGAAAATGACCAATTTTAAAGAAAATGCTATTCCAGATAGATCACCTGTGTATTTATACTAAAACAATTATTCACCTCAGTGTCGGTGAATATATAGTGTGGATATTTACTTCGCCCCTTCGCGGCTGATAAACACCAACCGCTATTCACCGACACTGAGGTGAAAAATTGTTAAATGATATCAAAGAGAATGGAAATGACAGAGAATATATTTTGTATATAGAAAATCATTGCGTTTATACATCAATTTGTGTACTCAACTAATTACGTTATGAATACTAGTTTAAATTTTAACGGTGGTTTAATTAACCCTGTCTCCGGTGTGTATCAAGCTTATTGAAATCTTAACGGTCGACGTTTACTCAGAGTAAAGGCTTGTGTCTACTCAGAGTAAAGGCAAGTGTCTATTTTCTCAACTAATTCTATATCACTATTACTTGGTAGACTCATGATCTACCTACGAAGAGACATTTTTTCTTGGTATACTCGTGATCTAAGAAGCGACATTTTTTCTTCGTATCATATCATTACAGTAGTTCCACCTAAGAGTACGCAAGACAAACTAAAAATGTCGCCGTTCCGCGCGGAAAATTTCGCCTAGCGGAAAATCGGCTTTACAAAATTATGACGCGGACGCCAATAAATAAAATCAAAATAAATTGAATTTTAAACCAAGATAAACTGCCAAGAATATGTACTTAGGTTTGTCCTTTATCTTAGAGTAGCATTCAAAACGATTCAATGACCGTGTCCTGCATTCACAGATCACACACATAGCTAAAGAGAGATTAGAAATTTAAAATGAAGAATAACTACTGCAATAATTCGGGCTATGTCACTTAAGGAAGAGAATATTATGTAGAATTTATCACTCTTTCGATGTATGTGAATTTCTTGGCAACATGCATGAGAAGCGACAATCAGGCAAGAGTGTGGATTATCTGATGACGTTGTCGTTAGATTGTCGTCGAGTTTCCTACAGTCATCTCATTTTTGAGATAAATTTGGCGCGACCAAAGTTACCTCAAATCTTTGCAAATTTCCAATTGTCTCTTTTCGAAAGGAACGAGCACTCAACCCCGCGGAGAGGGAGCAGGTAGCCGGGGCAACTGCCCTATGGCCGGTGCCAAATAAGGGGCCCGAAACGATGTGCAAATCCTGCTTTTATGGTATTTAGGGGCCCGTGAACGACTATAACCCTACCTTCTCCTGAGCCTATATTGGCTCTCGGCGGCCCTGTGAGCTCTACAGAGAATTTATGTACATACGAAGCAAAATATGGAAGCAAAATAAAATCTGGAAGCAAAATCTGGAAGGACAGAACACATTTAACGTTTAGATGTGCATAATTTTAATGGGAGGTTTGCTAAATAATCTGAAATATACCAATAATATATCTCCATTCTAGTTAGATATGCATATATATGAAGTGATCGCTTCCGAGGAAGGAAATACAATAACATATTAAGTCGATGATATTATATCAAGTCTGAGTTACGAAAACAAAGATCGTGTTGATGAATCAAAAAGCAGAGAATCAAAAGCGCCAATCTTTTTAATGTGTAGACCTCCACCAACATATTATATAACTTTAGTATAAATACACAGATAGTACAGGAGATAGAAAATCGCACACGCTGATTGATATGCAATTAAGCTACTATGGATTATTTCCCAATAATCACCTACAGAATGCCAGCTGATTTGTCAGTGTGACAATCATGAGTGTGACAGAAAATGACCAATTTTAAAGAAAATGCTATTCCAGATATATCACCTGTGTATTTATACTAAAACAATTATTCACCTCAGTGTCGGTGAATATAGTGTGGGATATTTACTTCGTCCCTTCGCGGCTGATAAACACCCACCGCTATTCACCGACACTGAGTTGAAAAATTGTTAAATAATATACCAGAGAATGAAAATGACAGAGAATATATTTTGTATATAGGAAATCATTGCGTTTATACATCAATTTGTGTACTCAACTAATTACGTTATGAATATACTAGTTTAAATTTTAACGGTGGTTTAATTAAACCCTGTCTCCGCGGGATGTATCAAGCTTATTGAAATCTTAACGGTCGTTTACTCAGAGTATAGAGGCTTGATGTGCTTTGTTAATTTGCTTACATACCTCCTTAGTGACTTAACACATTTGATTGCTGGAAGACTAAACTGATGGTCTTAATGACTTTGATGAAATAATTGAAAAAATATAGTGATGCTATTTATATTGAAATTTTCTTAACATTTGTGAACAGCTGAAATGTTAACACAGAACACAAAGAATGAACGTATGAAGACTACACTATATATAGATGTTTTTGATAAGTTTTCGTACAGAAATCGATCTCTTCTTCACCTCTTACAGAGAAACATTGAGCTAATGCAGTGAAACAATTTATAAAGCAATTAAAAACAAGCAGTCGGGACATTCCTTAAAGTAGTCGCTTTCACTTTTCGATAGAAAAATTCGTGGGCAATAAACGAATGATGAACGACATGCGCTGCAGCCAATTATGCGTCATATATTACACAGTTCTAATAGCCAGAAACGGAGAAACCTCGAAACAGATTGGGGATTAAGGTTAACGAGATATCGGAAGTTGCGAGCTGTGCCGAGTACCTTTCAAAACTGTTCGGTTATATATGCAATATAGTATACTATATTATATATGTTATAACACGCATGTGTAAATAAAGACCGTCAATGTATTATGACAATTAGACTCTACTTTAGTGGCACGAATAACAGCTTGAAATTGAGATTGGATATAAAAGATAATCTCAACTTGGAGCCATTGGTTCATGGGCATAAAATGTATTGAAAATCTGATTCGTGCGCGTATATATAACAAGTATAGTCAACATTTGGAAATTACAATTCAACAAAGAACCACGCAGACTGGCCCTTTGATGAAATAATTGAAAAAATATAGTGATGTTATTTATATTGAAATTTTCTTGACATTCGTGACCATGCAGCTGAAATGTCAACACAGAACATAAAGAATGAACGTATGATTAAGACCACAGATGATTTTGATAAGTTTTCGTACATAAATCGATCTCTTCTTCACCTCTTATAGAGAAACCGTGAGAATACAGTGAAACAATTCGTTGGTAACAAACGAATTATGCACGGCATATACAGTAAACGACATGCTGCAGCCCATTATGCTGTCGTCTTATAGCCAGAAACCTTGAAACGAATCTGGATTAATGCAACTTTCAAGTTCAACAATCAAGTTCGATTCGATCATTCGCGGTATCGAAGTTCGCAATTCAACATCCAACTTTGTAACGCGATGTCGAACATTGTCATTCAATAGTGTAATTTCAGTTGCCATATCGAACATCGCAATTCCCGGCAAAATGAATGTCGAAATGAACATTACAATTCAACATTGACTCAAAATATGCGTTTTCGGAAGTTAAGCGACAAAGTTCAATGTTGTGTCGACACGAACGAACTGCGCCAAAAATACTTATTGGTTACGTACCAGCGTGCAATGATGGCTGATAATTGCCATTTAGCGAGTGCAAGTCGGCTAATGATATATAGGATTTATTAAATGCTGGTAATTTATTAATTATTATATATTTTTATCAAATGCAAGTAATCCTCTACGTTGACCAACCTGGTCGGTTCATTTACGATGTTTTTCATTCGATTTTGAAATAGACACCAATAGGTGTACCAGCATTTTATTAAGAATATCTAAACTCATCGCTAAGAATAGACATCGCATCCAATCAGTTAACACGAAATAATTTACTATGTAATGTTCTGTAGTGTTTATTAAATTGAAATAGATGAAATGGATGAAATATGATAACTTTACATGTGAAGATAAAAATGATGATATATAGGATTTATTAAATGCTGGTAATTTATTAATTATTAAATATTTTTATAAGTACAAGTAATCCTCTTAATCCTCTCGTTGACCAACCTGGTCGGTTCCATTTGCGATGTTTTTCGTTCGATTTTGAAATAGACACCAATAGGTTTACTGCCCATATATAATATTTATCTTCACATGCATGTGAAGATATCGTTTTTTCGGAATAGGAGAAATATATGTTATTTACCGGCTGGGAGGTCCGGATAGAGAAATATTTGCCCGAGGCCGCAGGCCGAGGGACGTTTTAAGACCTCGGGCAAATATTTTTCTATCCGGACCGATGAAAAACGGTAAATAACATATTTATTATTTTATTATACAAGGTAAAAGTCTTGAGTTACTTTAGTTCGGTAAAACGGCATTATTTGGATAAGGAAAGAAAAACAAACCAAAATACTTTAGTTTTTGAATAATATAGTTATTTCCAGCTTAGTTGAATCAAATTCTGTATTAGTTTTCCATTTTCCATTTAATAATGAAGTAAAAATCGCGATAAAACTTTTTAGGATTTAGGATTCCGTGACCGTGGTCAAAATATCGTAAAATTCCGCCCGCTACTGCAGCCAATCAGGTTGCAGGAAAGGGTAGGATTCCGCCAGCTAACGATACAAGAAAAATATAACCTAGTATTTCATTGATATCTATATAATAAAGTTAATTATTAATAAAGTTAATTATTATATTATATAGATAGTCATGCATCTCTGAATATATCGAGCGGTTGATACATATAGCCCGGTCGTCTTTTTAAAGATTTTCGTTTCTTCGCTTTGTTTTTGATATATTTCAGTTTGTTTGATATGGAAATATGTTGAATTTTATCACACATGCATGACTCATCAGAGAATGTTATATATCTTTGCGTTCATCAAATAAAAACACTAAAGTGTGAATAACATGTGTAATAACACCAAACTTCTTGATTTTAAAGGTTTCGTTTGAGAATGAAAGTGAAGTAAGTCATTATGCATGTGTGACGAAATTCCAGACATTTAAACAAACTAAGAAATATTTTAAAAACAAAGCGAAGAAGCAAACATCTTCAAAAAAAGTTACTTTATCATTTTAAGGTTCTTCCAAATAAGACAATAATTTTTTGACGTTATATAGGCACTTTAAGTTATCAATAGGACAACGGCAGTTATAGAAGCATGCATTTTATTCAAATTTGGAATTAATTAAGTGTATCAAACAAACTTGAGACAGGTATTTGAAATGGTAAATGTTATGGCAAATGTGTCCGCAAAAAGCAACGATATATTAACGTGTGAGTGAGTTCCTACTGCTCTGTCTATCAAGTAAACATCCCAGCTAAATCTTAAGGCATAGTTGGTCTATTACCGTAATTTTGATTCTTATATAGTTCAATGCATAGACTTCGATGCTTTCAAAGTCAAGTGTTCGTTGCTTAAGCTTATAGGATATAACCTCATACTATCCTGCATTTACTATAATTATTCAGAAAAGCTTTCTCACATAATTTTGTTTATCGGATAAACTTGTTCTTTGTTAGTTAACTCTACAAATCGTCACCTTCCATATTCATAATTTTCCCAACCATGCATTATTTGTGCATTACCAATGCGATATCACAATATTGATTCCATTATCATATTGATCCCATTAGCCGAGTTTGCATAATAATTCATGATGAGGTATCAGCTATTTTTATTTCGGTCAATGATTTTGTAGTTGAAGAAACTTTCGTTTGTACACAAATTCTCTGTATATAGCTAGTGCTCGCAGGGCCGCCGAGAGCCAAGATAGGCTCAGGGGAAGGTAGGGTTATAGTCATTCACGGGCCCCTAAATACACTAAAAGCAGGATTTTCACATCGTTTCGGGCCCCTTATTTGGCCCCGGCCATAGGGCAGTTGCCCCGGCTACCTGCTCGCTCTCCGCGGGGTTGAGTGCTCGTTCCTTTCGAAAAGAGACAATTGGAAATTTGCAAAGATTTGAGGTAACTTTGGTCGCGCCAAATTTATCTCAAAAATGAGATGACTGCAGGAAACTCGACGGCCATTCAACGATAATCAACGTCATCTGATAATCCACACTCTTGCCTGACTGTCGCTTCTCGTGCATATTGCCAAGAAATACACATTCATCGAAACAGCTTGAAATTGAGATTGGATTTTGACTGAAACATTTGTTCCTCATCATGTCCCTTCTACCAAGTTATCGCATATAAAAGTAGCATGCGATACACATAGTTAAAATACAAAGAAAACATTCTAAAAGGTCGGCGAATGGTCGAAATAGTGAAAAACCAGGTAGTCTAACTTTCGAGCGAAGGCGTCTGAGAGTAAAAAGGCTTTTTATAAGTAGGTATATATCCTCCTTGGACACCAATTTGCTTCCGTTATTTTTGAACATCAAATGATTTCACATGCATTGCTAAAAAATATTAAATGTTTTTCCCGAAATGGTAATTTTTTTTACTGAAGCAGGCTTTGTTTGGTATGACGGTTGCAGAAGTGGAAATCAAGGGCCTTGACGCCGCAATTGAACCATAATATTAACGATAACAACAATTTAACGGTTTTAATGTCTCGACGAACACTTATATTCGAATGCTGCATCACTCATTTATAACCGTCAACAATTTTTAACGGTCAAAAGCGGATAAACTCTCAAACAGAAAAGTAAATATTCATGAATTAATGAGAATATGGAACAGTATAAAAGATCAAATATTGAAACTGTTATTCATTCAGTTGCCTGACTTCAAGAAAGAAAGTTCTCATTTGAAGAATTAAAGTTTTGTTTGTACTTCGCTAATTGGAAAATTCACAATGTCTATTAATGTTGGTCTGTTCCTGGTAGTTGTTACTTTCTTTTCAGTGCAAAGTCTTGCTAAACCAAGCATTTATGAAGGTTGGTAATACAATTATCTGCTATATGTCGATTAAACGTTTGAAAGATTATAGGAAATTTCAATTTGGAGACCTAATATAGAAGAAAGCGGTGAATATGTTTTTCGATGATTGTTCGTCGCTTATAAGCGTAAAGAAGAATGACACGAAAGAAAAACATTGAATATTTCTCATTGCAGGATTCGATTGGTTTTCTGACAATGCAGGAAGACCATCTACAGGAAGACCAGGAAGACCATCTACGGCATCCTCTGGAGGAAAATGTATGAAAAGTCCTTGTTCTATATGATCGCATTTTTAGAGTTTTAGGTTGTATCTTTTGAAAATATATATTTTTGCAAACGTCTTGTGACGGTAAAAAATGCGTGTTTTGCATGTAGTTGGTTTGTCTACTTCATTCATGATGTCATATTGGTTTGTCTACTTCATTCATGATGTCATATAGTAACTGGGAATTTCTACATGATCGAATACATACATGATCGAGGTGTTACAGTTATAAAATTGTTGCAGTTATAAAATTGTTCCAGTTATAAAATTGTTCCAGTTATAAAATTGTTGCAGTTGTGAAATTGTTGCAGTTGTGAAATTGTAGCAGTTATGAACAATTGTTAAAAAATTGTTGCAGTGATGAAATTTTTATTATAGCTACATTAATTATACGGCTTTTATACACTACAAAAAAATACACACACGTTTCATTGTCATTTCTAAAATCATATAGCAACCAGACAAATAAGGATTTATGATGAAGGAAAATTTCGAGTGTTAGAATATTTTAAGACCAAACCGGGACCAGTTGTGAAAAATGCAACATCGCCTTCTGGCTTGAACCCGCGACCCTGCGATGCTATACAGTGCAGTGCGCTGACCACTGAGCTACGGAGTCCGTTTCCGAGAGCCTAGTCACGAGTTCTGTACATAGTGGTGATAATGCTGGGAGAAGATTTGGGTATATTAAACAAGCAATATAAAAATGCCTAATATTACTTGTAATATAGACAAATAAATGGCCGTGCGACTACAAATTTAGTAGAAACCGGAAACCTTAGATTTCTATTATAATTTCTAAACGTTCTCTTAATGTTATATTTTAATACAGAATATACTTTTCAATACTTTTTTTAGCTGAATGTACAAAAGATCTCCTGTTGGTAGTTGATATGTCGTATAGCATTGGAAGATCATCCTTTACTCACGATGTTAAGCCATTTCTAAAAAGCCTCGTTAAAGATACAACGTTAAATGTTGGTCGTGATGGTACACAAGTTGCTTTGACAATTTTCAGTCAAAAGGATAGAACCAAAATTTTATTGAACTTTGGAGACATATACGACAAAAATGAACTGGCAGCATATATCGATAGCTTAAAATGGAATGAAGTCAGTGGTGACACCACAAGAACAGATCTGGCATTAGAGATAGCAAATGATAAGGTACGTTAATAATAATAATAATGTTTACTATTTATATAGCGCAAATTAGCATGTGTATATGATCAGATGCGCTTTACAACGTCGACAATTTATTCTATTACATTCAGTACCCAGTACCCCAATCAACTAACCTTAGTTATTTATTTTTACAGAGTTTTATCATCATTAGTTTCCCTAACTTATTTATCCTAACCCGCCCTGTCAACTTCCCTTACGTTATTAAGAAATATCCGTGCTTCGAGGGTTTTCCTCCGGGGTCTCCGTTTTTCCTCCCTCAGTAAAATCAACACTTAGATCTTAGCTGTGCTTCGCGGTTAGACATGGGTCGTATGGTAGCAGCCTGCGGCGCCTTTGACATACCTTCGACTCGGCCACGTTCGAGCTAAACAATTTGTAAAGACACACGTCTGTTGTGCCTGTTAATAAGACCATTACCATTATATTATTGAATTATAACAGAGAATTATAACGAATTATATAAATTGTAAATAAAAACAAGAAGCCCCGCAAAGTACCAAGGGAGCACGGGTGGGGTGTGCTGTAAGGGCGAGTCAAGCCCTCTCGAATGGGGTGAGTACATAGATGGTTGACCATCTGGTAACGCCTTTTGAGTGATAATTCCCCAATATTCGTTGGGGGAGAAAAACGGCAGAAAGATGGCCGATTAATTTTTAAGTACATAACAGGTTTTTATGAAGGATATGCATGTTCTCATAATATAATAGACACGTACATGTATATGTTGTGAATTTAGACTCGGTAATTCCAAATCTGTATAACTAAAAAAATTAATTTCTACGGCCTTTTGCAAATTGTGATCAACAAATTAATACATTGCGTGCGAGGTCTGGGGACCATGGATGGGGAAACTCCGGCAGCGGGTGTGATGAAACTCTTGGAAGGTAGAAAAACGAGCGAGGGGATTATTGCGCATTCGTATTTCTAGTTATTAGTTGATCTCTCCCGTGCTTAGAGGGTTTCCTCCTACAGTAAAATCAACACTTATATCTTAGCTGTGTTCTGTGGTCACACATTGGTCGTATGGTCTGCGGCGCCTTTGATATACCTTCGACACGGCCACCTTCGAGCTAAACATTTGTTAAGTCACACGTCTATTGTGTACTTATAGTATACTAGGAATATCAAAGTAAAACAACTGATCAAGAAATCTGTGTAAGTTGGTGAACAAATTAAAAACCTTATCATATCAGCAAACGTATATAAAAAGTGAATATTGACAACTATTTTTTGCAAAAATAGATTTTTCCTAAACAAAGTCCAGAAAATAATAGACCGGAAATTGATGATGTTGTCATCGTGATAACGGATGGCGAACCACGCGGAAAATGGACCGCAAAGGAGGATGCCATAAGAAATGCTGGATTTCTGAAAAAAAAGGATGTTCTTGTTATTGCTGCTGGCGTTGGACCTTCCAGAAAGAAATTTTTAAACGTATTGGAGGAAATTGCAACCTCGCTTGAATATACGGTTGAAGCCGACTTCAAAGACATGAATAATATTCTTGGGAGACTGGTGGCAAGTTCGTGCACTAAACCAGGTACGTTCTTCCTATTGGATGAAGTAAGTTAAAGTTTCTGATACACTGTGTGCCGTTGTGAGACAATAGCAATGCGTTCTATCTCATAATTGTTCATTTTGTTTCATTTTCTACAAAAGGGTGTTCGGATGTATTTCGATTTGAAGACTTCTATTCGTTGCTAAGGAAGCTTAGAATTAACAAATTTGCCATAGAATTTCACAGATTTAAGAATCCATCAAGACTGTCTGTATGTGTATATGTGGGAAAAATTCTTCGGTTGGTAATGTCATATGATGACGTCATGATGACGTTACCGAAAAATAAAAATCCCTATGATCTTTAAAGGTTTTTAAGTACTTATTTTTTTCACATGCGATTAAAATTTAAGCAAGTAAAATTTAGCGAAGATTTTATTCGTGTACTAATTTGATCATTGTAAAGGTGCCAATCCTGCATTTCTTTAGTGAATTTAGACCTTCAGTATTTATTAAGAGTAAATATCAATGGTCTGCAACTCTGCCCGTTCCCTGTATAATTGTATTCAGCAGAAGTAACGACGGTCACAAACTGTTGAAGGATATTTTTCTAAAAATATAAAAATCATGCACATCCACGAGTTAGCCACAGACTGCCTTTGATTTAATTTATCAACAAATCCATTCGTTCTTTTTGTAGAAAGTAATTTAGGTTTACATGACAAATGTAGCATAATGATAAAAATGATGAAAAATGTGACGTCATCAGACGACAAATACGTCACCAGACGAACGAAGTTTGCCTACATATTCCACAAATAAAATATCTTGGTTACAACTTGAATTCATTGTGCACTCACGAAGTACATTGGGCCGCGTTAGATGACCTGTCCTAAGCAACCGGTTGATTAGCTTAACCGAATACGTCCGAACACCCTTCAGGTGGCTCGATGTACTGATTGTGTGTAAAAATATTAATGTTGTTAATATATATTAATCTATAATGTTGATCTTCGTCCTATTTTAAACAACGAATAACATAGATCGGAAAGAAATTAAAACAAAGACTCCGCTACTCATCGAATACCTTGCAGAATAAGTGCCGACCTCCTGTTAAGCACCAATGATTTTCGAATTATTCAAATCAGTTACCGATTTATTTAGATCAGGCAAATATATTGCTCATTACATGTTTCAAATCTAAACTATTATTTTTAAGGTGAATGTACCTGCGAATCGCCCCAACCGCCAACAAATTACGTCAAGCCTGGTGATTCGAAAGCACTGGTTAGTTGGCTGAAACCTCGCTATAAATGTTGGAGTGGCCGTGCAGCAGAAGAAGAAAAAGTAATTGTTGATCCACCTCTGATCTCACCTTATCGATTTTCAGTTGGAAAACACATCATTACCTATATATTTAAACTTAGAGGTGGTGTGGACGTTGTGTGTCCTGTGAATTTAGAAGTGAAAGGTGAGTGATTCAAAAGACTTTCTTATAGGTAATCGGTAATAAGCTGAAAGGATCTTGAGCGTTTTGAACTTAAAATTAAGCCGTTCAAGGCAAAATAACACAAGAAATATTCCAAGGACTAAAACCATGTAGATGGCGATGGAAGTTTTCACGATCAGAATTTTTGTGGCAAAATATTTCAGTATTACAGTAGTCGATAATGGCATGTATAACGTGTTAATATATTACAGTAGTTGATAATAATACAGTTGATATCCATGTCCATGAAACCGTGCCTTATGTAGCCGAAAATAGATTATGGTTAAACCCAACCTCGTTCCCAGGGCATTTTGCCTCCACGGTGCAAGGTCGGCAAAAATGGCCTTGGGATCAGCTGGTCCATTCTATAATGCGATTGGCTTGTCGTAAAACTCAACTAATTCAGCCGAGTATAATTTATTCATCTAAATCTGAATGCTGTCTTCAAATTTTACAGAAAATTAGAAGTGACAGCTTTCGCTAAATTGGATATATGCTTCTTGATACCTTTTGTAAGAGAAACCATGGATGTATGGTGGATTATTAAGCTTGTTAGCTGATTTTATATCGACGAATGCTGACATGAACAACTCTGAAGAGCATTGAATATTTCTCAATTATTCAGGTCAACAAAGTAGACAAAGAAAATGAAACAAAGACCACAAAATTATCATATCTAAACACCCAGAAATTATGGGTGTCATGTGACCATCCCAGGGCCATTTCGCCGACCTTCCGCCGTGGAGGCAAAATGCCCTGGGTACGATGTTGGGTTAAACCTATAATTAAATTATGTCGAATTTGATATTCTAAATAGATCACGTTCTTATCAAAACACGGAGAAATGAAAATGAAAATGCAGAAAAATAACATGGAAACATTATTTTAAATGCTATTTATTTATTTAATTATTGTAAATAGATGTTGTTTTTTACGATAATGCATTTTTAACAAAAACATGCACAGCTTACGCTAGTCTAGTATGCGTTTTTGGGTTACATTTTATGCTCAGATTGTTTGAAATTACAATAGTGTAAAATCCCGTGTATTTAGAGCTGAGGTGGTAATATAGCAAAGTGAAAAGGTGGTAAACTGCCAAGAATTTAGTGACGAAATACTGACATTTCGAGCGGAGCCCTTCATCTCGTCTTACTTTGATCTTCATCTCGTCTTACTCTGATGTAGGGCTCTGCTCGAAACGTCAGTATTTCGTCACTAAATTCTTGGTAGTTTACCACCTTTTCACTTTGCTATATATTCTGTCTACGCAGCACTCTACATTTTTACTACTACAGGTGGTAATAGTTCTATGTTCTCTTTCTCGTTTTTTAAGGTGAATTGTGTCGTGGAATTGCTTTCAGTTCAGCAACACAAGTTTGTTGTTGCGGTGAAATTTACAACAACAAGTCTGGCCACGATTGCTGTGGTACAGATTACTACAACAGTTCCGTACAAAGATGTTGCCCAAATTCAAATCTTATTTCTCGAGTAGAATCTTGCCCAAGTTATTGAAGTAATAAACACTTTTTACTTGACTATGTCGCAGCTTGCTTTATTAATTGTAATTTACAAAATAAAGTAGACATATAGCGTTATAACTACTGTAAGTTTTAGTTCGTAAAATATTATTTGTGTTTTCTCCTTAGTTTCTTGTGTACGACATTGTAAAATGTTTGCAAACTTACTTCATTAAACATTTCATCATACTCAAGCATTTTCTATGATCTATACACTGAGTGGATGCCAATATATTAATGTAATAACAATGTAATTTCCCGGGTAGATTTACTTTGGATCGTCAAGCAAGAATAAAAATATCAGACTTTTATTCGTATAGAATATAGTGGTAGGAGCGCATGTATGCAGTTGCGAATTTCATACGACGTCTCAACGTTAACTGTATACCCTACCAGACCCAACTGATGGCAGCCGTGCTGCGTTAGTCAGCGATTTTTGAATAATATACTTTTTGAAAAAACACAATTTAGAAAAAACCCTCAGAACACTGGATTTCACCTTATAAACAAGCTCATCGCCGATTTTGTTGAAAATTGCACTTTTCGACATTCTCGCACGCAGCTCAACCAAAATCCCAGCAAGCTCCACATCAGATTACCACACTCGGTACTATTGACTAACTCAAACTTAAACTCAAACTAAAACTCAAACTAACTCAAATATTATTTGAGCAGTATAAATAACAAACAGGTTATTAGCAGGTGGCCTATAAACCAGCTCAGCCAAGACCCAGCAGGATCTAGGGGATGTTTCTAGTATCCACACAGCTCGAGGATCGATGCAAACTCTAATTTTTCCTTTCGATGGCGCAATTCGGATTTCCTTTTGTGCTCTGTTTTTTGTTTTCTTTTGTCAATGACTAGCATGGATGACACCCAAGGAGTATGTCCTTCCTTTTTAAAGTGCCTATGAAACGAAATATTTTACTCTGTTTTTATGATCCATTTTGGTACTTCGTGATGTGCTGCATGAATCTTATGGTGCTTATATAAAAGTGGAAAAATTTCACTAATTTTGGACCACCTCGTTGCGCGGTCAAATTTCCTCTTTGACGTTACACGTTAGATACGTCTGCATAGATTATAGATATGAAAAAATCATTACTGATCTCGTTTTCAGAGGAGGAAGTTGACTCTTACTCAAACATCAGTAATATTTTCACAGGTAAGCATTCAAGAACCATAAAAAACATATCGATATTATTGACGACTCTAACGTGTAACGTCACTAGACTGCTGCTTCGGTCCCAGACTCCGTGACATTTTTTCTATCAAAATAGCGACGGTTGAACGTGAATTTTATTCTGGACGATTAAAAACATCGGCTTAATCGCGGTCGAGCCTCATCTGTTGTGATTTTTGTTGTGATTAAGAATAACATGCAGAAGCGTACAACAGCCTTCAATATGGCCTGCACGTTGTGCGGAGGAGTGATTGCTGCTACATGGGCTGGTTAACAACTGACTTGCAATTGGCCATAGAGGAGGTCCTCATACGACGCGTTAAGAGCCTTCTACTTTCATCAGCAGTTTAATTTACGCTTACACTAGCATGATGACCTGGTTTATTGCAATCGATGCACTGTTCCGCCCATGTCAGGGTGTAATTTCAGGTACAGAAAAGGTAAGGACTACAGCTATTGAATGATCAGGCGGGAAGCGTAATCTAATTATAAATATCAAAGCCCAGCATATTATTTTCATAAAAGCCATTCATGATTCGGACACGCCGGTAAAATCATAATATTTAATAAAGTTCTAACGTTTCGTTGTTATTATCACCACATCTTCAGAGAATAATTTACATGAGTGCAATGAGAATAAATATATAATTACAGAGTTATCATAAAATATGCATGCAATAACCAATCAGAGAGAGTTACTATAATAAAAGTAACAGACAAAAAGTAAGATTATAAAAGAAAGAATGGCACAGAACCAATATTGCCATTTAGAGAAGGTCTAAGATTGCGAATAATGAGTAAGCTTTCGCGTAGAAGAAGTTCAGACTCAAAAGAGCAAGAAGAAATTATTTTAAAATCGTCAATGAGATAGGTTTATTGGTTTAGTGGAACTGTACTAGCCTGTTATCACTCACGCACATGAGTCGGTTTGGTCATTTTTTTATTTTAAGACAAAACATATGTCTCTAATTATTTGATGGACACAAGTTCGTTTAAATTACCTTTAAGTTACCTTAGCATTTGTATATTGCGATAAATTATCTATAATGTGTTCAATCTATTACCTTGCAGATCATGTACCTGCTTTCATCATACTCAAGCATTTTCTATGATCTATACACTGAGTATACACTACTACAAATACGAATCCGCAATAATCCCCTCG
This sequence comes from Chrysogorgia sp. JL179-B06, assembly GCA_035772405.1. NCBI lineage: Eukaryota > Metazoa > Cnidaria > Anthozoa > Scleralcyonacea > Chrysogorgiidae > Chrysogorgia > Chrysogorgia sp. JL179-B06. The sequence goes on along the minus strand of JAYKKM010000149.1, from coordinate 5,636,906 downwards.
CTCGCCTTTTCTACCACTTCTCCCACACCCACCCCACCCCACCCCTAGAGTTTCTTTTCCCATCCATGGTCCGAAGTGCCAAGATCGCGTATTTGTATTTGTAGTTCTCTGTCTATAAGATTTTAGACGTTAACTCGGCCAATATTTACTCGATTTCCATTCTGAAAACAGATATGGAATTAGCGAGTCTAAATACATAACGCACGTGCCCATAATATTACGCAAACGTGTATAACCTTCGTAAAAACCCATTTATAGTTCGTCAGATCACCACTCGCCAATGACCTCCTTCGCTCAAAATCCAAATATTGTCCGATTCAAACGATTCACCCAAAACGAGATATATATATATATATATATATATATATATATATATATATATATATATATATATTATATATATATATATATTATATATATATATATATATATATATATATATATATATATATATATATATATATATATATATTATATATATTATATATTATATATATTATATATATTATATATTATATATATTATATATATATATATATATATATATATATATATATATATATATATATATATATATATATATATATTATATATATATATATATATATATATATATATATATATATATATATATATATGCCTGAAGATCGCCTTGCGTGAAACTGACAGTTGCGGCTTTTATCATTTTGAGGTAAGACCACTTTCACTATATATTCGCTCTACCTTTATGGTATTGAGCACTTTCAACGTTCCGTGAACAACATCACATTCGTTTTAGTATATATATATATATATATATATATATAAAATAAACGACAAAGAGCAAAACCCGCATCGGCCAATTCAACATCTATAGATTACAAAATAACAGGCCACGACCCAAAACCAACTATAAACCAATTTAATAAATTTTCGACTGCATGTGACAGCCTTCGTCAGAAAATGAAATACAATCTTAAAGTTGCTTTATATATAGACATAAAATTGAATAAATTAAACTAGCTAATAAATATGCGTAAATAGAACAAATACCAACAATGGTATACTAAACAGTATAAAGAAAACTATTGTTGTACAAAATCATGAACACAGTTAAGACCTCCCCGATTTGTCAACAAAGCACCAATCCAAAAATTCTCGCATTCTCTAAGACTGTCATGCCTCTGATCAATCAACATAAATTTTAATGCCGAATGATCAACACCATGACAGTCCAAAAAGTGATTTACAGTGCTGCAAGTTCTTCGTTTATGCTTTATGTGCGATTTGTAATTTGCAAGTCGGCTCTTAAAATTGACAGTAGAACCTATCCCCTGCAAACCACAAGCCACACATTCTGCGAGATATACCACATTAGCCGAACTACATGAAAGGGATTTCCTGATCTTGTAAACTTTCCCAGTATTGGCTGAACGAAAAGTGCTACCGGTAATAAGAAAGTTATTACAGCAATCACAACGCTTAGCTGAACACTTATAACAGCCCAGCGCATCTTGATTATTGGTGTTCTTATACGGATTAGAAGGTGCTAAAAGCTCTTTTAAATTAGCATTCCGTTTATACGTAAACCGAATCGCCTTTTCAGGTAAAATAGACTTGGCCCGTGTGTCACCCTGAATAATAGATCGATGTTTCTTAAAAAATTTTTTGAATATCAGGCGCTCTGGGATTATATTTAACACTAAACACGCAATACCCACCCTCGACCTTCTTTCTACTCTTTCGTTTGTTCCTACACCGGTTAGCGTGGACTAGAATGATTTACAACAAGGTTGGTTAGCATTTAAAAGAAAAGCGAGATGGCGATCGTTTTTCCATTCCTCTCAGGATGTTGGCAGGACATGGGAAGTGGGCTGTTTGGATGCTCCCTATGAGAAATCGACAAAGGATCCCCCACTGGCTGGGGTGCCAGTATTTTTGGAACGCGTAGAGCAAGATTTATTCAAGAAACCCGTTTTTAAAAACGTGAAGGATAACCTACCATCAGATGAAAGAAGTATATTGAAGAAATACAGAGCTACACCTGTGGATGAACGTAATCTAGTTACTCGACTACAGGACAAAGGAAATAATTTTGTGTTTTTGGATAAAGATTTAGATCAATGTAAAGTGAAAGAGCAAATGGACAGGGGTGATTTTGAGGTCTTGGATAAAGATCCCACGTTAGAAACGGTTGCAGAGATTAATGATTGGGTCGATAAGTGGAAAGCTCAGGGTTTGTCAGATAAGTGGATTAGATATATTACCAACAATAGTAATGCTCATCCAGGTGTGAATTATCCCTTAATTAAAACACATAAAACCAATAACCCAGCTAGAGTTATTACATCCGGTTGTGGTACTCCCACGGAAAATTTGTCTTTTTTCGTTGAAAAATACTCTAAAGTTGTGGTTGAGTCTATTTCTAGCCGTGTTAGGGATACTTCACACATGTTAGAAATAATTGATGAGCTTAATGAAATAGGTGTTGTTGATGGGGACCTGTTGGTTAGTTTCGATATAGTCAACATGTTCCCATCTATAGATAATGAAACAGGAGTAGAAAGAGTACGTCGTAAGTTAGTCGAATTTTCGGATAGGTTTGATGTACCTGTTGAATGTATTATCGAGGCTTTAGAAATCTGTCTCAAGAGAAATTGTTCGGCTTTTCGGTTTTTCGGACAATTTTGGTTGCAAAAAAATGGTACAGCTATGGGACCTAAGAATTCCTGTTCCTATGCCGATATTGTCGCGGAACATATAGATAAGAAGGTGCTGGAATCTAAGGATATGTATCCTGAGTTGAGATCTTGGTTTAGATTTCGGGATGACACGTTTGTGCTTTGGCGTGGTACAGTGTTGCGGTTAATTAATTTTTTAGTACTTTGAATTCATTTGATTCTTATTTACAATTTACATGCAATGGATGTTGGGGGTAGTTTTTTGCATTTTTTGGATCTTTCTATTTCCATATCTAATAATTGTTTGAAAACATCGGTGTATAGTAAGCCTACTGACCCACATATATATCTTAATGCAAATTCGTGTCATCCTGGTTCGCAAATACGTGGTATTGCCAAGGGTGTAGCTTTGAGATTACGTAGGATATGTTCTAATGAGGATGATTTTAAGGTTAAGAGTAAGGAATATATTAGTTATTTAATCGAGTGTGGCCATGATGAAACACATGTCAAAGAGAAGTTTAGGGAAGTTGCAGATAAGACTCGGGAAGATGCTCGAAAGAGTAGAAAGAAGGTTGATATTCAAAAAAATGTTAAGAAACATCGATCTATTATTGAGGGTGACACACGGGCCAAGTCTATTTTACCTGAAAAGGCGATTCGGTTTACGTATAAACGGAATGCTAATTTAAAAGAGCTTTTAGCACCTTCTAATCCGTATAAGAACACCAATAATCAAGATACGCTGGGCTGTTATAAGTGTTCAGCTGAGCGTTGTGATTGCTGTAATAACTTTCTTATTACCGGAAGCACTTTTCGTTCAGCCAATACTGGGAAAGTTTACAAGATCAGGAAATCCCTTTCATGTAGTTCGGCTAATGTGGTATATCTCGCAGAATGTGTGGCTTGTGGTTTGCAGGGGATAGGTTCTATACTGTCAATTTTAAGAGCCGACTTGCAAATTACAAATCGCACATAAAGCATAAACGAAGAACTTGCAGTATTGTAAATCACTTTTTGGACTGTCATGGTGTTGATCATTCGGCATTAAAATTTATGTTGATTGATCAGAGGCATGACAGTCTTAGAGAATGCGAGAATTTTTGGATTGGTGCTTTGTTGACAAATCGGGGAGGTCTTAACTGTGATCATGATTTTGTAGAACAATAGTTTTCTTTATACTGTTTAGTATACCATTGTTGGTATTTGTTCTATTTACGCATATTTATTAGTTAGTTTAATTTATTCAATTTTATGTCTATATATAAAGGAACTTTAAGATTGTATTTCATTTTCTGACGAAGGCTGTCACAAACAGTCGAAAATTTATTAAATTGGTTTATAGTTGGTTTTGGGTCGTGGCCTGTTATTTTGTAATCTATATATATATATATATATATATATATATATATATATATATATAACCTCTGTGTCGTTCCTTGATATTTTAATTTCGATTAATGGTTCTGTCTTAACGAACGTTTTTCTTTTATTTAATTCAGTCTACGCAGCACTCTACTTTTTTATATATATATATATATATATATATATATATATATATATATATATATATATATATATATATATATAATTTGAGCACTTTGGTGACTCCACAATGCAATCCAACAATGTGTAGCCGTACATAGTGGGTCCCAAGTCCACAGTTACCATAAAAGCCATTATGGTGATAGCCGGAAGGGCACATTGTATACTTTCATGTATATATATATATATATATATATATATATATACATGTATATATATATATATATATATATATATATATATATATATATATATATATATATATATATATATATATATATATATATATATTGAAAGGATTTGTATATATATATATATATATATATATATATATATAGTTACCAGAACCATGTTACCATAGCAAAATGGTAAGTCACGAAATTGTAAGTTATTTGCTTCCTTTTTTAGCGTCGATCAGTAATCATGCTCTACGCTTGTTTGACCTTATTTTATCTAAGACCCGTTTTTCTTGTCCTATTACTTTTATTAGTGGTTGTTTATATCGGGGGGTCATTCCCTACAGTTTTAGATCCTCTTTTGATTTATTGTCAACGGAAGAAAAATCGCCTTCGGGTGGAGACCAAGACGATTTCTTGGGGTTGAGTTCTTCAAAAATATCCTTATTGTTATTGAAAGTGGGCTTATCATGAAAAAGTCTTTGAGGCGCATGCGGCGGAAGAAAGATTCGGTATCCTCTTTAACTGAAAATAGATAGATGGGCCCGGAGTTGGGAACAAACTTGAGACCTTTCGCAAGAACAGATCCCTTGGGGTCAGATAAAGGCAAATCAGAGGGAATAGTGAAAACTAGACGACATGGACTTCGTTAGAGGAACTAGTGCTCTGGGAGGGATTCGGGGAAGGACCCAGTAATTTGGCCAATTTGGATGCCTTAACGTCTTTAAGAAAAACATAGAGTCTAGAATTTAACATGCGAATTTGTTGAACGATAGCGGTAAACAAAATAGACTTTCATCCCGATTGTCGTCATCAGTATGTTGTAAATTACTGGACATAGATTTAATAGTGATACGCATCAAACGACGGGAATGACTCGAACAAGCCGCTGATATGTCTTTTCGTAAGACAATGCCGCCATGACATTGATAAAGTGCACCCTGCGCGCAGAAAACAAGTTCATAACCTTAACAAAGAAGAGCTTCTAGCTTTAAAGTAATTTCGATGCCGAAATGACGTTGTCATAAAACCTGCGGACAAAGGTGGCGCTGTTGTTGTCTGGAGAGCGGACTTGTATCGACAAGAGGCTCTTCGCCAACTCAGTGACACCATCTTTTATACTAAGTTGAATTTCGATCCCACTCAATCTCACCAATGGGACTGGATCCAGAAATGGTGATGGTGTCACGCTCAACGGTGAACGGGCACAGCAGCCGCGGCCCCGAGACCGTCAAGAACTGAACAAGCTTGCAATGAAGTGCTAATTGATGAGCGATCCTAGCAAGAGAGGGTTTAGGAAGAGAATGCATTACATCTGGAAAGACATTGGCATTTTTGATTTGTCAGAACAAAAACTTTCTGGACAAGTTTTGGTGATTCGAAATAATGGTTGGTTATCTGAACTAGAGATTGAAAAGGTAAGGCGGGAGATAGACAACCCAGAAGCCAGTGACGAACCTGTTGAAAGATCCCCACAAGAAGAAGGTACAGCTGCTGAGAGAGATACAACGTCAGAGAATGGGAGTGAAGAAGAGACAACCTTGGGGAGGAAGATATCAAGATTTTGGAAATGTTGCTCGAAGAGATGGAAACTGGAGAAGTTAAAACCCACCAAATCTGAGAAGTTTTGATCGGAAAAAATGAAGAGCAAAACCAGAAAGGTTGAGGAAGTTGTGCAACATTTTAAATTAAAGAATTTAAAGCAAATGAATAATCTTCTTAAAGCGGCTGCAAACGTAGTAGCAAAACAGCTTGGTGTGAAGAATAAAAAGGAATGCAAGAAAAAAGAACCGTGGTGGAAAAGACGGTTGGAAGGTCAGATTAAAGATACAAGAAAAGATTTAAGTCGACTAGAATACCTGATAAAAGGGAGACTGGTTAGGGGAAGTATTCTTAGTATAGGTTGGAGAGAAAGTACAACATTTATAGGAAAGGTTTGAAGGTTGTGATTGAAGAGTTGAAGCAGCGAGTTACAGCAAAAACAGCCAAGATTAAGAGATATCAAAACAGAATAGACCAGTATCAGCATAACAGGTTGTTCCAGAATAACCAGAAAAGGTTATTTGAGAAGCTTGAGGGTACCGTGGTAGACGACAGTGTCATACCTGATGCAGAAGAAAGTAGAGAGTATTGGAATAATATATGGAGTAAACAAGTTCTACATAATGATCGGGCGACATGGGTTAAAGAAGTGGAGAAAGTGTATGCAAGAACACAGAAACAAAGAGATATTAAAATAACACCAGAATTGATTGCAAAACGAGCAAGTAAACTGCCCAACTGGAAAGCTCCTGGACCAGATGGCCTTCAAGGGTTCTGGTTGAAGCATGTAAAATCTATAAGGATAATGTTGGCTGAACTCCTTAATGAGTGTATAAACCAATGTGATATACCAAAATGGCTAACAAAAGGAGTGACTATACGCTTGTGTTAAAGGACAAAGAAAAGGGGGCTGCAGTAACAAATTTTCGAGCCATCACATGTCTTCCACTGATGTGGAAATTGTTGACTGGAATGATATCAGAAGAAATGTACAAACATCTTGCAGAGAAAAACCTTCTTCCTGATGAACAGAAAGGGTGTAGAAAAGAATGTAGAGGGACTTATAATTGATAAGACGATCCTACGAAATTGTAAGAGACGACAAACTGGGCTTGCAATGGGATCGATAGACAATAAGAAGGCTTACGATATGGTACCTCATTCCTGGATTCTCAGATGTTTGGATATATTCAAAGTAGCCGACAATATAAGAGATCTGATTAGAAACAGTATGCTGAATTGGGAAACAGAACTAACATCTGGATAAGTGACATTAGAGACTGAAAAATAAGGCGAGGGATTTTTCAGGGAGATAGCTTGTCTCCTCTGTTATTTGTTCTAGTATTAATACCTCTGTCAATCATTTTGAGAAAAGTAAAAGCAAAATACGATCTTGGAGGAAATAATGGAACCATAAACCATTTATTGTTTATGGATGATTTGAAGCTTTGTGGAAAAAATGAGAGACAGTTGGACACATTGGTAAATTCTGTAAGAATTTTCAGTGAAGACATACGAATGGAGTTTGGTATTAATAAATATGCCATCCATGTAATGAAGCTGGGGAAACATGTACTAAGTGAAGGTATCAAACTCCCTGACCAACAACAAATCAAGGAAGTTGAAACTGATAAGGGATATAAGTATTTGGGAATTTTGGAGGCAGATGGAATAAAGGATGAAGATATGAAAGAAAAGATCATGAAAGAATATTACCGACGAGTCAGGAAAATACTGAAGTCAAAACTTAATGGAAGAAATAGCATAACTGCCATAAATTCAAGAGCTGTTTCTATTGTCAGGTACGGTGCAGGAGTTATTAAGTGGACAAAGGAAGAACTTCGATAGATGGATAGGAAAACAAGAAAATTGCTAACAGTGTATAGAGCTTTCCATCCCCAGGGCGATGTTGGTCGGCCTTACTTCAAAATAAGTCAAGGAGGTAGAGGGCTAATTAGGGTGGAGGATTGTGTAAATGTTGAAGTAAATAGCTTGCGAATGTATGTTGAATGTAGTGATGAGAAACTATTGATAGCAGTAGGAAAGGAGGAGATGTTAGATGGAGGGAAAGAGAAAAAGGAGATCCAGAATTCTAGACGAGATAAGTATATATACAGGAAAGAATCTACATGGGAAATTCTACACAAGTGCAGAGGAAGGTAGATAGTAAGACCTGGGATTGGTTAAAAAGAGGAAACCTGAAGAAAGAAACAGAAGGAATGTTGATGGCGGCACAAGATCAGGCATTACGAACTAGGTACGTCAAGAAAGTGATTGACAAAGAAGATATATCGGCTGCTTGTAGGTTATGTGGAGAGCGTGATGAGACAATAGCACATATTGCTTCGGAATGTAAGATGTTAGCCCAAAAGCAGTATAAGAACTGGAGACACGACAAAATTGCTCAGGTGATCCATTGGGAGTTATGTAAGAAATACAAGCTGGAGCATGTGGAAAAGTGGTACGAGCATAAGCCAGAAACTGTCACTGAAAATGTGAATGTAAAACTGCTCTGGGATATGAAAATCCAAACTGATAATAAGATAGAACATTCCCGGCCAGATATACTAGTACTAAATAAAAAGAAGAGATGCTGCGCACTGATAGATGTTGCATGCCCATTTGATACAAGAATTCTGCAGAAAGAAAAGGAAAAAGTAGAAAAGTATCAAGATCTAAAAAGAAAAATTAAGATGATATGGCAATGTAAAGAAGTAACAATTGTACCCAACACTCAGTAAGCAACCATTTCGATAAGTGGCTATAGGAGGGCTCGACATTAGAATTGACTTCCAGATACTTCAAAAAGCTTGTTTGTTGGGAACTGCAATGAAATCCAACTATAAGATAATGAGCTGTGAGAAAACTGATAATAATAATAATAATAATAATAATAGTAATAATAATCGCATGCAAACCAGCAATAATTCGAGTGATTTGATAGGTAATAGCGATACAGATGGCATTTTAAAGATATAGCAAATCCAATTTTTATGGTAGGTAATCACTCTCCAGGAGATTTAACGAACCGTTCGCTTGATACAAGAACAAAGAAAAGACCAAGCGAAGTTGACATTGCGAATATTAACAAAGTGATTAGCGATTTTTTGAGGCAAAACAGTACAATTGACCAGGTGGAAAATCCCTTTGGATTTATATGGTTAGCGAACTGTATTTTGTATGCGGTGGTATAGTTGCTTTTTTGTTACATATAGGATGGAAGAAACAAGTCAGAACACGGCGGCAATCGGAAAGGAAGAAACCAGGACAGAAAATGAAAGAAGAGTTTGAGAAAAGGGCAGGTGAAATAAGAAGAATATATCCATACCTAAAGCTGAGTTGGAAAGAATTATGGAAAATAGAAAAATCACGAAAAAAGGTAGAAAGAGCAGAACAATGTTAGCGAAAGAATGTGGTAACTTATCTGCAGCGAGTCTGGTAAACCACATGGAGAAGAAAATATCAAACCTCAGAAAGCTGAAAAGAGTATATAGTAGAAGAAAGAAACAGGAGGAGTCGAGAATGCTGAACATGCAGTTCCATCAACGACCATTAGTAAAGTTTACGAGAGCTTGAAGAAAATGATAGCAAAAGATGACAACAATGAGAAGCCGAAGTTCGAAGCAACACAAGGAAATGGAGATGACAACCAGAACGTGTTCGAAAATATAGAGGAAGCTTGTTCTTTCTGGAAATCATTATGGGAAGGAGAGGGAACCGGAGATACCGCAGCAACATGGTTGGAAGAAGTCAGAAGTGCTACCAATGATCGCGTACCAATACCTCCCCAAGGAAATTGGGATCTTGACACAAACCAAGTGGTTGGTATTATTCTTAAGAAACGTAATTAGATCCTGGTCCGGACAGAATAGCTAATTTTTGGTGGAAGAAGGCACGGTCTCTCCATGACGGATTAGTAAAGAGCTTTAAAGCGGCAACCCAGCAGGATGAAGACTACCCCTGGAGGTTTACTGGAGGCAAGACTTCCCTTAACCCGAAACCAGGGGAATTCTCCAGTGACAGCCAGAGGCCAATTACCTGCCTAAACACCATGTATAAATGGTTTTCAGCATGCTTGCTAAAACCGATGGACCAACACCTAGAAATATATGGATTACTGCAAGGAGAGCAGAGGGGTGCAAAGAAGAATTGTAGTGGAACGATCGACAACCTGCTGATAGACAGGATGGTTTGCCAGGACAGTCGTCGATATAGAAGAAACCTGAGCATGGCATGGATAGATGTCAAAAAGGCATACGACTCAGTAGATTATGAATGGCTTAGAGAAATGATGATCCTCCACAGATTTCCGAAATGGATTGGAAAAGTGGTGCAGAAACTGAGTATGCGATGGAACACAAGAATATTATCGAGAACAAGGCAGGGGGACGAAACATCAGAAGTGATAAGATTCAACAAAGGTCTCCCACAACGAGATGCATTGTGCCCAAGGCTATTCGCGTTATGTATCAACACGATTGCTTGCAAGCTGAAAGCCACAGAGGGGTACAGATTGTCCAAACCGATCAGCACTAAGATAACGGATTTACTATACATAGATGCATGATCTGAAGATCTTTGCTTCCTCAGAAGCCAAACTAGGAACAGTACTGAGGTCAACTAAGACAGCGATGTAAGATATTGGTCTTCAATGGAATGAGAGGCAATGCTCAGTAGTGCACGCTAAGAGAGGTGTTTGGGATACAAGTTCAACGGAGATGAAGCTTGGAGAGTCAGATGTAATTGCTAGCCTCAATAATGGTACGCAATATAAGTTTCTGGGAGTGATGGAAAATGTTAAAGAGGAGGACAATTTTGTCCTAGAGAGCGCTGCGAAAGTTTATATACAACGATTGTCGGTGATTTGGTCCAGTCCCCTATCGGATTTCAACAAAGCAATGGCCTCAAACCAGTTTGCGCTGCCAGTTCTCAGCTACTTAATGTGGACACAAGTTTGGCCAATAGCAGAGCTGCAAAGATCGGATAGAGATACACGGAAGGTGATAAGGGAGAACGGAGGGAAACATCCGCTAGGATCACCCGCTATGATGTATATCCCAAGAAAGATTGGAGGAAGAGGCCTCAAATCGGTCGAACCGGAATCCAAACTGATAAAGATTAAGCCGCAGTTAAATTATATGCCAATACAGATCCTACTATGGCAGTGGTAACTGTAAGCGAGTTTGAAAATAAAGCAGTGAAAGTGGGAAGTCAGTCAATAGTTAAAGATGCCAAAAAGTATGAAGAGGAACTAAAGTTAGATCTAAATTTAGAATATCCAGAACCGACATGCCGCACAGAGAATGGAGAAGAGATCCATGGTCGGAAGATCGGAGTCAAAAAATTCGTTACACTTCAAGGACACAAGCTTGTTGTGACGGTGTCGTTCACAAAAGGCAGCCTGGGTACGGGTGCTGTCATAAATATTACTACAACTTTTCCCAACAAAAATGTTGCCCAAATTTGAGTGTTGTTCCTCGAGAAAAAGTTTGCCCAACTGTTTGAAGACCGTCAATAATGAAAAATCACGTGAAATACCACGTGAAAATGCGACCTTTGACTTTTTATTGAACTTAACAATTTTAACTGTATGAACTCTCCTTTCGCCTTAATTGTATTTAATTTAATGTTTGCAGAATATAAAATATTTCATGTCTTTATGTTTTGTTTTTCTTTGACACTTGGTATGATAATAAAGCACTTATTTACTGGGACCTCGGGAAAGCAGTATGTTTTAAATTTGAGTAAATAAGTGTTAATTAACTAAGTTTTAGTTCGTATAATATTATTTGTGTTTTGTCATTCTAGTGGCTTGTATACTACATTGTAAAATGTTTGGAAACCTAATTCATTAAACCTTTCATCATATACTTGTAATAAAAACACAACGAGGTGAATATTACAAGACTTGCCTTAGTACAAAGATAATTCAAAAACGGTAAAGCAGGAAAACACTGATTTCTCGGATATAATATAAAAAGGAGAAATAAGAAAACTTCAATGTGTCGAAAAATACTTATAGTAAATGGACGACGTTTCGGACGATATGTCGTCCTTCAGGTCAGAAAGAAGAAACAAATCGTCAAGAGAAAGGCTGACAAGTACTCTTACTTAAGTATTTTTCGACACATCGAAGTTCTCTTGTTTCTCCTTTTCATATTATATCCAGTTCTTTTGAGAACTTATCAGCTTTCATACTTAATCTTATCAACTTTATATATATATAGAATTAATATTTACTATTATATTATTACTATATATATAATATAAATATTAATTTAATAATATAATAGTAATATCAAATAAAGTGATTCATGTATTCTTTCTCTATCATATCCAATAGGTAGTGTGTTTTACCACAGGCTGTCATACCAACAATTAGCATGTTAAAAGGTGTTTTCATATAGAATACTATATGTTTTAGTATTGGATTGATTGTAGATCGTTGTTGATAAGGTTTACGAGTCCGTCGGAGAGTACGAATATCCTACACATAACGTTCGCTGTTGTTACTTTTTTAATGATTTCCATCAGTATTCCTGACTGAGTGTTCACGATCTTTTTTCCAGTGGCTACTTTCGCGTTATCTTCGATAGATCTAAGGTCAACAACCAAAGCGAAACCGTCTTTGTAAAACTTTTGGACAGTCATGTGCTGGTCACAGTCTAGTTTTTGTCCGAATAGTCTTTTTGCTTCTCCCCAGAGTCTTGATTTCGGTATTCCTTGACTGTAGACCATGTTCGGCACACCTTCTATGGTGAGTTTGACTGACTCTATGTTTGGGTAGACGAACTCCTCGCTGTCATTTCTTGTCTTATTTGTGAAGAGTAGAACGATAGCTTTCATTGACTTTCTTGGTAGGTTAATATTTTCGTTCACAAGTGTGCTTCCTTTATCCCACTCCACAGTCTTCATTAGTGTGACGTGCTCATATGATAGAGACCTACCGGATGAGTATAAAGATGATACTTCATCATTAATCTCTTGACTCTCGATAGTTTCGTACTCCAACTCAAGGTTCTCTAACGTATAACCAGTCACAGCTGATCCAGACTGAGCCACCATAATATCAGTTGCTTTGGGGAGTGTGATTACGTACCTGAGATTATTGTTCATATTATACGGTGCGTATAAACCGTGATCTTCTAGAATCTTGTCTAGTTGAATCTTTTGTTTGGTACCATGAATAGAGAACATAAGACCATCACTAACTTTTTGCACGTTTCCACTGGCAGCGCCGCTGTCATCCTTCGAGATTAACTTTCGAAGGTTCTCGTTTGCTAGGCCGTATTCGATCATAGCCGTTCGCTCTGTTTTAGATTTCCATAAATCTCTGTACGTACCGATAACACTCTCACCACAGTTGTCGTACACAGTCTCACCTGCTAATTTTATAACCAGTTTTTCAGAGAGTAGTCTCGAGAGGTTATTAAGAAACCATGATTTCACGTTCGCACTTTTGAAGTCGAATAGGAGATGGAAACTGGAGGGTACCAAACAAGTGTTACCCTTTGTCTTTGGGATATCAATGTATAACTCCTCCTCTGGATTGGCTTTGTTAGGGTTTAGTGTCACAACGTGACGGGTTCTTGTGCCTTTGATAGCAGATATTTCACGACGTCTATATCCAGGAAGCAACTCTTTTTCACTAGTATTCATACTATATATTATAACACATGTTTTATTTCCTCTGTTTGTACTGGTCGTAGACGAACCAAGCTAGTGCTATCGCAAGGATCCATAAATTAGACGCTAACCAAGATATGCCTGCAGCTCCCCACTTTAGCACAGTCGCCACCATGTTTAGCAGTCCAGCTAGTAGAGGGCCAGCCTTTGTGGCTAGATTAGCTATAGCTTTTCCTAGTTTTCCAAGTGCTTGACCACCTTTGACGATGACACTCCTAGCGGATATTACTATGGTAGTTATTATCCCGGCTATAGAGATTGATATAGCACTTATTCCAACTAAGTTTTCCTTTGCCCATTTTTTGAACCTCTCGAGTCTGTTTAGATCGTTACCTTCAACCTCGTCTTTTAGTATGCCTATCGCTTCGTCGTGTTCTGGCCTTATGTTGTTTTCGGTACGGATACTATCTGCCTTCAAGTAAGCTGTATCACTAACACTCTTATAGAATTGTTCTTTTAGAAGGCCTGTCTCGACGATAGACATGAGTCTGTATTGGTCGCCTAGTGCGTCTAGCGACTCTATCTTGACATCAGTTGATCCTTTTGGGTCGAGAGAGCCAGCGAACTCCCTAATCTCTTGTTCACTAACGAAGATACCTTGCGACGTTTCTACGAGTTGCTCCACTCTTTGTTCGACTTTGTCTCGTAGCTGTTCGCTTGTGTTAGATACTATGTCTTCTCACACATTATCTGAGATTGTGTTGTCGCCGTTAATTTCCTCAACCATCGCAGCTAAAGTGGGTCTGTGCTCCTCAACAGCTCTACTTAACAGACTCTTAAAGTTCTTGACATCTTCCTGTGAATCTTTAGCGTCGCTGTACACTATAGTCTTCCCTTTTAGTACCATAACTCTCTTATTTTCGAATTCTAGCCCGATAAGACCTTTAACACCAAACACCATTTTCGATTTTTGTATTATGTCACTCGAGGCCTCTCCATCCCCGACGTTAATACTAACACCAAGATGGTCCAATAGAAACTGCTTTCTATCTCTTGTTACTGACGCACTGTATGACCTTTTATCGTACTTCGGGTTTGGGACACCGTCGTGTATGGTATCCTTATTAGTTATTGTCACCGTTTTTCCATCTTTTTTGCCTACGAACGATGTCTCCACATGTGTGAATCTGTCTTGTACTCTGAGTTCTATGACTCTAGTCTCTATCTCTTGTTTCACCCTAGTGATTCTGTCGTGTATATCAATATATTCTTGTCCTGTCTCATTTTCTGTGAGTATATTATTGAGCATGTTGAACTCTTCTTCTAACTGTTCGTCTGTATATTTCTTAAACTCACTACGGTTTTTCATTTCGATTTCATCAAATCCTTCAGCCATTATATACTACTCAATATTTTGAATATCGCTTTCTGGTATCCATGAATTGTGTTTACTGTCATAGCCAAGCCACTTAACCAAAACCATCTTTTTACCTCCTACCTTCTTTCTCTTTAGTGTCTTCTCAACTTTATATACATCGTCTTTTTTATCAACAGCTGACAACTCTTCCTCGTAAAACTTACCGATGATAGGTTCCCCTTCATGGTCCTCTATTTCGTACACGGTAGGGTCACCACGCACAACCTTTGACACTTTGAATAGCTCCTCAGTGAAGTTAGCCTCATACCCCTTTGTGAATATGCTTTTGTACTTTGATATCCTAACAGTCTCACCTACTTTGAACTTTGGCAGTGGGTAGTCACCGAAATGGTGTCCAAACAATGTCGTCCATACTTCGTTTTCGTTTTTCTTACTAACGTCTTTAGGTTTCATTAGAATAGTACTGTGTTTGGTATTATTGTAATTTTCAACGAGTTGGTCTAAAATGTCAATCCACTTGTACGTTCCTTTGCTGTAGAAGTACTTCCACATAGACGTCTTGAGTGTTCTGTTAAACCGTTCTACGACTGCTGCCTTTTTGTCAGAGTTCGTGCTGAAGTATTTCATATTGTGTTTATCCAATAGATCTTTCACACCAACGTTATAGAATTCCTTACCGTCGTCAAACTGAGCCAACTTTGGATACTCACCAAATCTGACCTTAGCCTTCTCTAGTAACTCTGTGACAGCCTTAGTCATGTTTTTCGTGTCTTTCCTATAGACAGGTATTGCGAAAGCATACCTGCTAAGGATCTCAGTGGCTGTTAGTATCCAGTAGTACCCGTTGTTCTTGTGCTTGTACTTACCCATATCGACCAAGTCCATCTGCATCTGCTCACCCAGATAGTCAACAAATGTTTGTCTAAACTTATGTTTCTTAACAACTGGTTTGTACCTGTTGTACGTGTCTTGAGATTTTAGCCAATCCTTTATCTTTGCCCTACTAACACTTAGTCCATCTTCTTGTGTCTTTTGGTACAGCCTCTCAGCAGACTGGTAACCAGTTGATGGGTTGTAGTAAATATCTCTTAGTTATTGCTCTATGTCCATATACACTACATGATGTGTAAATCTAACATCACCTCGCCAACGTTAACACTGATATCGTCCTGATCTGTTATCTTGAACTCTAGTTGGTTGATGACTCCTTTGTTTATTGGGATTTTCGACCCAACACCAAAATGTTGTACAGAGCCCTTTAATGTCTGTGTGCTAGTTATTGGCAGTACTGCGATACAATCGCTTTTGCTATACCATTAACTATGTTATTAGATCTGTCCACAATATTAGATGTTACTTGTATGTATTTCAGTCCTCTGTTAACGTTCACAACGTTGGGACTGGTTTTTGTGGTGGCTATTGTAGTGTTTTCGTCAAATCCTAAAAGTTGTCCAAATCTAAACAGTTCTATTTGTTGATCAGTTGTTATCGTACACGTAGAGTCATGTCTGTTAGCCACTAGCTTCACGTCTCCTAACTCTTTCAAGTCGTCGGCGATCATTTTAAAGGTGTGGTACCCAGGACTAAAAACGTGATTATTACTGTTATAAGTTATCTTACTGTTGGCTGTGGTTACGTTAACATAGTCCCAAAAGATGGTTGCCTCCTTCACTAGTAAGTGAGGGTCTAAGTTAGTTGCTAGAATTGACTCTGGTAGGTCTACAGTTTTCGTTGAACCACTAATCAATACTACCACTCTCATATAACGTACGGTATGTTATGATGGATGCGTTCAAAAGAAAGTATCCTTATGCTGACAAGAATAGGTTTTTTCTTGATGTTGACGACAACATGCATATACATATATTCTTCGTGACGAAAACTAATATTGGTGACATTAGTATAGACTCAAGTAGGTTTAAGAGTAACCCTGAGTATATTAAGTATCTAACGATAAACAAACCAATGATAGTTAACCAGAAAGAGATAGCTAATGCCGTACGCGTGGCTAAGATGAATCTAGTGAAAAAGTACCCTCACATCACTTTGAGCAAGTTTGAGTTCGATCCAACTGTCTCACAAGATGGTGAGGTTAATGGCGTTGACATATATTTTAGAAACAACGACATCATAAGCACGAACATAACTAGTGATACCTTCAAAAACGACAAGAGTATGTGGGTTTGGTTACACAACAACAAGTCTCCAAAAGGTCACGACGACAAGTTTCCAAAAATATGGCTATCGGGTGGAACTATCCAACCACTATCGAAAGGTCGTAAGAACCACTGGGGACTTTGGGATGGTTATCCGACGTAAAACGTGTTGAACTACCCAGTGAATAACTTTAGAGTATTCGTTAATCAAAAGAGCTACTTTCTCTCAAAGTTACCAATACTACAAGTCACCACGTCAAAGACAAAGTCAAAGTGGGACGACAACGAGAGCTACTATAGGGTTGTGTTTGCAACATATTGTGCAAGTTTCTGTTGCGGAGTGTCGTTGCAACACTTGTCACCCTCACAAGAAGTCCACCCTGTTATCACGAGTGTAATGAGGTTTCATCTGTACTTTACTGTTAGAAAGCTTCTCAGAAGGATGGAAGGTGGTGAGAGTATGGGATCGATAAGTAGAGAGTTTGACGCTGGAGAATTGTATGGTAAGACAGACAAGATTCCCAGAAAACATTACTACCACGGTAAAGTCCTTGCTGATGGTACAACAGGTGAGGAGAGAGTCTTCACGATTAACGACGTTAAGAACGACTACAAACGATACGTTCCTCTGGTGTCGAATGGTCTCACCAACATTGGGCGACAATATCTAAATCAGTCTATAGAGGCCTTCGTTTACTCCACACTTGGTGCACAAGCTAGAACACGTGTGTCAGTCGTTGGTGGTTCTGCAGGCAGTCTAGAGACTCAACAAGAGTTCCGAAAGTTGGTGGAGGATAGTGTTATAAACTACGACGTGTCAACATGGATTCTCAACATGAACAAGTCGATTAGAGACACTAACGTTGTCCAAAATCTTGCGCTATCACCGTCTACGTGGTTAATGCCAAGTAACGTGGTAATCCTCAAGAACAAAATCGCTGGGTACAACAACCTATTGAAGACTGCTACACAGAGTATGAAGTTTGGAGTAAATAGTGGGTTAAACTACACAGGAACGACGGAGGTTAAGAAAGTTCACCAAGAAGGTGGAGAGCATCTGGAGACACTTGATAAGCCAAAGGTGGCGCGTCGTCTGACGACACCAAACGTGGCACACCAGGAAGGTGGAAATCACCTGGAGACACTTGGCAAGCCACCAAAGGTTACACCAGGTGACAACACGACAGAGTTGGGGCTAGTTCTAGTGGTTTCGGCTGTGTCTGGCTATTTAGTAAGCAAATATATGTTATAACATAATGAGTCTAAGTTATGGATTTGAGGACAGAGACTACGAGAGCGACAAAATATTAAGAAGAGCGAAGAGACATCTAGACAGTGACCCTAAGTTAAGCGTTAGCGGTGGGAGGATGTCTGGAGACATAGATATGGCGTTCAGGGCACTCAAAAACATAGCAGATCCAGAAGATGATTTGGATGCTATCAGTAAAAAAGTGTTGGAGTCTGTATACTTATCGCAATACTTTAGAACGCAGTCCTATAACGTTCTATTTGATTTTAACGTCACAAAGCATGCTGTGAGTATGGTGGAATACCATAGTGGAACAAATAAAGTGAAAACCATTAGAGATAAAACGAACATGTTAGTACAATACGATCCAACGTATGGTCCTATTATTGGTGTTAACAATGGTCATAGCTTCCTATCCCCCGAACTAACTCCAATTCCACTTGAAGCTGGAGTGCATTTTAACTGTCCACGTATGCAATACTGTGACATATCCGTTTTTATGGTAGTGAGGTTAGTCACGAGGGTTTCTACGACAGATTGGGAGGCGATTATCTCAAACGATGATGGGTCGTGGGACAAATACATAGGATACAAAGGAGGCGAAAACGATAAATTATCATATGGTGGTGGCTCTCCAGCAAAGGAGTACACGTGTACAATCCCAAATAACATCGACACCACCAAGAGACATATGATATCAATACATTGGCGGATGGGTAACTCCTACGTTAAGGTGAACAACATAAGATCAACAGACTCAGACTTCACAGCTAATTACGAAGAGATAGGGTCTCCTTACGTAACGATCTTTGGAGTGCATCGACCAAGAATACCACTCGCACCCTATAAGTACCCGTCTTTGATAGAGTTCTACGGTGTGAGGATTGTCTCTGGTTACATGACGAGCCGAGACATAATATTAGTTGGTAGAGATATGATGAAGGAATATAATGTGAACTAAGATATATGAGGAAGAAGTCAGTTGTTGTTTTCAATCACATATCAAAGGATATGTCAGAGGAAGAGGTGCTAGAGCTCAAACGCTTGTACGCGTACTACCACAAACTAGAAGCCTGCTACAAATGGAAATACAAGAGGTTGAAGAAAGTTAAACTATCGTTAAACATGACTAGCATAGGGTTAACGACAGTAGGGATTGTAGCTGGATCGGTAACCGCTAACCCTCTAATCATTGCTTGTATTAGTGGTCCTGGTGTGATCATTCAAGGCTACTTGGCTAAATCCAATCTGACGAGTAGAGTGGAGCATTGCAAGTTCGCACACACTAGCTACAAAAAGATACTGACACAACTAAGATCGTATCTTGAGTCAAATATAATGAGTCAACGTTTCTCTCAGACGTTAAAGTGTTAGACGATAATGTGACTGACTTATGCCCACCAATCAACGGAATGGTGAAAAGGTACAATAAAGTATATGACGACACACAAGGGGGCGCGAATCAGACCCCCCTTTAAACACGGGTCTACACATAAGAACCAGTGGTGTGTCAGTGTACACGTTGACAATACATATAAGGTCAAACGAGAGGTGTTTAAAGGGGGGTCTGATTCGCGCCCCCCTTTAAACTTGCAACCAAACACGATACTCATATCAGAACCAGGGGTGTTTTCCGCGTAAAAGACGACGAAAACTGAGGTCCCAAAATGGGACCTCAGCTTTTTGAGCGATAAAATAGACTAGTCTGACCAAGGTCCAAAAATGAGACCTTGGTCAGAGTCACTTATAATATTACACACAGTATATTATATATGACGAGCCTTGTCAAAAATTTCAGTTTTGAGAATAAATCAGTCACGACTATCAAGGAAGGAGATAATATATGGTTCTGTGGAAGAGACGTGGCGAAAGCTCTAGGGTACGAGAATACTAAATGGGCTATTAGGACCTATGTCGACGACGAATATAAGGTCAAACAAGAGGTATTTAAAGGGGGGTCGGAATCAGACCCCCCTTTAAACTCACAACCACATACGGTGTACTTATCAGAACCAGGAGTCTACGCTCTAATATTTTCGTCAAAATTAGAGTCAGCCAAGAAGTTTCAAAAATGGGTATTCACAGAAGTCCTACCGTCTATTAGAAAGACGGGTCAGTACATACAATGCAACCAGTTATCAATAATGAACGAGACAGATTTACACTACGACATTGTAAAATATATTAGAGAGTACCATCCAACAATAGTCATCCCAGGGTTGGGTGAGTACCAAGACACGTCTACTAAAAGAATAGATGGATGGAAGAAGGGTTACAGTGGTGGACAACCAGATTTGATAGTTCCACAACTACACAAGAGACACAATGGTTTTGCTATAGAGTTCAAAACACCGAAAGGTAATGGGGTTATTAGGAATAACCAGTTGAGGGTATTAAGGAGACTAAGATCACAAGGGTACAACACATTACTATCCTCAGACCAACATGAGATAATACATTTCATAGAGACATATATGAGAGACTCTAGAGTTCTGTGTGAGTACTGTAATAGAAGATTTAAGAGTGAAACCACACTGTATAATCATCAAAAATACTTTCATCGAATACTATATCTATGAGATAATCTGTGAGATGACTGTGAGATGGTCTGTGACGAGATATCACGTATGGTATAGATGACTGACAACGAGTCCGTACCTATTATAACGTCGACAACAAAGGTCAAAGACCCTAAGAGAGTAGAGGCAGGCAAACGGTTGGCTGCTATATCCAAAGCTGCGAAAGAGAGGAAGATGAGAGAGAGAGTGACAAGTGAGGACGATAGTTTTAACTACGGATACATCATAGGTACTATAGGAGTGGTAATAGCCGCTGGCTCACTGTATTACACGATGAGGCAAGACAAACAAGTAGTGACCGAAGAGCCTAAGACCGTTGTTATAAAACCATCACGTAAACTCGACAGCCTCGATTAAAACATATCGTATAATATATGGCATCAATAGACAGAAAAGAACTGATGAACGAGCTATACGACGCAGCCCTTGTGACTGCTGGAGCCGTAGCCGTATCCATGGCATCAAAGAAAGTACTAAAAGAACCGTTAGGCACCCCTGAATCAGTGAAGGGCACCCTCAAGTTAGCGACTGCTGTAGGCGTTTCAACGCTACTCGTTAAGTGGGCGCAGAGCAAGAAATACTTACCTATTGACCCGTTCTCAAAATAATCTAACGTAATATATAATGGCTAGTGTTGTAGCAGGTGGTTTATTCAACGCTATAGCATTCGCAGGAGCTGGATTTATATTCAGCAAGCTAAACCACACCGGCTATGAGACAGGGATAAAGAGACATAACAAAGCATTGGAGAGTCTCGCAAGAGCGAAAGAAAAGTTCTACGAGAACGAGATTCGTCAGAGAGACAAAATTCAGGAATTAAGACAACAGTTGTCAGATGCTAACGCAGACATAAACGACACAAACCACGCTCTGGATCAACTAAGACAAGTACTGACGATACAGTATGATGGGAAGACATTTAGTAAAGAGCCTGAGTTGTCAGACTATTACAAACCCTCAGACGAGATGAAAGAGTATCAAATGGTATTCGTTGGAGTTGTTGGACTACCTTTAGGTTACTTAATATATAGAGTATCATAGAAATGAGCGCTAAAACTTTGAAGGAGATGGCTATGGAATTTAACAAAAAGCGTAACTTGACAGAGGTACTCTCTTACCAAACTCGCCAGATAGAAGAGTTGGAACAGTTACTGTCAGACGCTTTAAAACAGGTCACAACAATAAAGTGTGAGTGGGAGACACTAACCGACAACCACAAAGTTACCACACTATAGTCTAAAGATATATATAGTATAGTAACTTAGATGGTTGACGAACGTACAATGAGAATGTTCTATGCTGGATACACATTGGACGAGATCAAGAACGGAAGTAGGGACGCAACATCAAAAAAGTGGCGCGACACCACATACTGTTACAAGTGTAGTAACCACAGAGTTCAAATCGAAGATGGTGTATTTAGTTGTAACAAGTGTGGAGAGACTACCTACGGACGCGTGAGAAACTTCATACCTAACATTTGGATGTACAAGAAATCGGCTCATAGTTATAGTAAGTGGCTAGAGAGAATGTTGACTAGCAAAAGACTAGTTAACGAGAATGACATACCAATAGTGGTCAGTGATTTTATAAAGATAATATGGTCTCTTAAAAGAAACAAGTTGATTGTCAAGAATATATCGAAATACATTTTCTATGTCATAAGAATATGCTCTAGAAGAGGTATAGAGTTGAGAGGTAGTTTTAACGACCTCAAACCTGGTAAGGTCAAGGTGCGATTCGAGCACAACCTGTATAGCGTAGTATACAAGGATCTAGGTTGGGACAGGAGAGGAGACCCACACTACAACGAGTGGATCAGAAAAGGTCTAGATAAATAAAACATATAGTATTATATAATGGGAAGACCTAGAATTTACCAAACCAA
This sequence comes from Chrysogorgia sp. JL179-B06, assembly GCA_035772405.1. Taxonomy (NCBI): domain Eukaryota; kingdom Metazoa; phylum Cnidaria; class Anthozoa; order Scleralcyonacea; family Chrysogorgiidae; genus Chrysogorgia; species Chrysogorgia sp. JL179-B06. The sequence goes on along the minus strand of JAYKKM010000149.1, from coordinate 5,614,107 downwards.
AGAAGAAGCTTTAAGAGCAGCAAGAGCGCAAACTAAAGTCTGGATGAACACTCACAAATGGGTGTGTGAGACATGCGATAGGCCATACCATGTGACCTCTAAATATAAACACCTAAAGACCAAAAAGCATTTGAGAAATTTGGAAGCGTGATTACATTGTACTAGTATAGTAAATTGTAAAACGACTCTTTTTAGGTAAGGGTCTAAAGAAATAAAACATATCCTATAGTATATATAGACATAACATGCCAAGTAGGATGGAAAAAACGACACGTCCTAAAAATGACCTAGAGACTAGTCGACATAACATGTCAAGTAGGATGGAAAAAACGAGACGTCCTAAAAACGACCTAGAGACTAGTCGACATAACGTGTCAAGTATGATGGAAAAAACGACACGTCCTAAAAACGACACCCCCACGGTAAAGACCAAGAGTGGTCTTCACCGACAACAAAGTAACACTGGACAAAATCTAACATCACTTTTAGACACACCAACACCACAACCAATAAAACGTCTACTAAAACCAACACCACACAAACGCAGAACGAGGCCAACACCACCACCACGACCAAATCGCCCACAACCTGGGTACAGACAAAAACTAAACGAGTGGTACGATTGGCTAGTCGAACACACACCAGAGTCAATACGAAAGCCAGTCTCACAAGCCTATAACATGGCGAAAGACAAAATCACTAGCCTATACAAAAAAGCAGCGCAAAAACGTCCTACAAGAGCGCCACCACAAGTACCGACAGATGTCGAACCTTTTTCACCACCAGCACACACTGATAAGAACACGCTCCCTACAGTCACACAAGGGCGAGTAGCACTCAAAGGATACACTAGATCGTAAAACGTTGAAGTGACAGACAATAAGGATCCACTATCACAACTCAACAAAACTAGAGTAGCTGTGGTTCTAACTCTAAGGAAAGACCTAAGACAACTAAGAGGTATAAAATACAACGAGACACTAAAAGTGACTCTAGAGAAACAATTAGATGGAGATAGAACGACGTTTAAAACCGCGTTCTTCAATAGTGTCACTAAAATAGTAATTAATAGTAACGGCATATATGAAACCACAGGACAGTCAAGCGAAGAGATAGTAAATCGCATAGCTGTATGGCTATCAGAAGGGTCTGGGTGGACTATAGACAATATAGACGACCACTATATAAACGTAGTAGTGTACGAACCTCTAAAAGGATCCAGCTATATCAAACTACCGTTGGAATTGAGGAACTCATTGAAGGGTCTAATCAACATAAAGAACAATGACGACAAGTGTTTCATGTGGTGTCACATACTACACAAGAACCCAGTACGCGAGCACCCAGAGAGAGTGTCAAAACATAAGAAAAACACTAACACTGTAGACTACGAGGGAGTCGACTTCCCAGTATCAGTTAAACAATACAATAAAATAGAGAAGCTTAATAATATAAACATCAACGTATTTGGGTACGAGGACGAACAACCATTCCCCGTCTACGTGTCCAAAGAGAGCAACAAGGACCATATGGATCTACTGCTAATAACAAAAGACGAATAACAACACTACGTATACATCAAGGACTTTAATAGGTTTATGTATAATCAAACTAAGCACGAGCACAAAAAGAATTTTTGTAGGTACTGTCTACAATGCTTTAGTACAGTCGACATACTAAAGAACCACGTAGATAATTGCATAGTGGTTAACGGAAAGCAAGCAATTAAGATGCCAGAAAAAGGAGACAATATACTAGAGTACAAAAACTTTCACAAACAACTAGAAGTACCATTCGTTATATACGCAGATTTCGAGGCTATCACAGAGAAGATAGACACGGTGACACCGTCTACAGACAAGTCATACACGAACGCATACCAGAAACACACAGACTGCGGATATGGGTACAAGGTAGTCTGTTGCTACGACAACAAGTACAGCAAGCCTGTAGAGGTGTTCCGCGGTAAGAACGCAGTTAGAAAATTCATGAAGAAAATGCTAGAAGAAGTTAAATACTGCAAAAAGACAAAGAAGGAACACTTCAACAAGGACATGATAATGACTCCTACCGACAAGATTGACTTCAAGAAATTAACGAAGTGTCACATATGCGACAAGAAATACACGATCGCAGATACAATAGTCAGAGACCATTGCCACGTCACTAGTAAATACAGAGGATCAGCACACCAGCTATGCAACAGGAACTACAGACTGACTGATAAGATACCTGTCATATTCCACAATCTAAGAGGTTACGACAGTCACTTCATAATGCAAGAGATAGGGAAGCTCGGACAGAACATCAACGTTATACCCAACAATATGGAAAAGTACATGGACTTCATGTTAGGTAAACATCTAGTGTTTCTAGATAGTTTCCAATTCATGAGCTCTAGCTTAGACAGCCTAGTTAACAACCTACCAAAAGACTGTTTCAAGTATACTTCAGAAGTATTCCAAGGTAAGGAGCTAGAACTAGTGTCTAGAAAGGGTGTATACCCATACGATTATATGGATAGTTTCGATAAGTTTAGCGACGAAAGTCTACCATCAAAAACTAAGTTCTATAGTATGCTAAACGACGAGAACATATCGGAGGAAGACTACAAACACGTACGAAACGTGTGGAATACTTTCGACATGAAGAGTATGGGTGACTATCACAACACATACCTAAAGTCTGACGTATTACTATTGGCTGACGTATTCGAGAACTTTAGAAGAACGTGTAAACAGTACTACCAATTAGATCCTTGTCATTACTTCACATCACCTGGACTATCGTGGGACGCTGCTCTAAAGATGACAGGAGTGAAACTAGAGTTGATGACTAACATAGACATGTTCCAGTTTATCGAGAAAGGAATGCGTGGAGGTGTGTCGTATATAGCGAATAGATATGGTAAAGCCAACAATAAATACGTGAAGAACTATGACGACAAGAAACCTTCAAAGTATATCACATACTTAGACGCTAACAACCTATATGGTTGGGCTATGAGTCAATACCTACCTAATGGTGGATTCAAATGGGTCAAAAACACACATCTATCCAAATATAAAGACGACTCTAAAAAAGGACTGATACTAGAGGTCGACCTGGAATACCCTAAAGAGCTACACGACCTCCACAACGACTATCCATTAGCTCCAGAGAAGGTAAGAGTGCACGACAACATGTTATCAAACTACTGCAAGAAGATACAAAAGAAATTTAACATATCCATAGGAGAGGTAATGAAGCTAGTACCTAATCTAAACAACAAAGAGAAATATGTCGTACACTATAGAAATCTCCAACTATATAAGAAACTAGGAATAAAAGTAAAAAGAGTACATAGGGTACTAAAATTTAATCAGTCACCATGGTTAAGACAATACATAGACTTCAACACGGACAAACGAACTCAAGCGAATAATGATTTCGAAAAAGACTTCTTCAAGCTAATGAATAATAGTGTGTTTGGAAAGACCATGGAGAATCTACGAAAACGTGTTAACGTCGAGCTAGTAACAAGTGAGGACAAACTGAAGAAACTCGCCTCGAAACCAACCTACATTAGTAGCAAAATATTTAGCGATAACTTAGTAGCCGTGCACAAGATCAAAGAAACACTAACCTTAAATAGGCCAGCATATGTGGGTATGTGTATTCTCGATCTCTCAAAAGTACTAATGTACGACTTTCACTATAACTACATTAAAAAGAACTATGACGATAAAGCCAAACTACTATTCACTGACACAGACAGTCTAACATACGAAATTGAGACGGAGGACATATACAAAGACATCTACGCTGACAAAGACATGTTTGACTTTAGTGGATACGACAAGTCATCTCCATACTTTGACCAAACTAACAAAAAGGTTATTGGTAAAATGAAGGACGAAACGTCAGGAGTCCCCATCGTCGAGTTTATAGGTCTAAGATCTAAGATGTACAGCTACATAAAAGAAGACGGGAAAGGTGGAAAGACCGCTAAAGGTATCAAGAAGAGTACCATTAGAAAGAACATAAGACATGATAACTATAAGGATGTCCTAATAAATAGTAAACAAATGTCTCACACAATGAAAACCATAAGAAGCGAATACCACCAACTAGGAAGTTACGAGATTAACAAAATATCACTAAGTTGTTTCGACGACAAAAGACACATTTTAGAAGATGGAATATCTAGCTACGCCTATGGACACTACAAAATAAACTAAAAATATACCCAAACAATATGTCACAAAAATTGAATCAACAAAAGATAAATTTATAATTTAAGCAATTTAAACAATTTTCAAATTTAACCAATTTAATACCAACACGTAGGTCCCACACGGCTGAGCCATGACAGTCATAAATTTAACCACACACAAAGAACACAGGGTACCAACACACTTTTCCAAATCGTGTAGATTCCTAACGGATCTGACTTTTGGAAAACCGTCCTTGTATCACCGTATCCTACACTACTCTCCAGGGCTCCAGCGCTCACACACAGTAATGATCGCTGGATCCCTGGATAGTAGTGTAGAACGTGAGGAATCAGTGGAAGAAAAGACAACAAGACTCAACAAAGAGTTGTTGTTTCTCTATCAGATTAGAGAGCTCAAACGACAACTATTCGCTAATAGTAGTGTAGAACGTGATGAACTAGACGAGAGGTTTAAACATACTGTACTCGGGAAAAGGATGAACAGTCGTAAAAGAGAGTTGCGGCTTCTCAGTCGTCTCAAATAGCTCAAACGATCGACACAAAAACGATAGAAGATGGGGGTATCAACGCACTTATCCAAATCGTGTAGATTCCAAATGGATCTGATTCCTGGAAAATCATATAGATTCCTAAAAAATAGACCACGCCCTTTTTAAGGCATCTCGACCACGTCCTTTTTAAGACGTCTCGGCCACGCTCTTTTTAAGACGTCTCGACCACGCCCCTTTTTTAAAGGAATTCTTGGAATTATCTCAAAAATAATTCCAAGAACTTGACCTTGAAACTTGACCTTGAAAATATATCTGACTTTTGGAAAACTGTCCTGGTACCGCCATGTTCTATACTACTCTCATGGACCCCGGTACAGCGCACCGTTTGCACACCCGTAGTGCCGCCACTGCTTGAATTTAAAGCTAGAATAGCATCCTAAACTGTGTGTGATATTCCACCTGGCTGCGTTGGGTACCTGTTTGATAATTCATGAGCTACAGTAAGCAAAGAACGACAACATGTGTTTGCCATTTTCTAACATATTACCAACACCCCTACTATGAACTTGAAATACCGAATGTTCGATCAACGTCATTATTTTAGTATGCGATTTTTAAATGACATTCAACCTTCCTCCACTAAAGTTATAAAACATGTATAGATTGATCAAGATAAAACTTTTAAAACTTTATTTCAACGTTGAAACGTTGTCAGGGGTATTAAGGCATTGAAAATTCCTATTTTCCAGAGATTTTTAGTAGGAACTAATTTACGGTTTTGTTTCCATGACAATAAGGTCACGTGACTCATTGGCGGCCATATTGGATGAAAACTTAAAACGTTCTTGACGCACGCGAATATATATAATTTAAATAATTAAACAGCGTAATTTGATGCAAATATTGATCTAGTTTATCAAGCTAAGTTGCAAGATTGTATAGCTTTATCGTAAATGGAAAGTCAGTTTAGCGAATAATTTTTCCTCTAATTACAATTTCTCTAATATTTTTGTTTATGCAAATTGATTCCTACCAGTCAACTTAACATGAGAAACGTAATTAAAATTAGCATCAAATTAAGCTGTTTAATTGTTTAAATTATATATACTCGCGTGCCTCAAGAACGTTTTAAGTTTTCATCCAATATTGCCGGCCAACGAGTCATGTGATCTTGTTGTCATGGAAACAATACCGTAAATTAGTTCCTACTGTATGATAAATATGTTTGGTAAGTTTGACTTAGTTTGGACCAAATCTCTGGAAAATAGGATATTTCAGTGTCGAAGTCAAGAGGGGGGCCTTAATACCCCTCAGTTGAAATAAAGTTTTAAAAGTTTTATCTTGATCAATCTATACATCTATTTAACTATAGTGGTGGAAGGTTGAATACTATATTTAAAAATCGCATTTACTCTAATCTAAAATAATGTCCTCCGATCCTCATGTAGATAATATTGTTATTATGTGTATACCAAGTCAAAGAGCAGACGTATAGCATTCTGAAATGTTCAAGTTCATAGTAGGGCTGTTGGAAATATATCAACAAATGGAAAAAACATGTTCTCGTTCTACTTAGCTCGTAAATCATCAAACACGTTTCCCAACGCAACCAGGTGGAATATCAGACACAGTTCAGGATACTATTCTAGCTTTAAAATTTAAACTTAGGGTTATTAAATGCGACCAAAGTATCAAAAGAAAAAGAGAGTAAAATACGAAGACCGCATCAATTATGGGGAATACACGGCACTTTTTAAGCTCCGCATTTCTGCAGCGCTATTTTTTTGTTCCACTGGAGCTGAGCACATACATATGTTCTATAAAGCGAGTATAAGGTCGAGGATTAACTGTAGCTGGAACAGCCCAGTAATTACAATGAATTAGGGAAAATTGACTTTGGAAGTCGTCTCAGCCAGATCTTAACACGAAATCTGCATGGCTAATGACGCATAATGAAATGTCGCTGCTGATCAATCACTGGAACGATGTGTTAATCGTTTTAAGGATAGTTCACCTGCAGCGAGTCAAGATTTTCCGACCAGTTTTTGGGTCGGAGGCGTGTCTGTTCAGTGTTCATTTCAATCGGTGATATAGTTTGCATGCATTAATATACTGATTCGAAGATGAATTTGTGTAACGATGGTATTAGTTATGGATTAGGTTTTCGAAAGAAAGTACAGTGTTTTTATTAGGAAATAAAATCGACATGGCCACTCCCATATAAACATCAATCATCTTTCCCACCAAAATTGTATAAATTATGATAATTAAATTCAAAACGCTGCTCTTCTCCAATCCGTCAGCCGCTCCCAAATCCCCCAACCCTTTGGAGAGACGGATTTGATACAAGTCTAGAGAGATGTGTGTAAAACACAAGGGATAGCTCGTTATAATTATAATTCGATAATGAAACGTTATCGTTATAATTCGATAATGAAACAGCGACAAAGTTTTTTATTTCTTTTATAAAATGTATTTAAATTGTTAATAAAACCAAGAATCTTCAACAAGCGCTTGTTACACTCTAGCACCACGCATAATTAATTCGCCTGTTTCTTAGCGACGAAAAAGCAGTTAAAATTGCAGGTGAACATTTTGTTGTGTTAGTAACTATAAAAGTTTTGATCTCCTTTAATTTTACGCTTTAATCCCTTACGTTAAACTGTCAACTTCTATTTTCTTAAAGAATATTCATGTTGAAATGTGTAACCGGAGCATGAAAAAAATGGATGGCTAAATGCATTTAGCATGGCTAAATGCGAGGACTGCGAAAAACTATGAGGAAAATTGCGTGCAGTGTTTGCTTTCGACAACGTTATCAAAAGAGTGCACTTTTGGCTACACGCAACTAGCAGTAGCACAATTACGTCGTCAGAACGTTGCTGCAACGTTCAACGAACGTTCCAAAAATGTTTCACCGCTTCAAGAAAAGGATTTGTGTGTCACATATTATATAATACACGCTTTGTTGTTTAGAACCTTACAATATTTTGATAAAACAACAACTTCTCATTGAAAACCTTTTACAAAACGCTATTCGGACGTCATAAACCTAGTTTGAACGTCTAATGGCAACGTTACTTCGCAACATTGCTACAACGTATTTTTACCTCCTCTGCATGTGATATCGTATATCATGATGAATCAAAACAACGTCCAACCTAACCAAACCACAACCTTCTACCAATGTTGCGATTACGTTGTGTGCTAGAAATACACAGAAATTTGCATGAGTAAAATATCATAGGGTTATAGCGTTATGAATTGGACAATTCCAGGACAAAATTAAAGTAAGCGGGATTTTTTAAAGAACGAGGCAGTTCTATACAATGCTAAATTTCGGGTGAAGTTTCATATAAATCCCGAAATGACGTCACATAGACTATCGGTAGTAAAATTCGAAATTAAAATCAGCTATTATTTCTAAAACTAGGAGTTCTTATCAGAAGTGAAATGCTGCCTCTGGAGTGATACGAGGTTGGAGCAGTGTTCCGGATCAAGCATGCCAGTAGAATGATGCTAGAAATTTCTATAGCATATAGAGGATCAAATAAATAGACTGTATAATCTACCATAGGCGTAGGAACCGGGGGGGGGGGGGCTGGGGGCCACTCTTAGATTCATTTGAACTATGCTCGCTGTAGAATTAGATAAAAAGTTTGCTCAAATTGCTGCAAATTGTCTTTCCGAGCTTCTAGACCCCACGCCCCTTAAAATGCGGTCACTGATTACCTGTTTGTCGACTTATCCAATTAACTTGCCATAATGAGAATGCTAAATTGTTGAAACATATTATCAGTAAAACTAAAGTTTTGTTTCAACGCTAGTTGCGCTGTTTCTCTGCTTTTCCCCCGTTATTTTTACTATAAAAGGTGCTAATGGAAGGTGGGCTTATATCCAGGGGGCTTATAACCCCGGTTTATAACCGGGGGGGGCTTATAATCGGGGGCTTATAAGCGGGATTCTACGGCATCACGAATATCAAGGCATGTTCGATATTGCGCTTTTTAAAAAAACTAAGTAAGGTAGCACAATAACGTTTACTTATATTGTAGACAGATAAATTATTTTTGTTTTATATATAATAAGGCGCTCCTCTTCGAACGTTTTGTTGAGAAAAAGTAAACTTTACAAGGTCTAATGCACGAGTTGTTTGACTGGTCTAATGTCTTCTAACCAACGGCAACAAACAACAGTTTTCGATGGTGGTCGACTGCTTACCGCGAGACTGGCCACTGAAACCTTCATGGCCTTGATGAATACTTCCACGAGAAACTAAAGACATGTCAAGATCAAGGAAGAACTTCGAGAAGATAGCGGAACATGCGCACTTGAGTCACTTTCGAGCTCATATATCGATGACGTAATGCCGACACACAAACAAACAAAAGCTATACATAGTTCGGAAAAAGGACTGGGTACGAGTTAACCACCAATTGGTGCGCGAAACATGACGATAGTCCACCCAGTGGGGATTATTGCGGATTCGTATTTCTCGACAATAATTTATATTTTAAAGGTAAATTGTGTACAGTGGAATTGCTTACAGTTCAAGGACACGAGCTTGTTGTGGCATATGAGGTGTCATATGAGATCGGCTGTTCAATATGTCGAAAAATACTTAAGTAGTAGTATTTACGTATATTGATGGACGACGTTTCGGACGATGTGTCCCTCAAACTGACTTAACAACTAATTAAATGTCAATTGCAAATCCGCTTGTCAATGGAAATATTAATATTTAACGGAGAGAGGATTTTAATATTACCATCCAGCGTACCAGCTTAACACTGAGCTATTGAGACATCATTTTTTGTCGGTCGTCGTTCTTCCCTCAATCTCCACCGGGAGACATGACATCTTCACGTCACGTATAGCTGAGCCTTTCACTTCGTACGACTTCTATCTGTAGCGGAGTGATAAACAATTATTGAATACAGAAAGCGTTTAACGCGGGAGAGGATTTTAATAAGTTCATAAAATATCTTACGTTAAGTCAGAGATGTTGGGTTTGGTTGGGGGAGTTATAAATATTTTAAGAAAAATAAATGTCTACACGCAGATGTTCATTTACCTTTATAATATTTAGCTATGCTCGTTATTGCCGAGTTTTCGAATCCCAAAAACGTGACCGAACTGGTTCCTAGATCGTATAAAATAAAAAGATTGTGTTAAAAATGAATACTTTTTCAATTGGTAGATTTTTAATTGTTTGTATAACTATTCCTTAAATTAATTAAAGATCCAGTTTGCTGATATTATCTTTCTACAGCAAATACCTATCAATTATTATCCCAAGGAGTCTCTCATTTATATTAGTGCAGCGAACACCTCCGGTGCATAATCACGATCGAAGATCATTTTTTGTTATTTTGTTTCTTAGTTTGCCACAATGTTTGTCTTTGAGTATTCTCGAAATGACTTTTATTATTATTTTTGAATCATTTGCGTTCACACAATGCATCCAATAGTTTCCATGTGTATCCAGATGTTTACCGTGTGCCATTGTGCGTCTTTCCCTTTTAAAACGTGATGCATGCGTAGCTTTTCATGAATTGCCTTGTCAACCTTAGAAAAAATTGTTATACAATTTATTACCAGATATAACTAGAAATAAAAAATATACCTCATTATTAAGGTTTTGAAATGCGTGTGATAAATATTTGGCCCAGACTAAGACGAAACAGTATATTAGCGATTTTACTATAATTACAAAACAATGCATGGCTACTCGGAATATGGTAAAAAAATTTATTTCAACGTTTCGACAATCTTGCAGTCATGCATCATCAGAAAGTGTTGTGAGTATAACGTAATCTGCTATATATACAAGTTAGTCAATAACATGTGATGTCATTTATGATAATCATTGACGATAATATGTCCTTGGATGTTTTTTGTCCAGTGGTTAAGAGACGATTCCGTGGATACACAGAGCTTCTTTGAAAACCAGCAATATATGACCATTGTCAAGGATTGTCTATTATTTTGAAATTTGTTGTGAAAATATGGTGAGCTCACTAAGATTTAACAGTTAGAATGCCAAGTTTAACAAATATTGGAATTGAAAAAAAGAAAATATTCGCAAGAATTATAATTTATTGTAGATTTCGGAGTCCTTTTCGGAGTGACTAAGCATGTTGTTTCATTCGCGTATAAAGGCATCGATCGGTTTTACTATTGTCAATCTTTCAAGGAACGGGTTTTACCAATTTGGTTTTACAAATCTTCCAAAGAAATGGTTATCTTTTATTGGTTACACTCACAGCACCAACTGATGACAGTGACTGCAAGATAGTCGAAACGTTGTGGTTTTGTTGAATTGTGATTGGTTTACATAAATCAGTTTTAAAATAATACTTAAGTAAACGATGGGAAACAACCAATGAAAATGCTACTTGAGTTAACATTATCTTTTATATAAGAGCCAGACGTTAGCTTTGTCTAAATGAAAAGGAACAGAAGTTCTGCACCCGACCGGCGTACTACAATATTTCCAGTCGCATATAAGCCATATGTATATGGTAAGTTACTATATTTTGTTAAATTATTTTTCGATAACAAGCGTATATATAAATATATATATAAATATATACATTTTAAGACCAAACCGGGACCAGTTGCGAAAAAATGCAACTTCTAGGCCTTCCGGCTCGGGAATTGAACACGCGACCCTGCGATGCGGCTATAGTGCAGCGCTCTGACCACTGAGCTACGGAGGCCGTTGCCACGAGCTGTAGAGTGCTGCGTAGACTGCAGTGTTTTGAATATATAGCAAAGTGAAAAGATGGTAAACTGTCAAGAATTTTAGTGACGAAATACTGACGTTTCGAGCGGAGCCCTTCATCAGAGTAAGACGTCTCATTTTCAAACTTGGCACCACACATTCTCTTGGTCTTAACGAACGTTTTTCTTTTCTTTAATTTCCTACAAGTTTTTTGTTATTTTAGTTTGCTTGGAACTTTTTTAGTATTAGCTTAGGCACTTTCATTCCTGTTCAAGTTTTTGTTTCTTACTGCTTTATCATCGCCTAATCCCCTTGAATATTGGACCTGTCATTTCTCTCTCCCCTCAGTCTGTTTGCTGATCTACTGTAAAAATAGCAAATGATTTAACTTTTCGCATCTCATTAATTATTAGTTTGTTTATCTCCCGTTTTTTTTTTAAATATATTTTTTGATTGGCTACTTTCTAGTTGTGACACCCTTTTGGCTGCATATATATAAGCCCTATTTATTTTATTTCATCTCGTCTAACTCTGATGAAGGGCCCCGCTCGAAACGTCAGTATTTCGTCACTAAAATTATTGACAGTTTACCACCTTTTCATATATATATATATATATATATATATATATATATATATATATATATATATATATATATATATATATATATATATATATATATATATATATATATATATATATATATATATATATATATATATATATATATATATATATATATATATATATATATATATATATATATATATAGGAAATCAATGGGAAGGATATTTTGCGAGTGTGGAAATATTCTAAGACCCAATCGAGACCAGTTGCGAGAAATGCAACTTCAAGGCCTTCGGTGTGAATTGAACTAACACTGCCGCATATATATTTGTACATATTTGCGTGCTCAGATCCAGGGTAACGGGAAATAGAGCAGTATACTTTAATAACACACTGCCAAAGTAGCGCTCTAGTTTTATATTATTCGTAACTTTTTAGGTCATATTCAATAATTACCTTAAGTTTAAAGCGAATAGCATCCTGAACTGTGTCTGATATTCCATCTGACTGCGCCTTCCACCTGTTCGATGATTTATGAGCTAAGTGGAACGAGAACATATTTTTCTCTACTCTTTGACTTAGTCTACAAAAAATAACAATATTACCTACATTAGGATACGAGGATATTATCTTATTTTAAAGTCAATGTGCTTTTAAATGGCATTCAACCGTAGTCCATGCACTAAAGTTATAAAACATGTATAGATTGATCAAAATAAATTTTTTTTAAAGTTTTATCTTAATCAATCTATAGATGTTTTATAACGCATTAACTTTAATTTAAAATAATGTCCTTCTATCCTCATGTAAATAATATTGTTTTTGTGTGTGTATACCAAGTCAAAGAATAGACATAGAATATTCTGAAGTTCAAATTCCTATAGTAGGGGTGTTAATTGGAAATATGTTATGAAATGGCGACAAAAATATGTTCTCTATCTACATAGCTCATAAATCATCAAACAGGCGGAAATATAAAATACAGTTTAAGATGCTATTCTAACTTTAAACTTAAGTTTATTGAATGTGATCTAAAACGTTACGAATAACATAAAACTAGAGCGCTACGTTGGAAGTGTGCCATTAAAGCATGAAAACAAGAAAAACACATAAAAATACTACATGAATAAATTATGTGGAATATATACGCAGCTGAGCACACGAATAAGCATGTTCTACGAAGTGTGTAAGGTCAAGAATTAACTGCTGTTGGAACAATCGCCCAGGAAATGCAATCAAATAGGAGAAAATTTACTTTTGAAAGTCGTCTCTGCAGCCTTTGATAGTTCTATATGAAATCGTACACGAAATCTGCATGGCTAGTGACGCCTGTTTCTGAATGAAATGTCGCTGCTGATCAATCACTGGGATGATGTGTTTATTTTCTTAATGAACATAATGCGAGAAGTAATTAACTCGCCTGAAAGCCAAAGAAATTGCGCAGCTGCATGGTGCTCTCGCCCGTTTACACAGCATAAGGAACTAAGTGTGAGGACTGCGGGAAAACGATGGGGAAAATCAGAAGAATGTTGCGTGCAGTTTTTATTTTGGACAACGTTATCAAAAGTGCACTTAGTTAAATATACATACAGCTGTTAATAACTGCACGTGCTTCAGGTAGACTTGCAAGAAGATGATTTATAAATTCATGTTCTATCTCTCTATGGAAACACGGAATCTGTTTTCTACTTCGTACTAATGTGTAATACAGTATGCCGATTTCTTGATTTTTCAAATAAAAGACAGAATCGTTTTATCTTTTTTTGCTCAAAATCCAGTAAAAATCAATTCCTTTGGAAGAGAAAATGTTCCATGCAATCAAGTCGAATTAGCCACATATGGTTCACATCACGTGATTTGACCACATAAATACAGTGGAACCCCTATTAAGCGGCCACTCATTAATTAAGCGGCCAGCGGCTATTAAACGGTCAGTTATCAAAGTCCCAAAGTTATTGTAAGTATATAATACTGTAAATCGAACGCTTATTAAGCGGCCACCCCTTTTAAGCGGCCACGGCCATCTTTCGGCCGTCCGTATGAAGATTCTGCTGTTGTTTTTACCCCTATTAAGCGGCCACCAAATATTTAATGTTTTTATCAAAGAAAATGTAGTAAGATCCACATTGATATGAAACAGTTCGATGTTGTTTGAAGAACGTGATGACAGCTATCAGAAATAAAATGTGACAAAAAACTCAGTGATAAAACATCCGCATGTTACTAGCTAGTGACTGTATCTATGTCAGTCAAAACCTTCTTTTTCAAGCTTTGATGCTAACCACTCAATGGAAAATGTATCTCCCGTGAAGTGGTATTCACATGGAACTTCCAAGCCATAGCCGCCTCCTCTGTTAATGCGTTTACCCTCGACTTAACTTGTATCGCCATATTTTCTTGAGAGGAATTCTATGATTCTTGAAACAAATACCGGTAGTGTTTTCGCGACAATTTATATCGTGTTAACGTGTTTGTAGTTTAAATAATGCATAGTAGATTTATAAACATTTTTTATATATAATACATTGCGTGCAATAGTTGTCATCATATCTTATTGTAGGGAGCTCTTACACAGGCTTTCGAATTTTACTTTGAGAGTAATATCCTTTAACGAATCGAATAGACGTCCATGATCAGGACGATATTTTATTATTATTTTTATAGAATAATCTGAACTAAATCTGGACAAATCTACAAAGAGAAGATAACGTACTGACGATGGAAGGAATATTTTTTGGCAAACATGTTCTATTGTTGGTTATTGTAATAGAAGAAGCAATGAAATGTCAGGCATCATTTTGCTCTGATCGTTACAATAATTTAAATAAAGAGTTAGATGAACACTTGAGACATTGTTCTGACCAAAAAGAAAAGTCTCCATGTTGTAAGGCTGAGAAATCCAGCATGGACGTAAGAAGGCAAAAATATAAGCGACTATGTGGTGAGTTGTATATAAGATCTATCATCGAGTTTTTCTTGATATATCAGCCTTTATTGATATAATTTTAATTTATAATTTTTATTAAGCCCGATGACAAACTCACTTTTGCTTTGAACAACTAGCTTAGCAACGATTATCTCAGTATTTCTAACGTCTTTTTTTTAAGATTATAAATTTGGTATAGAATTTTAGGGTTTATAACAGTCAAACATCGAGAACTTGTCGGACCAAAATTAAAGACACTTTCACGAAATCAACTGCGATTTTAGACCTAATTGGCTTGCCTCCACACAGATTTCAATTAGTAACCGTAAAGTACATGTGGACTTCCGTTACACGGTCCTCTACTCGGTCCTGGCAGTCAGATTTATTCCTCTGCACGACAAACTCCGCGCGGATTTCTCTCTTTTTTAACACAACACGGAGCGATCGCATGAATAGAACATCCGCTCCAAATCACTTGATAATTAAAATTTCAATAAATGGCGGATTAGGCAAATGGAAACATTGTGTTTGAAAATGTGATGGGTTTTAGATAGATAGAGTAAATATTTATTCAGGATATAACACTTCAGAAATTACATATTATGTTGTCAATGTGTGTCCTGACATAAACTAAATTATACAATATATTAATAATAATATATAGTCATAGATATACATATTCTGGTAGTAGTGTAACAAATAATTATTAACAGTAATGGTTCTTCACTAATTTAACAAAATAATTAAAATTCACAGTTTTTCTAATTGTAATTGTAATAGGAAGATCATTATAGTTCTTAGCACCCATATAATAAAATGAGTTCCTAGCATATTATTCAGTGCGTATCTTGGGCAATTGAATTAAACAGGAAGCATTTCGTGTACCTATATACTATGGTCATTTATCTTAAAATAGTTATCAAAATTTTCAGACAACTCCGTCTAAACATTTACGGACAAAGATACAAGCTCTTTGCTTGTTTAAGTTTACTACCGAAGGGATTTGAAGATTTTGTTTAGTGTCGGAATTAATTATTTTTATTTCTCGTTCGTGAAAAAGAGCTAACTTAGTACTATTAGTTTGAGTGAGATTAAGATTAATCAATCCACAATAAGTAAACAACGGTAAAATCATGGTTTGATAGATAGTTTTAGCAGAATGATCATTAAAGGACGAGTGTCCAGCTAATGCTTTGCGCACTTGTGTTATTGTTTTGATTTGGGAAACTGGCTTCTAACTACCTCGGTTTATTACGTTTTCTTGTTGTTTGGTTATCTTCTTACGACATAATAAGCTGTTAAAAGTCTTTAAATCAGTTTGTAGTGATGTCTGATTCCGAGTTTGTCGAATATTGTAAACCGCACTCTTTATGCCGTCGTCTGTCAGCGTGTTCTGTTCTCAACGGCTTCGATTACAACGGGCTTGTGTTTCTAGCGTAATATCTGTTCCTCTACTCATAGAATATATGGAATATAAGGATCGTATACTATTGGCTTTGCCAGGAAACTGCGCGTCTTGAAGGAAACTTTGGTTTACTTGTTCAATTTCGTGGCCCAAAAAATGGCCGCGAGCAAGCTTGCGAGCGCGCAAAGCATTAGCTGGACACTCACCTTTAAGGTATTGTCTAATCTTACGTAATAATCTGAGACGACTCGCAGCTTTTTTTCACTTCAATGTTTCTTCCAAAGTATATTAATACCATGCTCGCCTCCGATTCTTTTGTTCTCACCGGGAATTTAATCGCTCATTTCCCTCTAACAGTGAAAATTTCTAATTTTCCTCATTAGTAGGCATTAACACCTACGTACACTTTACTTACCAATTGTGGAAGGTTAGGTGCAGGTCTTGCTACAGGGTTTTGCACGCCAGTATTATTGTTACTTGGAATTCAGGTCACGATAACGCGAGCTGATCTTGATCTGACCGCCACACCCTGTTGTCGACCTGCACCTATCACACCAAAAGCTTTGGTGGAAGTTATTGCAATTTAATCGTTTCTTTGTGTAAGGGAGGGTTGGTGGGGTGTTCGATTCCACACGCTCTCGTTACTGCCCTCTAAGCCGTGTCCTGCTCTGGCTACGGTCAGTCGCTAATGGTCGACCTTATCCCAACATGCTTGTCATATGATACTCCGATGTCCCCCGCACTTGCGCAGTTCCATTGTTGTTAACCTTGGTTATTACATAACCTCATTTAACACCTACGTACACTTTACTTACCAATTGTGGAAGGTTAGGTGCAGGTCTTGCTACAGGGTTTTGCACGCCAGTATTATTGTTACTTGGAATTCAGGTCAGGATAACGCGAGCTGATCTTGATCTGACCACCATAGTAATGCTTAGTTCCTTACAAGCATTACACTTCCAAGTAACCAATCTGGTAATCCTTCCCTAACCTTCCACCTTCACAACTTCTGAGATCCACGTCCCGCACGTGATTACAACCACTTCCTGTGGGTATCTCCCCAATGTTCAAATAGCATATGGGGTCACCACTTCCTGTGGGTATCTCCCCGACGTTCAAATGCCGAGTGGGGTCACCACTTCCTGTGAGTATCTCCCCAACTTTCAAATAGCATATGGGATCCACTTCCTGTGGGTATCTTCCCGCCAGTTAATAAAATGCCGAATGAGGTCACCACTTCCTGTGGGTATCTCCCCGACGTTCAAATAGCATTTGGGGTCACCACTTCCTGTGGGTATCTCCCACGTTCAAATAGCATATGGGGTCACCACTTCCTGTGGGTATCTCCCCGACGTTCAGATAGCATATGGGGTCACCACATCCTGTGGGTATCTCCCCGACGTTCAAATAGCATATGGGGTCACCACTTCCTGTGGGTATCTCCCACGTTCAAATATCATATGGGGTCACCACTTCCTGTGGGTATCTCCCCGACGTTCAGATAGCATATGGGGTCACCACATCCTGTGGGTATCTCCCCGACGTTCAAATAGCATATGGTGTCACCACATCTTGTGGGTATCTCCCCGACGTTCAAATAGCATATGGGATCACCACTTCCTGTGGGTATCTCCCCGATGTTCAAATTCCGAATGGGGTCACCACTTTCTGTGGGTATCTCCCCGCAGTTTAAATAGCATATTGGGTCACCACTTCCTGTGGGTATCTCCCCGCAGTTTAAATAGCATATGGGGTCACCACTTCCTGTGGGTATCTCCCTGACGTTCAAATAGCATATGGGGTCACCACTTCCTGTGGGTGTCTCCCCGATGTTCAAATAGCATATGGGGTCACCACATCCTGTGGGTATCTTCCCGACGTTCCACTGGCATATGGGGTCACCACTTCCTGTAGGTATCTCCCCGATGTTCAAATGCTAAATGGGGTCACCACTTCCTGTGGGTATCTCCCCGACGTTCAAATGCCGAATGGGGTCACCACTTCCTGTAGGTATCTCCCCACAGTTTAAATAGCATATGGGGTCACCACTTCCTGTGGGTATCTCCCTGACGTTCAAATAGCATATGGGGTCACCACATCCTGTGGGTATCTCCCCGACGTTCAAATAGCATATGGGGTCACCACATCTTGTGGGTATCTCCCCGAGGTTCAAATAGCATATGGGGTCACCACTTCCTGTGGGTATCTCCCCGACGTTCAAATGCCGACTGGGGTCACCACTTCCTGTGGGTATCTCCCCGAAGTTTAAATAGCATATGGGGTCACCACTTCCTGTGGGTATCTCCCCGACGTTCAAATGCCCAATGGGGTCACCACTTCCTGTGGGTATCTCCCCGACGTTCAAATGCCGAATGGGGTCACCAATTCCTGTGGGTATCTCCCCGAAGTTCAAATAGCATATGGGGTCACCACATCCTGTGGGTATCTCCCCGACGTTCAAATAGCATATGGGGTCACCACATCTTGTGGGTATCTCCCCGAGGTTCAAATAGCATATGGGGTCACCACATCCTGTGGGTATCTCCCCGACGTTCAAATAGCATATGGGGTCACCACATCTTGTGGGTATCTCCCCGAGGTTCAAATAGCATATGGGGTCACCACTTCCTGTGGGTATCTCCCCGACGTTCAAATGCCGACTGGGGTCACCACTTCCTGTGGGTATCTCCCCGAAGTTTAAATAGCATATGGGGTCACCACTTCCTGTGGGTATCTCCCCGACGTTCAAATGCCGAATGGGGTCACCACTTCCTGTGGGTATCTCCCCGACGTTCAAATGCCGAATGGGGTCACCAATTCCTGTGGGTATCTCCCCGAAGTTCAAATAGCATATGGGGTCACCACATCCTGTGGGTATCTCCCCGACGTTCAAATAGCATATGGGGTCACCACATCTTGTGGGTATCTCCCCGAGATTCAAATAGCATATGGGGTCACCACTTCCTGTGGGTATCTCCCCGACGTTCAAATGCCGACTGGGGTCACCACTTCCTGTGGGTATCTCCCCGAAGTTTAAATAGCATATGGGGTCACCACTTCCTGTGGGTATCTCCCCGACGTTCAAATGCCGAATGGGGTCACCACTTCCTGTGGGTATCTCGCCGATGTTCAAATGCCGAATGGGGTCACCACTTCCTGTGGGTATCTCCCCGACGTTCAAATGCCGAATGGGGTCACCAATTCCTGTGGGTATCTCCCCGAAGTTCAAATAGCATATGGGGTCACCACTTCCTGTGGGTATCTCCCCGACGTTCAAATAGCATATGGGGTCACCACTTCCTGTGGGTATCTCCCCGACGTTCAAATAGCATATGGGGTCACCACATCATGTGGGTATCTCCCCGACGTTCCACTGGCATATGGGGTCACCACTTCCTGCGGGTATCTCGCCGATGTTCAACTGCCGAATGGGGTCACCACTTCCTGTGGGTATCTCCCCGACGTTCAAATGCCGAATGGGTTCAAATAGCATATGGGGTCACCACTTCCTGTGGGTATCTCCCTGACGTTCAAATAGCATATGGGTTTACCACTTCCTGTGGGTATCTCCCCGATGTTCAAATGCCGAATGGGGTCACCACTTCCTGTGGGTATCTCCCTGGCGTTCAAATAGCATATGGGGTCACCACTTCCTGTGGGTATCTCCCCGATGTTCAAATGCCGAATGGGGTCACCACTTCCTGTGGGTATCTCCCCGATGTTCAGATGCCGAATGGGGTCACCACTTCCTGTGGGTATCTCCCCGACGTTCAAATAGCATATGAGGTCACCACTTCCTGTAGGTATCTCCCCGATCTTCAAATGCCGAATGGGGTCACCACTTCCTGTGGGTATCTCCCCGACGTTCAAATAGCATATGGGGTCACCACTTCCTGTAGGTATCTCCTCGACGTTCAAATGCCGAATGGGGTCACCACTTCCTGTGGGTATCTCCTCGATGTTCAAATAGAATATGGTGTTACCTGCATTAACCGGGAGAGTTATATGGACTTGGAGAGAGGCAAAAAATTATATGATATGGTTACCACCACAAGTGGCATCTCCACAAACATCACGACAGTATTTGGCACTATAATGCAGATTGCTACCCAGAGGTTAACGAGCCCATGATAACGTGAACGTGAGGGCCCTGCACCCTTCGCGATTGACTATATATGACGACACACACGTTGTTGTTTTTTTGTTGTTGTTTTTTTTTTGTTTTTTTAATATATATATATATATATAACTAATACCGTTAATACTATCCCGTAACTGTTGTCTAGCCCATTAAATTAGCCGTAAGGTGCCTCAATACCTTTTGAGGGATGGTTATTGGTGTCGCAGATGCCTGTGGTGCTAATTTGAAAAACGCCTGCATGTTAAAGCGCGATAATGCATCAGCTAGAGCATTTGTCTTACCAGGGACATGAATGGCGGACCTATTAAAATTAAATCGTGCAGCGTTAAGTAACAATTCGCGAAGCAGGTGCATAATGTTCGAGTCTTTAGACGTGCCAGACTTGATTATGGCCACTACGCTTTCATTGTCGCACAAGAACTGGATTCGCTTTCGTGACCACTCCCGTCCCCACACATGGCAAGCCAATGCAATAGGGAACAATTCTTTGTAGCCTATTCCGAAAGTTTGTTCCTCAAAAATCCATTCAAACAGTTCTGCCAATGCCGATCGTAGGCAAACGGGAGGGCTAAGTCGACATAGTATCTTTCTCGCCAACGCAATCCAACATACAGTATATCTATCAGCCGGATGAATAGGAACTGCGATAGGCACTTTAAAGTTTAAATGTCGATTTTACTCATCAACATCCCTCTACTGTAGCGCATAATCGTATCTATGGCATTCTTCAACTTCGTGCAAGTCAATGAAAATTCTTCTTTTATTATTCTGTCGTTTGCGCTATTGGCGGTGAGATGTGACAGGTCAAGAATAAGCCGCCAATTGTCGTTGCCCTTCTCCGGTATCACACCAAAACGTCTCACACGTAAGTTTTCAATCGGTGGTGCTATCGTAGGACCAAAAACTCGCCCGAGTTGCAGCTCTTTCATGAAATATTCGTTAATTACCGCCGCGTGTTCGAGGGTCGACGAGCAATTTGATTCTGCGGACTTGAGCTTTGATAATTATTTGTGAAAACCCAAACGAAAACCGTTTAACAAGTACCGGACCTTGTTGCGATCCGGGTGCGACATTAATTGTATTTTCAAGTTGGTGACATCAACTGGTGACACCGATGTGGGCATATTTCCGTTGCGTGTAATTTCAAGCGCGATGTTTATACAGTGTGTGGTGACAGTTCATTTAGACTGTGCTCTCTTTGATCGGTCGAAGCGTTAGGGTAATCTTGCGCGATAATATGGAGTGGATAATTGCTGCTGCTGGCATTGGATGCTTCGGTGCGGGCCTTCGCAAGCGTGATGAAATCTAAAATGGCGGCATGATCCGCGATTCAAAGAGACGCCCGTTTCTCTAGTTATGTCATCACCTCGTGCTTCGTAGCGATTGCCCGCGGCGGATGACCAGCTGCGGGCCCCCACGTTTATATGGTAATTACACAGATACGCTTTCAATACGCTCAAATATGAGGTTAGCAGCGGCCGCTTCCATACAAAAAGCGCGATCATGATTATACCAATCCCTACCACTAAAACGTTTCGCCATTCGCATTATCATCATCATTATCACTAACAGATCACGTTCCCACATTTCAGGCATATTTAACCGCGAGCAGCCGGTTCTCCCACATGAATACCAACAAAGGAAGGTGCACTCAACATACCTTGCGTGTCTTCACGGTCGATAAATCGCGACATACCTGGTCTCTGCTTCTCGGTTTATCTGTGCTACCACCGTTTGGCGTTGGCTTTCGCCCTTTGCGTTATTGGGTCCTGGGATGTTCATCTGAAATACCGCCTGGGTTACCGCTTCTTTTAGGCTCGCTTGGACTTCCGCGGACTGGGATACGGACGTCCATCCCAGTGTTATCTTCGCTAGTTACCCAATTTTGCGCCATTACTTACAGTGTTCGATTCCACACGCTCTCGTTACTGCCCTCTAAGCCGTGTCCTGCTCTGGCTACGGTCAGTCGCTAATGGTCGACCTTATCCCAACATGCTTGTCATATGATACTCCGATGTCCCCCGCACTTGCGCAGTTCCCTTGTTGTTAACCTTGGTTATTACATAACCTCATTAATCGGACATGCATTGGTTGACAATAAATTTCAAACAATACAAATTATATTTCATCGGTAAACATGTTATTACAAACTAATACCATGACATGTCGGGAAATTAGAGATTAAATGTCCCTCAAGCCTCATGCATACATGTCCAATATAGCCATCGGATGTCGGACCGTAAAAGGCTGTTACGGACCATCAACTCAAAGTACTGATGGTTAGGCAATTGAGAGTTGAGATAATACAGGCTGCACGTGCCACTAACATCTGCATGACTAGGATGGTTACGAACCGTAAATTTAAATACAGATGGTGTTCTCAACAAAACCCCCAAATATTTCTTCGTACTTAATAAAACCCAGTCATTAACTAAGGCTACTGAGGCACGGTATTACCGCATCAAACAACATTATCACAATGTTCAGTGCTTCGTTCTTAATAAAACCCCATGATTAACACACAGTATTACCGCATCAAACAACATTATCACAATGTTACTTCGTTCTTAATAAAACCTCGTCATTAACTAAGTCTAAGACACAGTATCACCGCATCAAACAACATTATCACAATGTTGCTTCGTTCTTAATAAAACCCCGTCATTAACTAAGTCTAAGACCAGGGCCCCAATGTTGCTCTTGTCGGCACAAATCGGATTTATCTCGGCAAATTTGGACCTGCGATCTAATGAGAATAAACTTTATGTTTGGGCGAATTTTTTAACGGAAACGGCAAAATGTCCCGACAAAAGTCAGCAAAAATTGACAAAAAACCCTGAAAAATCCCCAACAAATCCTTGGTTAAAAGGGGCGACAAATGCCGAATAATTACCGACCCCTGGCCAAACTCCGACAAAAATGCTGGGAAGATTTAGCGTTTTACGTAGAGCCGCACTTTTTAATCCATCCGGAAATGCCAATCGTCTCTCCAAAAGCACAAGATATGGCTGTATAGCACCACTAGAATTTGCGTCGGAAATCACGATCGTGCAAGTACACAACAGCCTCTCAATATTTCGTGGGCAAATGCGCAACCAGTAATAACGTTTCGGGCATTGTAGCGGTAGCGCACATAAGATTTAAGATGACTCGCTGATAGAAATATTTTAGATAAGAACAATTAGCTGAAACATTTAAACAAATATATTGGATTGGAAAGTTATGTACAACAACCACCTGAAACGCAAGCGGAAGAAAATTAAGCTGACATGTCTTGCTTGCAAGCAAACATTTGATAATGATTATCGGCAACAACACAACAAAAAGTACCATGGAGATGTTTTGAAATTATTGGGTACGTGTTGATCAGTGGCGTAAATTTAGCCGGAATGGGGTGTTTACAATCTTCCCCCCAAATGCTGTACGTATGTTGTCAACATAAAAAAAACAGTCCAAAATACGAAATTTTATAAACTTCTGAACTGACTGAAAATCACCACTCAGAATGCAGGAAATGCCATTTGCGGGATTCTATATTTTAAAATTTTCCGGAGGGCAACAGCGCTCGAGATCATCCCCTATCTCTCACAACATAAGATCATAATTTCAAATTTAATAAATTCATATTGAAATCATCATGACCACGCCCATGCCACGCCCAATTTGTCGGCAAAACTGGGTCATGCACCCCCCCAAATGCATTGCCTTCGCTACGTCCCTGTCTAAGACACCGCATCAAACAACATTATCACAATGTTACTTCGTTCTTAATAAAACCCCGTCATTAACTAAGTCGAAGACACAGTATTACCGTATCAAACAACATTATCACAATGTTGCTTCGTTCTTAATAAAACCCCGTCATTAACTAAGTCGAAGACACAGTATTACCGCATCGAACAACATTATCACAATGTTGCTTCGTTCTTAATAAAACCCCGTCATTAACTAAGTCGAAGACACAGTATTACCGCATCAAACAACATTATCACAATGTCAATACTTCGTTCTTAATAAAACCCCGTCATTAACTAAGTCTAAGACACAGTATTACCGCATCAAACAACATTATCACAATGTTACTTCGTTCTTAATAAAACCCCGTCATTAACTAAGTCGAAGACACAGTATTACCGTATCAAACAACATTATCACAATGTTACTTCGTTCTTAATAAAACCCCGTCATTAACTAAGTCTAAGACACAGTATTAGGCTACCGCATCAAACAACATTATCACAATGTTACTTCGTTCTTAATAAAACCCCGTCATTAACTAAGTCTAAGACACAGTATTACCGCATCAAACAACATTATCACAATGTTACTTCGTTCTTAATAAAACCCCGTCATTAACTAAGTCTAAGACACAGTATTACCGCATCAAACAACATCACAATGTTGCTTCGTTCTTAATAAAACCCCGTCATTAACTAAGTCTAAGACACAGTATTACCGCATCAAACAACATTATCACAATGTTACTGCGTTCTTAATAAAACCCCGTCATTAACTAAGTCGAAGACACAGTATTACCTCATCAAACAACATTATCACAATGTTACTTCGTTCTTAATAAAACCCCATGATTAACACACAGTATTACCGCATCAAACAACATTATCACAATGTTACTGCGTTCTTAATAAAACCTCGTCATTAACTAAGTCTAAGACACAGTATCACCGCATCGAACAACATTATCACAATGTTGCTTCGTTCTTAATAAAACCCCGTCATTAACTAAGTCTAAGACACAGTATTACCGTATCAAACAACATTATCACAATGTTACTTCGTTCTTAATAAAACCCCGTCATTAACTAAGTCTAAGACACAGTATTACCGCATCGAACAACATTATCACAATGTTGCTTCGTTCTTAATAAAACCCCGTCATTAACTAAGTCTAACACACAGTATTACCGCATCAAACAACATTATCACAATGTTGCTTCGTTCTTAATAAAACCCCGTCATTAACTAAGTCTAAGACACAGTATTACCGCATCGAACAACATTATCACAATGTTACTTCGTTCTTAATAAAACCCCGTGATTAACACACAGTATTACCGTATCAAACAACATTATCACAATGTTACTTCGTTCTTAATAAAACCCCGTCATTAACTAAGTCTAAGACACAGTATTACCGCATCGAACAACATTATCACAATGTTGCTTCGTTCTTAATAAAACCCCGTCATTAACTAAGTCTAACACACAGTATTACCGCATCAAACAACATTATCACAATGTTGCTTCGTTCTTAATAAAACCCCGTCATTAACTAAGTCTAAGACACAGTATTACCGCATCAAACAACATTATCACAATGTTACTGCGTTCTTAATAAAACCCCGTCATTAACTAAGTCTAAGACACAGTATTACCGCATCAAACAACATTATCACAATGTTGCTTCGTTCTTAATAAAACCCCGTCATTAACTAAGTCGAAGACACAGTATTACCGTATCAAACAACATTATCACAATGTTACTTCGTTCTTAATAAAACCCCGTCATTAACTAAGTCTAAGACACAGTATTACCGCATCAAACAACATTATCACAATGTTACTTCGTTCTTAATAAAACCCCGTCATTAACTAAGTCGAAGACACAGTATTACCGCATCAAACAACATTATCACAATGTTACTTCGTTCTTAATAAAACCCCGTCATTAACTAAGTCTAAGACACAGTATTACCGCATCAAACAACATTATCACAATGTTGCTTCGTTCTTAATAAAACCCCGTCATTAACTAAGTCTAAGACACAGTATTACCGCATCAAACAACATTATCACAATGTTACTTCGTTCTTAATAAAACCCCGTCATTAACTAAGTCTAAGACACAGTATTACCGCATCAAACAACATTATCACAATGTTGCTTCGTTCTTAATAAAACCCCGTCATTAATTAAGTCTAAGACACAGTATTACCGCATCGAACAACATTATCACAATGTTGCTTCGTTCTTAATAAAATCCCGTCATTAACTAAGTCTAAGACACAGTATTACCGCATCGAACAACATTATCACAATGTTACTTCGTTCTTAATAAAACCCCGTCATTAACTAAGTCTAAGACTAAGACACAGTATTACCGCATCAAACAACATTATCACAATGTTACTTCGTTCTTAATAAAACCCCGTCATTAACTAAGTCTAAGACACAGTATTACCGCATCGAACAACATTATCACATTATTCAGTGTAAACAACCACTCATGGAATTTACTAAATGACTAACAACAGCAAAGTTGGCAAACGTTTGAATATACTTATGTGTTATGGTATAGCACGCTGTACGCATCAACATTGCTTTCAGCAAACAGTATTAAATATATATCAGTTAATTAATTAGCATATTTGAATAATTAGTGACATTGGAGAACTTGAAACTTAGTAGGTAATTGATGTTATGAATACCGCACACAAGTTTAATGCTCTGTTGTTTATGTAATTTAATATCGGGGTGCGGCCCACTATAATGGTTATACGAAACCTTGTAACGAGTGAGATTGAGACTGTCGCTCGAGGTGAGCACGTTTGTAAGAGTTGAGGAATAAATGTTATAAAGATAGATACAGTCCCTTTGAATGTGATCGCGCTCATCGTAACTTTTGAACCTGAGTGGAAGGAATATCCACGACACTTGGTCCTTCGAGCCGGAGTTACGTGAGCGAAACAGATTTACCGTGAAGAGATTGAGAGTTGTGAGGAGACATGACAGATCCCTTGAAGAAGAAAAGACGAACGCGTGCTGGTCAAAGAGCATATGTGACTAAAACACTTTGCGACTAGACAACGAAATATTGGACCTTCTTTCCGACAAAGAAGGTGTAGAAGATGACGAAATCGTCGCAGAGATCGAAGAGTCGGGGAGAATGCGCGCAGACATTAAAACCGCGATAACATCGTTGGACGAACTCTTGAAAAGGAACGAGTTGACAGAGAGCGCCTCAACGAAAGAAAAGGAAACGAGCCAGCAAACACGAGTCATTCGTGCGAAACTCCCGAAACTTGAAGTGCGGAAGTTTGGCGGATAGCCTGAACAGTGGCAAGAATTTTGGGATTGTTTTCAGAATTCTGTTCACTCGAACCCGAATTTATCATCGATTGATAAATTCTCATATCTGCGTGGTTTAGTGGAAGAGCTAGTGAAAACCGCAATCGCTGGATTCGCCTTAACGTCGGCGAACTACGAAGCAGCCCTTGGGCTACTTAAGCGCAGATTTGGGAAGAAAGAAAATATCCAGAAGGCTCACATCAACGAACTGATGAAAGTCGCACCAGTACCTAGCGCACGAGACACCGTGAAACTAAGAAAACTACATGACATCGTCGAGACCCACCACAGAGGATTGCAAGCGCTCAAAGTCGAACCGACCACCTATTCCGCCATCGTGGTTCCGGCAATCGTCGAGAAGTTACCGGAGAGCGTTCGACTCGCAATAACGCGTGGAAAGAAATTGAGCACCGAATGGAGCATGGAAGAGTTACTAAAAGAACTTCTCACTGAAGTAGAACTGAGAGAAGAACATTCGTATGCGCCAGCACAAAGCAAGAACGACGAAAAGACAGATGGAAACAAGAAAAGATCATGGCATGGACCAAGTACAAGCAACGCATTGTTGATGAAAGCAAACGACGACAGTTGCGCCTTTTGTAGAGGCAAGCACGAACACCACGAATGTAAGGTAGTTACTTCTTTAGATGAACGAAAACAACTATTTCGTAAGTACGGTAGATGTTTTATTTGTATTAGGAAAGGTCATATAGCTGCTAAATGTAATTCTAATTATACTTGTACTAGTTGCGGGGGTAATCATCATAGGTCCATTTGTGAAGGCCGAGCGGATCTTGCTAACTCTATAAATGCCAGTCTGGTCAGTCCAGAATTTCACGTAGGCGCAGAAACCAGAGTTGCGTTACAAACCGCACAAGCGGTTTTAAAAGGGAAGAGCGCTGGTACCAGGGTTCGAGTCATGTTCGATTCGGGAAGTCACAGGTCTTTTGTGAAAAAGAGAACTGCTGAATCAGTTAAGTTAGATGTTAAGAGGAAAGAGTGGATTGAAATCAGTACCTTTGGGCAAAGTTTGACGGACAAAGGATTGCGAAATATTTTCGAGCTAGATATAGCGCCTTTGAGGACTGGTAAGACCATAACGATTGAGGCTTATGAAGTGCCCAGCATTTCGCAGATTAAAAACGAGCACATTGAGGTAATGAAGACAAGCATATTCAAGGGTTGTGGTTCTCAGATGTTTGCGTTAATAAGGAAGAGCTTGAAATTGAAATTCTTATTGGCTCAGATTACCTATGGTGCTTTCAAGAGTGGAGAACCATAAGGTGGGAGCGAGATGAACCTGTAGCAGTCGAAACAAGTCTGGGTTGGGTACTGTCGGGGCCAATGAAATGTAGCGAGATGCAGGAGCGAAGGGTGAATGTGTCCTTTGTTAAACAGGAGGTTGTGAAGGATGAAGAGTTGAAGAACTCTGTGCAAAGGTTGTGGGACCTAGAAACTCTAGGGATTAGAGAGACCAACGAGGTGCATGAAGCACTGAAAGATGGAATTGAGTTTAACGGTGAGAGGTACAAGGTGTCTTTACCATGGAAAGAAGGGCACCCAGATCTTCCTAGTAATTACAGGAATAGCGTAAGAAGGTTGAAAGGTCAGCTAGGCAGACTGAAAAAAGAACCTGAGATTCTTGGCGAGTATGATAGAATAATTAAAGAGCAGTACAAGGAAGGAATTGTTGAGAAGGTTGGGACACTTGATAGGGCAGAACAGATACACTATCTTCCTCATCATGCCGTTGTTCGGAAAGAGGCAAAAACCACTAAGGTTAGGGTAGTGTACGATGCTTCAGCAAAGGAGAGTAAACATAGTGCTTCGTTAAATGATTGTTTGCATGTGGGACCTGCACTTTCTCCCTTGTTGTTTGAGATATTGTTAAGATTCAGAGAAAAGAGAGTGGCTTTAGTGGGAGATATAGAAAAGGCTTTTCTTAACATAGAAGTAAGCAAGAAGGATAGAGATTGTTTGAGATTTCTGTGGGTGAACGATGTCAATAGTGAGTTAGTTGAGCCAGTTGTGTATAGATTTTGCCGTGTTGTATTTGGAGTGAACAGTTCACCATTTCTCCACTTAGATACATTCGAAAATGAGGACCCAGAGTTTGTGAGAAAGATGAAAGAAAGCTTTTATGTAGACGATCTTGTATCAGGGGATGAAACATTAGAGAAAACTTTTAAGTTGTATGAGAAGGCCAAGGAAGGATTGGCGAGTGGTGGATTTAGGTTGCGAAAGTGGATGAGCAATAGTAAGGAGCTAATAGATAGAATTGACTTGTGTGAAGAAGGAAAGGTAGAGAAGGAGAAAGGAGTAGATGATCAGACATATGCAAAGGCTATGCTAGGCGGAAAGGAAGGTATGAGATCAGAGAAAGTGCTTGGACAGGAGTGCGATTGTCAGACAGATATGTTTCAGTTTAATTTAGGGAAACTGGAAAGTAAAGCAGAACGGTTGGTAGCTGCAAAGAGAAATGTTTTGAGTCTGTTGGCCAGTTTATTTGACCCGCTAGGAATTATTAGCCCAGTCATTGTGAGTGCCAAAATTCTTTTTCAAGAATTGTGTGCGGAGAAGATTGGTTGGGATGATGAGTTGAGTGGTGAAAGCAAGAGTCGTTTTGAGAAGTGGATGAAGGATCTGGGAAGTGCTGGAGAGGTTTCAGTGCCGAGGTATCTGTATGGATTGAATAAGGTATATGTGAAGTGTTCATTGCATGGGTTTGCTGATGCCAGCTTGAAAGCCTATTGTGCTGTTATTTACTTTGTCTGCCAAGCTGACAGTGGCATTCATGTGGAAATGCTCACTTCAAAAACTAGAGTTTCACCTCTGAAACCCCTAACTATTCCAAGGTTGGAATTGATGTCAGGAAGGATACTAGCTCAGCTAATGGACAAAGTTAAGAATGCTTTGAAGGAGAATGTTGAGGTAGTTGAAACTTATTATTGGTTAGATAGTAAGACAGCATTATGTTGGATAAATAATCAAGGAGAGTGGAAGCAGTTTGTGAGGCACAGAGTGAATGAGATTTTACGGTTGAGTAGAAAGAAAGAATGGGGCCATTGCCCAGGCAAGGATAACCCAGCAGATATAGGGTCAAGGGGAGTATTGGCTACTGAACTAAAGGAATCGGAATTGTGGTGGAAAGGACCACCATGGTTGTCTGCACCCAAAGATGAGTGGCCACATGGAGGGTTGGTTGTGGAAATACCCGAGAGCGTGGAAGAGACGAAAAGGGTTTTAGTTCATGTGGTAGAAGATGTGAAGGAACCGAGTGTTCAGTGTATTGTAGATGTGAACCGGTACAGTAAGTTAGGTAGATTGCTGAGGGTGACTGCCTTGGTAGCACGGTTTATTTTCAACCTACAGGCAAGAAGAAAGGGTTTTTTGAAGAGGATAGGTGAAGTTGAGACAGAGGAGATAGTAGAGGCTGAGAAAAGTTGGATAAAAGCGGTACAGGTAGATCTAAAGAGTACACCAGTAGTATAGCAAGTAGGGCTGCGAGCCCAATCGACTTCAAACGTGAATATAAATACCAAAACATCACCAAATTTGTGCCAAGTCACGACTCGACAAATTTGGCAATGTTTTGGTATTTATATTCACGTTTGACGTCGAATAAGCTCGCAGCCCCACTTGCTATACTACTACAGCAGTCGTTAATTTGGCTTGGCACACCCCTCTCCACCGATTAATGTCAAACACGCGCGAGACTCGTGAAACAATACTGAATTTATACCAAATCACATTTCAGTCACGTTTAAAAATAGTCGTTTCAAAATTTTCAGTCACGTTTAAAAATAGTCGTTTCAAAATTTTCAGTCACATTTAAAAAATAGTCGTTTCAACGTTTTCACAAATTTGTCAAATCACATTTAAAAAATAGTCGTTTCAACATTTTCACAAGTTTGTTAAATCACATTTAAAAAATAGAGTGCCGTTTCAACATTTTCACAAATTTGTTAAATCGTATTTAAAAAATAGAAAGTGTCGTTTCAACATTTTCACAAATTTGTCAAATCGCATTTAAAAAATAATCGTTTCAACATTTTCACAAATTTGTCAAATCATATTTAAAAAATAGAAAGTGTCGTTTCAACATTTTCACAAATTTGTCAAATCACATTTAGGAAAATAGTCGTTTAAACATTTTTACAAATTTGTGTATCGTAAAAGTGTCTCACGCGTGATAAAATTGCCACCTGTTATGCAAATTAGATTATTGCCACCTGTTAATAATAGATTAGTCCGTTTGTTCACTATTTTCGGCGTTTGTCGCCTCGCCTCTCACTTCAATGTTTTTGTGACCATATGCGTAGGAGTCAATACCATTTTCTAAAAGGTATCGTTTATCATCGAAGCAGGATAACGACACTTTATTAATTTCATAACTACCGAGCTGATGTTTGACACTTCTAATGGTCTTCATTGTGTGTCGCAATTGTTTCTGCTCAAGTAACACACTTTTGTAATCTTCGTGTCTGATTACCTTTTTAATTATATTCTTTCTAATACCTTTAGCGGTTTTCCCACCACCTCCATCCTCTTTCAAATAGCTATACATTTTACTGCGCAACCCAACGAACTCAATAATTGGCGTTCCAGCGCACTCGTCCTTCATCTTCCCAATAACTTTCTTATTCTCTTTAAAAGCGAATGGGCTGTCATCGGGATAGTCGCTGTTGTCAAACTTTTCGCACTCCATCATAAAGTCAGAGTAAACGTCGTCAGTTTTTATTGTGTACAGCAGACTGTCAGTGTCGGTGAAGTGTAATCTGCAGGTGTCGCTAGAGTACTTTTTCATGATATAATTGTAGTGGAAATTGTACATCAGCGTTTTACTCAAGTCTAGTATGCACATACCCACATACGCAGGTCGATTTAATGTCAGCGTTTCTTTGACTTTGTGGACGGCGACTAAGTTCTCGCTAAATATCTTGCAAGACACAAACGTTGGCTTTGAGACAAGCTTTTCTAACTTTTTCTCGGTGGTCACTAATCTTACATCCACACGCTTCCTCAAATTCTCCATTGTTTTTCCAAACACACTGTTATTCATCAACTTGAAGAAGTCCTTCTCAAAAGCGTTCTTAGCCGCAGTTCTTTTGACTGTGTTAAAGTCAATGTACTTGCCCAACCACTTGGACTGATCAAATTGTAGGACCCTATGAACCTTTTTGATTTTCAATCCAAGATTCATGTACAACTGCAGATTTCCATAGTGACACACATACTTTTTTTTGTCCATCAAATTAGTCACCAGCTTCTTCACACCACCAACACTCACGTTGAACTTATTTTTGATTTTCGCGCAGTACTCCGACAACATGTCAACAGTTATTTCCATCTTCTCAGGAGCCACTGGGTAATCGTTATGCAGGTCATGCAAATGGTCTGGATACTCCAAGTCGACTTCGAGCAGTAAGCCCTTTTTACTATTGTTGTGATAGTCGCATAGATTAACCTTTTCTATTTCTTTCTTAGTCAACCATTTAAAACCGCCCGTAGGTAGACTTCGACTCATTGCCCATCCATACAAATTGTTGGCATCAAGGTACATCAAATACTTCGACTCTTGCGCTTTATCATACCCCTTCATGTACTTATTATTCGCCACGCCATGTCTGTTGCATATGTAGCTCACACCACCACGCATACCCATTTCTACGAACTGAAACATGTCGATGTCGGACAATAACTCAAGCTCCACTCCAGTCATCTTCAGCATGGCATCCCAAGCCAACCCAGGCGATGTGAAATAATGGCAAGGGTCTAATTTATACTCACGATGACATGTCTTTCTAAAGTTCTCAAAAACGTCAGCAAGCAAGAGCACATCGCTTTTCAAATACAGGTCGTGGTACCCACCCATATTTTCAACGTCGAAGTAGTCCCACACATCGATGGCGCGCTCGTGCATTTCTTCCGTAATGTGCTCGTCGTTCAGAACGCTGTAAAAGTCTTTTTTGGAGGGTAGCTCGCATTCATCAAATTTATCAAAGGAGTCCATATAATCATAGGGGTAGACTCCCTTTCTTGTCATGAGTGCCAACCCATCGTCGCGAAACACTTCTGACGTGTACTTGAAAGCGTCCCTTGGTAGGTTCTTCACCAAGTTGTCTAGACTGCTACTCATGAACTGAAAGCTGTCCAAGAACACCAAGTTTCTTCCAAGCATGAACGCCATGTACTTCTCCATGTTGTTTGGTATCACATTTATGTCTTGGCCAAACTTGCCAATCTCCTGCATAATGAAATCATATAATGAAATCATAATGAAATCATAATGAATCGTAGCCGCGTGAGTTATGAAAGATCACAGGAATTTTATCAGTCAACTTAAAGTTCACGTTACACTGACGATGTGCGGACCCTCTGTACTTACCTGACACGTGACAGTGGTCTCTCACTCTAACGTCAGCACCAGTGTACTCAACACTGCAAATATGACAACTTTTAGCCTCGTCAAAGTTCCTCTTATCGGCATTAGTTAGTATCATTTATTTGTTAAAGTGACTCTCAGACGTCTCTTTACAATATTTGACAATTTCTAACATCTCCCCAATGAACTTGTTAACTGCATTTTCACCGCGATACACTTTTACTGGCTTACTGTACTCGTTGTCGTAGCAACAAACTAATTTATACCCATAACCGCAGTCAACATGCCTCTGCATGGTAAGCATTTGTGTAGCTACACTCGCTTGATGGTGTTGTTGTGTGCACCTTCTGTGTGATAGCCTCGAAGTCTGCGTACACCACAAATGGTACGTTTAGCTGTCTACTAAAATTCTCGTATTTCACTTTCGTACCTTTTTGTGGCATTTTAATAGCTTGCTTCCCATTGATGACCAAACATACTTCCACATGGCGTTCAAGCACGTCCTCGCGACTAAAACACTGCAAACAATACCTACAAAAGTGCTTTCTCGCCTTATACTTTGTCTGACGGTACATGAATTTGTTAAAGTCGCGAATGTACACATAGTGCTTGCTATCATCGTTAGTTATCAACAATAGGTCCATATGGTCAGGGTACACCTCCTTAGAGACGTACACAGGGAATGGTTGCTTACTCTCATACCCAAAAACATTAATGCTAATATCGTTAGCCTTTTCGATCTTGTTGTAATCTTTGAGTGCGACTGGGAAGTCGATTCCGTCGTAATTCAGCTCGTTGACATGTCTGGCGTACTTTGACGTTCTATCGGAGTGTTTTCCAACAGGAAACTTGTGCGCAAGGTGACACCATCTAAAGCACTCGTTGTCATCCCCATTATTCACGTTTACCAAGCCCTTCATACTGTTGCGCAGCTCCTTTGGTAACGCAATGTAGCTACTCCCATTCAAAGGTCTATAAATAGCGATATTAACGTAGTGTGCGTCTATTTTGTCGATAGTCCATCCAGACCCCTCAGATAACCACCCAGCTATCCGCGTCAAAATCTGTTCCGATCCACGATTGGTAACACCCTCAATATCGTGCTCGTTAATGACGACGAACGTCTCGCTGTTAAAGTAGGCAGTTTTATATGTGGTCTTATCGAGCTCTAGGACTTTCTCAAAAGTGACCTTAACTGTCTCTACCACTTTCATCCCATTAGTCTCACCTAGTTCACGTCTCAAAAGGCTAGTGACAGCGCTTCTACTACCATTTACCTGATTGATGTCTCTAGCGTCAATTACCTCGACTCCATAAGACCTTGTGAACCCTCTCAGTGCTCGATCCAACAGCTGCGTCGACGACGCGTCACTATGGTCTTCAACTGTGGGTTGTGTTTCTTGGTCTCCAAAAAAGCCGTGAACGTTGGTCGCTCTATCTGTTAGTAGGTTCACAGCGGCTGCATTTGTGTAGCTACCTCGAGTCGCACCAGTTCTAACAAGTTTCTTATGCGTCCGCCCACCAACCTCGACTTGTCTTTTTGCCAGTGGGGTTTTCACAGTCCGACTCATTGGCTTATACTTATACTACACTTTTTTTCTTAGCCCACTCGTTGTAATAACGATCGCTACTTTCACACCATCCCAACTTTGGATACACCACCCCAAACAGATTGTCGTCGAACTTCTCTTTCACCTTTCCGTCTTTAAGGTCTGGCACCCTTTCAAGTGTTTCGAGTTGTCTTCTATGACACAACCTAATAATGTAGTATCCATATCTGCTAACGTTTCTACCCTTTATCAAATTGCATGAGTACAACACATTGACAACTTTCAAGAAGTCCTCTTTTATCAACTCAAGGTGCTCACCCTTCACAACGTTCCGTAGTCTCCTCCCCATCCACCAAGACCGTTTGTGAACGCTTTTTAGTCGTGTGAGTCTCGTGTCACCATAACTCTGAATGTAGCCCCATTCGATGTCGCCACACTTTGGACACGCGTACCCACCACAGTCAGTCATGTTTTTCACAACGTCACAATCCGAGCAGTAGTAAAGCCTGAAGGTGCCTCCACACTTAATTTGCGTCTCATTCGCGATCTCATCAATTGTCAAACCAAAACTCATCTGCCTCATAAGTTTGTCCATCGCCTATATTACTCCAACATTTTTTTATCGAACCAATACCCACACCGCTATTCCACTACCCAAACCTAACGCGCCAACAAACAATAATTGGTATTCCTTCATCTCCGCGCTAGGTTGGTAGTAATCCACAATCTTCGGGGGGTCAGTGAACACTCGTCCGCTGTACCGTATGGTCATTACGCTTCTAAGTTCTTCCAACGCGTGGTTTGTGTCATTGATGTCAGCGTTAGCATCAGAGAGCTGTTGCCGTAGACGCTGAATCTTATCTTTCTTAGCGATTTCATTTTCATACCACACTTCTTTCGCACTGGCTAACTGTTCCAACGCGTGGTTGTGCCTTTTCATCTCAGCTTCATAACCTGAGTGGTTAAACTTTGAAAACATAAAGCCAGCGCCTGCAAAAGCCACTGCATTAAAAATCCCTCCAGCCACAACGCTCACCATTAACTTACGTTGATTTGAATGGATCTGTCGGTATCCACTTTTTCGATTGCATCCATTTTACTAACAGCGTTCCTGCACCAACAGCTGCAGCAAGTTTCACTGTGCCTTTCACAGTCTCTGGTGTTCCT
Organism: Chrysogorgia sp. JL179-B06; assembly: GCA_035772405.1. Lineage (NCBI taxonomy): Eukaryota > Metazoa > Cnidaria > Anthozoa > Scleralcyonacea > Chrysogorgiidae > Chrysogorgia > Chrysogorgia sp. JL179-B06. The sequence continues at coordinate 5,577,443 of JAYKKM010000149.1, read as the reverse complement.
AATGGTTCTCCCAAAGCCTTTTTCGAAATCATACTCACTACCACAGCACCAGTCGTGACAAGTAGCGCGTCGTACAATTCGTTCATGAGTTATTTTCGATCGATCGCAGCCATATACATTGTCGTGTGTTTTGTTCAAGAATCAAATGTGTCTAACGCTGGACGACAAGTTCTACGATTTTCTGACGCGCTAACCACAGTACTCACAGGTTCTAATCGTGTCTCTTTTTCACTGCTAATTGTGTACCATAACGAAGCAGCAGCAATGATAACACCAAGCGTTCCAACAATATAGCCATAGCCCCACTCACTACCCTGTTCCTCGTTGACTATCATTTCACGCATTTTCTTTTCTTTCGCGGCTTTCGATATCTCAGCCAACTTTTTACCAGCAGCGACGCGCTTTGGGTCCTTCACCTTAACACTTTTCACATCAGCTGTGATCTTAGCGTCGACAGCCGTCTGTGGGTCCTCAGCCATCTAATACACTATCACGTGTTATCTTACTCACAGTTGACCTCACAGTTGTCTCACAGTTATCTCACAGTTCCAGACCAAACGCACTAAAAAATTAGGATTTTTTCTGGGAGTATAACATAATGACTCAAGCCCGAGAGGTTAGCGAAGCGGAGATTGCCGAGTTTCGAAGAAGCCACTTTATCAACGTGTCTATCCCACAAGACACCTCTGGACCCAACGTCTTAAAAGAGTACTTATCAGCCTTCGCGTTGCACGACATCTACAGTAGAAATGAGGAGTCACTAAAACGGTTCAACGCTCAGACTCAAACCACAAAGCGTGTTCACGAGGCTTGGATCAATCTTCAAGAAGACACAGCCAACTGGTGGGTTAATAACTTAGCTAACAATATCCCCGTGTGGTGTTACTTACCGTTCAAGCGTCTTGTGTTAGCGGGTGGTGACTACTTAGGTAACCCTTGTGAGTCCACCGCTACATTACTCGGTTGCTACCTCGAAGTGTTCTTAACGATCCTTCTATGGAGACCATGCCCAACCAAACTCAAAGCGTGGCTAGAGCTCGCCGCGAACCGTGACGTTAACGTTTGCGTGGTGGGGTGTAATGATATACTAAGTGCGGACGACCTCGAGGACCACATACGCTCATCCACCCATCAGAGCTTTGCACACGCGCACAACGTGTACATGTGTTACCCATGCGGTGTGACCACAAGCAACCCAATGCATCGCTCAAGACACGAGAGCTCGCAGTCCCATCTTAAAAACTTAGAGCTTCAGCGGATATTTAACAACGAACAGCAGTTGCCGCAACAGGAGAGAACATTTCTCTGGAGGTATAGTAACCATGAAGAAAGTTGGTAAACTAGAAATCGTGATTGGTCCTATGTTCGCAGGAAAAACGACAGAGACTCTCCGCAGGTTAGTTGCGTTAAGTAAATCAGGGCTTAGAGTCCTCTACGTGAACAACGCAGGTGACACTAGACGAACTGACCACACGTTCTCCACACATCGCCAGACCATTGTTGTTGGATCAGACAGTTTACCTGCAAAGTTAATCACCAACCTCCCAAGTTCTCTCGAGCTAGCTGGCTACGACGTCATTGGCATTGACGAAGGCCATTGGTACTCTGATCTACTCCCAGTTACTCGTGAGTACATCAAAGCTGGCATTCACGTCATTATTTGTGGTCTCATATCAACGGAGCACTTAGGAAGACTTGGTGAGCTAGACACGCTCTTTCCAATGGCAGACGACATCACATTTCTAAAAGCGTATTGCGCTGTTTGTCGTGACACTTATGGAACAACTGTTGATGCACCATTCAATTGGAGGTATAATCCAGGACCATCGTTCGTTGGTGGTGCTGAGCAATACAGAGCAGTGTGCAGACGTCACCATCCTTCCACACAAAATTAAGGGTGTTCTCGGATACCCCACTTTTTTAAATTTAGACATTGGTCACATGAAGCGTCCAATGTCATAGAAACATTTTTTCACACAGCGGTCAGAAGGTTTGTGAAATAAAGAGAGAAAGTTTCGCAGATATTTTTAACGAGTTAAAAACGTCTTTAAAAAACGCTAGAGCAGTTGTCACTTCAAGCATCGTCTCAACAGCGAGAACGAGCGCTAATTCGACTCATTACTCGCTGTCTAAAAAGTCTCTTTACAGTAACGTCTCTCGTGGTTACTCAACGCTGATTTATTTTTAAATTTACGAAAACACTGGGAACATTGAAACCCAATGTCAAAGAAATATTTTATTATCGTAGTAATAGCGTCGTCGTATGAGTCGCACAACAATGTTAGATAACCAGCGGATTTGTATCTGAGCAGCAGAGAGTCTTGCTCTTCAGATGTCTTACCTGTGCCACCTGGGTTCTTGAACTCAATCACGAGTCCGCTATGCTGTCGGTTTGCGTTGGCAATAATCAAGTCAGGCGTTCCACGTTGGTAACCTTTTTTCCACGAATTTATTCTTTTACTCGAAGTGTCTTGATTCTCACCACAAGCGGCTATCAAAATAGCTTCTGGATAATATTTCCTAAGAAAACCAACAACTTTCGTATGAAGGTCGAACTCAGTGATCATTTTAAACTGGTTGTGTTTGAGACCAACGTTAGCTAAACCCTTTCTAATGCTTGGTAAGACTTCTGTGTGCACCCACCTTCCAAAGTGTTTCGCACGCTCCATTTTACTCGAGAACGTCAATGAGTAGACCCCAAGCTCGTTGATAAACGAGGCCTGTTCCATCTTCATTTTGCAATCAGGCTCGACGTGGTCGTTAACTGCATCCTTTGGTCGAGCATAACCTAGAGCGCTCGCGACTTCTCTCGCTTTGAACCATATGTCACCGTTGTGATTAACCGTTGTGATCTGATGACCATCGAAATCGAATAATCGAAGTATCGCGGAAGTCATCACTATATAGTCTCCCACAAAAAAACTACTCGATGTGGGCGCTAGGTTTTTTATAGATCTGGTTTGTTGTGTACCAACGCATCAGGTGTGTTTTATTAGTCTTCGGTTTGCTACGTCGTCTGAAAAAGTTTCTAATGTTACGAACCAGTTTTCTAAGCCAACCCATTTTAACTTAGGTCACGTCTCCTACCACTCCCACAGTGTCTGACTCTGGTAACATAATAGGTTTGCCGTAAGTCTTTTTAGACCTCATACCAATCTCAGCGTGGAGCTCGAGAGTAACGTCACCGCGACCAAATGACCCACCAGCTTTGAACATGTGATCAGTCGTCTTATTTATCTTATATGTTTCATGAGGTCTCGAAATACATGCTCCCATTTACTTTATACCATATTCCTTCATCATTTCTCCACCCATGATTATGATGTCTCGGTTCGTCATGTAACCACTCACGATTTTCACACCGTAGAATTCTATCAACGATGGGTACGCATAAGGTGCGAGTGGTATTCTTGGTCGATGTATTCCAAAAATTGTTCCATAGGGTGTGCCTATCTTTTTCATATTCGCTATGAAGTCTGAATCGGTTGACTTGATGTTGTTGACCCTGACATGTGAATTGCTCATTTGCCAGTGTATTGATATCATATGCATTTTACTTATGTCAACGCCACTTGGAATAGTGCATATGCTCTCCATTGCTGGGATGCTGCCACCATACGCGAGTCCATTAGTCATACCAGTCTTGTACCCTATGAACTTATCCCACTGACCGTCGTCGTTTGATATAATTGTCTCCCAATTTGATCCAGCGGTGCGAGTAGGTAACCTCACCACAACAAAAATGGAGAGATCACACCATTGCATACTGGGACAATTAAAATGGAGACCTGACTCAAGTGGGAGTGGTGTTAACACAGGGGATAGAAAACTTTGGCTTACACTGCTGATGCCAACAATAGGACCATAGGTTGGGTTGTTTTGCACTAATTTACTTGTTTCACCAATGGCTTTCACTTTGTTTGAACCATTGGTGTGAAATTCCACGTTTTTCAAGGCGTGTGTGCTAACGTTGAAGTCGAGCACAATGTTGTAGGACTGACTCTTGAGGAAACCTGATAGCAATCGCTCTAGAGTTCTTTTGTTTGCGGCGTCTGAGTCATCGACTGGGTCTGCTACGTTTTTTATCGCTGAGCCTTGCATGTCTATTATTCCAGACATCCTTCCACCGGTCGCGCTTAATTTGGGATCTTCGTCCAGATGTCTTTTCGTTCTCTTTAGTATTTTATCGTGAGGGTCGTCAGACTCATACCCATAGTTTAGACTCATTACTACTTCAAGGTGTATTTGGTTAGTAGATAGCCAGAGACTGCTGAGAACCCCAACACTATCGCCAATGTTGTCGTGTCTGACTTACTTGTGGTGGTGGCCACTGTTTTTCTCACAGGAAGTGGTGTCACATTTTCTTGGTAAACTTTTTTAGCCACCACATTTTCTTGGTGAACTTTTTTAGCCGCAAGACTCGCTGGCGCTACTAAGTTAGTCACCACATTTTCTTGGTGGACGTTTTTAGCCGCAATTGTTGGTGTTGTTGCATTCAAGCGAGTGTTCACTCCAAATTTCATGGACTCTGTGGCAATCTTTAATAAGTTGTTGTACCCAGCGATTTTATTCTTGAGAATCACTAGGTTACTTGGCATTAACCATGTACTTGGCGACAGTGCAAGATTTTGGACAACGTTGGTGTCTCTAATCGATTTATTCATGTTGAGAATCCATGTCGATACGTCATACTGTATAACACTGTCAGAAAACAACTTGCGGAACTCTTGTTGGGTCTCTAGACTTCCTGCAGAACCACCAACGACTGACACACGTGTTCTCGCTTGTGCACCAAGTGTGGAGTACACAAAGGCTTCTATGCTTTGATTTAGATATTGCAGTCCAATGTTGGTGAAGCCGTCTGACAATCGCGCGACGTATCGTTTATAATCGTTCTGAACGTCGTTGAGTGTGAAGACTCTGGATTCGCCTAAAGTGCCATCGCTCAGGACTTTATTCTGGTAATAATGTTTTCTGGGGATTTTGGAAATCTTGCCATACAATTCATAAGCGTTGAATTCTCTACTTATCGATTTCATGGTCTCACCACCCTCCATTCTTCTAAGAAGTCTTCTAATGGTGAAGTACACATGAAATCTCATCACACTTGTGACCACAGGGTGAACTTCTTGTGACGCTGATAGATGTTGCAACGACACTCCACAACAGAAACTCGCGCAATACGTCGCAAACACAACACGGTAGTAAGATTCGCTGTCATCCCACTCTGATTTTGTCTTTGACGTGGTGATTTGTAAGACTGGTAGCTTTGACATGAAGTAGCTATTTTGGTTAACAAAAACTTTAAAGTTATTCACTGAATAATTTAACACATTTTCTGTTGGGTAACCATCCTAAAGTCCCCAGTGGTTCTTATGACCTTTTGGTAGTGGTTGGATAGTTCCATTGCCTTGCCATATTATTGGGAACTTACTATTGTGTAGCCACTTCCACATGTTTTTATCATTTTTAAAGGTCGCACTGGTTATGTCTGTGCTGAGGATGTCATTGTTTCTGAAATATACGTCAACACTCATGATTTTACCGTCTTGCGAAATATTTGGATCGAACTCGAATTTGCTTAAAGTGGCGTGGGGGTACTTTTTGATGAGGTCTGCCTTTGCGTCGTGTGTAGCCTTTGATGTGTTAGCCATCGCGCGTTTGTAGTACTTTCCATAGTAGTCATGAAGGGCTTTCTGCATATAATATACCATATGTTATACATAATGCGAAAGTTGACGGTATTCATTGAAGACGCAGAAAAAGTTGTGTCCTTTGACAACGCAATAATGGTCACGTACGACAACCCATGCATTATGGTCAAGACAGCCACTGTGTTTTGGGACTACGATAACGTATTGGCAAACACAATCGACTTTTCCCTCGGTAGTCTCTTGCGGTTCTCAGTGCCTCAGGGACATTATAACTTCAACGCGTTGGTTGAGTACATGAAACTCCAGGTCTCTGACATAAGACCAAACGTACCAAGTCTCGAAATAGAGAAAATCCCATCTGGTGGATGTAGAGTGAAGACTGTAGCCCCATTTAGATTGCTGGGGGTTGGACCTCTCCTTGGCTTTGCAGAAAATACGCTAATCCAGGGGAAGGACTGGCACATCAGCCCAAACAAGGTTAATATGTACAAAGGTCTGAAGTACATTGAAGTTTCATGTGACATTGTTGACCCTGAAAGCAATGTAGGTATTGATGGGAAGCGTAGCAATGTGATCACAACGTTACCAATACCCACCGAACAGTCTTTGAAGGGGTCAGTGCAACGTCATGTGGATATTGAGTCAAAGGTGGGTATTAAAAAAGGTGTTTACTCAAGTATGACGTTTCGTGTCAAACCAAATAACGATAGTCTCAAAATTGGCGCGGTGCTATTGGAACTGTATATTGTGTGAATTATATGGAACTTGGTGTGGAGACAGAGCAAAGGTTGAGAGATATTTACTATAATCCTAAGACAGGGTACAGTGGTGCAGAGAGGTTGTATCAAAGTGCGTTGGGAGACGGATTGAAAGTAACTAGAAAAACAGTGAAAAAATGGTTGACAGCGCAGGACACCTACACTAGGTACAAACCCATCGTGAGAAGGCATAAATTCCGTGCTACCTTCGTCGGATTTCTTGGTGAAGAGCTTCAAATGGATTTAGTGGACATGAGTAAGTACTCAAAACAGAATGGCGGTTATTATTGGATATTGACAGGCATTGAAATATTGAGTAGATACGCTTTTGGAATTGCAGTTTATAGAAAAGACACTAAGAACATGACTAAGGCTGTTGGAGAGCTATTGAACGACTTTAAAGATCGGTTTGGAACCACGCCTAAGTTAGCGCAATTTGACGATGGACACGAGTTCTACAACGTTGGGGTGAAAAGTTTGCTGAAAGAACGCGACGTTAAATATTTCAGCACTAAGAGCGATAAAAAGGCTGCCGTTGTTGAGCGTTTTAACAGAAGTCTCAAGAGCATTATGTGGAAGTACTTTTATGCCCGTGGAACGTACAAATGGATTGACGTTCTTGACCAGTTTGTGAGCAATTACAATGGCAATGTGAATCGAAGCATTATGATGAAACCGAAGGATGTCAATAAGTCAAATGAGGGCGAAGTTTGGACCACTTTCTTTGGTCATCAATTTGCAGACAACCCATTTCCGAAGTTTAGAGTTGGCGAATCAGTGAGAATTAGTAAATACAAAAGTGTGTTCACAAAGGGCTACGAAGCCAACTTCACTGAAGAGCTGTTTAAAGTGGTGAAGGTTATTCGTGGTGACCCGAATGTGTATGAAATTGAGGACATAAGCGGTGAACAGATTATTGGGAAATTTTACGAACAGGAATTATCGCTGGTCAGTAAGAAACATGGTGGTGATGTGTACAGAGTTGAGAAGGTGTTGAAAAGAAAGAAAGTCAGAGGGAAGAAGATGGCGCTGGTCAAATGGTTGGGTTATGAGAGCAAACATAATTCGTGGATACCAGAAAGCGATATTCAAAACGTGAGTTAATGTAATATGGCTGAGAGTGGCTTCGACGACCTCGAGACGGAGAGCTCTAATGAATACAAAGATGTCACTGACGATGAACTAAAGCATAGTCTCGAAAAAGCCACTCGGGGTAGTGAGCTAGCTTGGGACGACCCAAACGTTGCAGTCGGCGAGAAAATTAGACTAACTAAAGTGAGGAGTGGGCTGGTTCTTGAGCGTGGTAGAAGAATGCGTCAACACACGGAGGAGGCCTTTAGTGATATTGAGACGCGGATTAATGACAACGCGAAAGACTACGAAGACGTCGCGAGGAGTGCGTCATTGTTAGACACCACACACGCAGAGTACGTGAACATACCTGGACTAACACCAATCGAGAACCGCGAGTTGAGTAGCACGCTCAATCCAAGCGAGAGTGTGATGCGTGAGTCGAGAATAGGCGACACTGGTACATTGCAAACACAAGCAGACCATTTTCGAGAAGCGATAGACAAAGCGAGCGAGAGAATGGCAGAGCTTGGCAAAAAAAAAAAAGATCTCACGACTGTGGGGAGCGAAGAGTTCACCAATCTAGCTGAAAGAGTGATTGGACTTATACAGGCTAAAGACATGCTTATTAAGCAGCGGGAAATGGAGGAGGTTAGAGAGCAGCAAGGAGTCGACATTGACAGGTTTCAGAAGTTCAAGAAATGGGCTAGAGAAAATATGGTTGGGTTGAGCGCTTTAGTGATTTCAGTAGCTGCGATTATAACAACTATTATTATCGCTGGGAGGACTAACGTTATGAAAGGCGCTATGACCACGAGGTCGTTTGCACAGGCTGTTAAAAACGCGATAATGAAGATGGGTCCATGGGCTGTTGGATTGGCTAACTTAGTTTATGACGCGCTGGTGGTAGGCGCGAAGGGTCTCGCTTGGTTAGCCCAAAATCTGTGGGTGTTTGCGGTGACATTCGCGTGGCTTGCGTACAATTATTTAAACTAAAAGCAAACATAATTCGTGGATACCAGAAAGCGACATTCAAAATGTGAGCTAATGTAATATGGCTGAAGGTGGGGAAGGTTATGACGAGATTGAGATGGAGAACTTAGATAGACTTGATAGGTACACTGATGATCAAATAGATGTCGAACTTGAGAGTATCTCTAAAGCTTACAATTTACTTGACGATAGGTACGCCAGCGATGACATGCCAGACGTTGAGCACGTTGAGTATGAAAAATTGTTTGGGAGAATGACTAGATTTCAGGATGAGCAAGAGAGGAGGTTTCAAGAAAAAGAGACGTCGTTTATCGACACTGACGATGGTAAAACGGTGACAATAAGGGGAACCAACACAGAAGTCCCCGCAGTGGAGTTTGTTGAGAAGGAGTCATATGGTGACGTCGATGACGTAAGTTTCAGTATAGCTTTTGAAGAGGAGGAGGAAATTAAGAAAAGACTGGGTGAGCTAAAAGCATCCAACAAAGAGCTAACAGAAAACAATGTAAAAAGAATCAAGCTAATAAATAGGAAAATACATCAATTAAGCAAAAAGGGACTCGGCCACGACGACGCGTCAAGGAAAATAGTCAACAGGTCGCAGGTTACGGACTCAGGGGCTATTCTTTTCAAACCGATAAACAAAGATGGTAAATATGGAAGACCCAAACGAATTATAATACCTGGGAAAAAAGGCTTGATCTACAGTAAAGACGCGAGTAGTAAAAACGCGATTGAGCAGTTCAAACAGTTAGTTGGTCAAATCCCTGAGAGTACAGAAACAACAGTTGTCACAGCAGAAGTAACCCCAGATGACTTCCCAGTAATTGAAACAAAAGTGGGCTATGATGACATACCTGGGCTATCACCAGACGAAAACCGCGAGCTGAATGGTGTGCTCGACCCAAGCGATGGTGTGGTGCGCGAATCAAGAATAGGTGCCAATGGTGCATTGCGAATACAAGCAAACCATTTTCAAGAAGCAATAGACAAAGCGAATGAAAGAATAGTAGAGCTCGAGGGAAAAGACCTTACGACTGCAGAGAACGAAGAGTACATTGATCTACACGAAAGAGTGATTGGACTTACGCAAGCTAAATACAGAACTTTAGGACAGCTAGAAATAGAGGAGGTTAGAGAGCAACAAGAAGTCGACATTGACAGGTTTCAGAGATTCAAGGAATGGGCTAGAGAAAATGTGGTTGGGTTGAGTGCCGTAGCAATTTCAGTGGCTGGAATTATAACAACAATTATCATCGATGGGAGGTCTGCTGTTGTGAAAGGCGCTATGGCCACGAGGTCATTTGCACAGGCTGTTAAAAACGCGATAACGAGGATGGGTCCATGGGCTGTTGGGTTGGCTAATTTAGTTTACAATGCGTTGACGTTGGGTGCGAAGGGTCTCGCCTGGTTGGCTCAAAATCTGTGGGTGCTCGCGGTGATATTTGCGTGGTTTGTGTATGACTATTACAAGCTAAAACGGTAGTGACAAAACATATGTAAAGTATATGAACGTCACGTCAGCAGAGTTGAGTCCTGGTTTTAGACGAGCGACCATGGGCGTCATAAAAGGGGCGAGAACGCAGCATGTGATCACGTTGAACCCTAATAAGGTCAGTCCTGGTGAGGAACTCTACATCGATGTACCGAAGCTTAAGGTTAGTAGCTGTTTGGTGCCTGGATCGTTGGGTCTAGTGTTCGACTTTAAGAATGCGAACGCCAAAAGTTGGTTCTTGAACAATGTGAGTAAGTTGTTGGTTGAGAAACTTGTTGTGAAACTGGATGGGGAAACTGTATATGACAACAATGGGGAAAATTACACTGGTGTTTATCGCGACCTTTGGGAAAGTGTTACTGCGCGAGACCAAATGATTGACTACGGCGTTGGCTCTGAAAACTTGAGAAAGTTAATTTCTAAGGATGACAGTGGCGCGACAAGTGGGAACGTCGCTAAGGTTAGTGATGCACTGATGTTTGGTGTGATTGGGACGAAACAGCGGATAAAGCTTGACAAGATCATGAATGACCACGGGTTGTACGCCCCTTTTAGCATGAACAACAACTTGCAGTATGTGATCACACTTCCGAAGGCCGCAGACATCATGGTGGCGCAATCCGGTAGCGCTGTGGGTGGATACACTCTGGAGAACCTCGAGCTTGAGTATGAAACGATCGATAACCAGGAGCTCGCTGATGAAATAGCGTCAGGCTATGCAAGTGGTCGTAGTTTGTCGTATGAGCACGTTACGTTGATGAAAACCACTGAATGGGACAAAGGTACGACTATCGTGAATGAGAATGTTAATCTACCAAGAAAAAGCATGAAGGCAATTGTGTTGCTATTCACGAATAAGGTGCGAGCAGACAGCGAGGAGTTTCTCTACCCAAATATCGAGAGTGTTAGAGTCACAATTGAAGGTGTGCCAAATAGTGTGTACTCACAAGGCATCCCAAAGTCGAAGTTCTATGCAGAAGCGAAACGATTGTTTGGGTTGGGTGAAGAACACGCTCAGTTCATGACCATACAGAAGTTCTATAAAGATGGCTTTGCGTTGGTCATCGACTTGAGGAGCGTCCAAGATAATTACAACGTCGCCACTGGTAAAAAAATTGTGAACACACAATCTGGCGTGCTTCTTGAAATCACTAAAAAAGTGACGACTGCGAATGTCATGTGCAGGGTGTTTGTGATGAGCGACGGGTTGGTCAACTTCATAAACAATGGGTTGCAGTCAATCCAGTATTAAATCAAACGTGAGTTAATGGAGACTCCGTTTAACGCGCTAATTGTTGGTATGACAGCTTGTGGTAAGACGCATTATTTACTCAATACATTGGAATCTGAGTATTGTGGTAAATTTGACTACATTGTGTTGATTTGCCCTACTTTTGAGTGGAACAAAGCATATCAAGATTGGAGATATGTGCGCGACCCTGACGTGCTAGCGATAGACTGCGCGCAGGACAATGTCGACGCTGTTCTCAAGTGTGTAACAAACATTTTTAAAGGCACTAACACTCTAATTGTGTTAGACGACTGTGCAAGTGGGCAGGACGTCAAGAATAGGACTAGTCAATTGGTCAACTTGGCTTTTAGTGCGCGACATTTTATGTTGAGCGTTATTGTCATCACACAACAACTGACGTCAATCGCGAAACCGTATAGAGAAAACATTAGTAAGCTCATTTGCTTTTACTGTCCGAGTAAGAGTGATATGAAGGTCGTTATTGACGATTACCTTGGACACATTAGCAAAGAGGAGGCGTCGACGATTGTGACCGCACTAAAAAATAATAAGTACGCTAAACTTGAAATCTCACTGCGCTATCCATACAATTACGAAGTTGTTATTCCGCAATAAAATATGGGTATAAGTATAGTAACGTGATGGTGAAACGCAAAAGTGATGAAAATCCCACGATTGAGGAATTAGTTGAGGACACTCGAGCCGCTAGCACCTCGACTGTGGACACTGACGACATTGACGTTAGGAGAGCTGAACTTATTAGACTGTCTGGTGATGGTGTGGTAAGCCAATCTGAAGCATACATTAAAAAAGCGTCCGCAAAGGTTATCGACAAGATATGGCACCAACACGAGTTGAAGAGAATGGAAATTGCAAACGCTTTTCTCACCGACTTGCTAATCAGCAAATTCGCTAGCCTACTGGATGGGCTGAACGCTATTGAGAATCCTGACGAACTAAATGACGAGTTGCAGAAAGACCCGTTATTAAAGAAAGACGTTGAGAGCATTGTCGCGATTGTGACGCCGTACGTACCTTTCTTGGGCTTATTGTCGGGAGGAATCACAACGTCGAAATATGTGTACGATCACCATTTTAGAGGCGAGGCGACAAACGCCGAAAATAGTGAACAAACGGACTAATCTATTATTAACAGGTGGCAATAATCTAATTTGCATAACAGGTGGCAATTTTATCACGCGTGAGACACTTTTACGATACACAAATTTGTAAAAATGTTTAAACGACTATTTTCCTAAATGTGATTTGACAAATTTGTGAAAATGTTGAAACGACACTTTCTATTTTTTAAATATGATTTGACAAATTTGTGAAAATGTTGAAACGATTATTTTTTAAATGCGATTTGACAAATTTGTGAAAATGTTGAAACGACACTTTCTATTTTTTAAATACGATTTAACAAATTTGTGAAAATGTTGAAACGGCACTCTCTATTTTTTAAATGTGATTTAACAAACTTGTGAAAATGTTGAAACGACTATTTTTTAAATGTGATTTGACAAATTTGTGAAAACGTTGAAACGACTATTTTTTAAATGTGACTGAAAATTTTGAAACGACTATTTTTAAACGTGACTGAAAATTTTGAAACGACTATTTTTAAACGTGACTGAAATGTGATTTGGTATAAATTCAGTATTGTTTCACGAGTCTCGCGCGTGTTTGACATTAATCGGTGGAGAGGGGTGTGCCAAGCCAAATTAACGACTGCTGTAGTAGTATAGCAAGTGGGGCTGCGAGCTTATTCGACGTCAAACGTGAATATAAATACCAAAACATTGCCAAATTTGTCGAGTCGTGACTTGGCACAAATTTGGTGATGTTTTGGTATTTATATTCACGTTTGAAGTCGATTGGGCTCGCAGCCCTACTTGCTATACTACTTACACCCAACTTTGAGACGTTAGTGAAGGACCTAGGTGTAGTTAACTATGGTGATGTCCTAAAGTGCAAGGGTAGACTAAGTAATTCCGAATTAGATGTTGAGGTCCAGGAACCAGTTATTTTGCCAAAGGATCATAGGTTCACAGTTTTAGTAATCGAGAGTTGCCATGACAAAGTATCCCATAGTGGTGTCAGGAGTACACTAGCAGAACTGAGAGCGAGATTTTGGGTACCTAGGGGTAGGCAAGTTGTAAAAAAGGTTCTCAGTAAGTGTATTGTTTGTCGTAGAATACAGGGTAAGTCTTGTGGTGTGCCACCTATAGCAGCTTTACCAGACTTCAGGGTGAAGCAAGTGCCACCAACCATTCTCTAAGGTGGGTGTGGACTTTGCTGGACCATTGTTTGTGAAAGGTGTTTCTGGTGAGATGGAAAAGGTCTATACAGCTCTATTTTCTTGTTGTGTTACAAGGGCTATCCATTTAGACTTGACGACAGACTTGTCAGCAACTACATTCATCCGTTGTTTGCGTAAATTTGCAGCTCGGAGAGGTACGCCTGCCTTGATTATCTCAGATAATGCTAAGACATTCAAGGCAACCAGCAAAGTGTTAAAGAGGTTAGGTGAGGATCCTGAAGTGATTGCCCACTTAACAAAGAATAGGATAGAATGGAGATTTAATCTTGAAAGGGCACCATGGTGGGGTGGTTTCTATGAACGGATGGTGGGAAGTGTTAAACGATGCTTAAAAAAGGTGCTTGGAAATGCAAGGTTGAAGTTGGATGAGCTATTAACCATTTTGCTGGAGGTTGAGGGAACTTCAAATTGCAGACCTCTGACTTATGAATATGATGAGGTTGGTGCAGAGGTGTTAACTCCCTCACACTTAGTATACGGCAGGAGACTTGTAAGTTTGCCTGATGAAGTGTATGATGAGGAAGAAGAGAGTGAGAACGGCTTTCTCAAAAGGTTCAGGTATTTGGCGAAGAAGAGGGTGCATTACTGGAATAGATGGCGTAGCGAATATTTGACTGATTTAAGGGAGTACCATAAAATTGGTAAGCATGATCTTGCAGTGGAACTGCAGGTTGGAGATGTTGTCTTGGTGAGAGAAGACAACATAAAAAGAAATTGTTGGAAATTGGGTAAGGTGGAAGAATTGGTTGTTGGAAAGGATCAGGTCATCAGAGGGGCCAAATTGAAGGTGTTGACCAAGGGAAAGCCAGTTTACCTGAGCAGACCCATACAAAAGTTATACCCATTAGAGGTCAGTCGTGGCTGTAAGATATTGGATGACTTGAAAGCAGGGAAGAATGACGATGGTGTAGAAGCGTCTATAGGTGTTAGGAGAACACCTAAACGTGCCGCTGCGATTGATTCAGTCTGGAAAACAAGAGTTATGCTTGACCCTCAGCCTTAGCCTTAGGTCAAGGGGGGGAGTGTGTTGAGGAAATTGATGTAATTAATTAGCATATTTGAATAATTAGTGACACTGGAGAACTTGAAACTTAGTAGGTAATTGATGTTATGAATACCGCACACAAGTTTAATGCTCTGTTGTTTATGTAATTTAATATCGGGGTGCGGCCCACTATAATGGTTATACGAAACCTTGTAACGAGTGAGATTGTCGCTCGAGGTGAGCACGTTTGTAAGAGTTGAGGAATAAATGTTATAAAGATAGATACAGTCGCTTTGAATGTGATCGCGCTCATCGTAACTTTTGAACCTGAGTGGAAGGAATATCCACGACATACTCTAACCAGAAAATAAGAAAAAGACATTCACACCGCATTGCTGCAAAGTTACGTTGTATAATTCATATGAACCAATATGTACAATTTCTAGTTTGGATAGACAAATTCAAAATGAAAGCGGTGTTTAAACCAACGTAATAGAGTTTGTCTTCCTTTCGTCACCATTCAAATAAAAATACTTCTGGTGGAAAATGTCAAAGTAGAACCAATGCGAAGAATATCTTGAAATGTTCTTCAAAATCCAAATAACTTGGTCGGCCCTTTTCCTTGTTTTATTTTGATGGAAAGTGATGTGACAAGTACTGATCACTGCATGCATGTACCATTATAAAAGACGTTCGTGTCCGGTCAATTTAAAAAAATCATGCATGCAAGTGCGAGACAGGAAAATACGATAGCTACAATAGCAGCTAAGAACAAAAGACGATTTTAAATAGTTGAGCAGAAATCATATTGAGGTGTAAAAAATAGCAGAATTGTAAAAAATCTAATTGATGATAAATGTACGCACATATACAAGCTTTTACAACAGAGCGACATTCGTGCATGCACAATATATAAATGATATACATTTTAATAATGCGTGATAACTTTATTTTGAAAATTTACTAGCACGTATCTTGGTGATCGAATAGGCGATACAAACATATACACATGGCAAAAATATATGCACATGCCAAAAAATATACACGTGCTCAAACGGAGTTGCGTAAAACTGTTCCCATATAATCTTTAATACTATCTGCGCTATTTTTGGGAAACAGATTCATATCAATCTCCAATGCCCTACCCTAGCCTCCTCCGCAGGCAACTCTGTGGCTTCTTTTTCCCTAGTCAAATAGCTTCCAACACTGTTTTGGCCGTTTTTGGCCGAGAAATGCGCGAAGGGACTGTCCCATCTTCGTCAATCAATCCCTTCACAATCCCTATACTTCCCTGCAATCCCAACGAAAACATTGCTCGTACAGCGTTATAGCTCGATAAGACTCGGATAAAAGAAGTCACAGAGTTGCCTGCGGAGGAGGCTAGCCCTACCCTTCCTTTACTAATCTCCATGACATAAATAATTCAATGATTAAAGAAAATAATAGCCACCAGGCCGCACAATCACGCAATTAACGTGTTTCTTCAATCAACAACTCGAAAAATTTAGAAGCAACTAACACGCACATCTTCACATATTAAAACGGGTGACATTAATTCAAAGCAAAGTCAAACTTTTGAATACTTTTCAGCATTGTGGTAATAGATATACCAGGCGGAAAACGTAATTTAAAGAAAAAAATTAGAGCCCAGCAAATGACTTTGAGACAAGACATAATAAAATAGATTTAGTTGCTAACGTTTCGTTGCTTGCAGCGCAACGTCATCAGAGCGGTTTAAGATAGTTACAAATTATTGGTATATACACATAGATTCTAGTATTAGATTACAAACGGTCAAAGTAGGATAACAGATTTGAAATTTAAATTTAAAATTACAAGTACAGGTATAGTGAAAGGTAAAGAAGGTATCGTATTTCAGCTAGTAAGGATTACAAGGATTAGCCAATAGTGGTACTGAGCTAATATTAGCGTTAAGAATGGGGTTAAGCTTAAAAATGAAAAGACTTTCCTTTAGTAAGAGTTCAAATTTTGAAGTTGATGAGGCGAGTATTTTAAAATCAGAAGAAGAGACAGGATGTTAATTTGGTCTTGTGGTTATGAGCGAGAACAGCTGCAGACATAGCTGACACAGAGCGCTTCTTCCCAGTCAAAGCCGAAATCCCCATATGCTCTGAGATACGTGTGTGAAGGTGTCGGCGTGTTTGTCCGACATACAATGCACTACAGCATTGACACTTATAAGAATACACAATATGTGATCTCAGACCAAAAGGAATTCTGTCTTTGAAAGATAAGAAATGTGAAAGGCGATAGGAAGGACGAAATACAAAACGGATACTAAGTTGTGGATATGCGGAGGAAAGTAGTTTGCGAAGTTGAGTTCGTATCTGGAGACCGTGAATTCCAGTAAAAGGCAGAAAAAAATAAATTGTTTGTTTAACAGACAAATTGAGAAGGTAAATTAATTGTTCACGTGAAAAGCCATGAAAACGAGAAAACGAATAAACAAGTTAACATGTTAAAGTGCCACTACGATCAAATTTTTACCTATCGATATTTTTACGTATTTATAAAGCAGAGCTTCTAAATATTACTCGGTCGAAACCGTTTTGCGATTCGACGATGGCAAGTATTATTTTTCTTACTCCGAATCTGTAGTTGTTATGTCCGCCATTAATCGTTCATGTTCTTGACCAGCGTAACGAAGTGACGTCAGATTCTCAACGCGAAGACTCCACGTGGCTAATTCTTCAAGTAAATCAAGGTCGTTTTTCAAATTCTTCGTCTGAAAGGCTGGACATTTCATCTACTTCTCGAAAAAAACAAGAAAACAAATAACCTCGACCGAAATTCAGGCGTAGCATTGAGAATCTGACGTCACAAACAATATTACCTTTTGAAATTGCGGGCTCACTTGGAACACGTTTTTAGTAATGGTGGCCTAAATAATAGTGATTTCAGAGCTCAAAATACTTACTTCAAAATAACTTTTTTTTTTTTTACATCGATGATCACTTTCGACCCTGAAATACTATTCTATGCTAAAGAAAATCTAAAAGACGGGGGTGAATTTTCATCGTAGTGCCACTTTAACAAGTTGTTAACAAGTGCTTTAGAAATACTATTCGTTTTCATGGCTTTTCCCGTGAACAATTCATTAACCTTCTTAATTTGTCTGTTAAAAATTGGCAATTATATGAACAAGTTGATGGTGTCGCTGGGCTCACCGCTTGGTCCGACTCTTTGCAAACATTTTTCTATCCTTTCACGAAAAATCTTGGCTGACTGACTGTCCTTCTCATTTTAAGCCTATTTTCTATCGTCGCTATGTTGACGATTGTTTTCTAGTTTTCCATTCAGATGAACACATTCGTCCTTTTCTGGCTTATCTAAATTCTAAACACCCTAACATTCAATTCACTCATGAACTTGAAAGCAACGCTTTACTTCCGTTCTTAGACATCAACATAACTCGAACAAACGGATCTTTCTCGACGTCTGTTCATCACAAACGTACTTCTATTGGATTATTTACTAACTTTGACAGCTTCATTCCAATTTCCTACAAAAGAGGTCTTTATATTCTCTCAATTATTTCTCGTTATTTTAAGATATGTGTTCCTCTTACATTTCTTTCCACTCTGAACTACAGAAATTCAAACAGATTTTCTCACTCTCAACGGTTATTCTATCTCTTTCTTGGACAACTGCATTGGCATCTTCTTAGAGAAGGTATTTTCAACAAACCAAACGATGCCTTCATGCTCTAAACAAAAAATTTATTTTTCTTCCTTTTACTGGAACTCATGGTCTCCAGATACGAACTCAACTTCGCAAACTACTTTCCTCCGCATATCCACAACTTAGTATCCGTTTTGTATTTCGTCCTTCCTATCGCCTTTCACATTTCTTTCCTTTCAATGACAGAATTCCTTTTGGTCTGAGATCACATGTTGTGTATTCTTATAAGTGTCAATGCTGTAGTGCAACCTCTGTCCTATTTTAGGCATCATATGAACCACAAGACCAAACATCCTGTCTCTTCTTCTGATTTTAAAATACTCGCCTCATCAACTTCAAAATTTGAACTCTTTGAAATAGATGTGTTTAATATCGTTTCTCTATCTATTCATACATAACTGGCCTCCGGCATCTTGTGACCGCATGACCTGTCTCGATCCCAGGCTCCCGCGGTATAAGACAGACTATGACATCCCCCTTTCCTTAATAGAACTGGCAAAAACTTAAATGTAAACTAATATGAACATTATATAAAAAATGCATCTTCTGTTAACTTATAACTGTATAAAAATATGCCATTAGTCCTTGGCTAAATAAGATCAGTTCGAAATAAGTAAGATCAGTTCGTAAGAACGAAGGAATGTTTGTCACTCAGCTCTTCAGCCTCGCTGGAACTTGCGTTATCCGTCCTGATCTGGTCGTCTGGCTTCTAGGTTGGAATGCACTTCTCTCTTTTTTGATGGCGATGATGTCTGCTCTTGGCATGGACTTAGTGGAGCTCCCAATATCATTTCTCGGTGTAGCTGGTACAGCAATGTGCGTAGGGGTTCTGATTGTTTTCGCAATTGGATCGACCAATGGTGTCACAGAGACACAGTCTGTTTTAGATGGACTTTTCTTCGGGCTCTGTGGTTCAAGATTGGTTGTCTGCTGATCAATACATGTGTCGAGATTGATTTGGTGCGAAAGTGGTATTGGTTTGCGTTCCTCTGCAGGTGTCGGAAACGCCTTTGATGTGCATCGTGGTCGTAAATGTTCCCACGTTCTTTGATAGAGCTTGTCGTTCTTCTCGACAATGTATGTTCTAGGTTCTCTGACAGGGTGTGGTCGGTTGAAAATCATTCCGGGTTCCGGAATGATGCTTCAGCGTGTTCCACACATATACCGCTCCAGAGGTGTTAAAAACTCCTTTGTCATGGCTGACTCTCTTATTGTAGAATTCTTCCTGTTTTGTGTCTTTGTAGGTTGGGCTCTTGGTGGTCGTCGTTGCTGGGTGCTTGGATTGTAGAGTAGAATTGCTGTTTGGTGGTAGTGATCTGGGTTTTCGTCCATACAGAAGCTCATAGGGTGATGGTAGCTGATTGTCCAGAAGTCGAGTTATTCTGTACATCCACACGGCTGTGTAAGGACAGTGCTTTTTCGCCAGTGCTTTCTTCCACAGGGACTTGTAAGTACCGATACTCCTTTCTGCTAGGCTGTTCGTTTGATGATGATACGGTGAGCTGGAGGTTAATGTGATGCCACTTCGTTCACAATCCTTCTTCAACCTTTCGCTGATGAACTGGCTTCCAAAGTCGGTGATTATCTTCTGCGGTAAACCGTACTCGGCAAGTACACTTGTGAAGTGGTTTGAAATGGTGGATGCAGATATATTACTCATGCAAGAGCCTGATAACTGGGAATCTCGAGTAATAGTCAACAATCATCAGGTATTTCGATCCGTTGAATTCGAAGATGTCTGCCGCAAGCTTTTCCCAAGGTCTTGTTGGTAAATAGGTCAGGTTGCATGATTATTGGTAGTTTCGGTTGCGCTGATTGGTGTTTATTGCATAGTTGGCAGTTCTTTACCATTTGTCGGATGTCACTCGATATCCCAGGTCAGAATACTGATTGTCTGGCCAGGAGTAAGCACTTGTTTTCGCCTTGATGACCGGCGTGTGTTGTTTCCAATACTTGAGCTCGGAGAGTTTTGGGTACAACTACTCTGTCTCCCTTGAGGATAAGCCCGTCATCTAGAACTAGGTCACACCTGAAATTCCAGTAGTTCCATAGTTCATGTGGGCATTGCTTCCTGTAACTTGGCCATCCGTTGTAAATGGTGTCCTTCAGCAGGTTCATTACTGGGTCTTTTGCTGCTGCAGACTTGACTAGGTCCACATCAATAGGGCGTGCGTTATCTGCGTCATGAAGTGGATCTTGTAATCGGCTGTACGGCATCCTTCTTTCTTGCTTCCAATCTCCTGCACTTTCTTCTTAATGCATACGCGTGACAATGTGTCGGCAACAGGTATTGTCTCTCCTCGCCTGTATTTGACTTCAATGTCAAACTCCAGGCATCTAAGCAGCAGCCTCTGGCCCTCTGTAGTCTTGTAGGTGCTTCGGCGATGTTCTTCTTAAAGATTTGCTCGAGTGGCGAGTGGTCAGTTTCAACCAGGGTATGTCTTCCAAGTAGGTAGTACTCAAACTTCTCTAGGCCGCATATTACTGCCAAACGCTCTCTCTCGATGTTAGAGTACCATGATTCGGCTTCGCTAAGTGATCTTGAAGCCATGGCAACAACCTTCTCATTACCACTAGGGTCGACTTGTCTTATCCAGGCTCCTAATCCTCGCTGGCTGGCATCACATTGAAGAATCGTAGTTGTTGCTGGGTTGGGATCATAATAAGATATGACTTGTGCTGAGCAAAGTTCTGCTTTGATCTTATCCAGTGCAGCTTGATGGTGTTGCATGCTCCCACTTGAAATGGACATTCTTCTTCATGAACCAATTCACGAAGTGGTGCCGTGAGTTCTGCAAGCTTGACAGAGAAACGGTTGAGATAAGTGATCAATCCGAGTATATAGAGAGCAGTTCTTTGGCGTTGGACGGTGCAGAAATGTTCTTAATGACTTCTAGCTTAATAATCACGGTCGTGTTAAACTATAGAAACTGAGACAGAGGCATTGGTTGTACATGAATTGTGGCAAAAAGAGATAGCAAGAAAGTATTTTGGACCGGGAGGAGGGTGTCATATCCGGCGGCCTGAAATGGGGATCGCCCATTTTCAGAGAGACATTGACGAAGTCTGAGGGGTGCTCAGCCCTTGTAGGTCAAAAAAATGCCTTAGCCCATCCCCAAATCCTTTCACGTGGGTCGAAGTGTGTGAGGCACAGCACTTCTGTGAAGTGATAAGGATGTCACCCACTTCCTGCCACTCATTAAGTTATAATTAAATCTTAAACTTGTTTAAAGTTATTTACAACAATTACTTCTATGATATTAAATATGTGAATTGTTATTACAAAAGGGATGTGGTGGGTGGGTGAGAAAAACTCCTGCTTATAGAACGCTTTTCTTGTGAACTCTTGCTCTGGTTGTGACAGAATGATCACCGCCTCTTTTGCGAATTCACTTATTACCGTATTGCCTCAAGGCGAATGTTTTGGTAGGTATTATATTTTGATAAGAGTTTAGGTTTGGTTTAATCTATTTCTTAATCTGAGTACTAAAGTGGTTTTCATTGCTTATCTTGCTTTTGCACCTGAGAGTAATTTTATGTTTGCCATGTGGGAAACAGCGGTGCTGCTACCAGGCTAAGAGATTGTATTATCTCTCACTCCCTTTTATTAACCTTAATTTGTTCAATAAACAAATTTATAATTAATAATCACGGTCGTTGTTAAACTATAGAAAACTGAGACAGAGGCATTGGTTGTTAATGAATTGTGGCAAAAATAGATAGCAAAGTAGTTGGACCGGGAGGAGGGTGTCCTATCCGGCGGCCTGAAATGGGGATCGCCCATTTCAGAGAGACATTATGACGAAGTCTGAGGGGTGCTCAGCCCTCCCCAATTCCACCCTTTGTAGGTCAAAAAATGCCTTAGCCCATCCAAAAAATAAATCCTTCACGTGGGTGAAGTGTGTGAGGCACAGCACCTTCTGTGAAGTGATAAGGATGTCAACCACTTCCTGCACACGAATTAAACGCAGTGATAATTCCCCCACTGAAGATTTAGGATGTATTACTTAAGTTATAACATAAATTTATTTAGAGGTTAAACCGAAGAATGGTGTAACACCGAACTAGATATTCTAAATATTCTTTTGAACAGAACTTGATATTCTAATTAATATTATTCCTAATTTCCTAAATATGTTTTTCAGAAAAATATTTATGTAGCATTGTAGCCTAAATTCTAAAATTATTTTAAATTACTGAATCACGGCCCTTGTGAGTTGATCAGGAAAAAAATAGATCAGGAGAACTTCTTTTGGAGTATGGATATCACGTCTCGAAACAGTCAGAAGACCTAACGTCCAAGGGTTTTTATCAGCCATGTTGGGACACCAACGGCACCAGCCGGGTAGTTAGCAGCTCCAATTCTGAAGCTGTGACTTGCGTATTCGGTTGAATTGCGGCCACAGATTGATAGGAAGACGCCGTAGGTGCGTGGGTCAGGGATGTACGAGTCAGAGGCAGGTTGTTCTTGAAACGGAAAGAAGCGATTCCTGGTGGTTGTGATGCGGATGTTGCAAAAGATAGTGCGCATTGCCCGGACTGGGCAGAGATTGTTCTTAGTTTATGATGCAATTAACAAACGACATCCCACGCGAAAAGGATCGAGGTCTTTGACTGTTTAATGAGGACTTCGTAGTAGGTTGGTGAGGTGATGCTTGGGTAGAAGGTTATGTCGTTAGCTGTAAGGTGAACGGATGCGTCGAAAGGGCCATTGGTGGTAAACCTCGCTACAGCGAAGAAAGGCGAAGAATGCCCAAGGTAAAATGCTGCCCACAGCATGACGTAGTCAGTGTCAAAAGTTAGCTGAGGTTGAAGTACATTATAGAGACAGTACAGTATTTCAATAGTGATAGGACGGCGAATTCGCGTCGTTTGGCCTCGAGAACGTTTGACCCGCTTTTAAAATTTGAGTGAGATATCTGGCATTTTGTGCATTTTAACTGGGGATTGGAAGAGGATATGAAGGTGCGCTACACCTTGCGAGTAATTTTTGATTGTCGCGTAAGACAATGTAGTGGACATTTGAGCAACAAAATACACAAGTTTGTATTTTCTAAAGCTGGTACTAGTGGTGTTGAGGTGTTACAATTCCTGAGATAGACAGAACTTAATAAATTGTTTAATCCCTGTCGCATACGTGCGGTGTGGGTCGCGGGCCGACCAGGAATGTTTAAAGAGCGTTTGAACACGAAATGTTTAAAACGGGGTCGTGAATCTCGGATGATACTACTGGCAGAGTGGAGGCGTTCCGGAGCCAGTGTTCTGAATCGATCCATCTGAAATCGAGACAAAGCATCGGCATATACCATTGTTTACACCCCGGGAACATGTCGGGCTTGCGAAAAAAACAGTTGTAATTATAGGGTGTGTAATGTAATGGCCGGATGACCTAAGGTCATGATCGTATCTGATTTTGATCTCTTCGAGTTTAAGATTTCGACAACAGATTGATTGTCGGACCAGAAAACTATCCGTTTGTTAGCCCACCTTGTGACCACCGATAGAGTTTGCAAGCTACGTAAATCGGGAAAAGCTCTTAGCCATTCTATAGATTTTCCTAGGGCTCCTTTGAAGTGTTTTGGTGGGGGAGCCACTTTCCTTGGAACATTCGTTAGCTAGGAAACCCCCCGTAGCCTATCGAACCAGATGCGTCTGTGAAAAGCTCAAGATCGGGGGACTGGGTTTGGATTGCCTCGAGAAAAAAGTGAGACCCCATTCCAAAATTGATTCAGCTTTCAAAAGAAAACTATCCACGTAACAAATCTTTTTGTGAAACCACCAGAGCCGAGAATCACCTGAGCCCGGTAAGCACGACCTCGACAGGTTGGGTGACACCTAAGGACTCTTCGCGTTCTGACTGTTTCTACTCCGTTGGAGCAAGGACCCGTTTGGTGGGCCGGGAGCACGACGACACGACGAACTGAGCCTAGATGACCGATTAAGGCACCAGATTCGGCAGCTACAAGATCGGGGCACTGATGTTTTTAGCCTCAGGAGCATACGGCTGTTTTGAGGTGAGCCCCAAGCTTCCTCAGGCGCAAGCTTATTTCAGAAAAGCTCATCCATTTTGGTCTTTCGAACTCTAGGGTGTATTCCTAAGAATTCGAGTACCGGTTTCTGGAGATGGGGGGAAAGGTCTTCCCCGGGGCAAATAGGGATGGTTGTTAGCCTCAGTAAAGAGAGAGTAAAGTAATTTACACAAAGTGGTGAGGAGACAGTGTGACCTGGCGCAGGTTCCACGAGAAGAAATATCCGCGCCAACATGTGTAGTACGTTTTGAACTTGGCTTGTTTGATGGTTGTTAAGTAGTTTCGACTGCGTCTGTAGCCATACGAGCTTCCATTTTGGACTAAAAGAAAAGGTGAGCGTAAGGTTAAAAACGAAACGGTACCGGGTGGGAACAGCCAACTCTTCCCCGTGCGCACTTAGGGGATGTAATAGTAAAGATTCTTCCATACACATAACCGAACAATGGAAGTTACCAGTCAGGGCTCTTCTGAAAAGGTGTGACCGACTGGCGATTTCGGTGAGACAGCATGAGGACATGTCCGGTGAGTATCGGTTTTAGCCATGGGACAGTTAAGTGGCTTCGTCTATCTTCGAGCTGCGTCGAGATAAGGTTGACTCTGTACGCTAAATCGAAAGGCCAAAAGGGAGGTGACACTTTGGTCGTCTGATTCTAGTTACATAGTTGTAGCGGCATTCCAACACATCCCATGATCAGTTAGTCACACTCTGGGCAAAGATGGACTGGATATTACGAAAAGCCGACTGTATATGGTTTTAGCGCTTGGAGACTTTTGGAACAAGTCCTGTATCGGCTTTGATTAAGGAACCAAGGGAATCGTCGTCCAAGTGTGAAATTGTATGGATCTTCAGCGGGTTTGAAAATGGCTGTGACAACACTTAATTTGACCTCTTGGGTGGGAAAGATAAGTAGATTGTCTTCGACGAAAATTTCCGGGGTGAATGTCTTCTTAGGAGCTTTTTGCAAGATCTTTCTGCAAAAATAAACAAGGAAACGGGATCTCCTTTGAAAGTCCAGCTGTAACCGTAACCTATTTGAAAGCGCAAACCAGTGCACGCAAAAGACACAAATGTCAGGGTTCAAATGACAGTAGGGATTCCGGGTGAATGAAGGATCAGATAAACTTAGATTAGTGAGGGATTCCAAAAATATACTGTTATGAGCTCCTGGCTTGAGGACTTTGAATACGCAAACCATGCTATGTTACTGAAGGATTCTTTCGAACCGTAGGGAATTATGGCGTCAAATGTTCTCAAACGTGTGGAGGGACGTGGAGTGGGTTGAGAGCACTAATTCTTACTTTTTCTTGCTTGCAGCTTCGGTGTGAACAGTTGAAAGGGCGGCAGGTGGGTGTGGCTAGCGCCGCAGTGTGGCTGCAGCGGTGGTTGGAAAGGGCATAGGCTGTGTGGCGCATGGTTTTCCCCTGTTGAAATTGGCACAGAGTTGTTCTGAATCGTGCATGGGTGGGATTACTGGGCGACCTAGAGAGAGACATTGGGCATGATTCAGCTAGGTGATCAGCACTACCACAAGAGAAACATTTCGGGCTTAGCTTGGTAATTGTGGCAGTGCGAGGCTAGACCAGTAAATTTATCGAGATAGATGCTGAAGGTCCCGCTCCCCCAGTTAAGGGAAGGGTTTTTTGGCAGCTTTTCGCCGAAAATCTATGTCGTACGAATACCCATGCAAGACCTCGAAATTTTCGGGCGGTTAGAACGGATAATCTGCTGATAAGACAATAGATGTGATGCCTTAAGGGGGGAAAACGAGAAACAACTACCGACGAGTAAAATTGAAAAAGCAGTGTGAGCCATTTGTCCAAGGAATCAATTTTTAGTCTTTTAGAAGGACCCCGGGATTGGGTGGGAAGAGGAAATTTGTAACACTCGAACCATCAAATGAAATGAAAAGCGAAAAGGCAGAATGGGGGTGCAGGTCCAATACGTTCTCGGGTAAAAGTGACGCAAAATCGACGTACTCCACCATTCAGGATTGACTGTGTCAGCTTCTTTGGCAAGTGGTTAGCAAGCGGTTGTTGGGAAAACTACTGGTAGGCAGATCTGCAGGACTGTGACTGTGAAGGGCGGCAATGGCGGGGGAAACGGTGGAATAAAGCGATTCCAAGAGCTGGGAAACGTGAGACGGAATTACCCCAAAACGTTGGAGGACTGGTGGGGAAATGCACGTGTTTCGGGGGGGCTTGGCTCAGTTTGGCTGCACGGAGTTTGTGGCTGTGCCTTGTCAAGGCGTTGAGTTAATAGTGGTACTAACTTATCACCAAATCGCCAAGATCCGAGGGATGACGGTGGAGAAGACTGCGGTCGTTGGAGTCCAAAATGGTGTTTCTGGTCTGGTGGTGGCGTTGCTGTTGGCACTGGGCGTGTAGCATTGTGTGCATTTGGAGTCGGTTCAAACATCTCACACGACGTGAACCAGTCAGAGGCAGGTGATGTTGAGCCAACAGGAGTTGTAACACTTCACTAGACATATCTTCTAGTGAAGTTTCTGCGTTCTTTTTTTTTTTTTTGGTTTGGTGGAACAATTGGTCTAGCAGGAGTTGGCGTCGAGCTTGAAACCGGCGTTGCTGAAGAACTGGCTGCTCGTTCGTGTTGGGCGAGCACGTCGGGTTAGGAGTAGCCGAACGACCTCTTTTTCTGTGCAGGCATGGTTTTTGAAAACTCTGCTTATAGAACGCTTTTCTTGTGAACTCTTGCTCCTGGTTTGTGGACAGAATGATCAACCGCCTCTTTTGCCGAATTCACTTATACCGTTGCCTCAAGGCGGAATGTTTTGGTAGGTATTATATTTTGATAAGAGTTTAGGTTTGGTTTAATCTATTTCTTAATCTGAGTACTAAAGTGGTTTTCATTGCTTATCTTGCTTTTGCACCTGAGAGTAATTTTATGTTTGCCATGTGGGAAACAGCGGCTGCTCCAGGCTAAGAGATTGTATTATCTCTCACTCCCTTTTATTAACCTTAATTTGTTCAATAACAAATTTATAATTATCGGCTGCTGGGACGACACCTTTTGTTAGGGTGTAGCCATAGAAGTTGACACTCTGTTGCTTGAATTGTAGTTTCTCGGAGTTAAGACTATCATTATTTGCTCGACTGGCTTCAAGCATGTTGACAAAAGCCTGGTCATACTCTTCCTGCGTGGAACCAGAAATTATGATGTCGTCAGCTATTCCATTAACATTACGGATGTTTCTGTAGATGTCGTCTAGCTTTCGCTGGAAGATGTCCTGAGAAACAACTACACCAAACGGTAAACGCTTAAATCTATATCGACCGAAAGGTGTATTGAAGGTGTACAGCATGCTGGATTCATGGTCTAACTCGATGTGCCAGTACCCTTTCTTTGTATCCAGTATCACCAATGAGAAGTATTTCTTGTTGTGAAGCAATGGAAGCATATTTCGTCTATTGTTCTGCTGTAGTAATAAGTAGTATAGAAAGTGGGGCTACCAGCGCATTTTTCCATTTTTTCATGCTTCGCAATCAAAATTGAAAAAGTTCGCTGTTAACCCCACTTTCGAGACTACTAAAATGGAGCGAGATAAAATTCGTTAGAATGAGACACGTCTTAGCTAGTAGGAGTGAGAAGCCGTAACTCTCTTTTACGACTGGTCATCCTTTTCCCCAATACAGTATGTTTAAACCTCTTGTCTTGTTCCTCGCGTTCTTCACTACTCTTAGTGAATAGTTGTCGTTTGAGCTCTATAATCTGGTAGATCCATAACAACTCTTCGTTGAGTCTCACTATCTTTTCCTCCACTGATTCCACACGTTCTACACTACTCTCCAAGGATTCAGCGATCATTACTTTGTATGAGCGCTGGAGCCTTGGAGAGTAGTGTAGAACACGGCGATACAAGGACGGTCTTCCAAAAGTTGGATCCATTAGGAATATACACAGTTTGGAAAAGTGTGGTGGGACCTGTTAGTAGACAGTGTCGTACCCTTCTTCTTCGCTAGACTCAGAGGGTTTATAAGAGTGGTTGTACACGTGCTTACCAACAGTGACTCCACCAGATAAAATGCCGATTAGTGGTAAGTAGGGTCTTACTTTCTCGACTATGCGATATACGTCACGTTTTAAGAGCTCGTCTTTCTTTAGTTCGTTAGCTAGCTCTTCAGGGTCTTCGATAGCGTCGAATCCTCCAAGAGTACTACTAAACTTGCTAATAAGTAGGTCAGTCAGGAACTCGTTAGCTTTCTGCGTCCTTTTACGTTCGTACTCGACGTACAGTTTGTCTATTACTTTGCTTGACGCTTTTTTGATGTAAGCGACTGATTTGTTCAGTTCTCCATCCTCAGCAAGTCTAGTCAGCTCGTCTCGTTTTTTGTCCACATCAGTTTGTGGGGTATCGTCAACTTCCGGTATGTCGTCGACTTGTGGTGCGTCGTTTAATTCTTCCGAAATATTGGATTCTGCGTCTTGTATCTCTTCAATGAGATCGTCAATTGGTTCAAGATTTTTTGTCTTGCGTTTTGGCATGTCCTATAATATACGATATGTTTTGTTTTCGCGGAACAACTACTTCGTACGAGTACGGATGCCTTAGAAGTATCTCCAATCTTGAGTACTCGTTGTCTTTCAACTGTTTTATTATTTTCTCAATCTCCATTTTATCAACTCCGTTGAGATAATCGTCTGCGATGGTTTTCATATCGTTTCTGTTAGGGTTGTAGAATGTTACTAACTTTGAGATGTTCTCACGATATGGTTTACTAATTGAGGTTAGTTGTTGCGTTATGACGATTGTGGACAGGTTGTAGTGTCTAGCACTAAAGGCTAGTTTGACTAGTTCGCTTGTTCTGTTTTTAACGTCCTGCCCACCAGCGCAGTCGTCTAGTATTATCAACGAGTTGGTACCTCTGTAAGTCTCGGCTACGTATTTAAGAATTACGTTGACTTTATCCTGCTCACACTGAATAGTAACAAAGTCTGGGTCTCTCAAGTATTTCCACTCTGTGTACGTTTTGTTCCATTCGAATGTTGGACATATAAGAATGATATATTCGAAGTGATTCATGTATTCTTTCTCTATCATATCCAGTAGGTAGTGTGTTTTACCACAGGCTGTCATACCAACAATTAGCATGTTAAAAGGCGTTTTCATATAGAATACTACATGTTTTAGTATTGGATTGATTGCAGATCGTTGTTGATAAGGTTTACGAGTCCGTCGGAGAGTACGAATATTCTACACATGACGTTCGCTGTTGTAGCTCCTTTATTGATTTCCATCAATATTCCTGACTGAGTGTTCACGATCCTTTTTCCAGTGGCGACTTTCACGTTATCTTCGATAGATCTAAGGTCAACAACCAAAGCGAAACCGTCTTTGTAAAACTTTTGGACAGTCATATGCTGGTCGGAGTCTAGTCCTTGCCCTAATAGTCTTTTCGCTTCTCCCCAGAGTCTTGATTTCGGTATTCCTTGACTGTAGACCATGTTCGGCACACCTTCGATAGTGAGTTTGACTGACTCTATGTTTGGGTAGACGAACTCCTCGCTGTTAGTTCTTGTTTTGTTTGTGAATAGTAGAACGACAGCTTTCATCGATTTTCTCGGTAGGTTAATATTCTCGTTTACGAGTGTGGTTCCTTTGTCCCACTCCACAGTCTTCATTAGTGTGATGTGTTCATACGATAGAGATCTACCTGATGCGTACAGAGACGACACTTCGCTAGCAATCTCTTGACTCTCGATAGTTTCATACTCTAACTCAAGGTTCTCCAACGTGTAGCCAGCCACAGCTGATCCAGATTGAGCCACCATAATATCAGACGCTTTAGGTAGTGTGATTATGTACCTGAAGTTGTTGTTCATGTTGTATGGTGCATATAGACCGTGATCTTCTAGAATCTTATCGACTCGAATCTTTTGTTTAGTGTCGTGGATAGCGAACATCAGACCATCGCTAACTTTTTGTACGTTTCCACTGGCCGCGCCACTGTCGTCCTTTGAGATTAGCTTTCGAAGGTTCTCATTTGCTATACCATATTCAACCATCTGATCTCGCTCACTGTTAGATTTCCAGAGGTCTTTGTACGTGCCGATGACGCTTTCACCACTATTGTCGTACACGGACTCGCCAGCTAGTTTTATCACCAGTCTCTCAAGTAGTAGTCTTGAAAGGTTGTTAAGAAACCATGATTTCGCGTTCGAACTTTTAAAGTCGAATAGAAGATGGAGACTGGAGGGTATCAAACAAGTGTTGCCCTTTGTTTTCGGGATATCGATGTATAACTCCTCCCCTGGATTGGCTTTGTTGGGGTTCAGCGTCACAACATGACGGGTTCTTGTGCCTTTGATAGCAGATATTTCACGACGTCTATATCCAGGAAGCAACTCTTTTTCACTAGTGTTCATGCTATATCATAACACGTGTTTTATTTCCTCTGTTTGTACTGATCGTAGACGAACCAAGCTAGTGCTATCGCTAGGATCCATAGATTAGACGCTAACCAAGATATACCTGCAGCTCCCCACTTTAGCACGGTCGCCACCATGTTTAGCAGCCCAGCCAGTAGAGGGCCAGCCTTTGTGGCTAGATTAGCTATAGCTTTTCCTAGTTTTCCAAGTGCTTGACCACCTTTGACGATAGCACTTCTAGCGCCTATTACTATGGTAGTTATTATCCCGGCTATAGAGATTGATATAGCACTTATTCCAACTAAGTTTTCCTTTGCCCATTTTTTGAACCTATCAAGTCTATTTAGATCGTTACCCTCAACCTCGTCTTTTAATACACCTATTGCCTCGTCGTGTTCTGGTCTCATATTGTTTTCGATACGGATGCTGTCTGCCTTCAAGTAAGCTGTCTCACTAACGCTCTTATAGAATTGTTCTTTTAGAGGGTCTAACTCGACGACAGACATGAGTCTATATTGATCACCTAACACATCTAGTGACTGTATTTTCGTCTCAGTTGGACCTTTTGGGTTGGTAGAGCCAGCGAACTCCCTAATCTCTTGTTCGCTAACGAAGATACCTTTCGACGTTTCTACGAGTTGCTCCACTCTTTGTTCGACTCTGTCTTGTAGCTGTTCGCTTACGTTAGATACTATGTCTTCTGACACATTATCTGAGATTGTGTTGTCGCCGTTAATTTTCTCAACCATCGCAGCTAAAGTGAGTCTGTGCTCCTCAACAGCTCTACTTAACAGACTCTTGAAGTTCTCGACGTCTTTCTGTGAATCTTTAGCTTCTCTGTACACTATAGAATTTCCTTTTGACACCATAACTCTCTTGTTTTCAAACTCTAACCCTATAGGAAGACCTTTAACACCAAACATAATTTTAGATTTTTTTATTATATCACTCGAGGCCTCTCCATCCCCAACGTTAATACTAACACCAAGATGGTCCAATAGAAACTGCTTTCTATCTCTTGTTACTGATGTGTTGTATGACCTTTTATCGTACTCTGGGTTTGGGATACCATCAGACGTGGCACTCCCTTTATCCTCTCCAGTTATTAACACTGTTTTACCATCTTTTCCGCCTGTGAATAATGTCTCCGCATATTTGATTCTGTCTTGTACTCTGTTTGATATGTCTCTCTTCTCTATCTCTCGTTTTACCCTAGTGATTCTGTCGCGCATACCACTATATTCTGGTCCTATCTCGTCTTCTGTGAGTATACTATTGAGCATGTTGAACTCTTCTTCTAACTGTTTGTCTGTATATTTCTCAAACTTGTCACGGTCTTGCATTTCGATTTCATCGAACCCTCCTTCAGCCATTATATACTACTCAATATTTTGAATATCAATCTCTGGTATCCATGAGTTGTGCTTACTATCGTAGCCAAGCCACTTGACTAAAACCATTTTCTTACCTCCCACCTTCTTTCTCTTAACTATCTTCTCAACTTTGTATACATCGTCTTTTTTATCAACAGCTGATAGCTCTTCCTCGTAGAACTTACCAATGATAGGTTCCCCTTCATGGTCCTCTATCTCGTACACGGTAGGGTCACCACGTATGACCTTTGTCACTTTGAATAGCTCCTCAGTGAAGTTAGCCTCGTACCCTTTCGCGAATATGCTCTTGTACTTTGATATCCTGACAGTCTCACCTACTCTAAACTTTGGTAGTGGGTAGTCACCGAAATGGTGTCCGAACAACGTCGTCCATACTTCGTTTTCGTTTTTCTTGCTCACATCTTTAGGTTTCATAAGTGTGGTACTATGTTTAGTATTGTTGTAATTCTCAACGAGCTGGTCCAAGATATCAATCCACTTGTACGTTCCCTTACTGTAGAAGTATTTCCACATAGACGTCTTGAGTGTTCTATTAAACCGTTCCACAACTGCTGCCTTTTTATCAGAGTTCGTGCTGAAGTATTTCACGTCGTGTTTATTCAATAGATCCTTCACACCAACGTTGTAGAATTCCTTACCGTCGTCAAACTGAGCCAGCTTTGGATACTCACCAAATCTAACCTTAGCCTTCTCTAGTAACTTTGCTACAGCCTTAGTCATGTTTTTCGTGTCTTTCCTGTAGACAGGTATCGCGAAAGCATACCTACTAAGGATCTCAGTGGCTGTTAGTATCCAGTAGTATCCGTTGTTCTTGTGTTTGTACTTACCCATGTCGACCAAGTCCATCTGTATCTGCTCACCAAGATAGTCAACAAACGTTTGTCTAAACTTGGGTTTCTTGACAACTGGTTTGTACCTGGTGTATGTGTCTTGAGATTTTAGCCAGTCCTTTATCTTTGCTCTACTAACACTTAGTCCATCTTCCAACGCTCTTTGGTACAGTCTTTCAGCAGATTGGTAACCAGTTGATGGGTTGTAGTAAATATCTCTTAGTTCTTGCTCCATATACACTACATGATGTGTAAATCTAACAGCACCTCACCAACGTTAACACTGTTATCGTCCTGATCTGTTATCTTGAACTCTAGTTGGTTGATGACTCCTTTGTTTATTGGGATTTTCGACCCAACACCAAAATGTTGCACAGAACCCTTTAATGTCTGTGTGCTAGTTATTGGCAGTACTGCGATACAATCACTTCTGTTACCATTAACTATGTTCTTAGATCTGTCCACAATATTAGATGTTACTTGTATGTGTCTCAGTCCTCTGTTAACGTTCACAACGTTAGGACTGGTTTTTGTGGTGGCTATTGTAGTGTTTTCGTCAAATCCTAAAAGTTGTCCAAATTTAAACAGTTCTATTTGTTGATCAGTTGTTATCGTACACGTTGAGTCATATCTATTAGCTACTAGCTTGACGTCTCCTAACTCTCCCAAGTCGTCGGTGATCATTTTAAAGGTGTGATATCCAGTGCTAAAAATGTGGTCACTACTGTTATAAGTTATCTTGTTGTTAGCTGTGGTTACGTTAACGTAGTCCCAAAAGATGGTTGCCTTATTCACCAATACGTAAGGGTCTGAGTTTATTGCTAAAACTGACTCTTGTAGGTCTATAGTTTTCGTTGAACCACTAATCAATACTACCACTCTCATATAACGTACGGTATGTTATGATGGATGTGTTCAAGAGAAAGTATCCTTATGCTGACAAGAATAGGTTTTTTCTTGATGTTGACGACAATATGCATATACATATATTCTTCGTGACGAAAACCAATATTGGTGACGTTAGTGTAGACTCAAGTAGGTTTAAGAGTAACCCGGAGTATACTAAGTATCTAACGATAAACAAACCAATGATACCTGATCAGGAAGAGATAGCTAATGCCATACGCGTGGCTAAGCTGAATCTAGTCAAAAAGTATCCTCACATCACTTTGAGCAAGTTTGAGTTCGATCCAACTGTCTCACAAGATGGTGAGGTTAATGGTGTTGATATATATTTTAGAAACAACGACATCATAAGCACGAACATAACTAGTGATACCTTCAAAAACGACAAGAGTATGTGGATTTGGTTACACAACAACAAGTCTGGTCACGACGACAAGTTTCCAGAAATATGGCTATCTGGTGGAACTATCCAACCACTATCAAAAGGTCACAAGAACCACTGGGGACTTTGGGATGGTTATCCAACAGAAAACGTGTTGAACTACCCAGTGAATAACTTTAGAGTATTCGTTAGTCAAAAGGAATACTTTCTCTCAAAACTACCAATACTAGTAATCATCACATCAAAGACAAAGTCAAAGTGGGACGATGGTGAGAGCTACTATAGGGTTGTGTTTGCAACGTATTGTGCAAGTTTCTGTTGTGGAGTGTCGTTACAACACTTGTCACCCTCACAAGAAGTCCACCCTGTTATCACAAGTGTGATGAGGTTCCATCTATACTTTACTGTTAGGAGACTTCTCAGAAGGATGGAAGGTGGTGAGAGTATGAGATCGATAAGTAGAGAGTTTAACGCTGGAGAATTGTATGGTAAGACAGACAAGATTCCTAAAAAACATTACTACCAGGGTAAAGTCCTTGCTGATGGTACAACAGGTGAGGAGAGAGTCTTCACGATTAACGACGTTAAGAACGACTACAAACGATACGTTCCTCTGGTGTCGAATGGTTTCACCAACGTTGGGAGACAATACATAAATCAGTCTATAGAAGCCTTTGTTTACTCTACACTTGGTGCACAAGCGAGGACACGTGTGTCAGTCGTTGGTGATTCTGCAGGCAGTCTAGAGACTCAGCAAGAGTTCCGAAAGTTGGTGGAGGATAGTGTTATAAACTACGACGTTTCAACGTGGATTCTCAACATGAACAAGTCGATTAAAGACACTAACGTTGTCCAAAACCTTGCACTGTCGCCGTCTACGTGGTTAATGCCAAGTAACGTTGTAATCCTCAAGAACAAAATAGCTGGGTACAACAACCTATTGAAGACTGCTACGCAGAGTATGAAGTTTGGGGTAAATAGTAGGTTAAACTGCACAAAAACTACGGAGGTTAAGAAAGTTCACCAAGAAGGTGGAGAACATCTGGAGACACTTGATAAACCAAAGGTGACGAACAGTCTGACACCAAAGGTGACACACCAGAAGACACTTGATAAACCAAAGGTGATACACCGTTTGGAGGCATCAAAGGCGACACCAGGTGATACAACAGAGTTAGGGATAATTCTACTGGTTTCAGCTGTGTCTGGCTATTTAGTGAGCAAATATGTGTTATAACATAATGAGTCTAAGTTATGGGTTTGAGGACAGAGACTACGAGAGCGACAAAATACTAAGAAGAGCTAAGAGACATCTAGACAGTGACCCTAAGCTAAGCGTTAGCGGTGGGAGGATGTCTGGAGATATAGATATGGCGTTCAGGACACTCAAAAACATAGCAGATCCAGAAGATGATTGGGATGCTATAAATAAAAAAGTATTGGAGTCCGTATACTTATCGCAATACTTCAGAACGCAGTCCTATAACGTTCTGTTTGACTTTAACGTCACAAACCATGCTGTGAGTATGGTGGAATACCACAGTGGAACAAATAAAGTGAAAACCATTAGAGATAAAACGAACATGTTAGTGCAATACGATCCAACGTATGGTCCTATTATTGGTGTTAACAATGGTCACAGCTTCCTATCCCCTGAACTAACTCCAATTCCGTTTGAAGCTGGAGTACACTTTAACTGTCCACGTATGCAATACTGTGACATATCCATTTTTGTGGTAGTGAGGTTAGCCATGAGGGTAACTACTAAAGATTGGGAGGCGATTATCTCAAACGATGATGGATCGTGGGACAAATACATAGGATACAAAGGAGGTGATAAATTATCATATGGTGGTGGCGCTCCAGCAAGGGAGTACGTGTGCACAATCCCAAATAACATCGACACCACCAAGAGACATATGATATCAATACATTGGCGGATGGGTAACTCCTACGTTAAGGTGAACAACGTAAGATCAACAGACTCAGACTTCACAGCCAATTACGAAGAGATAGGATCTCCTTACGTAACGATCTTTGGAGTGCATCGACCAAAAACACTACTCGCACCCTACAAGTACCCGTCTATGATAGAGTTCTACGGTGTGAGGATTGTCTCTGGCTACGTGACGAGTCGAGACATAATATTAGTTGGTAGAGATATGATGAAGGAATATGATGTGAGCTAATATATATGAGGAAGAAGTCAGTTGTTGATTTCAATCACATATCAAAGGATATGTCAGAGGAAGAGGTGTTAGAGCTCAAACGTTTGTACGCTTACTACCACAAACTAGAAGCCTGTTACAAATGGAAATACAAGAGGTTGAAGAAAATTAAACTATCGTTAAACATGACCAGCATAGGGCTAACGACAGTAGGGATTGTAGCTGGATCGATAACCGTTAACCCTCTAATCATTGCTTGTATTAGTGGTCCTGGTGTGATCATCCAAGGCTACTTGGCTAAATCCAATCTGACGAGTAGAGTGGAGCACTGTAAGTTCGCACATACTAGCTACAAAAAGATACTGACACAACTAAGATCGTATCTTAGAGGTCTTCCTTACAATGAGTCAATGTTCCTCTCAGACGTTAAAGTGTTGGACGATAATGTGACTGACTTATGCCCACCAATCAATGGAATGGTGAAAAGGTATAATAAATTATATGACGAGACCAACGTTCCAAAATAGGGTAAGATACAAGGGGTAGCTCACCCCACACGGCCACACACGGTCGGTCTAAATATCAGAACCAGGAGTGTGTTCCACATGAAAGACGACGAGAGCTAACACCTTAAAACAAGACGTTGGTTGGTAAACGTTTGTATTGAGCAGTTATTTTTTAAGAATAGCTGACCCCCCAAAACGGGGGGTCAGCTTTCCCTAGAATAAAAACACTACTTTAAGTCTAAAATAAAACATACGTTATATTATAGGTGATGAGTATCACTAAAATATTTAGAAATAACGACATGTCAGTCACTGCTACAAAAGATGGAGACAATATTTGGTTCTACGGAAAAGAAATTGCAGAGATTTTAGGATATAAGAGACCGTATAAGGCTATAACAGATCATGTCGACGATGACGAGAGAAGAAAAGTTAGTAAAATAACACCTCAGAGTAGATCAATTGACACAGACTGTCAAAACAGACAAGTTTGGCAAATTAACGAGTCTGGAGTTTACGCTCTAATATTCTCGTCTAAACTAGAGTCTGCTAGGATGTTTAAAAAATGGGTATTCTTAGAAGTTCTACCATCTATAAGAAAAACAGGTCAGTACACGCAACATAACCAACTATCAATCATGAATGAGACAGACTTGCATTATGACATTGTGAAGTACATTAGAGAGTACCACCCAACAATAGTCATCCCAGGGTTGGGTGAGTACCAAGACACATCTACTAAAAGAATAGATGGATGGAAGAAAGGTTACAGTGGTGGGCAACCAGATTTGATAGTTCCACAACTACACAAGAGATATAATGGTTTTGCTATAGAGTTCAAAACACCGAAAGGTAATGGGGTTATTAGGAATAACCAGTTGAGGGTACTAAGGAGACTAAGATCACAAGGGTACAACACATTACTATCCTCAGACCAACATGAGATAATACATTTCATAGAGATATATATGAGAGACTCCAGAGTTCTGTGTGAATACTGCAATAGGAGATTCAAGAGTGAAACCACACTATCTAATCACCAAAGATACTTTCATCGAATACTATATCTGTGAGATAATCTGTGAGATGATCTGTGAGATGGTCTGTAAGATGACTGTGAGATGACTGTGAGATGGTCTGTGACTAGATATCACGTATAATATAGATGACTGACAGTGAGTCCGTACCTATTATAACGTCGACAACAAGGACCAAAGACCCTAAGAGAGTAGAGGCAGGCAAACGCTTGGCTGCCATATCTAAAGCTGCAAAAGAGAGGAAGATGAAAGAGAGAGTGATAAGTGAGGACAATAGTTTTAACTACGGATACATCATAGGTACTATTGGAGTGGTTATAGCCGCTGGTTCACTGTATTACACGATGAGGCAAGACAAACAAGTAGTAACCGAAGAGCCTAAGAACGTCGTTATAGAACCGTCACGTAAACTCGACAGCTTTGATTAAAACATATCGTATAATATATGACATCAATAGACAGAAAAGAACTGATGAACGAGCTATACGACGCAGCCCTTGTGACTGCTGGAGCCGTAGCCGTGTCGATGGCATCAAAGAAAATACTAAAAGAACCGTTGGGTACCCCTGAATCAGTGAAGGGCACCCTCAAGTTAGCGACTGCTGTAGGCGTTTCAACGCTACTCGTTAAGTGGGCGCAGAGCAAGAAATACTTACCTATTGACCCGTTCTCAAAGTAATCTAACGTAATACATAATGGCTAGTGTGATAGCAGGTGGCTTGTTCAACGCTATAGCATTCGCAGGAGCTGGATTCATATTCAGCAAGCTAAACCATACCGGCTATGAGACAGAGATAAAGAGACACAACAAAGCATTGGAAAGTCTAGCAAGAGCAAAAGAAAAGTTCTACGAGAACGAGATTCGTCAGAGAGACAAAATTCAGGAATTGAGACAACAGTTGTCAGATGCTAACGCAGACATAAACGACACGAACCACGCTCTGGATCAACTAAGACAAGTACTGACGATACAGTATGATGGGAAGACATTTAGTAAAGAGCCTGAGTTGTCAGACTATTACAAACCCTCAGATGAGATGAAAGAATATCAAATGGTATTCGTTGGAGTTGTTGGAATACCTTTAGGTTATCTAATATATAGAGTAGTATAATGAGCGCCAAAACTTTAAAGGATATGGCTATGGAATTTAACAAAAAGCGTAACTTGACAGAGGTACTCCAAACTAGTCAGATAGAAGAGTTGGAACAGTTACTGTCAGACGCTCTAAAACAGGTCACAGCAATAAAGTGTGAGTGGGAGACACTCAACCACAAAGTTACCACACTATAGTCTAAAGATATATATAGTATAGTAACTTAAATGGTTGACGAGCGTACGATGAGAATGTTCCACGCTGGGTATACATTTGATGAGATTGCATCAAAAAAGTGGAGTGGTACCACATTAGGGTACACATTGGACGAGATCAAGAATGGAATTAAGGACGCAAGACCAAAA
This sequence comes from Chrysogorgia sp. JL179-B06, assembly GCA_035772405.1. Lineage (NCBI taxonomy): Eukaryota > Metazoa > Cnidaria > Anthozoa > Scleralcyonacea > Chrysogorgiidae > Chrysogorgia > Chrysogorgia sp. JL179-B06. The sequence goes on along the minus strand of JAYKKM010000149.1, from coordinate 5,538,114 downwards.
AAGTGGTACGACACCACATACTGTTACGAGTGTAGTAACCACAGAACCCAAATCGAAGATGGTGTATTTATTTGTAACAAGTGTGGAGAGACTACCTACGGACGTGTAAGAAACTTCACACCTAACATTTGGATGTACAAGAAATCGGCTCACAGCTACAGTAAATGGCTAGAGAGAATGTTGACTAGCAAAAGACTAGTTAACGAGAGTGACATACCAATAGTGGTCAGTGATTTTATAAAGATAGTGTGGTCTCTTAAAATAAACAAACTAGTTGTCAAGAATATATCGAAATATATTTTCTATATCATAAGAATATGCTCTAGAAGAGGTATAGAGTTGAGAGGTAGTTTCAACGACCTCAAACCTGGTAAGGTCAAGGCACGATTCGAGTATAACCTGTATAATGTAGTATACAAGGATCTAGGTTGGGACGGAAGAGAAGATCCATACTACAACGAGTGGGTAAATAAAATATATAGTAATATATAATGGCAAGACCAAGAATTTACCAAACCAAAGAAGAAGCTTTAGTAGCATCCAGAGCGCAAACTAAAGAGTGGATGAGAACTCATAAGTGGGTGTGTGAGACATGTGATCAGTCATACCATGTGACCTCTAAATATAGACACCTGGAGACCAAAAAGCATTTGAGAAATTTGAGCATCTAATTCTAGACTATTTTGTAATGTCCATACGCATAACTAGACACGCCGTCTGGTAGTATATGTCGCTTGTCGTCAAAGCAGCTCAAGGATATCTTATTTATTTCGTAGCTTCCTAGTCGGTGGCTCTTGCTACGAATAGTTTTAATTATGTGAGACATTTGCTCACCATTTGTCAGGACACTTTTATAGTTGTCGTGTCTTATGTTGTTTCTAATGGTACTCTTCTTGATACCTTTAGCAGTCTTCCCACCTTTTCCGTCTTCTTTTATGTAGCTATACATTTTCGACCTTAAACCAACGAACTCAACGATTGGGACTCCTAATGTCTCGTCCTTCATTTTACCAATAACCTTCTTGTTAGTTAGGTCGAAGTAGGGAGATGACTTGTCATATCCACTAAAGTCGAACACTTCCTTGTTAGCGTACATGTCTTTGTACACATCTTCCGTCTTGATCTCATACATTATACTATCAGTGTCTGTGAATAGTAGTTTGGCTTTGCTGCCATACTTCTTTTTGACGTTGTTGTAGTGGAAGTCATACATAAATGTCTTCGATAGGTCTAGAATACACATACCCACATATGCTGGTCTATTTAGAGTTAGTATCTCTTTGATCTTGTGAACTGCTACCAAGTTATTGTCAAATATCTTACTGCTTACAAAGGTTGGTTTCGACGTTAGTTTCTTCAGCTTTTCCTCGTCTGTCACTAACTCCACGTTCACACGCTTTCGCAGATTCTCCATAGTCTTTCCGAATACACTATTGTTCATAAGCTTGAAGAAATCCTTCTCAAAGTCGTTCTTCGCTTGGGTCCTCTTGTCTGTATTAAAGTCGATATATTGCTTGAGCCATGGTGACTGATCGAACTTAAGTACTCTATGTATCTTCTTAACCTTCATTCCCAAACTCTTGTATAATTGTAGGTTTCTATAGTGAACGACGTACTTACTCTTACCGTTTAGGTTAGGTACAAGTTTTGCAACCTCTCCTACAGATATCTTAAACTTGTTTTGGATTGTCTTACAATAGTTTGACAACATATCACTACTTACTTTCATCCTCTCAGGGGCTAAAGGATAGTCGTTGTGAAGATCGTGTAACTCCTTTGGATACTCCAGGTCAACCTCTAATAGTATTCCTTTGCTTGAGTCATCCTTATATTCGTTAAGATCGAACTTCTCGACCCACTCAAATCCACCAGTCGGTAGGTACTGACACATAGCCCAACCGTAAAGGTTATTCGCATCTAGGTATACGATGTGTTTCGATGGTTTACTACTATCATAGTCCTTCATATATTTATTATTGGCCTTACCATATCTATGCGTGATACAAGAGACGCCACCTCGCATTCCTTTCTCAATAAACTGAAACATGTCGATGTCAGTCATCAACTCAAGTTTCACTCCTGTCATCTTTAGAGCAGCGTCCCATGATAGTCCTGGTGATGTGAAGTAGTGACAAGGATCTAGTTGGTAGTACTGCTTGCAAGTCTTTCTGAAGTTCTCAAACACGTCAGACAATAGTAACACATCAGTCTTGAGGTACACATCATGGTACTCACCCATACTATTCAAGTCGAACGTCTTCCACACTTCTTGTGCGTGTTCATAATCAGCGTCTGATATATGTTCGTCATTTAGCACACTGTAGAAGCTCTCCTTTGAGGGTAGCTTTATGTCTTCGAACTTATCGAAACTATCCATATAGTCATATGGGTACACACCCTTTCGTGACATCAACTCTAACTCCTTACCTTGAAATACTTCGGACGTGTACTTAAGACAATCTCTTGGTAGGTTGTTTACTAGGTTGACTAGACTAGAGCTCATGAATTGGAAACTATCTAGAAACACTAGATGTTTACCTAACATGAATGCCATATATTTCTCCATATTATTTGGTATGACGTTGATTTTCTGACCTAGCTTGCCTATCTCTTGCATTATGAAGTGGCTATCGTATCCTCTTAGATTGTGAAATATTACAGGTATCTTACCAGTCAGTCTATAGTTTCTGTTGCATAACTGATGTGCTGAGCCTCTATACTTACCAGTGATATGACAATGATCTCTAACTCTCACGTCTCCACTTTTATATTTCCCATCACAAATGTGACACTTAGTCGATTCCTTGAAGTTAGTCTTATCAGCTCTGGTCAACACCATGTCCTCATTAAAATGCTCCTTTCTAACTTTCTTGCAGTACTTAACCTCCTCTAACATCTTTTTCATAAACTTCCTAACAGCGTTCTTACCTCGAAACATCTCTAATGGCTTACTATATTTATCATCATAACAGCACACTACTTTGTATCCATACCCACAGTCCGTGTGTCTTTGGTACTCGCTAGTGTACGATCCTGTGAGTGGTGTTACGTTGTCTATCTTCTCTGTGATAGCCTCGAAGTCTGCGTATATTACGAACGGCACTTCTAATTGTTTGTGGTAATTGTTGTACTCAAGAGTGTTGTCTCCTTCATCTGGCATCTTGATCGCTTGCTTGCCATTTATCACCATACAAACCTCCTTGTGTTTCTCTAGAATCTTACTGGTAGTAAAACATTGAAGACAGTACCTACAGAAGTTCTTGCGACACTTGTGTTTAGACTGACCGCACATAAACCTATCAAAGTCTTTGATGTATACGTAATGTCGTTTACTACCACTAGTTATAAGTAGCAGGTCCATATGATCCTCGTACTTCTCCTCAGAAACGTAAATAGGGAATGGCTGCTTGTCCTCGTACCCAAACACGTTGATACTAGTACCGTTCTGCCTCTCTATCTTGTTGTACTGTTTTGTATTAACTGGAAATCTCACTCCTTCATAGTTCACAGAACCTACGTTCTTCTTATGCTTCGACACTCTCTGCGGATCCTTTCCTACAGGACACTTGTGAAACACGTGACACCACATAAAACACTTGTCATCGTTGTTCTTTATATTAATCAAACCTTTAGACGCGTTCTTCAACTCTTCTGGTAGCTCAATATAACTCGATCCTTTAAGAGGCTCATACACCACTACATTAATAAAGTGATCATCAATATTATCCACAACCCACCCAGACCCCTCTGACAACCACACAGCGATACGATTTACTATCTCCTCACTAGATTGCTTTGTAGTCCCACTAATATCAACACTACTAATCACTGTTTTGATTACGCTATGGAAGAAGGCTGTCTTAAACACAGACTCTCCATCACCAATTTGTTTCTCTAGAGTCACTTTCAATATCTCAGAAAACTTTAAACCTCTCAGTCTCTCTAACTCTTTCTGTAAAGTCGAGCCCACTACTCCTCTAGTATTGACTAGTTGTTTTAATGGATCCTTATTGTAGACCACCTCAACACTATACGACTTGGTGTACCCTTTGAGAGCAACTCTCCTTTGTACTACAGTAGGACGTTTCATCTTAGCAATAAGACTAGTGACTCTCTCGTACTCTTTGTCTGAGGCCTCCTGACTTAGTTGTGACCTCCTCACATATCGTCTAAGATCACGTCTAGACTTTCTGACCTCCCTAACTCTGGTGACTCTATTAATAACGTTCTCTCTAGATCCCCTTCTAATAAGGTCCATCCACTTATACCCCAATGCTTTAGCGTCAGCTAGATAGCTAGACATCCTCTCTAGAAAACTCATCTTAATATTCAGTATAACTAAATTACCAGAACCTATAGCAGGATCACGTGCACCACCACTCAATAGTATACCACTACGAGCGACAACAGAGTTACGTTTACGTCCAGACCTTTTCATAAGAGTCGTTTTATTATTTAATATAGCCAAGTCCTTAGACCCTTTCGAATTATGAGTCCCACTCAACTCACTAGTTGGAACAAAACCCATACCAGGATCATACATAATATTGCTCGACATAATCTTGTTACGAGCGACATCCTCACCCACAACGACCCCACGTCTAGACACCTCACTCTGTAGCCTACTAGCTGAGACACGTCTCTGACTCCCCAAACCATGCGACACATCGTCTATTAGTAGTCTCGAAAGTGGGGCTAACGGCGAACTTTTTCCATTTGAATGTCTCAACTTCTCTGGAGAACCAAGCACTTTTTCTGTTTTTGGATTCAACATATTTGCTCGAAAATTATATGTGGAATCTAAAAACGAAAAAGTGCTGCGTTCATCAGAGAAAAAAGTTGAGACATGAAAAATGGAAAAATGCGCCGGTAGCCCCACTTTCTATACTACTATAATATTCGCGGCGAATGTTCTTGTTAAGATCCTTTGGGTCCAGACAAAGTCTAACTTTCTTCTTTCCATCAGGTGTTTCTTTGACATTGCAGACAATCGAGTTTACCCAGTCTGTAGGCCCTGTTACCTCGGCAATGATGCCGTCTGTGATCATTGTTTCCAACTCTTTCTTGTACAGTGGTAGGATGTGGACTGGCACTGTGCGTGGTGCATGAATGACAGGAGTAGCATTGTCATTGAGCTGGATGTGGTATTTGTCCTGGGAACCGACCGATCTTGTCAAAACAATCTTGATATTCATTCAATACAGCCGATTTCGACAGCTTTCCATGTTGAGCAGCTTGTTATGCTGCTGTCTGTGTTTGATCACTGGTAAGTTCCTGAATGTTGACAGTTATGATCCCCAATGATTGAGCTTGTTGGCAACCAATCATGGATGGGTGTCCTGGAGCCTTGACTATGTTGAATTTCGTGGAGGTTAACTTGTTCACAAGTGTCCGCTCCTGTGTCTACCTTCATTCTAAGATTGTGCTTGCCGTTGATCTTTATTGTAGTGTAGATCTTGTTGGGCTAACTGCTCATACTATAAACTGAATTTTCAGATGTAATCGAACCCAAACCACTGTAATTGTTTCTGAATCACTGCAATGGAGTTGTCTTCATCTTGACTGTAGGTACTTGACGATTCACTGGTTTCATCCTCGCCGTCTTCCAAGTGCATATCCCCTTGCTTGAGACATCTCTGTGGCTTTGTATATGCTTCAAATTTATCAAATATTGGCACAAGTTTGAGCTGATCGTCTTCATGTGCCCATGTTGCTGTATTATAAATTTCTAGCCCTTTGTCACCAACCCTCAGTAGAAGTAACCTTGCCTTTTTGGCCTCGAGTCGTCTTCCAGAGGTCCGTCGAATATGAGATTACATTTTTGCTTAAATACCTTAAATCTCTTGTGTAGATCTCCCGGATTCATCCAATCCATCGAAGGAGCTTTAATTCTATTCATGTTTGATGTATAAAAGTTATTGTTTGAATGTCTTGACTTGAAATAGTGAGACTCGAATACTGTAAAGTTGAATTTGAAATACTGAAAACTCTTGCCTGACTTCCGTCGTTGCAAACGTGGTACACGTCTTGTTTTAGTTAGAACTGTCGTTGTGGGTTGTGGATCCTGTACTTGCTGGTTTTTTTAAGTTTTATTTTTAGCGATTCCACTTCTGACACCATGAAATAGATGTGTTTAATATCGTTTCTCTATCTATTCTTACATAACTGGCCTCCATCTTGTCCTTTCATGACCTATCTCGATCCCATGCTCCCACGGTATAAGACAGACTACGACACTCTTACTAAGGAAAGTCTTTTCATTTCTAAGATTAACCCCATTCTTAACGCTAATATTAGCTCAGTACCACTTTCCTTATTCTAACTATTGGCTAATCCTTGTAATTCTTGATAAAAGTAATAACACAATTTTTCACAAATTATAAACATTTATTTAAACAACGCCATTAATTAATGCGAAATCGTATGAAATCGCATTGAAAACGGGGATATCAAAGACAATTAAATTATCTATATTAAATAAAATTCAATTGCGCAAAACTAATGCCGTAATGTACTAATGGATACATAACAACTTGTCAACAACTACTCATGCGAATTCCACTAATAACAGCAAAGTTAAACTTTTGAATACTTATGTTTTATAGTATTGCACGCCGTACGCATCAACATTGCTTGCAGCTATCAACAAGCACACATAGTCGTAAACCGGGCGAATAACTATAAGGTAAAGCCCTAATAACATTGCGCATCGTGTTAAAACTAAATAATTTTCGCGACATGATACAATATAATCGTTATTTTATATAATACGCCGTCGTTTACTAAGGCACAATGAATCGCATTTCTTCTGATTAAGAAGTTTCGCACATATTGTAGAGATGTTTTCAAACGCTATCCCAAGTAATTTAGTTGTGGAGAACCAACGCAACTGAACAAAGAGGTAGACAAAGAATACATGTCTTGACGATATGTGACATAATAAAAGAGATTTAATTGCTAACGTTTCGTTGCTTGCAGCGCAACATCATCAGAGCGGTTTAAGATAGTTACAAATTATTGGTATATATATATATATATATACACATAGATTCTAGTATTAGATTATAAACGGTCAAAATAGGATAACAAATTTGAAATTTAAAATTTAAAATTTCAAGTACAGGTATAGTGAAAGGTAAATAAGGTATCATGTTTGAGCTACTCAAACGAAAGATTATTTGAAGGTGTTTAGTACCCAAAAGTTACACGTAACACGCTGTGAAAAACACGCTGTTATGAGATGGATGTGTTATGTTGTTTTAGACGAATTTCCTGCTAAACATGTTGTCATCACTAATTTGTATAATGATTAGTGAGTTGAAATGTGCCAACGCACTCCTAGTTGCACGCAATGGCAATTGGTACAATATGTTGTTATGTTGCTTGAATTAAAGAACGGCCGGGTTGGTTTGGCTGCAGTCATTATTCATTAAGGCAACATTGTTATGTGGTGCATGTTAGTTAACGACGGGTTTTATTTAGAACGAAGCGACATTGTGATATGTTGTTTGATGCAGCAATACTGTGTCTTAGACTTAGTTAATGACGGGATTTTATTAAGAACGAGGCCACATTGTAATGATTCTGTTGTTCTATTAAGTAATGATGCAGCAATATTGTATCTTAAACTTAGTTAGTGAGGGTTTTTTATTAAGAGAATGTTGTTTGATGCGGCAATATTGTGTACCATCCACACCATCCTAAACTACCTCATACTTAACCATCTGTAGTTTCAAATGACGATCCGTCACCATCCTATTACAGATGGTATGGTCCGTACGATCCGAACCATCTGCACCATCCTACACGACTTGATACATCAACCTATATTACCTTAATACCAAACCATCTGTAGTTTCAAATGACGGTCCTTCACCATCCTATTACAGATGGTACGGTCCGTACGATCCGCACGATCCGAACCATCTGCACCATCTTACACGACTTGATACAGCAACCTATATTACCTAAGTACCTAACCATCTGTAGTTTCAAATGACGGTCCGTCACCATCCTATTACAGATGGCACGATCCGTACGATCTGCACGATCCTAACCATCTGCACCATCCTAAACGACTTGATACATCGACCTATATTACCTAAGTGTCTACGGTCCGTCACCATCCTATTACAGATGGTACGGTCCGTACGATCTGCACGATCCGAACCATCTGCACCTCCTACACGACTTGATACATCAACCTATATTACCTAAGTGGCTAACCATCTGTAGTTTCAAATGACGGTCCGTTACCATCCTATTACAAATGGCACGATCCGTACGATCTGCACCATCCTACACGACTTGATACATCGACCTATATTACCTAAGTGTCTGATCTCTGTAGTTTTAAATAACGGTCTGTCACCATTGACCATCCTATTACAGATGGTACGGTCCGTACGATCTGAACCATCTGCACCATATATCCTACACTACCGGATACATCAAACTGTCTAATTATCTGTGCCTAACCATCTGTATTTTCATTTCACGGTCCGTCACCATCCTATTACATATGGTACGGTCCGTATGATCTGCACGATCCGAACCATCTGCACCATCCTACACGACTTGATACATCAACCTATATTATCTAAGTGCCTAACCATCTGTATTTTCATTTCTCTGTCCGTCACCATCCTATAACGGCTGATAATTTCCATTTAGCGAGTGCAACTCGGCTAGTGATATATAGGATTTATTAAATGCTGGTAATTTATTAATTATTAGATATTTTATCAAATGCAAGTAATCCTCTACGTTGACCAACCTGGTCGGTTCCATTTGCGATGTTTTTTGTTCGATTTTTAAATAGACACCAATAGGTTCACCAGCATTTTATTAAGAATATCTAAACTCATCGCTAAGAATAGACATCGCATCCAATCAGTTAACACTAAATAATTTACTATGTAATGATCTGTAGTGTTTATTAAATTGAAATAGATGAAATATGATGATAACTTTACATGTGAAGATAAAAATGATATATTTACTGCCCATATATCATTTTTATCTTCACATATGAAGATATCGTTTTTTCGGAATAGGAGAAATACATGTTATTTACCGACTGGGAGGTTCGGATAGAGAAATATTTGCCCGAGGCCGCACGCTGAGGGACGTTTTAAGACCTCGGGCAAATATTTTTCTATCCGGACCGACCAAAAACGGTAAATAACATTTATTATTTTAATATACAAGGTAAAAGACTTGAGTTACTTTAGTTCGGTAAAACTGCATTATTTGGATAAGGAAAGAAAAACAAACCAAAATATTTTAGTTTTTGAATAATATAGTTATTTCCAGCTTAGTTGAATCAAATTCTGTATTAGTTTTCCATTTTCCAGTTAATAATGAAGTAAAAATCACGATAAAAATTTTTAGTATTTAGGATTCCGTGACCGTGGTCAAAATATCGTAAAATTCCGCCCGCTGCTGCAGCCAATCAGGTTGCAGGGAAGGCTAGGATTCCGTCAGCTAACGATACAAGAAAAATATAACCAAGTATTTCATTGATATCTATATAATAAAGTTAATTATTAATAAAGTTAATTATTATATTATATAGATAGTCATGCATCTCTGAATATATCGAGCGGTTAATACATAGCCGACCGGGCTATGATTTTCGTTTCTTCGCTTTGTTTTTGATATATTTCAGTTTGTATCGGATGCAAATATCTTGAATTTCGTCACACATGCATAATGACTCATCAGAGAATGTTATATATCTTTGCGTTCATCAAATAAAAACACTAAAGTGTGAATAACATGTGCGCGTAATAACACCAAACTTCTTGATTTTAAAGGGTTTCGTTTGAGAATGAAAGTGACAAACAAACCTTTCCGGTAAGTCATTATGCATGTGTGACGAAATTCCAGACATTTAAACAAACTGAAATATTTTAAAAACAAAGCGAAGAAGCAAACATCTTCAAAAGAAGTTACTTTATCATTTTAAGGTTCTTCCAAATAAGACAATAATTTTTTGACGTTATATAGGCACTTTAAGTTATCAATAGGACAACGGCAGTTTTAGAAGCATGCATTGTATTCAAATTTGGTATTAATTAAGTGTATCAAACAAACTTGAGACAGGTATTTGAAATGGTAAATGTTATGGAAAATGTATCCGCAAAAAGCAACGATATATTAACGTGTGAGTAAGTGAGTTCCTACTGCTCTGTCTATCAAGTAAACACCCTACCTCCTCCGCAGGCGTTTTTTGGGCGAGGGAGGGGCGCGGGCGGAAACAAATTGCGGGCGAAGAGAGAATAAACGCCTGCCGACTAATGATTCAAGATGGCGAAGCATTGACGTGATCGTACTCGAGATCGTACATATTTATAGGCGTATTGAAAAGCAATTTATCGAGGAAACTGTTGGGAAGTAAATAGTTAAAACAACTCTCATTTTTACCACCAAAGCGCTAAAATATTGAAAAACTATGGCCCATTTCTTAAAAACGAAGCGACAACTGGTAAATATTTGCTACTATTAAACACAAAGCATGAAGGCAAGCATATCAACAAAATAATGAATCATTAGCATATATATTATTTAAAATACATGTAGCATGTCTAATAAAGCATATTCAGTTATACATACATACAAACAAACAAAAACAATGCAAAACACAATACTTGAGATGCTAATATCACCTTAATATATCTTGTTTTAATCTATACATTGGGTTCAATTAAACACGTTCAAGTTTACAATGGGCAGCTGGTCTACATTTTGCGCTAAATCGTACCAGGACTTTCGCTATTTGTATCTGTTGACAGTTAGTAAAAGCACGGTTAGTGTCAAATTACGCAAAGTTCATCATACACAATCTCAGGTACGTTAATGTCTGGGTCCAGTCTCCTCGGCCGTGTTAAATCGGAGAAAATAAAACAAAAATCATTAAAATATTATAATTGCAACAATGTGTTTGTTTCTTGAGTTAATGTTCTTCGTATGAATTTTAGGATTTTTTTGGTAGTTCATACCTTTGCAATAGGATATTACTTGAGCAGTTATAAGCGTAAAACCATCGATAAAATAGCGCATTTCAAAACGCGCTCGGGAGGGTAGGATTGGCATAGTCCCACGCTAATCTTTAAACACAGAACATACGCTCTAAGATCGGTATTCAACGTACCAATTTGTATCGTTGCTTTTCGGCACTTGTTGCTGAGATAAATGCGATGAAATCAAAGCATAGCCGTGAATCGCGCACATATATCGATATACTGATCGTTACGGGTTATAAATACAAGTTTACAAATTGGAGCGACGAAGTTGAGTATATTTGGCAGCGATTAAGTGTATAAAGATGTACGAGAGACCTTGGGAACCTTCCCTCCCAAGCGGCTGAATTTCAACTTTGGAACATCAATATATTTTCTATGGCGACATTTTTTACGCTTGAGCCAGTTCAGGTCAATTGAAGGGACTGCGGTTGTACGTATTGTCATAACAACCACCCGACTTTAGTCTGGTTACATTTAAAATTGTAGACCACATTGCGAAATATATAGACCCCGCGATAAACAGTTTGCGAAAGGACTCGTATAGCGAATCGAGCGCATCATTAAACGCGTGTATAACTTCCCAAACTGAATTTGCGTGATTACTGATTATTAATAAAATGTCTGGTCTTAAAGTGTTCTGGCTTATGTCGCATATAATCGAGTGTCAGATTACGCGCGCATAGTTAAAATTCTAAAGTAAATTAAAAAAATTATAAAATTATAAAGCTGGCCTACTTTTAATGGCTTTACTGTATGAACCAGAAATATATTTTACTTATTACTTATGCCCAAACCATAATATTTGGAAAATTCACGCATAAAGACATCAGATCAATGTAAAAATTCACTTTATTCTGTCACTTCAATATACACAATATTATATAAAACTTCAGTAGAAACCAATCCGCATGACAATGAATTGGGAACAGTTTTATTACAGGTGTTTTTCGCATTTGTTGTGAGTCCAGGCCAAAAGCATGTCATCCCTGTTGTAATGGATTTCTTAAATATTACATGAAAACCCTGACCATAATTATTGCCTTGTTACCTGCAGAAAAACAGAAAATGTCAACAGTTACCATACAATTATACAATTTTACTAATACTGTGTAATTACAGTAAGGCATAGTTATATATAATATATATACAAGTATACATATTATATAAATAAGTGATCAAAATATTAATGTCTTTAGGGGAGGTACTGTAGATTTAAAGACTAATTGTGCAGGTAGACACGAATAGACACGAATAGGCACTAGGGTTTATATGTATAATAGGCTGGAATAAACAACAAATATGTGGGTCTACTGACACACTCTCCTCCGCAGAGGCTTCTTGCTCTTTTTTTAGAGTTCGGGTAATACTGACAGACAACAGTTAAATTAATATGTAATTTTATGAAAAAACGTTTGAAATGCTGCGTGAAGACCGTATACAAACGTTTGTCTTCACTGTTCTGGTTATTTTTATATTATCGAAGCAAAATATACACTATATAATAAACGATAAAATATAAATTCAATCATACAAGGTACAATTACACTCGACCTTCAGATAGAATCAACAAAGAAATATATACTATAACCAGATAAATATTGCGTACCTTGGCGCATTGACGACTTACTTCAAATAATTCGCCGTTTTCAACTTTACTGTACAGTAAAGCACGTTGTTAACAAACCACGATCACCTCCAAGCAAATATACCAGAGAAATATACAGCTTCTTGCAGCACGATCAACCATTTCGATTAATCGCAAAAAATGTCGCAAATTGCCAAATACGGCGGTTGGCCGCGCAATTGAATTACTGGTACGAGAAAACATTTCCCAGGCATTAACTCACCTGAGATTCCTTCGTTCTATATTTTAAACCATTTAATTTGATAAATGTACAAGTACACACAAATATAAACCTTCGACATTATATTTAAAGAGATTTTAGAGCAACCTGGTTTGTATTTCTGCCTTTAAATGCGGTTTCAAAAATGGACGGGTATTCTATAATTGCTCCGACTATGTCAACATCACTGTCTATCACTGCTGTGCATGAAATCTTCGAATTTCTGAATCTCTTCCTTGCTGCTATCCGCCATAGCTATCCAGATATAACCAGTAAGGCCCGATAAGACTTTACGAGGCGTTTCAAGTTTCGATGGGTCACATTTCAGCAGATATTTATGGATAACCCGAAGATCGACACTACAAACCCGAAGATCGAACATTAGTTGGCAGGCGTTTCTTCGTCTCTTCTCAAATTTCGCGCGCCCGCAATTTTTTCCGCCCGCGTCCCTCCCGCCCTAGCCCAAAAACGCCTGCGGAGGAGGTAGGTAAACACCCCAGCTAAATCTTGGTATAGTTGGTCAATTACCGTAATTTTGATTCTTATATAGTTCAATGCATAGACTTCGATGCTTTCAAAGTCAAGTGTTCGTTGCTTAAGCTTATAGGATATAACCTGATACTATCCTGCATTTACTATAATTATTTAGAAAAGCTTTCTCAGATAATTTTGTTTATCGGATAAACTTGTTCATTGTTTGTTAACTCTACAAATCGTCACCTTCCATATTCCAAATTTTCCCAACCATGCATTATTTGTGCATTACCAATGCGATATCACAGTATTATCATATTGATCCCATTAGCCGAGTTTGCATAATAATTAATGATGAGGTATCAGTTATTTTTATTTCGGTCAATGATTTTGTAGTTGAAGAAACTTTCGTATGTACACAAATGCTCTGTATATAGCTATATAGTGCTCGCGCAGGGCCGCCGAGAGCCAAGATAGGCTCAGGGGAAGGTAGGGTTATAGTCATTCACGGGGCCCTAAATACACTAAAAGCAGGATTTGTACATCGTTTCGGGCCCCTTATTTGGCCCCGGCCCAGGGCAGTTGCCCCGGCTACCTGCTCCCTCTCGGCGGGGTTGAGTGCTCGTTCCTTTGGAAAAGAGACAATTGGAAATTTGCAAAGATTGGAGGTAACTTTGGTCGCGCCAAATTTATCTCAAACATGAGATGACTGCAGGAAACTCGACGGCCATTCAACGACAATGTCATCTGATAATCCACACTCCTGCCTGACTGTCGCTTCTCGTGCATATTGCCAAGAAATTCACATACATCGAAACAACTTGAAATTGAGATTGGATATAGAAGATAATCTCAAAAAATTTTTTTGACTGAAACATTTGTTCCTCATCATGTCCCTTCTCCAAGTTATCGCATATAAAAGTAGCATGCGATACGCATTGTTAAAATACAAAGAAAACATTCTAAAAGGTCGGCGCACAGTCGAAATAGTGAATAACCACGTACTGTAGTCTAACTTTCGAGCGAAGGCGTCCGAGAGTAAAAAGGCTTTTTATAAGTAGGTATATATCCTCGTTGGACACCAATTTGCTGCCGTTATTTTTGAACATCAAATGATTTCACATGCATTGCTAAAAAATATTAAATGTTTTTCCCGAAATGGTAATTTTTTTTAAGCAGGCTTTGTTTGGTATGACGGTTGCAGAAGTGGAAATCAAGGGCCTTGACGCCGCAATTCAACCATAATATTAACGATAACAACATTTTAACGGTTTTAATGTCTCGATGAACACTTATATTCGAATGCTGCATCACTCATTTATAACCGTCAACAATTTTTAACGGTCAAAACCGGATAAACTCTCAAACAGAATCGTAAATATTCATGAATTAATCAAGATATGGAACAGGATAAAAGATCAAATATTCAAACTGTTATTCATTCAGTTGCCTGACTTCAAGAAGGAAAGTTCTCATTTTAAGAAATAAAGTTTTGTTTCTACTTGGCTAATTGGAAATTCACAATGTCTATTAATGTTGGTCTGTTCCTGGTAGTCGTTACTTTCTTTTCATTTCAAATTCTTGCTAAACCAAGCTTTTATGAAGGTTGGTAATATAATTATCTGCTATATATCGATTAAACATTTGAAAGAATCGAGCAAGCATTATATAGTCCAATTCTTGTTTGGAGACTTGATAGAAGAAAGCGGTGAATATGTTTTTCGATGATTTTTCGTCGCTTATCAAATAAGCATAAAGAAGAATGACACGAAAGAAAAACATTGAATATTTCTCATTGCAGGATTCGATTGGTTTTCTAACAATGCAGGAAGACCATCTACAGGAAGACCAGGAAGACCATCCTCTGGAGGAAAATGTATCAAAAGTCCTTGTTCTATATGATCACATTTTTAGAGTTTTAGGTTATATCTTTTGAAAATATATATTTTTGCAAACGTCTTGTGACGATAAAAAATGTGTGTTTTGCATGTAGTTGGTTTGTCTACTTCATTCATGATGTCATATAGTAACTAGGAATTACTACATGATCGAATACATACATGATCGAGGTGTTACAGTTATAAAATTGTTGCAGTTATAAAATTGTTCCAGTTGTGAAATTGTAGCAGTCATGAAATTATTGCAGTTATGAAAAATTGTTAAAAAAACAGTGATGAAATTTTCATTATAGCTACATTAATTATACGGCTTTTATACACCTCAAAAAATACACACACGTTTCATTGTCATTTCTAAAATCATAGAGCAACCAGACAAATAAGGATTTATGATGAAGGAAAATTTCGAGTGTTGGAATATTTTAAGACCAAACCAGAACCAGTTGTGAAAAATGCAACATCGCCTTCTGGCTTGAACCCGCGACCCTGCGATGCTATACAGTGCAGTGCGCTGATCACTGAGCTACGGAGTCCGTTTCCGACAGCCTAGTCACAAGTTCTGTACATAGTGGTGATAATGCTGGGAGAAGATTTGGGTATATTACAAGCAATATAAAAATGCCTAATATTACTTGTAATATAGAGAAATAAATAGCCGTGCGACTACAAATTTAGTAGAAACCGGAAACCTTAGATTTCTATTATAATTTCTAAACGTTCTCTTAATGTTATATTTTAATATAGAATAGTTTTCAATACTTTTTTTAGCTGAATGTACAAAAGATCTCCTGTTGGTAGTTGATATGTCGTATAGCGTTGGAAGATCATCCTTTACTGACGATGTTAAGCCATTTCTAAAAAGCCTCGTTAAAGATACAACGTTAAATGTTGGTCGTGATGGTACACAAGTTGCTTTGATAATTTTCAGTCAAAAGGATAGAACCAAAATTTTATTGAACTTTGGAGACAAATACGACAAAAATGACCTGGCAGCATATATCGATAGCTTAAAATGGGATGAAGTCAGTGGTGACACCACAAGAACAGATCTGGCATTAGAGATAGCCAATGATAAGGTACGTTAATAATAATAGTAGTATAGAACATGGCGGTGCGAGCTCAGTCGACGCCAACCGTGATATAAACGCCAAAACATCACCAAATTCATGCCGAGCCACAACTCAGCAATGTTTTGGTATTTATGTTTTACAATCGACATTGGTGAGCTCACAGCCTCACTCTCTGTGCTATTATGGTAATCATTAGTCAATCTAGACACCCCTCCCACGTTTTCTACTCAATTGATGCCAAATACTAAAAAAATCACAACTTTCGCTAGACTTTACGCTACTTTAGCCATATTTAAAAAAAGTAGAAAGTGTCATTTCAGCATTTTCACATTTTTGTTCAACAAACCACCAACACGTTCTGCTACTGTCTCACAAATTCACGCGCGAAAAAAAACCACTAGATTTTGATTCTAGTGGTGATGTTTATCCAAATGGATAGTATAGAACATGGCGGTGCGAGCTCAGCGACGCCAACCACAAATGCGAGTGCCATAGCGACGTTAATTTTTACGCCAAATCGCGATTTAGCGCAAAAATTAGCGATGCCACGGTGCCCGCACTTGTGGATAACGTCGAATAAGCTCGCACCGCCATGTTCTATACTACTACAGCAGTCGTTAATTAGGCAAGACGCACACCTCCCCACACTCTCCACCGATTAGTGTCAAACACGCGCGAGACTCGTGAAACAATACTGAATTTATACCAAATCACATTTCAGTCACGTTTAAAAATAGTCGTTTCAACATTTTCACAAATTCGTGTCGCTTCAAAATTTTCACGCTTTTTTTGACTGACACATTTCCAATTCACGCGCGAAAAAAAAACCACTAGATTTTGATTCTAGTGGTGATGTTTACCCAAATGGATAGCGAAATGGCGCTCTTTTGATTGGTCAACCCACACCAGCGCCCACAACAAATATTTTATCCAAACAAGTACCCAAATGGGGAGCGAAATGGCGCTCTTTTGATTGGTTAACAACATTGACTAATTTGCATACTAACAGGTGGCCGGTTGTTTCGCGAATTAGTCCGTTTGTTCACTATTTTCAGTGGTATCTCTCACTACAATGTTTTTGTGACCATATGCGTAGGAGTCAATACCATTTTCTAAAAGGTATCGTTTGTCATCAAAACAGGATAGCGACACTTTATTAATTTCGTAACTACCTAGCTGATGTTTGACACTTCTAATGGTCTTCATTGTGTGTCGCAACTGTTTCTGCTCGAGTAACACACTTTTATAATCTTCGTGCTTGATTACCTTTTTAATTATATTCTTTCTGATACCTTTAGCAGTTTTCCCACCACCTCCATCCTCTTTCAAATAACTGTACATCTTACTGCGCAACCCAACAAACTCAACAATTGGTGTTCCGGCGCACTCGTCTTTCATCTTGCCAATGACTTTCTTGTTCTCTTTGAAAGCGAACGGGTTGTCTGCAGGGTAATCGCTATTGTCAAACTTTTCGCGCTCCATCATAAAGTCAGAATAAACGTCATCAGTTTTGATTGTGTACAGCAGACTGTCAGTGTCAGTGAAGTGCAATCTACAGGTGTCGCTAGAGTACTTTTTCATAATATAATTGTAGTGAAAATTGTACATCAGCGTTTTACTCAAGTCTAGTATGCACATACCCACATATGCAGGCCTGTTCAATGTCAGCGTTTCTTTAACCTTATGGACAGCAACTAAGTTCTCGCTAAATATCTTGCAAGACACAAACGTCGGCTTCGAGACAAGCTTTTCTAATTTTTTCGCAGTGGTCACTAATCTCACGTCCACACGCTTCCTCAAGTTTTCCATCGTTTTTCCGAACACACTGTTATTCATCAACTTGAAGAAATCCTTCTCAAAAGCGTTCTTAGCTGCGGTTCTTTTGACTGTGTTAAAGTCGATGTACTTGCCCAACCACTTGGACTGGTCAAACTGTAGGACCCTATGAACCTTTTTGATTTTTAGTCCAAGATCCGTGTACAACTGCAGATTTCCATAGTGACACACATACTTTTTTTTGTCCATCAAATTAGTCACCAACTTTTTCACACCACCAACACTCACGTTAAACTTATTTTTGATTTTTGTGCAGTACTCCGACAACATGTCAACAGTTATCTCCATCTTCTCAGGAGCCAGCGGGTAATCGTTGTGTAGGTCATGCAAATGGGTTGGATACTCCAAGTCGACTTCAAGCAGTAAGCCCTTTTTACTATTGTTGTGATAGTCGCATAGATTAACCTTTTTTATTTCTTTCTCAGTCAACCACTTGAAGCCACCCGTAGGTAGACTTCGACTCATTGCCCATCCGTACAAATTGTTGGCATCAAGGTACATCAAATACTTCGACTCTTGCGCTTTATCATACCCCTTCATGTACTTATTATTCGCCACACCATGTCTGTTGCATATGTAGCTCACACCACCACGCATACCTAATTCTACGAACTGGAACATGTCAATGTCGGACAATAATTCGAGCTCCACTCCAGTCATCTTTAGCATGGCATCCCAAGCCAATCCAGGCGATGTGAAATAGTGACACGGGTCTAATTTATACTCGCGATGGCATGTCTTTCTAAAGTTCTCAAAAACGTCGGCAAGCAAGAGCACGTCACTTTTCAAATACAGGTCGTGATACCCACCCATGTTTTCAACGTCGAAGTAGTCCCACACATCAATGGCGCGCTCATGCATTTCTTCCGTAATATGCTCGTCATTCAGAATGCTGTAGAAGTCCTTTTTGGAGGGTAGCTCGCATTCATCGAATTTTTCAAAGGAGTCCATGTAATCATAGGGATAGACCCCCTTTCTTGTCATGAGTGCCAACCCCTCATCACGAAACACTTCTGACGTGTATTTGAAAGCGTCCCTTGGTAGGTTCCTTACCAAGTTGTCTAGACCACTACTCATGAACTGAAAGCTGTCCAAGAATACTAAGTTTTTTCCAAGCATGAACGCCATGTACTTCTCCATGTTGTTCGGTATCACATTTATGTCTTGGCCAAACTTGCCAATTTCCTGCATGATGAAGTGACTATCGTAACCGCGTAAGTTATGGAAGATCACAGGAATTTTATCAGTCAACTTAAAGTTCACATTACACTCACGATGCGCAGACCCTCTGTACTTACCTGACACGTGACAGTGGTCTCTCACTCTAACGTCAGCACCAGTGTACTCAACACTGCAAATATGACAACTTTTAGCCTCGTCAAAGTTCTTCTTATCGGCATCAGTCAGTATCATTTCTTTGTTAAAGTGACTCTCAGATGTCTCTTTACAATATTCAACAATTTCTAACATCTCCCCAATGAACTTGTTAACTGCATTTTCACCGCGATACACTTTTACTGGCTTACTGTACTCATTGTCGTAGCAACAAACTAATTTATACCCATAGCCACAGTCAACGTGTCTCTGATAAGCGTTTGTGTAGCTACACTCGCTTGACAGCTTTGTTGTGTGCACCTTCTGTGTGATAGCCTCAAAGTCTGCGTACACCACAAATGGTACGTTTAGCTGTCTACTAAAATTCTCGTATTTCACTTTCGCACCTTTTTGCGGCATTTTAATAGCTTGCTTCCCATTGATGACCAAACACACTTCAATATGACTTTCAAGCACGTCCGCTCGGGTAAAACACTGCAAACAATACCTACAAAAGTGCTTTCTCGCCTCGTGCTTTGTCTGCCGGTGCATGAATTTGTTGAAGTCACGAATATACACATAATGCTTGTTGCCCACATCATTAGTTATCAACAGTAGGTCCATATGGTCAGGGTGCGCTTCCTTAGAGACGTACACAGGGAATGGCTGCTTATCTTCATACCCAAAAACATTTATGCTAATATCGTTCGCCTTTTCGATCTTGTTGTAGTCTTTGAGTGCGACTGGGAAGTCGATTCCGTCATAATTCAGCTCACTGACATGTTTGACGTACTTTGACGTTCTGTCAGAGTTTTTTCCAACAGGAAATTTGTGTGCGAGGTGGCACCATCTAAAGCACTCGTTGTCATCATCGTTATTTACATTTATCAGACCCTTCATACTGTTGCACAGCTCCTTTGGCAACGCAATGTAGCTACTCCCATGCAAAGGTCTGTAAATAGCGACATTAACGTAGTGTGCATCTATTTTGTCGATAGTCCATCCAGACCCCTCAGATAACCACCCAGCTATCCGCGTCAAAATCTGCTCCGACCCACGATTGGCGACACCCTCGATGTCATGCTCGTTAATGACGACGAACGTTTCGCTGTTAAAGTAGGCAGTTTTGTATGTGGTCTTATCACGCTCTAAAACTTTCTCAAAAGTGACCTTGACTGTCTCTACCACTTTCATTCCGTTGGTCTCACCTAGTTCACGTCTCAAAAGGTTAGCGACAGCACTTCTACTAGCGTTTACCTGATTGATGTCTCTGTCGTCAATTACTTCGACTCCATAGGACCTTGTGAACCCTCTCAGTGCTCGATCCAACAGATGCGTTGACGGTGCGAGGTCTTCGACTACAGGTTGTCCCTCTTGATCTCTAAAGAAGCCGTGAACGTTGGTCGCTTCGTCTGTTAGTGAATTGACAACGGCTGCACTCGTCTTATGCGCCCGTCTTTTTGTCAGTGGGTTTTTCACAGTCCGACTCATTGGCTTCTATATACACTACGCTTATTTATTTTTTTCTCCCCAGCCACTCGTTGTAATAACGATCACCACTTTCACACCATCCCAGCTTTGGGTACACCACCCCAAACAAATTGTCGTCGAACTTATCTTTCACCTTCCCGTCTTTGAGGTCTAGCACCCTTTTGAGTGTCTCGAGTTGTCTTCTATGACACAACCTAATAATGTAGTATCCGTATCTGCTAACATTTCTACCCTTTATCAAATTGCATGAGTGCAACACATTGACAACTTTCAAGAAGTCCTCTTTTATCAACTCAAGGTGCTCACCCTTCACAACATTCCGTAGTCTCCTCCCCATCCACCAAGACCGTTTGTGAACGCTTTTTAGTCGCGTGAGTCTCATGTCACCATAACTCTGAATGTAACCCCATTCGATGTCGCCACACTTTGGACACGCGTACCCACCGCAGTTGGTCATGTTTTTCACAACGTCACAATCCGAGCAGTAGTAAATTCTGAAGGTGTCTCCACACTCAGTTTGCGTCTCACTCGCGATCTCGTCAATTGTCAAGCCATAACTCATCTGCCTCATAAGCTTGTCCATCACTCTTATACTACTCCAACATTTTTTACCGAGTGAGTACCCACACTACTATTCCACTACCCAAGCCTAGCGCGCCAACAAACAACAATTGGTACTCCTTCATTTCCGCACTCGGTTGGTAGTAATCCGCAATCTTCGGGGAGTTAGTGAACACTCGTCCGCTGTACTGTATGGTCATTACGCTTCTAAGTTCTTCCAACGCGTGGTTTGTGTCATTGATGTCAGCATTAGCATCAGAGAGCCGTTGTCGTAAACGCTGGATCTTATCTTTCTTAGCGACCTCATTCTCATACCACACTTCTTTCGCACTGGCTAGCTGTTCCAACGCATGGTTGTGCCTTTTCATCTCAGCTTCATAACCTGAGTGGTTAAACTTTGAAAACATAAAGCCAGCGCCTGCAAAAGCCACTGCATTAAAAATCCCTCCAGCCACAACACTCACCATTAACCTACGTTGATTTGAATGGATCTGTCGGTATCCACTTTTTCGATTGCATCCATTTTACTAACAACGTTCCTGCACCAACAGCTGCAGCGAGTTTCACCGTACCTTTCACTGTCTCTGGTGTTCCCAATGGTTCTCCCAAAGCCCTTTTAGAAATCATACTCACTGCCACAGCACCAGTCGTAACAAGTAACGCATCGTACAATTCGTTCATAAGTTCTTTTCGATCGATCGCAGCCATATATACATTGTAGTGTGTTTTGTTCAAGAATCAAATGTGTCTAACGCTGGACGACGAGTTCTACGATTTTCTGACGCAGGTGCTGGTGCAGTA
Organism: Chrysogorgia sp. JL179-B06; assembly: GCA_035772405.1. NCBI lineage: Eukaryota > Metazoa > Cnidaria > Anthozoa > Scleralcyonacea > Chrysogorgiidae > Chrysogorgia > Chrysogorgia sp. JL179-B06. The sequence continues at coordinate 5,515,798 of JAYKKM010000149.1, read as the reverse complement.
CTCACAGGTTCTTTTTCACTGCTAATTGTGTACCATAGCGAAGCAGCGGCAATGATAACACCAAGTGTTCCGACAATGTAACCATAGCTCCACTCACCACCCTGTTCTTCATTGACTATCATCTCACGCATTTTCTTTTCTTTCGCGGCTTTCGATATCTCAGCCAACTTTTTACCAGCAGCGACGCGCTTTGGGTCCTTTACCTTAACACTTTTCACATCAGCTGTGATCTTAGCGTCAACAGCCGTCTGTGAGTCTTCAACCATCTAATACACTATCACGTGTTATCTTACTCACAGTTGACCTCACAGGTGTCTCACAGTTGACCTCGCAGGTATCTCACAGTTCCAGACCAAACGCACTAAAAAAAATTAGGATTTTTTCTGGGGGTATAACATAATGACTCAAGTCCAAGACATCGCAGAAGAGATGACTCAAGACCAAGCCCGCCAAGAAGAGGAGATCGACGCAATGCGGAGAATGTCCTTTGTCGATGCGTCTACCCCACAAGGCGCCTCTGGACCCAACGTCTTAAAAGGGTACTCGCAAGTCTTCAAGTTGTGCGACCCCGATCGTAAAAACGAAGAGGTGTCGAGACAATTTGGTGCCCAGATTCTCTATACAAAGTTCGCTCATGAGGCTTGGGTCGGGCTTGATGAAGTTAGAGCCAACAGGATGGTTAACGAACTAGCCAAGATGATCCCTGTGTGGTGTTACTCACCATTCAAACGTCTTACGTTAGCAAGTAGCCACTACTTGAGCAACCCTTGCGAGTCCGCCGCTACACTACTCGGTAACTACCTCGAAGTGTTCTTGGCGACCCTTCTATGGAAACCATGCTCAACCAAAGCCAAAGCGTGGCTAGAGCTCGCCGCAAACTGTGACGTCAACGTTTGTAGGGTGGGGTGTAATGAAATAGTGGGTGCGGGCGATATTATCAGTCACATACTCTCACACACTCACCTGGATTTTGCGCACGGCGGCGCGTCGTACAATTGTTACCCATGTGGTGTGGTTACCAACAACCCAATACATCGCTCAAGACACGAGAGCTCGAGGTCTCATCTTAAAAACTTGGAGCTTCAGCGGATATTTAACAACGAACAACAGTTGCCGCAACAGGAGAGAACATTTCTCTGGAGGTATAGTAACCATGAAGAAACTCGGTAAGCTAGAAATCGTGATTGGTCCCATGTTCGCAGGAAAAACAACAGAGACTCTTCGTAGGTTAATCACGTTAAGTAAGTCAGGGCTCAAAGTCCTTTACATGAACAACACAGGTGACACTAGGCGAACTGACCACGCGTTCTCCACACATCGTCAGACCATTGTCGTCGGATCAGACAGTTTACCTGCGAAGTTAATCACCAACCTCCCAAGCTCTTCTGAGATAGCTGATTACGACGTCATTGGCATTGATGAGGGCCATTGGTACTCTGATCTACTTCCAGTTACTCACGATTACATCAAAGCTGGCATTCACGTCATTATTTGTGGTCTCATAGCGACAGAGCGTTTAAAAAGAATTGGTGAGCTCGACACGTTGTTCCCAATGGCAGACGACATCACATTTCTAAAAGCGTATTGCGCCGTTTGTCGCGACACTTACGGAACAACTGTTGAAGCGCCATTCAATTGGAGATACAACCCAGGACCATCATTCGTTGGTGGTGCTGAGCAATATCGCGCAGTGTGCAGACGTCATCATCCTTCCACATAAAATTAAGGGTGTTCTCAGATACCCCACTTTTTTAAATTTAGACATTGGTAACATGAAGCGTCCAATGTACCGTAGAAACATTTTTTCACACAGTGGTCAGAAGGTTTGTGAAATAAAGAGACAAAGTTTCGCAGATATTTTTATCGAGTTAAAAAACGTCTTTAAAAAATGCTAGAGCAGTTGTCGCTTCAAACGTCGTCTCAACAACGAGAACGAGTGCTAATTCGACTTATTACTCGCTGTCTAAAAAGTCTCTTTACAATAACGTCTCTCATGGTTACTCAACGCTGATTTATTTTTAAATTTACGAAAACACTGGGAACACTGAAACCCAACGTCAAAGAAATATTTTATCACCGTGGTGATAGCGTCGTCGTACGAGTCACACAAGAGTGTTAGATAACCAGCGGATTTGTATCTGAGTAGCAGAGACTCCTGCTCTTTAGATGTCTTGCCTGTGCCACCTGGATTCTTGAACTCAATCACAAGCCCGCTATGCTGTCGGTTTGCATTGGCAATAATCAAGTCAGGTGTTCCACGTTGGTAACCTTTTTTCCACGAATTTATTCTTTTACTCGAAGTGTCTTGATTCTCACCACAAGCGGCTATCAAAATAGCTTCTGGATAATATTTCCTAAGAAAACCAACAACTTTCGTATGAAGGTCGAACTCGGTGATCATTTTAAACTGATTGTGTTTGAGACCGACGTCAGCTAAACCCTTTCTAATGCTTGGTAAGACTTCTGTGTGCACCCACCTTCCAAAGTGTTTCGCACGCTCCATTTTACTTGAGAACGTCAATGAGTAGACCCCAAGTTCGTTGATAAACGAGGCTTGTTCCATCTTCGTTTTACAGTCAGGTTCGACGTGGTCGTGTACTGCATCTTTTGGTCTAGCGTAACCTAGAGCACTTGCGACTTATCTTGCTTTGAACCATATTTCACCGTTGTGATTAACCGTCGTGATTTGGTGACCATCGAATAATTGCACTGAGTTGGTCGCCTTTACTATAGCCTCACAAAAAAAAGACTACTCGACATAGGTGTCGGGTTTTTTATAGATCTGGTTTGTTGTGTACCAATGCAGCAGGTGTGTTTTATTAGTCTTCAGTTTTCTACGTCGTCTGAAAAAGTTTCTAATGTTACGAGCCAGTTTTCTAAGCCAACCCATTACATAACTTAGGTCACGTCTCCTACCACTCCCACAGTGTCTGACTCTGGTAACATAATAGGTTTGCCGTAAGTCTTTTTAGACCTCATACCAATCTCAGCGTGGAGCTCGAGAGTAACGTCACCGCGACCAAATGATCCACCAGCTTTGAACATGTGGTCAGTCGTTTTATTTATTTTATATATCTCACGAGGTCTCGAAATACATGCTCCCATTTACTTTACACCATATTCCTTCATCATCTCTCCACCCATGATTATGATGTCTCGGTTCGTCATGTAACCACTCACAATTTTCACGCCGTAGAATTCTATCAACGATGGGTATGCATAAGGTGCGAGTGGTATTCTTGGTCGATGTATTCCAAAAATCGTTCCATAGGGTGTGCCTATCTTTTTCATATTTGCTATGAAGTCTGAATCGGTTGACTTGATGTTGTTGACTCTGACGTGTGAATTGTCCATTTGCCAGTGTATTGATATCATATGCATTTTACTTATGTCAACACCACTCGGAATAGTGCATATGCTCTCCATCGCTGGGATGCTACCACCATACGCGAGTCCATTAGTCATACCAGTCTTGTACCCTACAGTACTGCTAAGAAATAACCTATCAAAAATCGCGTCTGTTTTGCGTTCGTCTTGCGTTCGTCTAGCGTCCGTCTAGCGTCCGTCTAGCGTCCGTCTAGCGTCCGTCTTGCGTCCGTCTTGCGTTCGTCTTGCGTCCGTCTTGCGTCCGTCTTGCGTTCGTCTTGCGTCCGTCTAGCGTCCGTCTAGCGTCCGTCTTGCGTTCGTCTTGCGTCTCGCTGAAAGCTGTACTCGCTGGACGCAGAGCTCGCATCACGTTCGGTGATACGATTTCATTGCGAAGGTTATCCGAGTCGTTCTGTTCTGAATCTGATTGTTGATTGTTCTCTCAATCTCTCCTGCTCTATCACTCGAATCTTGTGTTCACACAGATAAGAATGGGAAAGCTTTCTCAATTCGCCAGAAATCGAATTGTATCGTTAAAATCTTCTGGCGTTTCCATTACGAAAATCACAGAAATTTTGGAGAAAGAAGAAGGAATCAAGACATCGCGGTTTGCTGTAGGAAAGTTCATCGCTCGATACAATCGAACTGGTAGTACAGCCGATGCCCAACGCAGCGGAAGGAATCCCATTTTAAGTGTCAATGACCAAAACTTCATCGACGAGCAAATGAGCAACAACGACGAGTTAACATAACACTTGGCGATAGATGTCGCGCGAGCGACTTTTTTTCTAGTCTGTCTTATATTAGCTATCAACTGGGACTAATTAGTATCTAGGAATCTATTGAATTGTGCATATTTTTGTCGCATCGTGTAAACGCGTCTTCACTCACGTTAATTAATATGTGTAACGTGCCGCCAAGGCATTGTATAAGTTTTTGATACGGGATCAAAAACTTGCCACTCTTTATCAATACAATTATTATATCATGAATACAGAGAAGACGTTGGGTTATCACGAGTCCCGGCCTCCCTACATCCAAAATTCAGGACGATAGTGAAAAATATCCGATAACTCAATATATTACATAGGCGGATGGCCCGATTTATCTTGCAACACTATTTAGTATTGCCACATAAATCGGCGTGTGTAAACCTTGGGTTATTACAAAGATAGATCTACGGTCATCCAGTACTAAATCTACTGCTAGTTTAGAATTAGTTTTTGTTTCTTTAACGTTGTTTTGTTAGTTTTCATGTTCATAACTATCTATTTCCACACCGTTTTTTAAATAAAACTTCTGCCGAAGGAAACGTCACTATAAAGTTCCGTTTCGCTTGACTTCCTGGCGTCCTGCCACATTTAAATTTGGCGTTTCTTCGCAATCAACATTTTAACGGAATTCCTCGCACAATTTGCTGTATGTATTGAAAAGGTCTGTAGACATGTGTTCACATTTCAGTCACTCATCCACTGATACAATTATTGCTGTCTGCTTTTACGCAATATAAAACACTCCGACACTCAAATTTACTATACTCTATAGCTTCCTTTAGCTTTCGTCTAAAGAAAAACACATACGCTTTCAAACTGTAGAGGAATTATCTAAAAAACGTTCCAGTGACTTTTTTAAATGTTTTTATTCTTGCAAATAAGCTCCGCAGCAATTATGGATGTGAACGTGCGACGTTTATTTGAGAGCGGTGAGAGCGCGGCGATTATTTGACATTAGCGCTAAATCGAGTACTATTCGATAATTAAACGTGTACCGACGTTTCACGACAAGGAACTTCGGTTCTGCGTCTGTTACCCTCCCGGACGCAAGACGGACGCTAGACGGACGCTAGACGAACGCAAGACGGACGCTAGACGAACGCAAGACGGACGCTAGACGAACGCAAGACGGACGCTAGACGAACGCAAGACGGACGCTAGACGAACGCAAGACGGACGCTAGACGGACGCTAGACGAACGCAAGACGGACGCAGACGCAGTGAGAGGTTATTTCTTAGCAGTACTGTATGTCATTAGTCATACCAGTCTTGTAACTTATCCCACTGACCGTCGTCGTTTGATATAATTGTCTCCCAATTTGATCCAGCGGTGCGAGTAGGTAACCTCACCACAACAAAAATAGAGAGATCACACCATTGCATACTCGGACAATTAAAATGAAGACCCGACTCAAGTGGGAGTGGTGTTAACACGGGGGATAGAAAACTTTGGCTTACACTGCTGATGCCGACAATAGGACCATAGGTTGGGTTGTTTTGCACTAATTTACTTGTTTCACCAATGGCTTTCACTTTGTTTGAACCATTGGTGTGAAATTCCACGTTTTTCAAGGCGTGTGTGCTAACGTTGAAGTCGAGCACAATGTTGTAGGACTGACTCTTGAGGAAACCTGATAGCAATCGCTCTAGAGTTCTTTTATTGGTAGCATCTGAGCCATCGACTGGGTCTGCTACGTTTTTTATTGCTGAGCCTTGCATGTCTATTATTCCAGACATCCTTCCACCGGTCGCGCTTAATTTGGGATCTTCGTCCAGATGCCTTTTCGTTCTCTTTAGTATTTTATTGTGAGGGTCGTCAGACTCATACCCGTAGTTTAGACTCATTACTACTTCAAGGTGTATTTGGTTAGCAGATAGCCAGACACCGCTGAGAACCCTAAGATTATCGCCAACGTTGTCGTGTCTGACTTACTTGTGGCCACTGCTTTTCTCGTGGGAAGTGGTGCCGCACTTTCTTGGTAAACTTTTTTAGCCATGAGATTAGTTGGCGCCGTCACATTTTCTTGGTGAGCTTTTTTCCTCACGGTTGTTGGCACTACTAATGAGTGAGTCACCACATTTTCTTGGTGGACTTTTTTAGCCGTAATTGTTGGTGTTGTTGCATTCAAGCTAGTGTTCACCCCAAATTTCATGGACTCTGTGGCAATCTTTAATAAGTTGTTGTACCCAGCGATTTTATTCTTGAGAATCACCACGTTACTTGGCATTAACCACGTACTTGGTGACACTGCAAGATTTTGGACAACGTTGGTGTCTCTAATCGATTTATTCATGTTGAGAATCCATGTCGACACGTCATAGTTGATAACACTGTCAGAAAACAACTTTCGGAATTCTTGTTGGGTTTCTAAACTTCCTGCAGAACCACCAACGACAGATACACGTGTTCTCGCTTGCGCACCAAGTGTGGAGTACACAAAGGCTTCTATGCTTTGATTTAGATATTGTAGTCCAATGTTGGTAAAGCCGTCCGACAATCGCGCGACGTATCGTTTGTAATCATTATGGGTGTCGTTGAGTGTGTAGACTCTGGATTCGCCTAAAGTGCCATCGCTCAGGACTTTATTCTGGTAGTAGTGCCTTCTAGGGATCTTGGAGATCTCACCATATAATTCGGAAGCGTTGAATTCTCTACTTATCGATTTCATGGTCTCACCACCTTCCATTCTTCTGAGAAGTCTCCTAATGGTGAAGTACAAATGAAATCTCATCACACTTGTGACCACGGGGTGAACTTCTTGTGACACTGATAAATGTTGCAGTGAGACTCCACAACAGAAACTTGCACAATACGTCGCAAACACAACGCGGTAGTAAGATTCGCTGTCGTCCCACTCTGATTTTGTCTTTGACGTGGTGATTTGTAAGGTTGGTAGCTTTGACATGAAGTAGTTATTTTGGTTAACAAAAACTTTGAAGTTATTCACTGGATAATTTAACACGTTTTCTGTTGGGTAGCCATCCCAAAGTCCCCAGTGGTTCTTATGACCTTTTGGCAGTGGTTGGATAGTTCCACCACCTTGCCATATTATTGGGAACTTGCTATTGTGTAGCCACTTCCACATGTTTTTATCATTTTTGAAAGTCGCGCTGGTTATGTCTGTGCTGAGGATGTCGTTGTTTTTGAAATATATGTCAACACTCATGATTTTACCATCTTGTGAAATATTTGGATCGAACTCGAATTTGCTTAAAATAGCGTGGGGGTACTTTTTGATGAGGTCTACCTTTGCGTTGTGTGTAGCCTTCGATGTGTTCGCCATCGCACGTTCGTAGTACTTTCCATAGTAGTTGTGAAGGGCTTTCTGCATATAATATACTGTATGTTATACATGACGCGAAAGTTGACAGTGTTCATTGAAGGTGCGGAAAAAGTTGTGTCCTTTGACAACGCGATGATGGTCATACATGATAACCCATGCATTGTGGTCAAGACAGCCACTGTGTTTTGGGACTACCATAACACAACAAATGACGACAGCATTCAGGTCTTCACGCTGGACGACTCTAGGGTCGGCTCTTTTAAAAAAATTAAAGTGGGTGAAGGGTACTTTAGCTTCGACGCATTGGTCAAAGTCTTGAATCATGAGTCTAAAGAGCATAAGGTGAATCTTGAGATAGAGAAACTAGTGCCCACAGGCAAATGTAGGGTCAAGGTTAGTAGTTCAGCTGTGTTAGACACCATTGGGCCTCTACTTGGTTTCGCGAGGGGTGAGGTGATTCAGAATGACTCACAGTGGCACACTAGCCCAAACGAGGTCGACATGTACAGAGGTCTGAAGTACATAGAAGTTTCGTGTGACGTTGTTGAAACGGAAAGTAATGTGGGTATTGATGGGAAGCGTAGCGATGTGATCACAACGTTGCCAATACCCACCGAGCAGTCTTTGAAGGGGTCAGTACAACGTCATGTGGACATTGAGTCCAAGGTGAGTATTAAAAAAGGTGTTTACTCAAGTATGACGTTTCGTGTCAAACCAAACAACGACGATCTTAAAATTGGCGCGGTGCTATTGGAACTGTATATTGTGTGAATTATATGGAGCTTGGTGTGGAAACAGAACAAGGGTTGAGAGACATCTATTATAGTCCCAAGACAGGGTACACTGGTGCAGAGAGGTTGTATCAAAGTGCGTTAGGAGACGGATTGAAAGTAACTAGAAAAACAGTGAAAGAATGGTTGACCATGCAGGACACCTACACTAGGTACAAACCCATTGTGAGAAGACATAAATTCCGTGCGACCTTTGTTGATTACCTTGGTGAAGAGCTCCAAATGGACTTAGTGGACATGAGTAAGCACTCAAAACAGAACAAAGGGTACTATTGGATATTGACAGGCATTGAAATATTAAGTAGATATGCTTTTGGTATTGCAGTTTATAGAAAAGACGCTAAGAACATGACTAAGGCTGTTGGAAAGTTGTTGAGTGACTTTAAAGATCGGTTTGGAACCACACCTAAGTTAGCGCAATTTGATGATGGACTCGAGTTCTACAACGTTGGTGTGAAAAGTTTGTTGGAAAAACACGGTGTTGAATATTTCAGCACTAAGAGTGATAAAAAGGCCGCTGTTGTTGAGCGTTTTAATAGAAGTCTGAAGAGCGTTATGTGGAAGTACTTTTACACTCATGGAACGTACAAATGGATTGACGTTCTTGACCAGTTTGTGAGCAATTATAATAGCAATGTGAACCGTAGTATTATGATGAAGCCGAAGGATGTCAATAAGTCAAACGAAGGCGAAGTGTGGACCACTTTGTTTGGTCACCAATTTGCAGACAACCCATTGCCAAAGTTTAGAGTTGGTGAGTCAGTGAGAATTAGTAAATACAAAAGTGTGTTCACAAAGGGCTATGAGGCCAACTTCACTGAGGAGCTGTTTAAAGTGGTAAAGGTTATTCGTGGTGATCCAAACGTATATGAAATTGAGGACATAAGTGGTGAACAGATTATTGGTAAATTTTATGAACAGGAATTATCGCTGGTCAATAAGAAACGTGGTGGTGACGATGTGTACAGAGTTGAAAAGGTGTTGAAAAGAAAGAAAGTCAGAGGGAAGAAGATGGCGCTGGTCAAATGGTTGGGTTATGAGAGCAAACATAATTCGTGGATACCAGAAAGCGATATTCAAAATGTGAGCTAATGTAATATGGCTGAAGGTGGTGGTGGAGGTTTTGACGAGATTGAGATGGAAAACTTTGATGAGTACGAAGGCACCACTGACAAGCAATTAGAGGAAGGCGCCACTGACTCCGAAGAGTGGCTCAGCAATACAACCATTGAGTACGGTGTGAGTGAGATGCCGAAAGACGTTCGCGTTGAATACGATGAACGTCAAGACTATGTGAGAGAGATAAGAGGTGAGCTAGCTAGAAGGCGAGGTGGACAAAAGGAGACGTCGTTTATTGACACTGACGATGGTAAGACGGTGACAATAAGGGGAACTAACACAGAAGTCTCACCAGCAGAGTTTGTCAAACAGAAGTTATATGGTGACGTCAACGACACAAGCTTCAATCTAGCTTTTGAGGAGGAGTCGGACGAACTTTATAAAAGATTGGATGAGCTAAGCGCGTTCAACAAAGAGGTAACAGAAAACGAAGTAAAAAGAATCAAGCTAGTAGGTAAGAAAATACGTAAACTAAGCAAAAAGGGACTCGGTCGTGACGACGCGTCAAGGGGAATAGTCAACAGGTCGTGGGTTACGAGCTCGGGGTCTATTTTTTTCAAACCGATAAACAAAGATGGTAAATATGGAAAACCCAAACGAATTCTAATACCTAAGAAAAAAGGTTTGATCTACAGTAAAGACGCTAGTAGTAAAAATGCGATTGAGCAGTTCAAAAAGTTAGTTAGTCAAATCCCTGAGAATGCAGAAACAACAGTTGTCACAACAGAAGTGGCCTTAGACGACCTCCCAGTAATTGAGACAAGAGTGGATCACGACGACATACCTGGGTTATCACCAGACGAGAACCGCGAGCTGAATGGTGTGCTTAACCCAAGCGATAGCGTGTTGCGTGAGTCGAGAATAGGTGATGATGGCGCGCTGCAAGCGCAGACAGACCACTTTCAAAAAACGATAGACGAATCGAACGAGAGATTGGCGGAGATTGATAGAAAAGCTAAGCAAGGTAGTCTTACGAGTGACGAAGAGCGAGAGCGCGCCGGTTTGTTTGAAAGAGTGAGAGGACTTGAGCAGGCTAGAGACAGAACCCTAGGACAGCGTGAGCTTGAAGAAGTTAGAGAGCAGCAGGAAGTCGACATCGACAGGTTTCAGAAATTTAAGGAGTGGGCTAAAGAGAATGTGGTTGGGTTGAGCGCTGTGGCAATTTCAGTGGCTGGAATTATAACAACTATTATTATCGCTGGGAGGTCTGCTATTATGAGAGGCGCTATGGCTACGAGGTCGTTCGCACAAGCTGTTAAGAACGCGATAACGAAGATGGGTCCATGGGCTGTTGGGTTGGCTAACTTAGTTTATAATGCGTTGACGTTGGGTGCGAAGGGTCTCGCATGGTTGGCTCAGAATCTGTGGGTACTCGCGGTGGTACTTGCGTGGTTTGTTTATGACTACTATAAACTAAAACGGTAGTGACAAAACATATGTAAAGTATATGAACGTCACGTCGGCAGAGTTGAGCCCTGGTTTTAGACGAGCGACCATGGGTGTCATAAAAGGGATGAGAACGCAACACGTAATCACGTTGAACCCTAATAAAGTCAGTCCTGGTGAGGAACTTTACATCGATGTACCGAAGCTCAAGGTTAGTAGCTGTTTGGTGCCTGGATCGTTGGGTCTAGTGTTCGACTTTAAGAATGCAAACGCCAAAAGCTGGTTCTTGAATAATGTTAGCAAGTTGTTGGTTGAGAAGCTTGTTGTGAAACTAGCTGGGGAGACTGTGTATGACAACAATGGGGAAAATTACACTGGTGTTTATCGCGACCTTTGGGAGAGTGTCACTGCGCGAGACCAAATGATTGACTATGGTATTGGTGGTGAGAACTTGAGAAAGTTAATTTCTAAGGATGACAGTGGTGCGACGAGTGGGAACGTTGCTAAAGTTAGTGACGCGTTAATGTTTGGTGTGATTGGAACGAAACAGCGGATTAAGCTTGGCAAGATCATGAATGACCACGGGTTGTACGCTCCTTTTAGCATGAACAACAACTTGCAGTATGTGATCACACTTCCGAAGGCCACAGACATCATGGTGGCGCAATCCGGTAGCGCTGTGGGTGGATACACTCTGGAGAACCTCGAGCTTGAGTATGAGACGATTGATAACCAGGAGCTCGCTGACGAAATAGCGTCGGGCTATGCAAGTGGTCGTAGTTTGTCATATGAGCACATCACGTTGATGAAAACCACCGAATGGGACAAAGGCACGACCATCGTGAATGAAAACATTAATCTTCCAAGAAAAAGCATGAAGGCAATTGTGTTGCTATTCACGAATAAGGTGCGAACAGACAGTGAGGAGTTTCTTTATCCAAATATTGAGAGTGTTAGAGTCACAATTGAAGGTGTACCAAATAGTGTGTACTCACAAGGCATCCCAAAGTCGAAGTTCTATGCAGAAGCGAAACGATTGTTTGGGTTGGGTGAAGAACACGCTCAGTTCATGACCATACAGAAGTTCTATAAAGATGGCTTTGCGTTAGTCATCGACTTGAGGAGTGTTCAAGATAATCGCAATGTCGCCACTGGCAAGAACATTGTAAACACACAATCTGGTGTGCTTCTTGAGATCACTAAAAAAGCGACGACCGCAAATGTCATGTGCAGGGTGTTTGTGATAAGTGATGGGTTGGTCAACTTTATGAACAATGGGTTGCAATCAATCCAGTATTAAATCAAACGCAATTTAATGGAGACTCCGTTTAATGCGCTAATTGTTGGTATGACAGCTTGTGGTAAGACGCATTATTTACTCAACACACTGGAATCTGAGTATCGCGGCAAATTTGACTACATTGTGTTGATTTGCCCTACTTTTGAGTGGAACAAAGCGTATCAAGATTGGAAATACGTGCGCGACCCTGACGTGTTAGCGATAGACTGTGCGCAGGATAGTGTTGACGCTGTTCTCAAGTGTGTAACAAATGTTTTTAAAGGCACTAACACTCTGATTGTGTTGGACGACTGCGCGAGTGGGCAGGACGTCAAGAATAGGACTAGTCAATTGGTCAACTTGGCTTTTAGTGCGCGACATTTTATGTTGAGTGTTATTGTCATCACACAACAACTGACGTCGATCGCAAAACCGTATAGAGAAAACATTAGTAAGCTCGTTTGCTTTTACTGTCCGAGCAAGAGTGATATGAAGGTCGTTATTGACGATTACCTTGGGCACATTAGCAAAGAAGAAGTGTCAGCGATTGTGACCGCACTAAAAAATAATAAGTACGCCAGACTTGAAATCTCACTGCGTTATCCATACAATTACGAAGTTGTTATTCCGCAATAAAATATGGGTATAAGTAATAGTGTGATGGTGAAACGCAAAAGTGAAGAAAACCCCACGATTGAAGAACTAGTTGAGGACACTGACGACACTTCGACTGTGGAAGACAACATTGACGTTAGGAGATCCGAACTTATTAGACTGTCTGGTGATGGTGTGGTGAGCCAATCCGAAGCGTACATTAAAAAAGCGTCCGCGAAGGTTATCGACAAGATATGGCACCAATATGAGTTGAAGAGAATGGAAATCGCAAACGCTTTTCTCACCGACTTGCTAATCAGCAAATTCGCTAGCCTACTGGATGGGTTGAACGCTATTGAGAACTCTGACGAACTAAATGACGAGCTGCAAAAAGACCCGTTATTAAAGAAAGACGTTGAGAGCATTGTCGCGGTCGTGACACCGTACGTACCTTTCTTGGGCTTGTTGTCGGGAGGAATTATAACGTCGAAATATGTGTACGATCACCATTTTAAAAGTGAGACAAACGTTGAAAATAGTGAACAAACGGACTAATTCGCGCCAATGTTGTTAACCAATCAAAAGAGCGCCATTTCGCTCCCCATTTGGGTACTTGTTTGGATAAAATATTTGTTGTGGGCGCTGGTGTGAATTGACCAATCAAAAGAGCGCCATTTGGATAAACATCACCACTAGAATCAAAATCTAGTGGTTTTTGTTTTTTTCGCGCGTGAATTGGAAATGTGTCAGTCAAAAAAAGCGTGAAAATTTTAAAGCGACACGAATTTGTGAAAATGTTGAAACGACTATTTTTTAAACGTGACTGAAATGTGATTTGGTATAAATTCAGTATTGTCTCGTGAGTCTCGCGTGTGTTTGACACTAATCGGTGGAGAGTGTGGGGAGGGGTGCGTCAAGCCTAATTAACGACTGCTGTAGTAGTATAGAACATGGCGGTGCGAGCTTATTCGACGTTATCCACAAGTGCGGGCACCGTGGCATCGCTAATTTTTGCGCTAAATCGCGATTTGGCGTAAAAATTAACGTCGCTATGGCACTCGCATTTGTGGTTGGCGTCGCTGAGCTCGCACCGCCATGTTCTATACTATCCATTTGGATAAACATCACCACTAGAATCAAAATCTAGTGGTTTTTTTTCGCGCGTGAATTTGTGAGACAGTAGCAGAACGTGTTGGTGGTTTGTTGAACAAAAATGTGAAAATGCTGAAATGACACTTTCTACTTTTTTTAAATATGGCTAAAGTAGCGTAAAGTCTAGCGAAAGTTGTGATTTTTTTAGTATTTGGCATCAATTGAGTAGAAAACGTGGGAGGGGTGTCTAGATTGACTAATGATTACCATAATAGCACAGAGAGTGAGGCTGTGAGCTCACCAATGTCGATTGTAAAACATAAATACCAAAACATTGCTGAGTTGTGGCTCGGCATGAATTTGGTGATGTTTTGGCGTTTATATCACGGTTGGCGTCGACTGAGCTCGCACCGCCATGTTCTATACTACTAATAATAATGTTTACTATTTATATACCGCAAATTAGCATGTGTATATGATCAAATGCGCTTTACAACGTCGACAATTTATTATATTACATTCAGTACCCAGTACCCCAATCAACTAACCTTAGTTGTTTATTTTTACAGTTTTTATCATCATTAGTTTTCCTAACTTATTTATCCTAACCCGCCCTGTCAACTTCCCTTACGTTATTAAGAAATATCCGTGCTTCGAGGGTTTTCCTCCGGGGTCTCCGTTTTTCCTCCCTCAGTAAAATCAACACTTAGATCTTAGCTGTGCTTCGCGGTTAGACATGGGTCGTGTGGTGGCAGCCTGTGGCGCCTTTGACATACCTTCGACTCGGCCACGTTGGAGCTAAACAATTTGTAAAGACACACGTCTGTTGTGCCTGTTAATACCATTATATTATTGAATTATAACAGCGAATTATAACGAATTATATAAATTGTAAATAAAAACAAGAAGCCCCGCAAAGTACCAAGGGAGCACGGGAGCACGGGTGGAGTGTGCTGTAAGGGCGAGTCAAGCCCTCTCGAATGGGGTGAGTACATAGATGGTTGACCATCTGGTAACGCCTTTTGAGTGATAATTCCCCAATATTCGTTGGGGAGAAAAACGGCAGAAAGATGGCCGATTAATTTTTAAGTATATAACAGGTTTTTATGAAGGATATGCATGTTCTCATAATATAATAGACACGTATATTTTGTGAATTTAGACTCGGTAATTACAAATCTGTATAACAAAAAAATTAATTTCTACGGCCTTTTGCAAATTGTGATCAACAAATTAATACATTGCGTGCGAGGTCTGGGGACCATGGATGGCGAAACTCCCGCAGCGGGTGTGATGAAACTCTTGGGAGGTAGAAAAACGAGCGAGGGGATTATTGCGGATTCGTATTTATAGTTATTAGTTGATCTGTCCCGTGCTTAGAGGGTTTCCTCCTACAGTAAAATCAACACTTATATCTTAGCTGTGTTCTGTGGTCACACATTGGTCGTATGGTCTGCGGCGCCTTTGATATACCTTCGACTCGGCCACCTTCGTGCTAAATGATATACCTTCGACTCGGCCACCTTCGTGCTAAACATATGTTAAGTCACACGTCTGTTGTGTACTTATAGTATACTAGGAATATCAAAGTAAAACAACTGAAGAAATCTGTGTAAGTTGGTGAACAAATTAAAAACCTTATCATATCAGCAAACGTATATAAAAAGTGAATATTGACAACTATTTTTTGCAAAAATAGATTTTTCCTAAACAAAGTCCAGAAAATAATAGACCGGAAATTGATGATGTTGTCATCGTGATAACGGATGGCGAACCACGCGGAAAATGGACCGCAAAGGAGGATGCCATAAGAAATGCTGGATTTCTGAAAAAAAAGGATGTTCTTGTTATTGCTGTTGCGTTGGACCTTCCAGAAAGAAATTTTTAAACGTATTGGAGGAAATTGCAACCTCGCTTGAATATACGGTTGAAGCCGACTTCAAAGACATGGATAATATTCTTGGGAGAATGGTGGCAAGTTCGTGCACTAAACCAGGTACGTTCTTCCTATTGGATGAAGTAAGTTGAAGTTTCTGATACACTGTCTGCCGTTGTGAGACAATAGCAATGCGTTCTATCTCATAATTGTTCATTTTGTTTCATTTTCTACTAAGGGTGTTCGGATGTATTTAGATTTGAAGACCTTATATTCGTTGCTACGGAAGCTTAGAATTAACAAATTTGCCATAGAATTTCACAGATAAGTAAGACAGTCTGTATGTGGTATATGTGGGAAAAATTCTTTCGTTTGGTAATGTCATATTATGACGTCATGATGACGTCACCGAAAAATAAAAATCCCTATGATCTTTGATGGTTTTTAAGTACTTATTTTTTCACATGCGATTAAAATTTAAGCAAGTAAAATTTAGCGAAGATTTTGTTCCTGTACTAATTTGATATTGTAAAGGTGCATCTTAAGCCAATGATGCCAATCCTGCATTTATTCAGTGAATTTAGACCTTCAGTATTTATTAAGAATAAATATCAATGGTCTGCAACTCTGCCTGTTCCCTGTATAATTGTATTCAACAGAAGTAACGACGGTCACAAACTGTTGAAGGATATTTTTCAAAAATATAAAAATCATGCACATCCACGAGTTAGCCACAGACTGCCTTTGATTTAATTTATCAACAAATCCATTCGTTCTTTTTGTAGAAAGTAATTTAGGTTTACATGACAAATGTAGCATAATGATAAAAATGTTGAAAAATGTGACGTCATCAGACGACAAAACGTCACCAGACGAACGAAGTTTGCCTACATATTCCACAAATAAAATATCTTGGTTACAACTTGAATTCATTGTGCACTCACGAAGTACATTGGGCCGCGTTAAATGACCTGACCTAACAACCGGTTGATCAGCAACCGAATACGTCCGAACACCCTTCAGGTGGATCGATGTACTGATTGTGTGTAAAAATATTAATGTTGTTAATATATATTAATCTATAATGTTGATCTTCGTCCTATTTTATACAACGAATAACATAGAGCAGAAAGAAATTAAAACAAAGACCGGCCTACTCATCTAATAACTTGCAGAATAATTGCCGACCTCCTGTTAAGCACCAATGATTTTCGAATTATTCAAATCAGTTACCGATTTATTTAGATCAGGCAAATATATTGCTCATTACATGTTTCAAATCTAAACTATTATTTTTAAGGTGAATGTACCTGCGAGTCGCCCCAACCGCCAACAAATTACGTCAAGCCTGGTGATTCAAAAGCACTGGTTAGTTGGCTGAAACCTCGCTATAAATGTTGGAGTGGCCGTGCAGCAGAAGAAGAAAAAGTAATTGTTGATCCACCTCTGACCTCACCTCATCGATTTTCAGTTGGAAAACACATCATTACCTATTCATTTAAACTTAGAGGTGGTGTGGACGTTGTGTGTCGTGTGAATTTAGAAGTGAAAGGTGAGTTATTCAAAATACTTTCTTATATAGGTAATCGGTAATAAACTGAAAGGATCTTGAGCGTTTTGAACTTAAAATTAAGCCGTTCAAGGCAAAAAAAACAAGAAATATTCCACTAAATCCATGGAGATGGCGATGGAAGTTTTCACGATCAGAATTTTTGTGGCAAAATATTGCAGTATTACGGCAGTCGATAATATGGAATGTTAATGTGTTAATATATTACAGTAGTTGATAATAATACAGTTGATAATAATACATATATAATATAGTTGATAATAATACAGATAGTTATAATAATACACTGATACAGTTTCATGTCCATGAAACCGTGCCTTATGTAGCCGCCGAGAATAGATTATGGTTAAACCCAACCTGGTTCCCAGGGCATTTTGCCTCCACGTCGTAAAACTCAATTAATTCAGCCGACTATAATTTATTCATCTAAATCTGAATGCTGTCTTCAAATTTTACAGCAAATTAGAAGTGACAGCTTTCGCTAAATTGGATATATGCTTCTTGATACCTTTTGTAAGAGATAACCATGGATGTATAGTGGATTATTAAGCTTGTTAGCTGCTTTTATATCGACGAATGCTGACATGAACAACTCTGAAGAGCATTGAATATTTCTCAATTATTTGGGTCAACAAAGTAGACAAAGAAAATGCAACAAAGACCACAAAATTATCATATCTAAACACCCAGAAATTATGGGTGTCATGTGACGAGGTTGGGTTAAACCTATAATTAAATTATGCCGAATTTGATATTCTAAATAGATCAAGTTCTTATCAAAACACGGAAAAATTAAAATTAAAATGCAGAAAAATAACATGGAAACATTATTTTAAATGCTATTTATTTATTTAATTATTGTAAATAGATGTTGTTTTTTATGATAATGCATTTTTAACAAAAACATGCACAGCTTAGGCTAGTCTAGTATGCGTTGTTGGGTTACATTTTATGCGCAGATTGTTTGAAATTACAATAGTGTAAAATCCCGTGTATTTAGAGCTGAGGTGGTAATATAGCAAAGTGAAAAGGTATAAACTGCCAAGAATTTAGTGACGAAATACTGACATTTCGAGCGGAGCCCTTCATCTCGTCTTACTCTGATGTAGGGCTCTGCTCGAAACGTCAGTATTTCGTCACTAAATTCTTGGCAGTTTACCACCTTTTCACTTTGCTATATATTCAAAATACTGTCTACGCAGCACTCTACATTTTTACTACTAGTTCATTCTATGTTCTCTTTCTCATCTTTTTAGGTGAATTGTGTCGTGGAATTGCTTTCAGTTCAGCAACACAAGTTTGTTGTTGCGGTGAAATTTACAACTACAACTCTGGCCACGATTGCTGTGGTACAGATTACTACAACAGTTCCGTACAAAGATGTTGCCCAAATTCAAATCTTATTTCTCGAGAAGAATCTTGCCCAAGTTATTGAAGTAATAAACACTTTTTACTTGACTATGTCGCAGCTTGCTTTATTAATTGCAATTTACAAAATAAAGTAGACATATAGCGTTAACTATAAGTTTTAGTTCGTAAAATATTATTTGTGTTTTCTCCTTAGTTTCTTGTGTACGACATGGTAAAATGTTTGCAAACTTACTTCATTAAACATTTCATCATACTCAAGCATTTTCTATGATCTATACACTGAGTGGATGCCAATATATTAAATGTAATAACAATGTAATTTCCCGGGTAGATTTACTTTGGATCGTCAAGCAAGAATAAAAATATGAGACTTTTATTCGTATAGAATATAGTGGTAGGAGCGCATGTATTCAGTTACGAATTTCATACGACGTCTCAACGTTAACTTTATACCCTACCAGACCCAACTGATGGCAGCCGTGCTGCGTTAGTCAGCGATTTTTGAAAAATATACTTTTTGAAAAAACACAATTTAGAAAAACCCCTCAGAATACTGGATTTCACCTTATAAACAAGCTCAGCGAAGATTTTGTTGAAAAGTGCACTTTTCGACATTTTCGCACGCAGCTCAACCAAATTCACAGCAAGCTCTAGAAAATAGATCAGATTACCACATTCGGTACTGATTGACTAACTCAAACTTAAAATCAAACTAAAACTCAAACTCAAATATTATTTGAGCATTATAAATTATAAACAGGTTATTAGCAGGTGGCCTATAAACCAGCTCAGCCAAGACCCCAGCAGAATCCAGGGGATGTTTCTAGTATCCACACAGCTCGAGGAACGATGCAAACTCTAATTTTTCCTTTCGATGGCGCAATTCGGATTTCCTTCTGTGCTCTGTTTTTTGTTTTCTTTTGTCAATGACTTGCATGGATGACACCCAAGGAGCATATGTCTTTCCTCTTTAAAGTGCCTACGAAACGAAATATTTTACTCTGTTTTTATGATCCATTTTGGTACTTCTTGATGTGCTGCATGAATCTTATGGTGCTTATATAAAAGTGGAAAAATTTCACCAATTTTGTACCACCTCATTGCGCGGTCAAATTTCCTTTTTGACGTTTACCCACGTTAGAGTATGCATAGATTATAGATATGAAAAAATCATTACTGATCTCGCTTTAAGAGGAGGAAGTTGACTCTAGCTCAAACATCAGTAATATAAGCGTAATCTAATTATAAATATCAAAGCCCTGCAGCATATTATTTTCATAAAAGCCATTGAGTCGAACACGACAGTAAAATCACAATATTTAATAAAGTTCTAATACGTTTCGTTGTTATTATTACAACTTACATCTTCAGAGAATAATTTACATGAGTGCAATGAGATAAATTACAGAGTTATCATAAAATATGCATGCAATAACCAATCAGAAAGAGTTACTATAATAAAAGTGACAGACAAAAAATAAGATTATAAAAGAAAGAATGGCACAGAACCAATATTGCCATTTAGATAAGGACTATATAAGATTGCGAATGAGTAAGCTTTCGCGTAGAAGAAGTTCAGACTCAAAAGAGCAAGAAGAAATTATTTTAAAATCGCCAAAGGAGATAGGGTGACCACACCGTTCTACTGGATAGAATTAAACATCGTTATGGGTTTAGTGGAACTGTACTATAGCCTGGTATCACTCATACCTTTCTGACCGGGTACAGTCAGTTATGGTGAAAAATACGCATTCCTCAAACAAACCATTACAATATGGTGTACCTCAGGGTTCTGTACTGGGTCCACTTCTGTTTTCAAGTAGTATGTTGTTGAGTAGACAACCCATGTTGTTAGTCACCCAAATGCGTCGTAAAATATTAATTCGGTTATACATGACAAAAAGAACAAAAAAGTTTTTAGTTACGCTACCAGCGTCAACGGTATTACATTCATCAGAATTCCGAACGCACATAACACAAAAGCGCATCTAGAAAGGTATAGCAATTGTTACTAAGAATAGTCTAGCACACCACATGCTCTTTCTTTCATTTCTTGTGGAATTTAAATCAGTTGCGGCAAAGATATTTGTTTTTCACTGGAAATACGAAGAACCGATAATTCTTGCGTGGTTTAAATAACGCACATGAGTCGGTTTCGTCATTTTTTTATTTTAAGACAAAACATGTCTCTAATTCCTTGATGGACACAAGTTCGTTTAAGTTACCTTTAAGTTACCTTTTCATTTGCATATTGCGATAAATTATCTATAATGTGTTACCTTGCAGATCAATGTACCTGCTTTCATCATACCCAAGCATTTTCTAATATCTATACACTGAGTATACTAGAAATACGAATCCGCAATAATCCCCTCGCTCGCCTTTTCTACCACTTCTCCCATCCCACACCACCACACCACCCCACCCCTAGAGTTTCTTTTCCCAACCATGGTCCCCAGTGCCCAGATCGCGTATATTTGTATTTGTAGTTCTCTGTCGATAAGATTTTAGACGTTAACTCGGCCAATATTTACTCGATTTCAATTCTGAAAACAGATATGGAATTACCGAGTCTAAATACAAAACGCACGTGCACATAATATTACGCAAACGTGTATAACCTTCGTAAAAACCCATTTATATTTCGTCAGATCACCACTCGCCAATGGCCTACTTCGCCCAAAATCCAAACATTGTCCGATTCAAACGATAAACCCAAAACACTTTTTACTTCCTTATAAGGAGTTGGTGCAACCTATATATATATATATATATATATATATATATATATATATATATATATATATATATATATATATATATATATATATATATATATATATATATATATATATATATATATATATATATATATATATATATATATATATATATATATATATATATATATATATATATATATATATATATATAGATTACAAAATAATAGGGCACGACCCAAAACCAACTATAAACCAATTTAATAAATTTTCGACTGCATGTGACAGCCTTCGTCAGAAAATGAAATACAATCTAAAGTTCCTTTATATATCAACATAAAATTGAATAAATTAAACTAACTAATAAATATGCGTAAATAGAACAAATGCCAACAATGGTATACTAAACAGTATAAAGAAAACTATTGTTGTACAAAATCATGATCACAATTAAGACCTCCCCGATTGGTCAACAAAGCACCAATCCAAAAATTCTCGCATTCTCTAAGACTGTCATGCCTCTGATCAATCAACATAAATTTTAATGCCGAATGATCAACACCATGACAGTCCAAAAAGTGATTTACAGTACTGCAAGTTCTACGTTTATGCTTTATGTGCGATTTGTAATTTGCAATTCGGCTCTTAAAATTGACAGTAGAACCTATCCCCTGCAAACCACAAGCCACACATTCTGCGAGATATACCACATTGGCCGAACTACATGAAAGGGATTTCCTGATCTTGTAAACTTTCCCAGTATATTGGCTGAACGAAAAGTGCTACCGGTAATAAGAAAGTTATTACAGCAATCACAACGCTTAGCTGAACACTTATAACAGCCCAGCGCATCTTGATTATTGGTGTTCTTATACGGATTAGAAGGTGCTAAAAGCTCTTTTAAATTAGCATTCCGTTTATACGTAAACCGAATCGCCTTTTCAGGTAAAATAGACTTGGCCCGTGTGTAACCATCAATAATAGATCGATGTTTCTTAAAAAATTTTTGAATATCAGGCGCTCTGGGATTATATTTAACACTAAACACGCAATACCCACCCTCGACCTTCTTTCTACTCTTTCGAGCATCTTCCCGAGTCTTATCTGCAACTTCCCTAAACTTCTCTTTGACATGTGTTTCATCATGGCCACACTCGATTAAATAACTAATATATTCCTTACTCTTAACCCTAAAATCATCCTCATTAGAACATATCCTACGTAATCTCAAAGCTACACCCTTGGCAATACCACGTATTTGCGAACCAGGATGACACGAATTTGCATTAAGATATATATGTGGGTCAGTAGGCTTACTATACACCGATGTTTTCAAACAATTATTAGATATGGAAATAGAAATACGTGGTATTGCCAAGGGTGTAGCTTTGAGATTACGTAGGATATGTTCTAATGAGGATGATTTTAGGGCTAAGAGTAAGGAATATATTAGTTATTTAATCGAGTGTGGCCATGATGAAACACATGTCAAAGAGAAGTTTAGGGAAGTTGCAGATAAGACTCGGGAAGATGCTCGAAAGAGTAGAAAGAAGGTCGAGGGTGGGTATTGCGTGTTTAGTGTTAAATATAATCCCAGAGCGCCTGATATTCAAAAAATGTTTAAGAAACATCGATCTATTATTGATGGTGACACACGGGCCAAGTCTATTTTACCTGAAAAGGCGATTCGGTTTACGTATAAACGGAATGCTAATTTAAAAGAGCTTTTAGCACCTTCTAATCCGTATAAGAACACCAATAATCAAGATGCGCTGGGCTGTTATAAGTGTTCAGCTAAGCGTTGTGATTGCTGTAATAACTTTCTTATTACCGGTAGCACTTTTCGTTCAGCCAATACTGGGAAAGTTTACAAGATCAGGAAATCCCTTTCATGTAGTTCGGCCAATGTGGTATATCTCGCAGAATGTGTGGCTTGTGGTTTGCAGGGGATAGGTTCTACTGTCAATTTTAAGAGCCGACTTGCAAATTACAAATCGCACATAAAGCATAAACGTAGAACTTGCAGTACTGTAAATCACTTTTTGGACTGTCATGGTGTTGATCATTCGGCATTAAAATTTATGTTGATTGATCAGAGGCATGACAGTCTTAGAGAATGCGAGAATTTTTGGATTGGTGCTTTGTTGACCAATCGGGGAGGTCTTAATTGTGATCATGATTTTGTACAACAATAGTTTTCTTTATACTGTTTAGTATACCATTGTTGGCATTTGTTCTATTTACGCATATTTATTAGTTAGTTTAGTTTATTCAATTTTATGTTGATATATAAAGGAACTTTAGATTGTATTTCATTTTCTGACGAAGGCTGTCACATGCAGTCGAAAATTTATTAAATTGGTTTATAGTTGGTTTTGGGTCGTGGCCTATTATTTTGTAATCTATATATATATATATATATATATGTATATATTATATATATACATATACATATATACATATACATATATTTGTAGTTCTCTGTCGATAAGATTTTACACTGTAAAAAATGAACTGTTAAAACAACCGTTAAAATTGGTTACAACCATTATAAAATGGTTAAAATTTAAATTTAAATGGTTGTATTAACCAATTATGAATAGGTTACCATAAAATAGTCTTTCAAAATAACCAAATAAAATTGGTTATAACCAATAATTATTTGGTTATATATTAAATAATAAATGGTTATTAAATGGTTATTTTTAACCACTTTAAAATGGTTACACTTACATCTACTACAGTTAAATTAAACCATTTAAAATAGTTATATATAGAACAAATTGTTTGTCATTAACCAGAAGAATAAAGGCCTGTGGTTTATTAGTTAACTTAAATAAGATGCATGTAGAAATATAGTAAATCTATACTATTTATCTAACAATTCATTATATATATATATACATCAAAGACATCAAGAGATTAATACTATAAAGCTAAATGACACTACCAAAAAAGATGGCGACTCGTTGAATTTCCTACAATCATTTGCGGGTGAGTGAACAAATATATTTCATAAAGACGAGAAGACCTCCCAAAGCAAAAAGAAACTGCAGAATGAATTAAAAGTCGTCAATAATTTTGGAAAATATTTATTGCTATACCGAAGTTTATCTGTTTTTACAACTTATTTCTGACTACAAAGGATTGTAGGAAAATTTACAGCCACCATTTTCATTATTACTGCCAATCGTTATTTTCACTGCATGAATAGCCACATATTCTCGCGTATTCTGCGATCTATACGCTTCAGAATAAAACGCCTATTACCAGATATTCAGACAAAGATTACTGGTATGAATATTTTGCATATTCATACAATATTCGCACTAGTAATATCTATGGAATATTATTATGGGATATTAATGGGGTATTCACTTTTAGAATATTCGGTATATGATCTTGCCGGCATTTCATACATGAGAGGTTTTTTACAGTTTATTATTGTAAATGCTGGCATCAATTATTGACACGTATTTAGCTAGACGTAGTGAAGTCATGTTAAATTATTAAAATAATAATAGGTAAAGATTAGTTCAAAGCAGCAGTTGGTCGAGTAAATATTTTTTGTCGAGAGATAAGCGACTGTGAATTCCCATTGAAAGCCGGAGAGGGAGGGTGAGCACGCCATTTATCCCGGTCAGCGGCAAGCAATCGTCTTCTGGACGATCTTTTTTAGTAGCTGCGAGAGATGCCTGTATTACGATAATATAACTGCATGCTAACCCAAAAACAACTTAGATCCTAACCCTAACCCCCCGTCCAGAAGACGACTGCTTGCCGCTGACCAGGATAAATGGCGTGCTCACCCTCTCCGCCCGTAGTGTAACGTTTTCGATTACGTTCGCAGGAGTTTCATTTTCGAATTTTTTATGGAACATGGAAACGCGCATGCGTGGACGTCATTGCCTCGCGGGTTTTCCGCCTTGCGTGTGTTTTCCTCCGCTGCCCGAAACAAACCCGTCTTTAAACAAACCCGAAACAATCAAGAGGCAGATTTGGAGCCGAAGTCTATGAAATAGTGTGGAAGTTGTGCCCTTAAAAAAATAAACTATAGTTTCTATGCTAAAAACTATAGTTTTTAAGCAAAAACAATAGTTTTCTAGTAAAAACTATAGTTTTTGTCATAGAAACTATAGTTACCTATTAAACTATAGTTTCCTAATCATAAAAACTATAGTTTCTTTGCCAAAAACTATAGTTTTTTAATAACAACTATAGTCGTTGAGTAAAAACTTTTGTTTTCTAGTAAAAACTATAGTCTTTGCCATATAAACTATAGTTACCTATTAAACTATAGTTTCTTTGCCAAAAACTATAGTCTTTGAATAAAAACTATAGTTTGAGTGAAAGCTATATGTTTTGAGTGAAAACTATAGTTTCCCACGATAAGGCTATATTACTATATTTAAAAAAACTATAGTTTTGTTTTTGAGTAAAAACTAGTTTCCTATATATGGTGACCCTACTAAAACTATAGTTTTGTACAACAATATAACTACATTTAAAAACTTTATTTTATGCCAGACACTATAGTTCTGGGTCTTACCCAGAACTATACTGTAGTTCTGGGTAAG